>CM023453.1:158343827-158572879 GCA_013339765.2 Haemaphysalis longicornis | reverse complement strand
CGGTAACTGAAAAATGCGGTAGTTACCTTGTCAACCAACCGGTACATATAACGGTAGCTACGTGCCTAACCTAACGGAAACGACGAACTGAAAACTAATCGGCACTTGAATCGACCCCATGGCGGCTTCGCATACTACTCAGGTTTCCCCTACGGGAAGATGGTGTAATTTTTTTTCCTATACATGAATGGCGCAAACAAGACCAGAAACAGTTTTGCAGGTAAACAATAGGATTTAGGGAAAGCAATCACGTTAGTATAAAATATGTGTTTGAAAAGTTTACACGCACCACATGTTACACTGTTGGTGTGTAGTTCGAGGTAGAATAAACAGCACCATACTGCGGCCACCTCGCTGATGCTCCTGTGTGAAGGAAGTGCGCCACTTCGCGAAGTCTGTAAACAAATATAGCACGAGTTCATGAATCAGTATCCTTTATAGTTTTTTATAAAATTATGGTGCATTGTGTACACCCCAGGACTGCTATAATTGTAATATCATTTGTTTAAGGAGCACGGCGTGCGTGCGGAAAATGGTTTTGGTGTAGTACCATTAAACGATAGGGAAAACGTGGCATCTACTACGGTCCCGCTTTCTACTAATATTCTTGTAGGTTGCAACCAGCGCGAACTGAAAAAAGGACTAAGAGAGTCGCACACAATGACGCTGGCTGTACTTGTGGAAAACGTTCTTTGTTCTCACTTTGGTTGCCCTAGATTCCAACCAAGAATATGTCTCTCCAACTAGCCCAATTTGCAACGCTTCAGTAATAACATTCACACATATAAGTGGGTTACTTTTTGGTAGAATAAGACGTGGTTCAGTACGAAAGCGCTTGCGGCACTGTAGTGAGGGCGGGTATATTATTACGCAGCGGACAGATAAGTTTGTTGTTTATTACTCCACATAGATCTCCTGTAGCTACGAAGAATTCGCGTTTTAAGTGCGAATGCACTTTATAAGCGACCCCGAACCTTCCGCCGTCCGCATAGCAACAGCTGCGGGTGCGCGCGCTTTTCGTCTTCCTTAGCAACGGGGGGAGATGGGCGCGCGCTGCCTGGCCGCTGACATGGCACATACCACGTGGGGATTGGCGGAATAAGTGGAATGCACTTCTTAAGCGAGCCTGAATCGTCGCGCTCGCATAGAGCCTCCTCTCCCCCCTCGCGTACTCTCCTAAAGCCCCTTTACTACTCTCCAGCTCGCAACACCCTGTCTCGGCGCGCCAGCCAGGCACTACACTATATAAAAAAACAGCATCCGGCGCCAGGTTTCGATCTGCGGACTTTGCGGCCGCAGCGCGACGCTCTACCGACTAAGCCACGGACGCGACGTTGATATCACTGTTAGTAACGCGCCTTATATTTTTAACGCATTCAAACTACGTCGTCAGCGGCGTGCGTTGCGACTCAGCGGCGTTATAGCGGCTTGATAACTGCGTGGTGTACACGTGATACTACAAACCCGCTAGTTCTGCATTCTCTCACGTGACTGCGCCTCCTCTCCCTTCACTCCGGTCGGCGCTTCGCAGCTGCGGTGCGCTGCGGTGCGGTGCGCTCTTCCTCTCGAACATACACGTTAATTCACCAAGATTTCGCAGAGGGACAAACGAGGCGTGTTAAGCCGAACGTGATCACGAGGGGGTGTTAATGTAACTAACGGGCAAAATGCCACCAACTTCAACAAACTCCCCTCATAGCATCACCCCGTTCTTCGCACTTCCTCATACTCCCTTCGGGAATGCGGGGAATTTTTTTTTGTTAGAAGGAGTTTAACAGTTTTATTTATGTTATTATTGATGCTGCAATGTCTATTACAGGGATGTTAGCACGGTGGTTGCAGACATATTTTTTTACAATGTGGGCACCCTAGAACAGATAAAATATAAAAAACAAAAACAAAAGCAAAATATGAATAATGAGGTCCAATTTCCTGCAAATAACTTGACGACGGCTTCCAAGACTTGGTTATGTGCTAGTTTATTCCTCTGGATTACGGTACGGTGGAAAAAGGTAATATTTTAAGCAGTTATATCCCGACCGAAAATGAAATATTGTCAGCTAATGTCTTTGGCGGGTGGCGTCATCATATGCGTTAAACCATGGTCTCCTTTTTTTGGGCGAACCGACGAAGCTGGATATATTTAACATGTTATGTTTTACGTGTATATCTCAACGAACGCCAGTTATTTTCAATGTTCTGGTCCCAGCATTGCGGAAAATACGAATCGAAACGTTCGCTAGCTCGAAAAGATTGCGTCAAAATCAGCCAGCCCTACTGTAACCTGCATTTATATTGTAGCGGTTAACAGGACAGGATAACAGAGAAGGCATTATAACGTGTATAGCCGTGTGGTCACTCAGACCAACGCCGCCTCTAAAATCGTTGCCTAACGCGTGAGCGAAAAATGGCCAAACAGCCGCTCTCCTGTTGCTCTCTCCTACCATTTCCCGCTCCATAGCCTTCCTGCGTGCTTTCATGTCCGCCGGCGAGTGCCCCTTCCCTGAAACTATGCAAAAGGTTGACAGTTGGTTTAGAGTTCCCCAGGCGGCGCTCCCACGCCTTCTTGTTTTTCACCATGCCCGTCTCTCTTGGTCTGCAACTGATAAAGCCACCTTTACCACGGAGCAAAATCACTTGCGCTGCCGCAGGTTGATGCCGGCTTTGCGCGGTGTCTCCTTGGATGACGGGCCCCGAAATTTTCTGAGTGGGGCATCCCCCTCTCTTCCCCTCGGCATTTCGGTATTGTTTTGTCCTCGCTGATCGCACCCCGCATCGGTACTGTCTTTTAACATTGGGGACTGTACTGTAGAAGCGCCCAGACAGCGTGTCGGGACCCTAAGCAGCTTATCCTTTTTTTCCGTAATCTTCTGAAATTTACAAGCACGTGATATCTTTGGAAAATAATGGTAGAAGTTAGCATTGGAACAAAAATGGGAACACAATTTTTTCTTCCCTAAATTATTCTCCAGAGAGAAAAATATCAGCAAAATAATGGCTGAACCATCCGAAGATATCGTTTCTCTGTTCGCTATTTGTCTACCCGAGAATTAATATTTTCTTGCACTAATTTAGTTCGGCCTCCGTGAGTGATCTTTAGAAAAATGCAGCAAGTATGAAGTGAGCGACGCGTTGGACGAGATCCCCAGTGCGCACCAGAACGAGCGCCCTGTCGCTCCTAAGATGTGCGCAAAACGGCTCTTGAAATCCTGCAGGCAAGCTGACAGACACGCGCCGTAAAAGTGGGTGCAGCGTCGCAACTCGCGCTGTGACGTAAGGCAAATGTCCGCCTGGCGAGCGCCACATAGCGGATGAGTTGCCTGAACTAAGCGTCCCTACCCCTCTCATTCAAAAGCGCGCGGCGCATTATGCAATGTCAACGTTTTTAGATTAGGTACTTCGCAAAGAGCGCGGCCTTCCAAGCCACGGCCGCTGGATGAAAAGGTGCGCTCTCATCCAGCGGCCGTGTCCAAGCACAGCAGCGCGGGCCGCTGCTGCCGGCGACCAGGCGGTGGCGCTGCGGTAGCGTTGAGATAGGCCTCGGCGCGTCGTCTTCTTCTCCTTGCTTGAATAGGCTCGGGTGAACGCCCACCACACACCGTTAACATTCTCCTTTGAAATGCACAATTCAACTTCGCTCTAATCTTCCGCTTTAGTGACAAGAGCTCTAAATTTTTATGGCCATTTTGAGGAGACACAAGCTCTACTTCGGATGGGCAAAAGGCAAGGCAAACCTGCACAGTGCGCTTACTTTAGGGCGCATCCCGTTCCAACAGCCGTTTATTTTTCCTCCAGTACGGGATCCCTTATACCTCAATAATATTTAAAGCATACCCGAACACCGTCTTACGCGGTTGAAACTGCGGAAAAGCCTACAATAGTGAACCACCCGCTTGAAATCACGAAAGGATGCCTTGTCATTTTTATTGATGCTGCGGAAGCAAATGCAGTAAGTAAATTTTCACAGAAATATATTTGCAATTCCCACAAAATTAGTTAGCCTATCGGAAACCAAGCGCTGCAGCAGTAGTTGGCTTTATTATTAACGAAGAAAATAAACCAATTAATAAACCAATGTTTTTCGACGTTTTTATTTCTATGGGTGGTATAATGTGCTTCCTCGAAAGAAAGTTTTTTTGGATGAGAATATGTGTCGTGCTATTTTTTTGTTGGTTTGTAAATATGATTAACTGTCTATTATGGTCACAGAAACTTTAATTTGTCTTGTCCTGGCCCGGATATGCCCAATATTTTACGCGTTTCGCCTGACAGCTTTTTTCATTGTGCCATCGTTTGTGCTGTCTTCCTAACTTTTTCAACGTAGATTTTTCTGCTCGTTTCTTTTTGCAGTCAATAGATAGGCAACACAACTCGGTTTTGACTAGCCAGACTGCTTAAGAGGTTTAACGTGCCGGCGCTACACAGGCAATGAGGCGCGCCCCATACTGGTGGGCTCCCGATTATATTTGACCACCTGGGGATCTTTAACGTGCCCCGACATCTCGAACACACGGGCGTTTTCGCTTTCCGCCTCTATCAGAAAAGAGGGCGCCGCGGTCGGAAATCGAACCCGCGTGCTTGCGCCCAGCAGCAAGACACCTTAACCACCGCGCCGGGTATGGTAAAAGTATTGATCTGACAGTACCGTGGAACTGTTGTGCCACACACTGCCCTTTGTCACGGCGGTTGTTGCTGATGAAATGCCTGGCGACAGGTTTACCATTTGCTCCAACGGCATATATTTAAGGCAAAATTGTAGCGGAGAAACGTTGCTATATTCTTACTGGTTTGTCAGCTGAGGGTTAATATTCCCATTTTTATCGCTGTAGCTGCAGGGCGGGAGAAGCACAACTCTTGAACTAACTTCAACCAACAAGTTTTGCCTGATATATTTCAGCCTTCTGTCAATGCACCCAGACTCTTCGAGCTGGCTTGGCGAAGTATTCACATTCGAGGATTCAAACTCTGAACATTTGCTTAATCCCTGCACAACAGCGAGGCACAGAACAGTTCCTGCTGAGTTCGGCGGTTTTTACACCGCCCATACCGTCACTTGCGTCATCATTTTGGCAGGACGCTACATGTGTGGGAACCACTGTACTCCCTTTGGGTGGTTTTCTGCATGACTTTGGCGTCTTTGGTTTGGAGAGATGCTCAAGTATGTTAGGGATAATACGGGGCACCGCGCTCTCCCTCAGGGTCCTCCTGCCTAGCGGTATCCTTAGTTTTATCGTTCACGATGTGTTCGTAGCAGATGACGATGTCTGAAGGCTCACAATTTATGCCACAAACGTATGTTTATGACGTAACTTTGACGTTTTTCCGCGGAATCGCGCTTTTCCACGCCTTCAATCCGTGAGGATCCTTCGGCGACTTGGAGAAATGCCGCGGCACGGACTTTGCCACTGCCGAAGCATACCCCGAACGGCAGCCCGGCGCGGAGCACGTCAACAAACCACACCGACACTTCAGAGATCCACTAAAATGTGTATGCACAATGATAGCACAGAGTTAATGCGCTAATAAAGCCGTGATGGACAGCCGAGCACCAACAGCACAGCGAAACACACATGGCCGGAGCGAGCCCCGCTCCTCAAACTAGATCTCAACGCAACGCCTGCACCACCTCTTGGAGTGGCGACAAAATGGTGCCGCCTCTCAAGGCGCAGTTTGCCAAAAGAGTTAATCTAAAATCATTGGGCAATGTTTATACAGACGGCGTTGCTCAGACCGACAGGACAGCAATGATGCCACGGATAAATATTTCGAAGTTAATTTTTCGTAATCAATCAAGCCAACCACATTATGCTAGGAAATAGTTATTCGCACAGGTGGTTGAGCAAATTGCGAGAAATGGAATAAATTACGCACGACAAAATATGCTATACATTCCGAGAAACCGCTTGAAACCGTACATGAATTGTCTTCAGATTTCTGGATAATTAGTCTCCTCACAACAAATTAGAAACACTGGGATATGGTATAGTAATCTGCTTGAAGCAGTGAAACAAATATAGACAAATAGTATTCGCTGCAGAGCTTGGACGACAGTTCACGCAGAACACGCGTGTCTGTGGCTCGCAATATACAATGGCAGTAATTCTTGAAAGGGGGAATGGTAGTACGATTAGAATACAATGCTGGATAATTTGATACTGGTATCAAAATTCTTGCAGCAGCAAATTCCAACTAAATACTTAAGCAGACATTGTAGCCTTTTTTTTTCTGGAAAACGATCCTGAGTTGGCAATTTTAGTGGAAAGCCAGGCTTTTTTTTGTATTACTATGTCCGAGAAGGAGGTATCTATGAAGGAATACAAAGAAGCACGTTTATTTACAATACTTGTGATGTTATGAGAAAGCCATCAGTACTTCGTTTTTCATCGTGCCTGCACCACGGAAAATTTCTAGGGCCATGATTAGGGTGCTACTGCGGGATAACAGCCTGCAGTATCGGCGCTGGAGTAAAACGTATTCAAAGGTGTCTTCATAGAAACGTTTAGTTTCCGCAATGCATAGGCATGAACGTAATGTTCAGGTATAGTTCTTTGTACTTTCGGATAAAGTTTGGGCGCTTCCTGACCGAGGCTATAAGTACATAACTGTGATAAGGCGAGATCCGACCAAGCTGCGCCATCCTGCAGGTAGCTAACCTTCATAACTGGAAACGCATAACTTGGTTTCCATCACACGAAAACAATGTCTCCAAAATTAAACACAATTGTAAAACAAGCCTACGTTGCCGCGCACGCGCTATCTCTCCGCGCTGGCAACAAAGCGGCGACACAAGTCTTGCTCAGCACTAAGTACAGACTCGTCAACTACCTCGATATCATCAAAGCTTTCTGCCAGGCTCGCAGGATTCTCCCTCCACCCAGCGACAAGCTTGACAGAACCCAGGCGGGAATCTTCCGACACCTCCCTCCTAACGCCACTACTTGTTCACAGAATATATCCCGAGGCGTACCCCGGCAGCAAGTGCAAGGTCCGCAGAAGAGTAACGGCTATACTGACGCACATGCTGGGGAATTGCGAAGAACATCCCTAAGATGCTAATTCAGGAACCCTCCAACCGCGGCCAGCAGCGGCACTGATACCCTACGACCAATGAGAATAACTCTGTGCCCTCCACGCAGCCGGAGAGGCGACCAGAAGGCAGGGTTCGGACACCCGCATGCAGAGAAGAAGTCGAGCAAAGATGTACCCCCGACGGTGACCTAGGCCCCGTCAACAGCTTGCGTGCTCGAATAGACTTGTCTTTCAGGCTCAATGAAGTTATTTTTATTCCACCCCACACCAGCTTTTTCTTTGTATGCATTTTTTAAAGGAGCATTTTTCATTTACAGTTAGGATAACGTAGAGAGAATGTGACTTCATATTTTGAAGGTCCAAAAAGTACCTGGTAATGCGCGGCATTTGTTCCGTGACGTATTCACCTAGCCTGTGTGCTCGCGAAAGGCTGTGATAATTGCTTTGCTACAAACATGCGTTTCGCTGACGTGCCCGACTTTTTCTTCATTGAGGGGCTATGTCTCACCGGGCGTGTTAGTAATTAATGAAAAGTATATTACCTAGTTGTATCCTGTCACTGTGATCATTCAAGCGGAAGTGAAAGGCGGCATTCTCAGTAATCACTGTTTCAGCAAAAGCGCGTTAAATAGAGATCGGAGCAAGAAGGCGTTCTAGTGAGCTCACCTTTATTTCGACAGCAGCTAACATGACGGTAATATTTGACACTTGTTCTTCCAGCAGTATTTAGTTTGTCTTAACTACTATCCGAGTGCTAGTCGCTTCTACGTGCTGGCGTGCACGGTTCCAACGATGGTTTTGACGGCAGCTAGCATCTAGTTTTTCCCTTCATTTTCTTCAATAGATCTCTCTTTTGCAATTCAGAGATTTTTCTCAATGGCGCCATGCATAAATAGTCACTTGCTTGCCCGAACACAATTACCAGCAAACAATAACAGCATATTTTAGTTGCATTAGAGATTTATGCGGTACAACCGCTGGTTTAGGATGCCTAATGAGCGCTGCAGTAACACATAGAAAGTTAAAAATAGAACCAAAGGGACCATGTACCTACAGGTAGTACTGAAAACATCCAATTGAAAAACACATACAGCCAGCCGGAGCTAGTCGCTGCTCCTCCCGTGACTATCGATGTTTAGTAATGTCCACTGCCATGTTACTCCTCGCCTCTGCCAGAGCTTCCCTCCACCGTTTGGCTCTCTATGAACTCTCGCGCGTGGCAACTTGAGCGATCACTGTGAGATTGAGTGGTGACACCGCGCACACTGAGCCCACAAGCACCAGGTGTGTCCAGCCATTGTGGTGTGTGGAAAGGCGGAGGAAATGAAACACAAAACAATGGTCGTCGCGAAGTATTTCTCTATATTTGACGCCAGCAAGGGTGTCCCGCCGATTAATGCAAGACTGCGTCCACTTGCCTTCGGAGGCTCTACGAGTTCGTACGTAAGCCCTTCGGTTTGTGCGGGAGTCCCAGCATATTCCAACGCTTGATCGACTGGGTGCAGGGTGAGGCAATGTGGCAGCACGCTCACGCCAATTTAGACGACATCTGCGTCTACTCCCGCACCTTTGAGGAGCACCTCTGCAACCTGAAAGACGTCCTAGGAAAACTGCGGGCGGCTGGCATCACCATCAATCCTGCCAAGGCGCAAATATGCCGCGCTCAGGTGAGCCTGCTCGGTTATCGGATCGAACGAGGACAGGCATCCCCCGATCCCGAAGAAACTTCCGGCGATCTTGGAGTTTCCCACGCCGAAGGATGTGTCCGGAGTCCGGCACTTCCTCGGGATGATCGGCTACTACCGCAAGTTTATCCCCGCTTGCGGGCGCCTGCAAGCACCCATGACAAAGCTGTTGAGGAAATCCGCCCCTTGGGAGTGGGGAGAGGAGCAGGAACGCAGCCTACGCCAGCTGGCGAAAGCTGTCGAGGACACTGCATCACTGAAACTGTCTGATCTGAACAGGCCGTTGGTTATCCAGACGGATGCGAGTGACTTCGGCGTAGGGGCAGTTCTCCTCTAGGCGGGTGGAGAACAACTGCGACCCGTGGCTTTTGCGAGCCGGGCGCAAACACCGGCAGAGCGAAACTACTCGGTCACCGAGAAGGAGTGTCTGGCCATAATCTACGCAATTCGCAAGTTTGAGATGTACGTAGAGGGGGCAAATTCACGATCGAGACCGATCACAAGGCCCTGACATGGCTTTCCCGCCTCCGCGAGCCCCGCGGGAGGCTCCCACGATGGGCTTTAACATTGCAACGCTTCGATTACGAAGTACGGTATCTCAAAGGTGCCTCAAACGTGGTTTCCGACGAGCTGTCACGGGCGTCGGTAAACGACACCCAACCTGCCGGAGAAGCGGAGGAGGATGCGGAGAAAAAGCAAACTCTCTCGGCACTGGAGGAGTGCGATGCGCGGGACTCCCTGTGCACCGAACGCTCAGCGCTTTTGCACCTCGTAGGAGGAAGACTTCCTCTCTAGTTTGCGTTCAATCGGGAGGAGGTACTCGAGGCCCAAAAGGAGGACATGTTTTGTCGTGAGGTGATCGCCAGTCTTAGTGAAGAGACGGACCCTCAGGCAAATCGAACACCGGAGAATGACGGGTGCCGGGAAGCTGCTGGTATTGCGGCTGGCGTGAGCTCTAATGCAGCCGGTATTGCTGCGAGTGAGCTGGAGAGTTACCTGCTTGACGCCGGCGGGGCTCTGCTGAAGTACGTGTCCGGCAAAAACGACTCAGACGAGTGTTTTAAGGCAGTGATCCCGCGCAAGCCCAAGTGTGCTGTTTTCCAGCACTCCTACGACGCAGACGGTCACGGTAGTGCGCCAAAGACATTGCCGAAGCTTTGTCGGTATGCTACCTTGCCCGGCATGAAGGCACAAGTATGTAGTTACGTACGCACATGCCCGGCGCACAAACCGCAAGGCGGTGAGGCGCCGGGCTTGCTACAGCCTATCGTAAGCACAAAGACTGGGGAGATCCTGGCGTGCGATCTGATGGGCGCGCTGCCGCGCAGCAAGAGAGGTACAAGTTTGTAGTCGTGGTGACATGCCACTTCTGTGGGATCGCTGAACTCCATCCGCTGCGCAAAACGACAGCACAGGAGGTCCTGCAAAAGCTGTCCGAAGTGTTCTGTCGCTACAGATTCCCAAAGCGGCTGATTACCGAGAACGCCACGTATTTCACATCAAGGTGATTTCGTAAAGCGTGTGCGGCCATGGGTGTCAGGCAGCAAACATCATCGTGCTATCATCACCAGTCCAACGTGACGGAGCGCCGCAATCGTGACGTGAAGCCACTGCTCGGAGCTTATGCCAGACGGCAAAAGGCCGGGTCGAGCACTTGAGCTCAATCTCCTTCGCTCTGTGCACAAGCGTGAATCAGTGTACTGGCTTCGCGCCAGCGTTCCTGGTGTTCGGCAGGGAGCTGAACACGCCCACGGACATGGTTCTGGCCAGACGGTCGAACGGAGTCCCCGCAAAAGCGGATTACGGACGGTGCTTGCGCGAGCGGTTGGCAGACGACATCAAGGAGGCAAATAGCAGTCGCTGTAAGGCCAGGGCCGAACAGAAGGTGGCCTATGACAGAGCTCATCGAGACGTGGCGTACCAGGTGGGCGACACTGTCTTGACACGGAACCATACGCTAAGCGACGCTAGCGCCGGGTTCGCGGCCGGTCTCGCACCCAGGTGGGTCGGACCGTTCGTGGTAGTGGAGAATTTCTCGTGGCTAAACTACAAGCTGAGAGACCTGATTTCGGGTCCAATCAGCGGCCCCATTCACGTGGGCGAGCTGAAGCAGTACTTTCAGAGGCAAGCTACTGCCGACGCTCCAACCTCGGGCGCGCGAGACCGCGAGCTCGATAGAGGCGCGGAGGGAAGTCTCCGGACGCATTGCTACAACAGCCGCAATCGGCGAGTCCGCTGACTGGGTGGGCCGCCATCCTCTGAGGGTTCACGCCCGCACGCCCAGGTTTCGAGTGACCTTCCAACCATGACGCCAGCACGTCAGGCCTGCTGCGAGCCAGCCGGGCCAGACGCTATCCTGTGGGAACGAGAGCCCAGAGGCTGTTTACGCCGAAACAGCACCCTGCCGCCCGTACAACGAGCGAGCTGCGCGGCGGGCCGGCTCCTGCGGTCAGCTGATCGCGCCCCGCGCCCCGTTGGCGGAGGCGCCCGCCGGAGGTGTGCCGAGCTGCAGCCATTGCCGGTGCTTGGCTAGCCAGCCACCTGGTAGGCAGCACCACAACTCAGCCTCCAGCCCAGGTCCAGTCGTCAGAGATCGTCACTGCTCACCCGTAAGCAGCGGAAGCCGCCGGCGGTGCGGCAAGCAAACGAACCGTCGGCGCGGGACGAACCGCTGCGGGTGGTGACCGCCTGGAAGCAGCCTGCTTCCCGGGCCCTGTCTTCAAACGGCCCAGCCTACTTCATCGGTGGGCCTGCGGACCATGGGCCGGCCGACAGTGCACGCGGCCGGCTTTGAGTGCAGACGGACGAAAGTGGGTCAACCAGCGGATTCTGGCGAACTATGTGGCGGCGACGTGCGGTGCAACGTGGACTGTGGCGCAGTTGCGCATGTGCGGCTTTGGACTGTTTGAACCCCGAGGAGTGGACGAGGCAGCGGAACAAGCGGCGAGACCACCGCCGGCCCGAACGCCCGAGTCCGAGGGGCTTCGGTCAAAGGGGGGAGGGATGTGGGAAACCCAGAGTACTGGCGCGCTCCCCATTCCTCGCCGCCCGCCGCCCAGGCGAGGGGAGAAGGCTCCTCTCTCCTCGCGGGTGTGTCGCTCCCGCCGCGGCGCAGGCTTGTCGCGGCGGCGGCGGGGCGGTCGCTCGTCACGTGACCTGCTCTTCGGTGCCCCGGTGGGCCCGTCTCGGTGCGCGGGATGAAGGATGGGTCTCTGGGGTTCGGGCCAGCAACGAAGACACACGTGAGTACCAGAGTTCCGGCTTTCCCCTTCCTTTGTCTACCGCCTTTGCACCTGCTTCTTGATCCTCGCCGGACGGCTGGGTCAGCACGAGCGAGGATTCGACTACGTTATTGGTGGAGCACCAATAAACGTGAGTTTGGCCGTTTCGTTGCGTCTTCTGTCTTCCTTGCTGTTCTCTGCCGCTATGCCGGCCGTCGGTCCGAGGTAGAGATTAACCGAGCTAGCCTAGCGGCCTGAACCCTGGTCCCCAACAAACACTGTAATTCCTCGTAATGTACAACACACGTAACACATAATAGAGGCCATTTAAATCTACAACATTCCAGGCCTTTCAATAACACGTTCAGCCAGAGTCACTTTAAATACAAGTCTTTGTAAAACGGCCTTTAAAGACAAGACAAGCTAGTATACATTGGTTCATCACCAGACAACATCGTACTATTTTCTGCCTTTACCCATCAAATCTACCCCGACAATAATTAATAATGCCGTAAACCGCCCCAAGGCTGCTTTCCAAGGCGACTGTCTAAGTGGACGCTGCTAGATCACGCAATCCCTGCACCAACGAAGTCACAGCTGGCGTGCAACACACCTAGCATACAAAGATGAATTCGATAGCTTCCTATGCGGACCTGAAATGAAATGAAGCAGCTATCCTTGCATCTCCAGGGCCAACCATAGGCCCTTCCCACAGTGTGGCATGCATCCTTTATCTGCGCCCTAGTTTTACTTAAAAAAGGTACCTTGTCTACCACCTCACTGGTTCACGTTACTCTCCGCCTTCTAGCGTCTATTACAAACGTACGATACTGATGCTTTCTCCAAATGAATACCCTACCCATTTCGCGCCATACAATACGTTTGTTCTATATTTTCCTCTGAGCGCCTGCAAGGGTTTTTGATATCATTTGACAATGCCCTCAATGCTCACTTCCACCCATTACAAGTAAGGGCTAATGCGAGGCGTGGCTAGGC
This sequence comes from Haemaphysalis longicornis, assembly GCA_013339765.2. Taxonomy (NCBI): domain Eukaryota; kingdom Metazoa; phylum Arthropoda; class Arachnida; order Ixodida; family Ixodidae; genus Haemaphysalis; species Haemaphysalis longicornis. The sequence continues at coordinate 158,559,948 of CM023453.1, read as the reverse complement.
AGCCGGAATATTCAGGTCCAGAGCAGACACGCTGAACGATCCGCTAGGCAACCAGCAGCCTCCAACGGCTGGTCAGCGCTCGTAGTTAACACAACTGATGCTGTTAAAAGTCAGTCTTCCCCATCTGTGACAAGCAACGCAAAACCCTTCACGAGCGCTCAACATGAACTATGAAGCAAGCCGTGGCCGCGACTTTTCTAAGGCACCATTCTGAGGGTCTTGGGGCCATTGGGTGCATTTTAATTGAACGACCCGGCTCAAAACGCATACAAGCAGGCTTTCAACCTGCGTTTTGTTCGGTGCGTCTATATTTTTAGAACTTTTCACAAGCATAAAAAGGCGGCAACAATAAGAAGGCCGACAAAAAGGAAGACCGAGCTTTATTGTACTGACGCCGATTGCCGCAATATAAAATGAGTTTTCAAAATATCGTGGAATGCAATTCCAGCGCACCTAGCAACTGACCGGTTTGCTCGACGATTGCAAATACTGCGGTGTCACGCTGTACAAAAAAGCATGTGAAGCACCACACCGACAATGGCCTCCGCGATCACCTCGCGAACGTTTTGTTAACATGAGCGGGGTAAGTTTAGAAAATATGCGCCGACTTTACAATAGACGTAGTGCACGAAACTTCAGTGAGCTGTAACCGATGATTAAAAGGCCAGAGGCGCTGTTACGATGACAGAGAGTGTTGTCCATATGGAAGATAAAAATACGGTAAGGGCCGCACAGCGTAAAATTGCAAAAAGGTAAAAATGCACTTTTTTGATTTACACAATGGTAACTCAGCTTATCGCCACCGATTATTAACCGCGTAAGATGGCCTTGGCTTATTAAGGTGAAAGCTTTATGTGCCCAATTCAACGAAAGTAAACAAAAACGCCGTTGTTGTATTTTTCCGGTGGAGAAAATATGTTCGGAAGTGAAGAGTTGAAATCCTGGCTGGCGCACATTTGACCACGGGTCTGCAGAGTACCAGCTCAGTGCTGTACAAACATGCTCTGTATGCTTTTTCCTTTTTCAACAGGATTGTTGTTAAGGCAAAGCTTTTTTCGTCTGTTGTACCAAAAAACTTGGAATTCTTAATAAAGAAAATGTGGTTACGCCGTGAACCGGTAACCGGCACTGGGCCACCCCAACGGCCCAGGAGGTACATGGTCACCACCAGCGGGGAATAATACCATGTGCAGCCAGCAGGAAAGATAAGAACGCTTCCCGTGGTCGGATTCAAACCTGGGTTCCTCGCATCATAAAACCATTGCTTATCCTATTTATCTATCATCGCAATCTATGCGCTCAGCATATGATTTCGTTTAGGTTCGTAGCGCGGGCGTTGGCGTTCGACATCGCCGCGGATTCCAGCGCGTCCTCACGTGGTCCTTTTTGGAGGAAATGTGAAAAGGAATGAACAAAACAATGAAGGCCTGCCAGCCATATAGAAGATTCAAATTCAAGTTTGAAAAAAATGGGATGTAAAACAGCCTTCTCTCCGACAAAGGAAGATGGGCCGCAAGATCTGCTCTTTCTGCACCTTTGCACCACCAGTGCAAGCTGCTTCAATTGTTTCTTCCCCGGTATAGATTCCCACCTAAACATATTTATTCCGAATTGCAACCTATGTGTTTTTTGTACATAAATAAGTATGTCCGAAAGGCAAGGCAATTTGGGACCCCGACGTCTCCTTACAGGATACACGCTCTTTGTTTACACTTAAAGGGACACTGAAGTGAATTTGTGAAGCTCCCGTTTTTGCTTGCACTGTGTAGACTAGCTCAATTAGCCCACTTTTCATCGTTTATCCGGTTGACAAATCGGTAATTATTTTACAAAGCGCGAAAGAAGAAAAAACTGCCATGGGCGGTTTGCGGCGGCCGCACAAACTAGCTGGAGACGTTGGGAGGAGGGGGCGCCGTGATTGGACGATGCCCAAGGTTAGCAATTAAACAAGTTTCGGTTTCGGTTTCGGTCTGTAAAACAACATGTTTGACATTCGATGGCGTCGTTGGATGGGCATTCGCAATATCCCAGTTATCGTAGTACCGCGCTTCTGCCATGTTGTGTAAAATGCCTAAGACAAGCCTCCCAGGACGGCTTGGAATCGTAGCATTCACTATCTGAGACCTACGCAGTGCACGAACGCCCTCCGCGTCCCCGCAGACGCTGAAATACATGCTCTTTACCCCCATATTTGGAGCTTGCCTCGCTCATGCCTGTATCGGAAAAAGCGTGTTCGCACCAGGCCAAGGGTCTGTTAATTTTGGCCTGTGCCCACTGCCCGCAAGCAGACGCTGCCTATGGCAACAGCATGCCAACGAGAACTCGCTAGCGCGGCAGTGCCAGCCGGCGCGAGTTCTGCGGACTAGTTTCTCGAGCAATGAACATTGCGGCCCAAAAACAGGTGAAATCAGTTCTATCGGCGAAAAACAAAAAGTTAACTCATAAAAAAAAGCATGTACCCGCGGCGATTCAAACTTGTGACTGGAAAAACACTTGCGAGGACGTACCTAGCACCCCAGACGACTAGGCCACACGGGGCCGATGGCAGAGAGGGAAAAGATAAGGTATATAATGTATAACCAGTTTACACTTTTATTTAGTTTTAGTATTTCAAGCAGCTTAGGTGACTATTTGTTGTATTTCGCTCGTGCAGTAAGCGTCCCCCGAGTTTCTACAATAGCTCACGTCTAGCAATTGCATTTCGTAGACGGGAATGCGTTCGCAGATGCGTAGTCTTGCTGCTGACCGCTCTGCTTGTTCGCCCAGCGCAAAAAAGTGCTTCCCGCACCCTAGTTTTACGCTATACGGTAAAAATATCAGTTGATTTTATTTCCTTTGTACCTATATTGACTTCACTCACTCTTCTCCCCCTTCAAGATGCCGTATATTTTCCTACTGGCGTACCAGTCAGCGAAGCGTCGCTTGTGCGCTTGTGCAGCGCTTGTGTGAAGCGACCTTGACTTGGATATAGATACAGTGTACAAACTAACGAAGTAAAGAAAGGCGCATTCTTCTATTGCCAAACGTGTTGTGGCTTAGTTTCAACTGATCGAGCGAATTGCGACGACCCTTCGGCGGCCGGCGGACTAAACGGTGGGCCGACTGACTCGGTGGCGGAAGGTCGGCGAACCGGGCAGTAGCGCAGCCAATTGTCAGCTCCTCTTCTGCTGACGTCATACGAAAGCGCCACAAAAAATGGGCGAGCGTAAAGAGAGGAGGACAGCATTTTCGAATTGATTTTTCTACTAAATAAATTCGTGTAAACGCGCACAGAGTGGTCGAAACAGGGCCCAGGGACTCCGGACTACAGTTTGCGCTCGTAATCCCGCATTGTTTACGAATCACTTCAGTGTCCCTTTAAGAGAGTACTGAACGAATATATTGTCAAACAAGGGGGCAGATTTAATCCCAGCAACATTGCAACTGCTCATGACTACACATACATACACAGTAATCTCTCGTGATAACAAAAATGCATTACTCAACATATCACTTAATTTGAAATTTATTCTGGTCCCAACCCAAACGCATGCATTTTAGGCCCCATTACCTAAATTGCACGAAGAACTTGAGCCGCTTAGAGCGAAGTCGCGAGTGGAGGTATGACCGAGCGGCGGCGAATGAGCCGTGAGTCAGGTTGCCAACATGGCTGGTAAACGCAAGCTGGTCTTCTCCCGGCCATTTTATCCAGCTGATCTTGCTCTTTTCGCTCCTTCCTAATTTTAGACGAAGAGGGGGAATGCGTGATACAGTCATTAAATTTTGTCCTAGACATTGGCTCAACTGCGTGGACTCCTACACTGCGCAAGTACTGACACTCGAACCGTAGAATTAGCAATGTCGTCGACAACGGGGAGCCGAAAAATTCTTGTTTTGCAAACGTCCCTGCTGCACACCTAGGGTAAAAATTTTCCACATTATATGCAAAGCCTCTAGTACAAAACCGGTCAGTTTACATGATTGTGGTGTGCACCCAAAATGAGCGGTTAATTGTTTTTTGAGCGCAGCAAACACAAACATCGACTCGAGCCTCGGCATCCTGCAGCGCTTTCCAGCGCGACACTCATGTAGCGTTCTGCTGACGCCCGCACGCACCCCTGTACATTCACTGCCACTTTTATGAGCGGCGACGACAGCCTAATGCAATGCTTGGTCAAACTAGATCAAGGGTTGCTCGCAGCCTGGCAAGAACATGAAACAGCTATAGCTCGCTGCCTTTTTTTTCACATGAATAAAGCTTTGTTTCACTGAATGCATTGTGTTTTGATTCCTATGCGGTTGTGGTGCAATTAAACTTCAACTGTTAAAGACTTTTTCGAGTGGTTGCTTATATCAAAACACCACTTATAACTAAATTTTTCGCTGTCCCACTGAGTTCGTCATAACAAGGGATTACTGTATCCGGAACGCCTCTTGGTACATGAACAATATTAGAGAGTTGGAGCAATAAAAAGAAATAAATCAAACCAATAAATTGCATTCGTCGTAAAAATTACATGTGAATATGTTGAGTCAACAACCCTCCGTGTTTTCTAAAATATGTATTTTAGGTACAGTTTCAATGTAACACCCCGTTATGCTAAACGTGCTTGTTTGATCACAGAGGGATATAGGAATAATAAATACAATTGCTTGTTTTTTTTTTTGACGGAATTCAATATCAATTTTGTGCGTGGTGTCCGTTCCGCTAAGGCAACCATTCACAGATGAACGGCCATTTCTCGGCTGAAATATGTATCAGGGAATAAAAGTAAAGTGAGGTTTATTGTACGATACATCAAAATTAGATACTATTTGTGAAGTTGCACATCAAACAATTAGGGCACTGAGGATTGCGTATTGTATTTGGGTGCAGTTCAGCTCGTAAAGTTATTTCTCAACTGCAAGCAGCCGGTCAGGAACTGTTTTGTTCCACAAGCCCCAGACAACTTGAGTAAATAGCAGGTGCAAATGAACCAAGAAGTAGTAAAATTGTTTGTACATGCCTAATTCGATATACAGGGTGTTTCAGCGAACACTTTCGAAAATTCTTAAAAATAGGCTCTTCGGGAAAAAAGAAAGGCTCTTCAGACGGGGATTGGTAGCTGCGGCGACGCGAGATTGTATCAAAGGTGTGCACATTAGTTAGATGGGTAATTAAACTCTACTAATGAACTTCTTAATTAGAGGAGTTTGGTGGTTATAGTCAAAGGTGATTTTTTAGCCCCGGAGAAGACGATTTCATATCAGTTTTTATAACAACAAAAAAGTCGGTGTTTAAAGCCCTGTAGCTAGAAGAAATCTGCCTTTGTTTTTCGCTCAAAAACAAAACTCGGGGCTCGAGGAGCGCTGGAAGTTATGAGGAAATGCAACGTCGGCTGGTGACGTGTATCAATAAATGTGGTGGGTAATTCAAAATGTAAGTGCACATTTTCCTAGCTAGGAAGCCTCAGCATCCAGCCACAGCCGCGAAAGTCCTCCTCGCCCAGCAAACAAACCTTCGCTTTGTCTGATGCGTTTTCTAACAGGGAGCGATTATAAACGAACAGAAGATAAACCTAACAAAAAAATGAACGAATGGTGAAGTTTGACATCTGGCAGGTCTGCTAGCGACGTCAGATGTGGTCGAGGCAATAACAAAAAAGAGAATCAAAACTCCCACCTCCCCTCGCGGGAACCCCTGTGTAGATGCGACGCATAGTGGGTTCACGTTGCAGCGTTGGACAGCGGAGGAACGGCGCTGGAACGATGGAGCGGAGCGGCGCAGGCACCGGGTTTTGTAGCGTGCATAACGGTGAGGGGACGCGCCGGTGCCAGTGCGTCTGCCGCGGCTATGACGCCACAGAACCCAAGAGAATCCACTTTTTTCCAATTCAATCCAAATCCAATCCAATCCTAGCCAAGTCAAGCCAATCAAATCGAATCCACTCCAAGGCCACTCGCGAGAGAGTGTTCGCTATCGGAGAGGAGAGGGGGTGAGCGGCGGAGAGCGCAGCTGGCGCGGCAAGGAGAATGGGGGAGGGGTGGACGCCGACAACGCCGGATGAATGCAGGGACAAGGCGAGTGAATGAGATGCGTTCGCATCTAAAACTGCTCCCAATGCCCACTAGGGCTCCCGGAAAGGCGACTGTGTTATGGGCAATGGCTAGCCTATTTGTTGCGCCTACCAACAAAATAAAAGATAACGCTATCCGAGGTGTAAGGTGATCGTTGATTATTGAAAAAATACAGGAGGCGATGGCGTTGATATCAGCTGATTACCTAGCTTGCGGAATCACCCAACCCTGCTTGAATTGGGCGGCACAGTCACTGCAACACGTCATCAGAGGATGTTGCGTATGTACTAGACTTCGGGCGCACCATGTGCGCTGAGTTTCGGTTTCATGGGGGAGGAATACTTGTTTTTCGCCGGCTGGAGGGCTCTATAGAGTGTATTTTTTTGCTATAAAAACTGATCGGTTATTGTTGTCTCCGTGGCTACAAACTCGCCATTGGCAAAAACCGCCAAACTTCGCTAATTAAAAACTTAATTCGACAGTTTTAGTTATTAACTATATAATTCGCATGTTTCTCATAACTGCTGACATACGCCGAATCTGATAGCTTGTTGCTTTAGAGAATTCCTTTTTTTTAAAGCCTCCCTTCAGAAATTTTTGAAAGTGTTCACTGAAACACCTGTATTAGGGTAAACATTGAGACATTTTTATGCCGACAGTGGCAACATGTTTGGTCTACCGTAAGTACAATATACGCGAGAAATATGGAGGACTGATCGTGAATAAAGTACAAAAAAAAATTGACCACATCTTTCCGCGGGGGGAAACCATGGGGTGATGCGACGCATCTGGGCGGTGCTTGTTACGGTTGCGCCGCCCATCGCGGTAGCAGACCTGTTAGTCTTCATTCAAATCATCGGTGGTCATCGGATGTCATCGGAGCGGCGGCGGTGGAGCGACTGAGCGGAGCGGCGCAGTTATCGCGTTTATATGTACCGCACGTTAACGGTAAGGGGAATGAGAGAGAGCAGCGCATGCGCATGTGTTAACCGAGCGCTAACGCGCGGTGACGCACAGTTGGCATTGCGGTGAGAGCGGGCGCTAACACACAGATGGCAGCGCGGTGAGAGCGGCGGTACCGCGCAGCTGGCGTGGCGAGGAGAATGGGGGAGGGATGCGCGCTACGGATGGACGCCGGAGCGACAAGGCGAGTTAAAGAGATGTGTCGCATGTTAAAGGGTGAATCCGAATTTCTCAAACAAACACAGTGGCAACAATTTCCGGTTGTAAGCGGAAAATGATGTACATGTAAGTTGACAATGCAAAAGATAATTGCCGTTTTTGTCCCTTTTTTATGATAATGCACACCAGAGAATTGCCCGCGAATTAGAACATTTGAGGGGAAATGTAGTCTCTTAATGAAAATAGCAAAATAATCATGCGGGAACATAGAAGATGTGTAATGATGGTATTGTGTAACACGTGAAAGGGGTGGCACGTGACTAGAAGAGGTGCGCTGGGTCCCAGTAGACCCATAATTCCGTGAAAAATCTGGCGCGTGGCGCTATTCTTGCGAACGCAATACAGGTCACACCACGAAGAATGAAAGTGATGAAAGCGACGCATACACTACGTAACAATCAAGAAAATCGCCAAAGTATTCCCACAAAAAAAGTAAAAACCGAAAGAGGAGTAAGCAATGCAACTGCGATTATTCAGGAAAGATTAAGTAATAAATATCGATAGAATGTAGCCTTAAAAGACCTCAGTACCGCACTAAAATGTTTATCAGCTATTTGACGACAAGTTTTAAGTGACATGTCCATTGCCGTGTGACGAAAAGAGGCTGAAGTTTCGATGTGTTGATCAGAGTGGACGTATCCTGTTCTTAGTTCATGAAGGTGGTTGTTTCATTCAAAGTACATTGCAGCTGCAATTGGCTACCATTTTGATCTGGTTGTTTTTATGAATGCTTTTGCAGCTTCCTCTTTGTAAAGAATGTGGGAACAAGTTTCCGAAATACGCTGTGAAAATCGCCGGTATAGTTATCATGGATGCCCCTTTTATACCTGTACCAGCAGGAAGAGGCGAAACAACTTCTACGATATTCAGTAATACTTAAAAAAAAGATGGAAGGGTGCTGTACTGCATTAGCCGCGAAGAGATATTGTTGCGTAGTAAGGAAAAATAAAAACTGCACCTAGGCTTTTTTATGCTAACTTCTACTTCGTTTTACCAGTGCTAGCCAGAGGCGCCTGTAAAAATGTCTCTTCTGGAGTCGCAAATGCCATGATGCAGAAGCCCATGCAGACGGATGTACTTGCGATCATCATTTATTTAAATAACCGCTTTATGAGAATGTGCCTGAATAAAAATTAAAGATAATGCATTTCATCTTTTAAGATGTTCAGATCTCCAACTCATTCTACTTATGAGATAACGTGGGCTAAAAAAAGTAATGAAAAAACAGCCGAAAGCCAATAGCAATCGAAAGGTCAACGTATTCGATGTGGACTCATGACAATTGTAGTTCGAAAATGTAGGCAGTGTTCGACAAGTGCGAAGTGAAGTCTCCAGTGAGTATTCGCATCTCAATATTTATTCTGATCGTACACGCCCGGTTAACACAGCTTCGTATTGCCAATAACCCGCAACGGGGTTGTGTCACAAGAAGAGGAGGAGAAAAATGTGCGTTAACGTGTGTATTGTAGCTTGCACAGGCCTTCATTGGCGTGTTGTAAAAAGAGACAACTTTTAAACACGGGCTTTTGAAGGTGAACAATCTGGTTCCAATCCATTTAATTGTCACGGCATGACCTCTTCCACGCTACCCGACACAAATAAAAAAAATGAAAGGATGCCTCGTGCAACAAAGCGCCAATTCAACCACGTACCCGTCACGTGCTGAAGAATAAGCGAGACAAGCAGCGAGCGAGATAGCAATCGGCTGCAGCGGCGATCGGGCATTCCTTTTTTGTGAGGCCAAACTTCGCCTTTCAAATACGTCTTTGTCCTTTTACCGCTAGCATCGTTTTCTTGAGCATGTGCCTCGCTACGCTGGTGGAGATGCGGAGTAACATAAACCCTATGCTCACAACTCCTCCTGCTTCGCGTGGACCAAGACCCAAGAAACCAGCATTTGTCTACACCTGGGTTTATAGCAGCAGCCGTCGACTGCTAGGCCTCGCTCCTAAGTTCGCCCCTCTCCCTGAGAAGAGCGTGTCGGCTCCTCACGTTCCTACAAAAAAAGCGCAAGCTCGGCAGCTGACTTTCCAACATCCTCGAGGGAATAGAATTTTTCATGGTGACTTGTTAGAAGACGTGGAGGACTCGTTCAATCAGTTTGAGCCCGTCGCTTTGTTTAATTCGTTGAACGAGGTTCAAAAACTGCGAAACGTCTACTTTGATTGAAGCACGGTGCGAGAACATGGCTTCAAAATCCAAAAGGGTCCTTGCGAAGATAGGACGAATTTTCGCAGGAGCTACGGGAGAGAAGCATCGTCCGCCGAGACCACACGCAGCGGCTACTTGAATCGCGCAGTCAAAGGCCGAATTAAAGTGTACCCATGTTCGTTGAGGACATGGCGCGCCTCTTTCGGATGCCGGACTCTAACGTGTCTGAACCCAAGAAATTGCGCTACCTAGTGGATTGAGTTAAGAAGAAGCTATTCGTCGGGCTTGTACGGAATGTTTCGCGGACTGTACACAAATTTGTAAAGGATGCTACAGTCATCGAACGAGCCCTCCTAGACCAATGCCGCCAGTACTATTGCTTGAGCTACACATCGTCGGTGCATATTGCTGTTCTGTCTGCAATCAACAAGAGCTCCCTCCGTAACCCCGTCCGATCGATTGTACATGAAGAAATCCAGAAACGCAATGTCTGTTCCAACCAGCCGGTATGAGTTCCTGTGGCGGAGGGCGCGGGTGATAAAATCCTGCAGGAACTTGCACTACCTGAACATCACTTGGAAGATCCACAATTCAGCTACGCGAATGTCCTGTCTCGCTTAGAGTTCCACTGCTCAGCGCCACAGCGTCGACTGCCAGTTGCTGGAGCAGGGCCTCGACCCAAGCCCGGACCCCACCATCATGTACGCAAAATGGACACGTGGCGTACTTCTGACAACCGGCCGCTTTGTTATCACTACGGGGAAGCAAATCACGTCTACCGTCACTGCCCGTAGCGAGAAATTGGACTTCCTGAGTTTTCGACATGTCCTTCGCCCCCGCTTTGGTGAAGGACCACCAGAAATCGAAGACTACCCTGTGACAACAGCAACTGCGAAGCTTCTTCCACGTTTGCCGTCACCAGGTCTGGGAAATAATACACCCAACCTTCACCAAAGCCGTCATGATGCGCCTAGCGGACGATCCTTAAGTCCTACACTACGGGGAATCTAAAAGCGGCCCCCCTCAGGAGGCATGGTTGCCCAGGGCGGCAGCTACCAACCCCCTCCAACGACGCAGAGGAACGATCTGACAAAGTTGGCGTTAGGGGATTGTGGAGACGATGTGGTGACCTGGGGACTGACGACGCTCCCAACCGAAGAAAGCGCCGATGACGTGGTGTGTTCTGAATTTCCTTTCTTTTTCGACGGGCAAAACATTACCGCTTTGGTATACACTGCTGCGGACTTTCTACAATTATTCCAGGTCCTATGGAACGCTTAAGAAAATTTAAAACCCCGTCGGCTGGACCTCACCTCCATTCCGCTGGAGGGTATCTGATGGAGCATGTTCGGAAAGGCACTGCCTTAGTTTGCATCGACGCTTCGGATTTTGTGACTTCATTCGACATTTCGCTGCAGCGTTGAAAATACCCCATATTAGGCATGGACTTCGTGCGGGAACACAACGAAGTAGTAAACCTCAGCGAGGGTTCTGTCACATTTTAGACTAGGTGTGTCAGTCACAACGCCAAGAGGACAGATGTTCGGCGTTTCGCGTTATTGATGATGGCATTACTTTGCCACCCAGATCATCTGCCCTTGTATCTTTGAAGTTTGAGTGTTCATGCTGTGGGGATGACAAAGAGGAGCCGAACAGCACTGTTTTTCTAAACTTTGGCGTTGGCATTGCTAGGGGTATATTTCATCAAATGAATTGTTGCACCGCGATCTTACTTACAAGCTTTGGAAATGAGCGTCAGCAAATCCCGAAAGGCACCGCCATGACAAGATTTGAGAACATTGCTGAGGACGTAGAATGTCTCGTGTTGCGCACAGAAACATCAGACACTGAGCGACCACCCCCACATTCGATATTTGTTCAGACATACAAGCGGAAAAGAAAGCAGCATGTGCTTCTGCAGTTATTACTCGAATTTCATTATTGCTTTTCTTTGACGACGAAGGCTCGCCAGACAGCCCTAACAAATCACCGCATCATTACCGACGACAACCAAAGGATTATTCTTCAGAATACTTACCGTGTCTCCCCAAAAGAACACGAAGCCATACATCAGCAGGTGCAACAAATGCTCGAGGAGGATATTATTCAGCCACCTCAAAGCCCGTGGTCGTCGCCTGGGGTACTAGTGAGGAAGAAAGGCGGCACTCTACACTTTTGCGTTGACTACCGAAAGCTAAATCAAATATCGAAAAAGTATGTTTTCGCGGTCCGGCGGATGGCCGACTCTCGTGTCGGACTGCGAAATGCCCACTACTTTTCGTTGGTTGACATAAGAAGTTGTTATCGGCAGATAAAATCTACAAGCGCGGTCATGAAAAAACTGCCTTCGTGACACCGGAGGGGCTTTATAAATAAAAAGTTCAACCGCAAAGTTTCAGAGGATGATGGAGACTGTTTTGACCGGCATTAAACAGCAAACGTGTTTAGTAGTTGACCTCAGCGACGTTGTCGTATTTTCCGCAACTGTTCACGAACACGTAAAACGACTGACATCTCTCCTTCGTGCCATCCGTTCGGCAAGACTCTCCCTGAAGCCCGAGAAATGCCACTTTTGGCTACGAGGAGCTCCGTTTTCTGGGCCATGTTGTTAGCCGTCAAGGGGTCCGACCTGATCCTGAAAAAACCGCAGCCGTCGCTGACTTATCTGTACCTGGAGAGAAGAAGCCCGTTCGTCACTTTTTGGGCCTGTTTTATAACCAACATTTCATACCGGCCTTCTCTCACGCTGCTGCCCCCCTGACTCAACTAACACGGAATGAGTCGAGTTTTCTTTTTGCTGAAGAACTGCAAGCGCATTTCGACGAGCTCAAACAACGCCAACAAGCTCCACCTGTGCTTGCTTATTTTGTTGAAACTGCCGACACCATGGTTCACACATGCGCAAGAACATCGGACTCGGAGCGATTCTCGTACAACGGCAAGACGGCGCATAAAGAATTATTGCTTTCGCGAGCAGGGCCTTTTCCCGCGCCAAGTCCATCTACTCCGCCACCGAAAATGAATGTCTTGCTGTTGTTTGGGCCGTAATGAACTTCCGCTCTCACCTTTATGGTCGGCCATTTCAGGTCATAAGCGACCACCACTTGTTTTGCCGGTTGACGAGGCTCAGGAATTCGTCGGGATGTTTTGCACGCTGGAGCTTACGGCTCCATTATTTTAACATGACTATCCTACATAAGTCTGGTCGACTACATTCGGATGCTGATTGTCTTTCCCGGCACCAGTGGAAGCACTGGAACGTAATTACGAGGACGATGACGTGTTCGTCGGAGCCATAGACACCGCCACAATGTCCGAGCAGCAGCGGCAAGACTCGGAACTGCGGCTATTGATTATCTGGAGGGACAGACATCAGTCATACCAAAAGATTTTGCAAGAAGCTTGCCGTCGTTTTCGTTACTCCTTAGCGTTCTCTTTAAGAGGAACGTCGCCTCTAGCGGCAAGGAATAGCTTCTGGTAATGCCCACAAGTCTCCGCTATGAAATACTACTGGCCTGCCATGATAAGCCAACTGCTGGTCATCTTGGCTAGGCGCGAACACTGGCCAGAGTGAAATGAAAGTATTACTAGCCAAAGCTTTCAGTGGCTGTTAAGCCAACGTACGGACGTCTTGGTACTGCCAGCGCCGAAAGAAGCCCCTTGGCCGCCCCCCGGCTTGCGAACCCCTCCAGAATCCGGCCACACTATTCGAGCAGGCTGGCATGGACCTTGTGGGTGCCAGCGCCGAAAGAAGCCCCGTTTCCCACTTCGTCGTGCGACAACCCCGGGGAATCGGGGAACCGATGGATAATCGTAGCCACACTATTCAACCGACTACCTTACCCGCTATGTCGAGGCGAGGGCTCTACCACGACAGACCGCTGTATAGGTGGCTTATTTCTTCATGGAGAATATATTCCTTAGACATGGTAATCCATACATCAACATACCACGACAGACCCTATAGGGGAACCGCATTCATCGCCCATTTTGTCCAAACAGTTGTAATCCATACATGACTCTATAGGGGAACAGCGGCATTCATCGTCTCACAGGAGAAGTACTGCATACCATCCACAAACGAATAGACGGACCGATCAGATGAACAAAACCATCGCCGATGTTGTGCATGTGTGCATGAACAAAACCATCGCCGACATGTTGTGGAGCAGAAGACGTGGGACACGAGACGTGGAGCAATTTCGCCGTACGTTCGACACGATAAAATACGGCACCACAGGAAACGATACGGCACCACAGGAAACGACGCGTGTGTAATGACTCCACTTACGGCACCACAGTGTTCTCTACGGTCGTGACTTCGTGTTCTCTAGCCACAATGCTGGACGCTAAGCTTCCCCACTTGTAAAATGACGGTGATTGTTCCAAGACATTACGCAGCGCGCTGAAGAGGCAAAGCAGCTAGCCTGTGTATGTATCAGGAACCGACAGCACCTGTGTATGTATCGACGCAATCCGCAACAATCTGCGCCGCAGGCACATGGAATTCCAGCAAGGTGATGAAGTTTGGGTGCGCCGCAGGCACATGGACACCCCTCAGACAAGGTGATGAAGTTTGGGTATGGCCGCGGACTCTTGGAAAACGTCTTGAGAAGGTACTTTGAGAAGGACCTTACAAAGTGGCGACCACTAAGCGACGTTAGGTACATAGCCGTACCATCCTGCAATGTTTTCCACGGCACGTCGGCAGCCTCGACCAGAAGTGGTTCATGTAGTTCGCATAAAGGCGTATTATAAAAGATGACATCCTGTAACTACGCTGAACGTACTTCCCAGAAAGACCCCATTTGCGCAGTTTGCGCGTCCGGAGGATGCGCCTTCGGGATGGGGGCTAATCTATGGCATGATCTATTACACGCGCCCGGCCACAAATAACAATATAACGAAAGGATGGAGCACAGCGCCCCACCAACCACGCCACATCGTGGAGCACAGCGGAAGAAGAGGGCCCCACCAACCACGCCACATGCTGATGCGGAAGAAGAGGGACATGCGGCGAGCGAGATAGAACTCTGTAGACGCGGAGCTTGGGCGTTCGTTTTTAATGAAACTGAAGTTCACCTTTCGAACACATCTGTTTGTCCTTTTACAGCCAGCATCATCATCTTGCGTTTATGCCTGCCTACGATATAGCATTATTTTTTATTTTCCAGACTTTGTAAGTTTTGTTTATTCGAACTTAGCCATGTTTTTACGTTCTGGTAATCCATACAAATATTATGTGAATAATGCACGGGAGCTTTGTGTTTAACTGGGTCGGGGTGAGTTTATCAGAGACTCCGTTTGGTTTAGTTTTGCTGGGTGAAGTTAGATTCATTAGTGGTGGGATAGATTTTGGTAGGTTACGTTCCTCTGTGTGGCGTCAGCTTAGGGTAACATCGATCATTTTACGTTGGGCTAGGGTAAATTATATTTTGGAAATCAAAACTACACCAGGTTAATCTTGCCATCACGTCTTTCACCTAAATCACAAGAAAATGTCTTGGGGGCTATCAGTGGCTACCCATTATAGAGACAAATTCAGGAGTGTTCACTTTACTTAAGGTAATACTATTTACTAATTTACGGCATTCAACAGTGTCTTGAAACTCCTATGAGATATTTCCAACGGTCGCTCTCACGGTGGCTGTGGGGAATATTCACAGCAAACAGTTTATTGTGCGTATCGGACTTCCACGTAGAAGTACCACTCCTCCCCAAAATATTCACTCTTGAGGAGTGCTCTGAGTTTAATAAGAGGGCGCTCATTGTCAGAAATATAAGAAGCGTTTTCTACGCTATATTTCTTGCAACCCATTTTTTTCTCTGCAATTTGTTGAGGCTTCAAGGATTCTAGGAATATTCCCAACGTACAGCACGTTCTTTACACATTGCGCAAGTTTTCTCTTTGGGGACATTGTTCTGCCATGTTACTACTGATATTACCATTGTTTGTACCTGCAAAACGTTGACGGAGTAGGAAATGGTCTTTTTGCAGTATCAATGAAGGTACTGTTAATGTGCAATTTGGAGTTCAGTGGAACACAGTTTTTTATGTACATTCAATGTAAGTGAGACGTATTGTACACTCTCCTTTGAAACATCTCGTTGTGGTACGCTACCACCCGAAACGATATGTTTTCGCAGGAGAGCCGCCAACAAACAGCGAATACAAAACGCGCACTTCTGCACAAGATATCGGTAAATTTTTTGTGCCCCAGTACATAACAATGATTTCAACTGAGGAACCATCCCGTACAGTGGGAAAACGTTGACGATATTTTACACCGTTTTGTTCAACGGCAGCTATGGATTTCAGTGGTTATTTTTATAAGACAATGCTGAACTCCACATTGTGTCCGCGGTGTGGAGACACAGCAGAAAATCAGACGTTTGACCGTTTTAGAATGTGCTATATTGTTATCGGAAAACAAATCTGATACGAAAATGTTTTCTGAAAGCGCAAGAGGCTTGAGAAAAAGCGAGGGCACTCCAGTGAAAAAGTGTATGTTTTCGTAGTCTTTATCCCGCTTTGGAAGTTTACAACTTTTCTGAAACGTTTAGCGACAGCATGCTTATACCGCAAGCATTTCATTTGGGGATGTTAATTTTTGCGTTTGGTCTGCTGTAAGTATTTTATTTATTTATTTATTTATTTATTTATTTATTTATTTATTTATTTATTTATTTATTTATTTATTTATTTATTTATTTATTTATTTATTTATTTATTTATTTATTTATTTATTTATTTATTTATTGCGCTGCTAGAACTTGCGTGCTCTAGAAGAAGTGTGTGGTGAACAATGCGAACTTTTCACGCAAAGGAGAAATCAAGGCGTGGCGGCACGGCCTATGAGAATCTTCATTCGGATACACCTAGGGCGAGAGAGCGTTCTTATTAACAATACACCGTAAAAGAAACGAAAGCTTAAATATATCAACGCGCGGTGCATACGCCTGAACAACTACTATTCGGCAGGTACGTGCCAACACTCGGCTTCTGGAGAAGGGCGCAGGTATAATGGGGATCCGGATTGTAGTTTCTTGGGTAACGTAAAAATAATTTCAGGTGAATCATTTTTGATCATGCAGCCGAAAGTTTATCAGTGGCCTAATAAGCAACACTGAAATATATTGCGTTACTTTCTAGTTTTATTAAGTAAAATTTACACCTCACTGCCAATTTTTGGTTTCGTACAGCTTCGTTAATTTCAGGGTTATTCTGTTAGTTGCCGATGATTCCAAAAATAAACCCTAATCTTCGCTGTTGGAGCGCAAAATATTTATTATGTTGTAATTGACGACTTCTCAATTATCTCATCGTATAGATTTACAAATGCAAGTTCTGATGAAGTTACGAACCCCGGGCCAGGTTGGATATCCTGCAATATGAGCGTAAGCAGAATTCTATAAGTCGACTACGTGGTAACTACTTCCGAACCGGTTCCGTTGATTTCGGCATCCGCAGTGTATGTTTCAGTGCGTACTTTCTAACGGCTATGCCGCCTTTTGATCACATGCGGACAGACGATATCAACATCATAACTTTAAATGATAATCACGCTAATTCTTTACGTGTTCTACTATGCCTCATTCTTGCAAATCCCACATTAGACAGTGGATAATTTTCTCCACAGTCAACAAGAGCACATCCTTAGGTATTTAGAGGACAAGAAAAGTCTCAAGATGTGGTTTTAAATACCTCGAATACTCTTTTTGTTTTTCTAGTATTTCTCTTCATTAAATTGCAAGCATGCTTTTATATTTAAAAGAATGTCTTACAATTTTTAGCGATCTTTTGTGTCTAGAAAATAGGGAAGAATTTTGCAAAAAAAATGGTGACTATGTGTTCTGACCTCAGGAAAAAGCAACCAAATACAACACATATTTTGTAACTTTTAAACCTGGTGCAGCGTCTGGTTTTTCAACATTTTTTCTACCACCACAGCGCCCTTACAGCCCGTGTAGCAGTTTTTTGTTCCGAGAACGGTCAGAATTTACTCATACAACAGTGGCCCAATCTTCTCGCGTAACGGCTACAGAACTGAAACCATGCAAGTTGCGCCGCAGTTAAGCTGTTGAGTGCTAGTATTATAAACCGATTCACGTTCTTGAAAGCCTAATGTCGAATTGTAGACAAGCGAGCGCGTAAAACGTTTTTGACAAGGACTCTAATAATAAGGCATTTCGAGGCATTCATATTATAATAACACTGGATGAAAAGAAATTTGGCGCAATTAATGTCGATCTCCTCAAGCATACATATTTTGAAGTATTCTTGCGAGTTTCATAAAATTCAACAATTCTCATTCCACTCATAATTATTTTTGCTTTCCCATCACCAGACAAAACTCCATATTTAATGCCTACTTTTGTATTGAGCAAAAAAGCATCAAGGAAGAATACGAACTTTCCGCTATACTGTACACACTGCGAAAAAATTTAGAAAACTAACTTTTCTCTTTTCTAGCAGCCCGTGTAGTTCTATAGCTACTTAGATCTAACACACTGACAAGTGGCGATATGTAGGACACCTTCGATGAGACATCCATTTAGTTCTGATCGCCTTTGAACTGACCCAAACCAGTTGGTGTCGCTTGGTAGAGCAACACCCGCTTCAAAATGGGATATAGTCAAACCCGCTCAACACCCAAAAGCAGTGATGTTCTTGCCACTTTTTTGTCAGTTAGTCTAGAAACAGGTGTTTTAGTGGCTTATTCTCAATTCATCGCGAGTTTGGGCATTTTATAGCCATTTTTTAGCATTTTTTAAGATTTCAGCCTTCCCTTTACAGTTTGGCGGGTCCATTTATAATTTGTTGTTTTGGGTGTATGGAGTTTTGTTTGGCCGCAGTGATAATTTAGATTGACGTCTGAAGGACAGATGCATCGCATAACTAGTTTAGGCAAAAACGCTAGTTTAAACACCCTCTTGAAAGGCCGAAGAAAACCTTCTAGATGAACCTTACGATATCGATTACTAGGCGCCTCGAGAACCAGCGCCTACTCACTGTCACACAAAACACTTGCGTGCCTTTGCCACCGCTCTGGACCTGGACGCGGAATTTCCTCCGGCGCTACTAAACACGAGATCACTCAACATAACGGCAACACAATGGAACCACATGAAACCGCCATGATGCTTCGCATCCTAATTAGGATTCCACACGGGAAGATGGTGTAATTTTTTTCTTCAACTTTAATGTGTCAGTGAGCTCCTTGTCAGAAATTCCTTCTCAGCAAAAGGACCGTGCAAACAAATTCAGAAGATCACGCCGCCGTAGGCGTGCACTACAGCACGTGTCCCAAGTACACCTTTGAGTGTGTGTGTGTAGGCCGTTCCGAATAACACTTAATTGACGTTTTATGGCCCCGTGACAATAACAACGTAAATACGGCACATCACGTTGGCTTTCAAAGCACACCTTTTTACCTTTACCAGCCAACAGTTCTTTCGCAGTGTGCGGGACAATAAACTCCCAACGCGGCGGAGGCGCCGGGGGGGGGGGGGGGGGGAGGGGGGCGACGCGGCGGGAATGGAGCACGGTTTCACTCACGAAAACACTGTGGATAGGTGCGGTGAATTTGCCTATCGTTCCCCGCGCGGACATTACTGCTTGCAAGCGGGCGCGTTGCCGGTACGGCTTTGTGGTGTGATTTAGCGGTGGTTGTTTTGCACCTGTTGTGGTAATCTTTGGGTCCATTTCGGCGTGCCTCCTCACAGCTCGATAAACCTCTTCGACAGTACCTCCTAGGTAATCTGGACCAGAGCGGAATTAAGTGGTCGTACGGAAAAGATACGTTAGGATTGGTCTACACGGCAGGAAAACAAAATTTAGGACCACATTCAGACACCTGGCCGCTAGAGAAACGCTACCTTTTGCGCACTGCTTGCCAGGAATGGGATTCCGTTTTCTCAATTGGTGAATACCAATTAGGTTGTGTTTCAAGAGGTATTACAGAAGGCGAAAGAAGCAAGTAGTTCTGATAAATAGGTTTATAAAAGGTCCCTCAGCTTCATCGCAATTCTCAAACTTACCAAACTAACTTCTAGTTTAAATCTGTATAAATGGGAATCACTAAGCTCACATTCCGAATTGTTTCAGTGTCTGCGCTTGTGTCACGTGGAGGTGGAGCCCCAAGCTAGAACACCAGGATGGCTAGGTTGCGCTGTCTCACCTTTCGAAAGACGCTCCTGTCCGTTTTCGTTTTCCTGACGCGCGGCCGGCTAGAGCGGCGGCGTCAGCCCCTCTATCCCCGGCCGTTGCCGACGCTGCTGCGTTCGGGACGCCTCGTAGCGAATTCCAGGTGACGGCTGGCAGAATATCTGGTTTCACTCTTTGTAGAGCCACGTGTGTCAATTCAAGTGACGTCGCATGTGCAATTGTTGTGGGTGTCGTTTAAATCTTTGTTTTCTAATCACCTTCTTATGGTGGTAGGGAGCCAATTTTTTATAGTCAGGTAATAACTTTTGCAGAGCGAGAAGCTTCTGCAGTGAGGCTGTATATGGCTTTCCCTTTCTTCTGCCTTTTTTTTTCATTCCGGTGAAGCAGCTTTATTGGGCACCGCTTCTCTGGCTGTCTTCGCCACCACCGTCTGGTATTCCAGAACGTTTATATTGCTCGGCCCCACGTATACCTCTTTCTCAAGTTGGGCAAATGGCTGACAACCGCGTAGCGCCGTCATCAGCAGTTGTACTATGGTGATACATTAAAATTCGAACCGCGCTGTGCGTGGCCTCCAGCACCTGCCCCGTATTGTAACCAAAGCCGCGTATGCGGTGTACGAACAAGTTACGAGAGTTTGTGCCCAACCCTGGTATGGAAAGAACCGTGTTCGGCGTGTGTACAGTTTGGTTTGTGCGCTCGCCGTCTTCTTCACCTGCTCACTCGAGAGTTATCTAACATCGTCGCTGCGCTGAGTCAAAACAGCGCACTTGCTATATTCTTTCATTTTTCTGTTTTATTTCGTATCAAGCGCCCAATGAACGATGGAAACACGATATTCTTTGCATACCAAGGTTAGTCGCGAACTCTCGTAGCTTCTTACTACAGCGCATACGCTGCCAGTCACCAGGATGTGCGCGATGTACAAAAAGCCGCGACCTCAATGTACTATTTGAGTGCATCACAATTGCAAGTTTATTTCGCTATGGGACCGACGCGTGTCGTGCGCTCATAGGGACGGCGCGCGAATAAGCGCGAATGGGCTCTATGACAATGAAAAGCCCCTGCCGAAGAAGTTGCAGCCACCGGCGTGGCTCTGTCTAGTTACACCTAGTTCAGTAGCTACGAATTTCTCCAGATGAAGACGGGAGCTAATACTTCTTGTTCAGCTCGGCTGCATTTCGCATCGCCGTGTTACCGCGGTGTCTTTCACGAAGCACGGTAACATCATCGGTTGCCAGCTTCTGCGTAGATGGCTGGGGGGACGCAGCACGGGCGGGCTCGAGCTCCTAGGCTACATCGCCTCGCCAGAGATATATTCGTTGTGCTGGTGGGAGATTTAAACGCGGATGTCTCCTGGGCGATTGCGGCCTGTGTCTCCCCTGTATCGTTAAGTGGTTTTGGTTTATCTAATACAAATAGGGTAAAGTGCCTTCGACGCGGGAGAGAAACTGAGAGCACCATGTTTGTTCCCTAGAATACAGTTCGATACTTTTCAATTTTATTCATTTGATCGGCTAGCAAGTATGCACAATCGTAAATAGCATACAAGTTATTTACAGCGAGTTATTTTATGCTGCTGTTCCAAATACCGACGTGTAACCTTTTTTTAACAAATTGATGTCCTTTGAGGAACAGTTTTGAGGTTATTGTGGCATCTACGTGGAATTCGAGCCATTGTACATTGTATATTTTTCTATATATCCTGTTTACGCGGCTACATTAGGTTGTTGCATTTCCCCTGTCCAACTCCCATCTTCAATGTATCACACTAACGGTATTCACAGGTACAAAAAGCGTGTTTTGTTTCGTAAACTTCTTGGACTCATTCAAGGTAAGCTGTTGATCCTTCTTCAGAGTGGAAGAGCACTGAGTTTTGTTAATCAGTACTTGCTAAAAATAATTAGAAAATTGAAGACAAGTAGTAGCGTTATATTGTTAATTATCGCGTCGACCGTGTTGCAATCCTTGCAAACCAGCAGATTGAATGCATCATCAGCGATCCCTTTCAGTACGTGGCCGACTTTTTCTTCTTCATTCATTCCGTCGTCTGAGCGCTGGTACAGGACAGAACATCCTGTATATAGGCCACATACGGCTCGCTCGACGTCTGAGCGCGAGTCGCGAGTTCTTTTTTCGCAGCAAGCTGGCGGCACTCTTTCTTTCCAAATACCTCACAGAGCCCTGCTTTGACGGCGTCCCAACTAGTAAGGTCTGCTCCGTTCGTTTCATACCATGTGAGTGCTGCTCCCTTCAGGATGAAAGGAACATTTGCGAGCATTATAGTTGGGTCCCAGCGGTTGAAGGCACTTATTCGTTCGACAAGTTTGATCCAGTCTTCAACGTCGGTGTCATCGGTACCGGAGAATTTTCCAGGCTCACGGGGCTGCGCCATGACTACGAACGGGGCTCCGGCGGTGCCCCCGGTACCCGAGGTGTTGGCAGTCATCACGGTTGAGCCGATGCGACGCCCGCTTCGGAGATCCGTGGCGATGAGACGTTACCCCCGGGTCCTCCACCAAAAGATGTTACGGGGAAAATGGTATATTGCAGGGGTAATTAAATAAGCCACACGGTGGGGAACACAGTAGCACACAGTCTCAAGTGGGTGCAGCCAGAGAGCGAGATGGTTCGTCCTCTTCCTCCTCGTCGGTGAACCGTCCACCGCACCAGCTGTCCGGGCTGGGCCCAATCCCTCGGTGTCCATATTCCTTTCAGAGGGTACATGCCCAACCCGCGACAATATAAATGAACCTTGATCCAGGGTGTCCTGCCACTTAGGCAAGAAAATGCCGAAGAATTGTACGATGTTTCTTTGCCTGACATGTAACAAGATACGCATGCTACAAAAACTTGCGACTTATAGAGCGTCATGCATTTATTCCTCAATTAATAATTTATACCAATAGATTACAGTTAAGAACCACTCAGAAAAATACGGGGATGTTTTCCACACCAGGAATAGTGGCTGGCTAGTAGGCCTGCCTCTTTCCAAAGAACATACAGTCATTGGAATCTCACACACGCCGACTTTTACTAAAGTTACACTGTTGCCAAAGACCAAGATTTATTTAAAATGCTTAGTGGCGATAGTGTCTTCCCGTAATGCCAATAAAGGCACGCTCGGCTTGTAAATGTTAGAGACACCTGTATTATGAAACAAATCATAATGCAAGTCACATACCGAGCGCTAAGTACAGGCAGCGAAAACAACTCAGTGATATGCTAATGTATTCAGACTCAAAAAATACTAATTCACAGACAACCACACAAAACATTACACAAACTCTTGAGCGTTATGTGTAAAGAGGTGAAGAGCTCCAGACCTGCGATTGAACTGTCTTGCGCTGCCAGAAATTAGCAAGGTAGACTCGCTCTTTTTGAAAGGAACTCGCAGTCACTACCGCGCATCAAGGTACAGCATGCAGCAGGCAGCCGGCAGGTCCGGGTAGACGATGGGCACCAGGCATACGGGATCGAGTGGTCAGGGCAAGCCAAAAATGTGTGCCCGTCGCGGGACGGTAAGGATGCAATGGACCAAGTGTGGGGGTGCAGGATGTCAACGCACCAGGAAGACCTCTCATGAACTTGGACCAAGAAGTACGAAAAGCTGTCAGGTCTGGTGCCTTAGTATCAGTGCAACTTGATTTCCCTTCTATTTCCAAGGACATTATCTTCGTTCCCGCCGAGCATTATTGCTCCACGATTGAGGCGAGCTCCCATACGTAGACCTAGGACTACGTGTATACTCATTAAGTCTGCGTCTTTCTCTTTATTTTTGAAGCAAAATTGTGGCCAAACGTCACTCTGTCATGTTATTTATATTGCATGCGTGGCAAGTGCAATCCGCTGACCATTGTTGATATTAATAATTTATTTATTTTTCCGAAACGTCGTTGAAAGGGGTAAGAGTTTGGAGTCTTCTGGGATTCCTCCCTTTCATATGGAGGCCTACAGCTTTTGGGAGTGAGCTGTACCTTCCGCCTGTTCAGGAATGTTTACCTCCTTTTTGGGGTCGGAGTTAAGAAAAATGACCTGACCATGCTCTGCACTGCTAATAGTAAATGTACTCCTAGGGATCATCGCTTATCACCACAATTATAAGTCATGTCAATTGGTGTGGCAGGCCGTGTGCGCCACTGGCTGTGGTCTTAGTAGAGTGAGGGAAACACGGGGTAGAAATTTGCATGGTTGGAATATACATTATTTTGTAGCTGGTACTAGGGTACAGAGTTACGTGCTGTAATAGTAGGATGCCCTACATCATATTTCTGGCGCTCCCTTTGATAGTGGTTCGTGATGTTTTTATAGGTCCCAAGCCTTCTAGCCCCCTAGTCCGAACCAGCAGTGTCGCCAGGTCCTTCTTGGGAGCTCTGCCTATGGAGAGCAAAGGACCTTGCTTTTTGCCTGGGATATATGCACGAGCCGGTGTCCCGATTGTTTAAAAGTTCCCATCTGAATTGCACGAACCGAGTGTTAGATGCGTATGGCGGTGTTAGAGATTCAGCCAATTTCGTACTTCGGGGTAGCTCTTTGGAATCACTCCGAATGTTTTTAGCCATGGCTGCTGCAATTGCGATCCTGATAGCTGCCACTTCTATGTAAATGGTTCAGGGAATCGACATGTGCCGATAACATCTTTAATACGGTTATGCAGGACATAAGCTTCGATATGACGGGGATCGTTGTGGTGTAGTGGTTGCATGTTTCTTTGTATAGGGACCCGTAGATGGCCCGTGGCTGCTTGCCTCGGCGTTGTTACACTCCTAATGTGCATTTAACTTAACAACCTTGTATTTATTGATTTTATTTATTTTGAAATTTCTACAGCTCCCGTAGGGGTGTTAATTTTGAACAGTATGCAGTACCTAAATGTGTCAGTGTGAGACAAGTAACAATTAAACACTCATTTGAACAACAATACATGAGTAAGATATGCTAAAAAATAATTACACAGCATGCTCGATAGCCTCAGCAAAAGTCGTGGCAAGAAACACTTCGTTTGTAAGTTTATTCCAGTCACTAATAATGTTGAGGAAAAAATATATGTTTCAACACCTTAATGCGGCATTGGCATTCTCTAATCTTTCGTGCATTGTGTGTGCTTGCGTATGCATTGTGTGGCTCTTTTAAATGCAAAGCTTTATCTATTTTGGGTCGTTTATTGTAAATGTTGTGTAGAAATTAAAACCTTAGCACTTTTCTTCTATTAAGCAACGCCTTTCACTCAAGACTGTTTATAAAATGCGAGCTCGAGACATAAAAAGTATAAAACTGGTTACAAATCACCTAGTTCGCTTAAGAACTCTCTCTAGGTTTTCTTGGAATATTGCAGTAAAGGGGTTCCATGCTGTGCATGTATATTAAAGTACTGGTTTATTATTTGTGAAATACAGCGTTTCTTGTGTTTGAGGTGCATCTGTAAGGTCCACTGATGACGTCAGGGGCCAAGCGCCCGGGCGGCGCGTGAGAACACGCCACTCTGTCTGGCGGCTCAGCACGGTGGACTCTACGCTGCAGCCATCGCCAATTCGTCACGGCGCGCACGGGAGACGGATTGCCTGGCCGACCGAATACCACGGGGATAATCCCCCATTGAGGACGCAGACGGCGCCGCCGGGTTCCCAGGACCGTCGACGTGGCGCGCGGAGATGGTGGAATTACCGGCGTCGAAGCGCGCGCCGCGCGAGACACCATTGTTAATGCGCCTCAGGCGGTACAGTGCACTGTCGCTGCCTTTCACTCTCACCCCGCGGGGTCACCCGCACCTGCTCGTCCGCGAGCGTGCCGTTGACCCAAAGATGGCGGCGCCTCATTGAATATTCTGTAGCGCGCTGAGTGACAGCTGTCCACGTGAATTTGGGCACTGCCTTACGCGTGTACGGACGCTACAGGGGCGTTCCCGAGAGAATGTGATCTCGAGGTGTTATAAGGCCGAACTTGGCCGTTAGAAATCGTTCTTGTCTGAGCGCCAAGCTGGGCAGTTCCCGGCGGGACAAGGAGTCTCGACCGTTAAAGCTAGGTTGAGATTTGTGAGCCCCATAGGTTAGAGGTTAAGATCGCGTCGGAGGTTTAGGGTACAGCGCCGTACCGGGCAACTGGACGGATCTTTGCGGCGAGACAGAGTCTCGGCCGTGGTTTCTCGAGTGGTTTGTGTACGCTCCCAGAATAGGATATTTAGACGAAGTTGAGGAGCTTGAGTGATTTGTGCGCATTTTGGAGCTGGCGTCTAGCTGAAGTTCGAAGTTTTTCCTTTTTACTAATCATGTACCCAGTTATCCTACTGTAAATAGCTGTATATAAACTTTTCGTTTCACTTAATCAACCTCTACGCCTCGAGTTCGTCAATTCGACCGCTATCTCCAAGAGGTTCAATACCACCGCCCTGCCGGCCTCCTGCCAAATCAACCGGAGCCCGGCCGAGTGGGTTCCTGATCGACACCGGAATTTGGGGAAACGAACCACAACCATCTTTACTGGCATCCTTAAAATTCCTCTAGAAGAAGTAAAGAAAATAATATGCTGAATGGGTTATTGCTTCGATGCGGGTGATCCAATTTAAGGTATTTGCGAGCGTCACACCAAGATATTTACCGTGTGTACAGTCCGTTTTTTACAATTCTGAAATGGTAATGAACAGTGAACTTTTTTTTATTGCATAAAGTGGCCGTGTTACAATTTGGAAATATTTAACTTCGTCTGCCATTTTGTACACCACGCGATAATTTTGTCAAGGTCTTCCTGCTATGCATCGACGTGTTCGGAACTTTTCAAAGGTAGCATATGATGTAATCAGTATATAACTACACAGTGCATTTAGGTCTGATGGGAAGATCATTCATAAAAATAAGAAAAAGTAGGGGTGAAATGACGGAGCCCTGTGGGACTTCAGATAAAACACTGGCGGAAGATGATGAAACACCATTAGAAGCGCACGCTGCTCGCGGGCACTCGAGTAGTCTTGCACCCAGCTTTGGAGATATTGGGGAAGGCCTAAAAAAGACATCTTGTGAAGTAGAAGCGTGAGGAATAAAATCAAACGCTTTGCGCAAATCTAAGAAAATAGCAGCTACCTGCACACCTTTGTCAAAGCCAAAAGCAATATCGTGAATAAACTCAGTAAGTTGCGTTACACAGGATAAGCCTGACCGGAACCCATGTCCACAGCGTGAAAAATTTACTGTCTTGAAAATGCTTGATTAGACATCTGTACGACTAAACATCTCCCCTTTAAGTCCGGTATGTGAGTACCTAAGATTACGCGTATTTCCAATTCAGGAAAGGACCGATGGAGGGATTGCGCTCCTCCTGAGAAACCATGCTCCATGAGTCAACACACGCTAAGTTTCCCGTCAAACTGATGTAATCATCTTCCTTATGTGACATTGGCAAAGGCATCGCCGTACCGAGCTCCGCCGGTTCCGTCTTGAAGCTGTAGCGTGTTGGACGAGCGATTAGTAGAAAGGCTGCCTCGGTGATTGCGACCAAAAGCCGATAGCAAGATCTAGATAATTTACTGCATAACTAGATGAACAGCGACGACATCGGGAACAGCAGGGAGTTGACAGATGAAACGGTTATTTATGTGGACAACCAACACAGAATTCTTCCTGTCGTTGCTGATACAGTCAAAGATGTCCTCTGTGAGTTGTAAAACGATATCTGGCGGGGAGAGGTGTGAGCGAAATTCTGACGTCGTCTAGTGGAAGCGATGGTCGCATTCCTCGTACACAGACAGCCGATTGTGGGCCATCTTATTACGAGCTTTGCTGGTTTTAGAAATAATGTGATTTCGGCGTGTTTGCATTGCGGTGGTATGGTTCGCGTTACCAAGATATTGTTAATAAAGGCGGGCATGCTGTTTGGAACCACATTATTCAGGTTTCCATGGATTTAGTTAGGTATGCGGTCTTTGCCGGATGCTCTATTTATGGTGAGGTTCAAGAGCGCCTTCACGTTCGGCTTGTGTTAAGGGGTCGTCGATGTCAGGGTTGGGAGAGCTAGGGTAGTGTCTTAGAGCGTCGTGCGGGTGTCTTGTGGTCAGCTGCGAGAAGGACCTGTAGTTCTGCCAGTGGCGCTTCTTGTGTGTCTGGGTAGTTGTAGATCAGGTTTCTAACCTAACGGTTGGTGGTGGACATGGACTCGATTTACTATGAGGGAGCAGAGAAAGGGCAAGGCTCGGTGGGCGCTCAGTGTTTCCTGTGGGTGGTTACATAACTGAGACCACTTTGTATGCTCCTTTGGCGGGCATATTGCTCCGCTTGGGCTGTTGGTCCCGATTGGTCCTGAGCATTTTATTTTTTTCTGTAAAAAAACCGGCGAATCTTGTGAGAGATCATACAGGTGGAAAAAGTGCATTGAAACTTGTATATAACAACGTTTACAAAATCTCACAATTTCTCATTACATGCAGGTTTCGATTTAAAGGTCACGTGAATGAAGCAGAAACGAAATCAAAATGGTAGACGTCAGTGATGGTGAACTCAGCTTTGAAAGACTTTTTTCTCAGTAAAAAACTGCGTGATTTGTGCCTGCAGCGTTCCTACAAGCTTAGCCACTACACGGCATTCCAAAGAAACAAGGTCACGCATCCCCATATTCAGAAGCGGATAACTTAAGTATCACTTCTGCTTTTGACAATTTTCCTGGCCTTGACGCGTTTCAAGGGTTAAAACTCTGATGAAAGGGCTCTTTTGTGCGAGCTTGGTGCTCTTTTCCTCACTCAAACCTGTTTCGAGGGTGCTAGCCGTGGTAAATTGCCCGGTAGAGACGGCATTTAAAATTGCGAGCTTATCTTGAAACTACCAAACTGTTCGTTCTAAAGCAGCAGTACTCATCACCGACGAACCGAAACCACAAATAGCAGTGGAGTTACTTCTGGTTTTGTGAAAACACGTGAAAACACACGGTTGTTAGAGGGGCGGGCGGTATTTGCTAAATTATTCCATTTCTTAAGCGGAGTTTTCAGAAAAAGTGCACAAAGGAACGACTCATCAGGAACTGATTCCGTTACTTCAAGGATACCCGTGGGAACGCACTGGTTACATCGAGGTCGCGAACATATGGGCTTCAATGGGTCTGGTAATGGGCAATTGATAAACCTCGCCAAATCCAGGAATTCGTTAACTAGAGGATCATTACATCCAGGTTTAGCTCTACACAGAAATATAGAACAGCATCACAGAAAGTGATAGTCAGTACTAAAAAGTATTGCTATACTACGCAGAATAACACAGTCTAATAACAGAACGTTTAAAGTAACCGCGTTGCGTGTATTACAGAATGACATAAAATGATTTCCTTACAGTTATCGCGAAATCAAAGTGACAGAGCTTGCCAGACTGAAAAGGTTTACAATTGGTTGATTATCCGTATAAAATGAATCGTTTTGCAGAAGACTGATATCACAATAACATAAAAACAGGCGATGACCATACCATACAATACATGTAGTGCCAGATGTTTAGGGCTAAAAAAACTTCAATTTCCGCAACTCGTTTTTCCAGAATTCTTAAAGATGTGTTCATTGGAGTAGCGCTCATGATTGATGGGCTTAGAAATTGTTCCGTTTTCTTATCGCTAGACTGAAAAAGAGTTCTCGAAAGTCAGTGCCTTAAAGAAATTCAGTGGGTTTAGAACCGTGCTTATTATGACCAAGTTGGGTCGGCGTAAGGTTGGTTATTCATAATTCGTAAGTGTATCATAATTCATCTGATTATGAAGCACTTGCAATATAACTATAAATGAGCTAATTTTGCCTATATGGGAAGGTCAATTATCCAACTTTTTTTTATGACTCGAAGGTGACCCTGATAGTTTGTGTTTCTTAAAATTAAACCTAAACATTTTCGTTCGTATTGCTTCAACTTTGTGAATATGCCCTTTATCAGTAGGTAACCAAACAATGCTTACATATTCAAGGATTGTTATCACGAATGTTATGTACGCTAGCAGCTTTGTCTCAGGTGGAGCAAGACGTCGACAGCGCCTGAGAAAAAAGACATTTCAGAGCGTATTAGGTAGTTTTGCTGATAAGAGATCATGCTTTATGGTTAGTGGTGTATTTATGCTCTGTAACCCTTGTTATTAACCTGTCAGTTATAGTGTACGAAAAGTCAGAGGCACAATTTTTTATTGTTACCACAAAAAATCCAGGCTTATGTACGTTTATGTTTATCTTGCACTACCAAACCACTTCAAAGTCAATTTCAAAGTGTCACTTAGAATTGTGTGATCATCAGAGGGATAAATTTCTTGGTATATAATGCAATTATCAGCCAAAGGAATGGTTTCTGTTCTGGATTAGGTGGGTGGATCATTTATGTAAATGAGGAAACAATTGGAGCCAGCACACCACCGTGTTGTACTCCTGACGTGACAGGGACAAATTCAGGTGCTTCTTCTTGGACTAGGACATGCTGTGGCCGATCGGTCACGTCGTTCATGAGCATGTTAGCAATGAGACCATCGAATAACGTGGATTCAAGTTCGTAATTTTTTCATGTGTGATATACCATCAAACGCTTTCTATAGGTCCGAGAAAATTACATCAATTTGCTTTTCGCCCTCACTGCTTAGTGTTAAATCTTGTGCGAACTCTAGCAGTTGAGCGGTCGTCGAGACGCCCTTCCTAAAGTCCTCTGTGCATCGGGACAAAAAGCGCTAACGTTCAAGGTATGTTATTGTGTGTTTAAGGATTATGTGTTTCGAGAATCTTACACATCGTGCAAGTTTAAAAATTTGCCTAAAATATACAAACATCAGCTTGTTTGGCGAAATTTGTACCGCACATAATATAGGTAGCTTCGATTCTATTGGTAGTTCACCCATGGGTAATGACCTATTAAAAAGTATAGATGAGTGTTTTGAAGTCTATTCAAAGTATTTTTTTAAAATATATTTGGCCCCTTATCAGTTCTAGTAGCTTTCTTTGCCAGTAGGGTTTATAAAATATTGAATATTCTACCTTACGTTACCGTAAGAGGCCCCGTAGTATTGTGACTTAAATGGCCGATGGGTTCCAAGTTACCATCATCGACTGTAAAGAGTAAATGGAACGAATACGTTATCAACTTTGCCATTTTAACGTTATCTGCAGGTTATGTTGTTTGGGGTGCTCATTACGTTTCTTTGGGTTGACGTAACTCCACAGTTTTGTAGGACTTTTTTTCATAAAACTCGGGAGGGTCTTAGTGAAGTTAATCGTGACGGGCTTTTGTTAAGTTTCAGAGTAGTAATGGCTGTGGCGAGTTCATTTACGCTTCATTGTTGATTCTTTGCGTTTAGCGCAGTTCGAAACACTTTTACTTTTCGTTTGGCTTGGATGATATTGCGGTAATCGGTTTTTTTGTTTGTTAGACTTGTTGCATTTGGTTGATACGATAAGTATAATTATCAACAACAATTATATCTAAGTTGTGTCAGAGTGTTGATAAATTTGATGATGAGCAATACCGGCTGTATTTTTATTCGTAAGATTTTTAAAGCCGTTGTGTTGAACCGGGGGGTCAAATATGCTTGTATCATCAGAATGCATAAAATTACGAAACGTTGTCGATGGTGGCAAAGGAATCAGTCGGCCTTTTTGTGGTATAGAGCAAAACGTCAGCATGTGGCCTGATATATATTAGATCAGAACAGTTGGCGTTGCTCCTTAAGTACGCGTGGGTTGGTTGATTACTTGATGCAGTTAAAAGTTCAACATCATATCGCAGGTTACATCTTAATTCTGAGAATGAAACAGCATGCCTTGACATATCAGGGACGTTGAAATCGCCAAGCAAGGTCACACTAGCGCCTTTAGCTGACTAGCCATATCGTGATACAGGGAGCGTAGAACTTCAGGATTATATCTGGGGCAACGAGAAAAACATGCGAGAACGATAATCTGACCGCCAATTTTTAGTTTGGATATACTGCTTCCAGGTCTTGGGCAACTTGGAGGACAGTGTATGAGGTCATTGCGCATAAGCCCAATGCTGTACCGCCATGAGAACGTCGTATGGGGTCATTACGTGCATCCCACAAGTGGACGAGATGTGCTTCAACCACACGGGTATCCCAAGTGAGGGAAATTTCAATGGTGCGGGGCTGTTCCTCTTGACTACATTAATTACTCGTTATGGTCGAAAATGGCGAACTATCTCAGTGTGATGAGGTGCCGGTGGACGACGAGGAAGAGGACATTGAGCGCACTGCTGCAGATCGAGCGTGTAAAAAAATTACACCATCTTCCCGTGGGGAACCATGAGGAGGATGCGAAGAATTATGGGGGTTCCGTGTAGGTTCCATTGTGTTGCCATTATGTTGTTTCATTTATCGGAGCACGAATGGGGACGTAGTAAAAACCTCCATGTGGAGACAGAGAAATGTATAGTATTCTAGTGTAGTAGTGGTAAGTATTGTTGAATAAGGCGGACTTAGCCTTGCATAGCTGCCGGCAATTGCTCCGCCTAATCGTCCCCAATACCATATCAGAGACACTCAAAGTTATCATACATCACTTAGTACTAAAAAAACAGACACACAATGTCACCACACCTCACTCAGTCCTGTGGACTGCAAGAATCCGAGTAGGAGATGAGACACCTCTCATCGCACAATCCCGTGGTCCCTAGGAAAAATAATGTCCTTCGGTGTAGCATGGGGCACTCCCAACTTCTGGAGATCACGAGAAAAGTTCCGCCGCTCAGGGTTGGTTTCGAGGCAGTTTCATAATGAAGCATTAACGGATTCACCAAGTCCACTGCAAGAGGGGCACACAAAGGGGGTGGGAAACCAATGTTGAATTTTATGTATGCCAAGGCTGATGTACGGCCCTGATCATGTTCTTAGCTCGGTGGAGCAACCAGGCTTCGGGCGCGTTTTCAGGCCTTTCGCACGAACTGGTTGATGTACTGGTCGCCACAGCTGCGTAAAGTGCTCGCGAATGGTCTGTTTCGTTTCCAGCTACACCGACGTGCAACGGGATCCACTGGAATTGCACGGTGAAGTCTTCATGCTTGAGCTGATTTAGTAGAATGAGCGATCGCTGACAGGTCTTTTCAACAGGTATACCCCGCTACAACAGGTGAAGGGCTGACTTTGAATCGCTGATTATTGTTACTTTTTGCCTTTCAAATGATGACAGTTGGCGCAACGCAGCTTCTATGACAATCCACTCAATCGCAGTAGATGAAACCAAAAGCATCACCTTGGCAGCCCACGAAATACTCAAACTTGGTATAAAAAAAGCCGCCACGCACACCCCACTTTTTGCGTCAACCCATCCATCACTGTATGTGTGCAAAGAATCCCTGCATGCCCGTTCTAAATGCTCCAGAACAAGTGATCGTGCTTCAGCAATGGGTGTACAACGCTTCCAGAGCATATGAGGGATGGTCAATGCACAATCCACACACTGGTTGGACCAAGGCGGGTGCAAAGTAGCCCTTGTCCCAGGCCACTTGGGACACAGCACTCCACGGATGTTTAGGGTTGCATGAGCACGAGACTCTACCTCTTCGTCGTCAGGCGTGCCAACGTTTGCTTATGCAAGTGCTGCGCCTCGGAGAAACAAGTGCTGGCTTAGCATTACTGCGGCAACTACGATTATAGTGACGTCAAGAAATGTAGAGACAGCGGAGAGACCAACACCTGCGTTAGCTGATCGAACACCTTCCTGGTTCTCGTCTTTCTTTATACCGTGCTCACGCTCCTACCCCACTGCCCGCCCTCTTCGTCCTCTTCTCTGGTTGAGCTGCAAGGCGCGTGGTGCTTCCCGCCGCAGCTTTCTCACGGGAAATTTAACATCCTCCTCTAACGTTTTCAGTTTGTCATTTCTGTTGACGTTCAGCTTCGCGTGCCTTCGTTGTATCAGTAGCTTCTGGACGTAGTTTGAATGAGTAAAACACATACGGCGCGTTCAAAGCACATGCTCTCGTCTTGGATGCCGTTTCTTGGCTGTTCGATTTTCTTGGGAATACTTGTGTCAAGTAAATAGGAAAAAGTTGTATAAAGACGTGTGCGATGTAGTCCTTCCTGAACCAATGTACCGGTTGATATATAGAGTAGGGAGGGGTAAAGATGTGCTTAAAAGAGTTAGCTTATGCAGGTACCCCCTAGCGTAACGACTTTTGTCTTCAAACTGCATACTGGAACACTCTCTGTTAAGACGTCGATGGCAGGAAAAGACTTGTGCGTTCCATGGGGAATTGACTGTATAATATGCAAAAAAGCTGAAACTATTGAGCATGTATTCATCGATTGTTGGAATGCTGTGTTCCTGTGGGATGTGCTCCAACGAACTGTGGAAAAGGATCTGCCTGTGGATGCCCAAGGCATACGATACTTGCCTGTTGAAAGCGAGGATGGTATGCCTTACGACCTGATCATGTTTGTTGGATTGAGCTCTATTTGGAAAGCAAGAATGGCCGCAAGGTACTCTGACATCGATGCGCGAAGCACGAGGCAGTATTTTAGAGAGGCAATGAGTGAATACGTGGAACATCAAAAATATGTGTCCAATCCGCCCGAATGTCTTGCAGTCATGGAATCGTTGGTACACCTAAGGGACTTTTAAACACATGACGTCAACCAAACTCAGGTTCACGGCTATCTGTGAATGAATGTCTGTGTTCTGTATGTGCCAAAGCAGGCAATAAAGAAAAAAAGATATTATCGCAGTGCGAAGAGCGCCACGTACCTCCCGTTGCAGCCGAGAGTCGTGGGTTCGAAACCGGGCGCCGCCTAACTATTTCTGAAGAGACGCGCATGCTCAGTAGAGTGCGGACGGTGGAACACAAAAAAGGAGGGAGGGACACTGCCCCGAGCATGACATGCTTCGCCTCTAAAAAACTGAATCGGGTTGGTGATGAGGGGGCGCCTGTGACGCGCTGGGCTTGAGAGCACGGCCTTGTGATGGTGTTCGGGAGACACCCTCGGTCGCAACCACTGCTGTGTCCGAGAGCCATCCGCCACTGACCCAGACAACCCGTCGACAGTTCATCACTGGAGCTGCTGACGCTCGGGGCGAGACGGCGCGGGTCGGATTCACCTGGAGGTGGAACCCTCCGCTCACACCCGCTGGTACGCCATCGCGCCGTTACTTATTTGCGAGGTCGACGATGCCTGCCCGATGTCCTAGGCTTGGATGCGACGTGGGGTAGAGCCATTCATCGAGCCAGCCGCGCCGTGACGTGTCCCTCAACTCCGCACGTGTCGTGGCTTCTACACCACCAGGGGCGCAGAGAGACCTCTGCAGGACATTTCTTTTTCTTTATTGCGAATATTTTTATGTTAGCCTGCTACCTCTCTTAACACTTCTAGCTTTGGTTTCGGGTCTTGCTTGCTTCCGCTTCTGCCTTTCTTTCGCGGCAATCATGCATAAACCTACTTTTACTCGTGCACGCACTCACTGTTGACTCGTTACTTTCACGAAAATCTGGTCTGATTCATTACACTCATGTTTATACAGCCAAGCAGTGCTGTTTTGAAAGGGGAACGATGTATTATTAAAAAAACAGAGATAGTACGGTTCTTCCATTCTCTGCTGGTTGTGGGAACAAGAGATTCGTAAAGAGAGTTCTGCGTTGAGGGATACGAATTTTTAAATGGTAAACAACGTGGGGTACTAGGTAGCTTGGAGGACAATTAAATCTTTTCTTTAAACCTAAATTATGTAGAATATTTTACGAAAGAGTGATATACGAGATATTTGTCGACGGGCCGAGACATCAGGAAGATCTAGTGATGATTTCATTTGTGACACCAACAAAACGAGAAGAAAGGGAAAGTACAGCTCGTATTGCGCAATTCTAGATAGATTCGGGTGGAGAAATGAATATTTTGGTTGGTGTATGGGAAACCGATAATAATATCCTACTCTTGCCGCACTAGCGTTTTATAAAGCATCAGTTTTATAAAACATGAGTTTTGTTAGGTAAACGCAAATGAGAAGTTTTGACGAATGAAATAAAATAATCGATTAGCATAGCTGTGCGCTAAAAATCAGTAGGACAAGTAAGGCCATTATAAATGTAAACACCAAGCTGCTTATACTGAACTGTTTAATATGCGAGCTTACAAGTTGCCTTGGGTATGCTTTGTATTCGCTTGAAAGATGCGCCTTTTGGCGCCACGTCTCAATGAAATTGATATGTCATACAGCAGACACTTTTAACCGTACCTTTCTTCTGCATGATCGTTACTATAGTAGACGATAGTGGCTAAGTTAAATTCGGTGTTGGTGTCACGCGAGTGCCTTGATATATGTAAATAAAAATTACAATTTGAGGTATTCGAAGGTAGAATAATATACAAAACTCTGCGTAGTCTGAAGGGCACTTGTTTTGCACTTAACAACGAAATGTTGCAGTGGGAAAGTAATCGATGGAAGTGTCATCAAAGATAACGGCTTTATGGGCAATGCGCTCCGATTGCCAGTTCTGCTTTTTGAACAATTTTATACCATTACTCGTAAATGAAACTGGCAATTCAAGAATCTGAATGTGGTTTCTGGTGAACAGTAATATTGATATACTTTTTGTGACCTTGCAGTGCTGGTTCGAAAACTACAGACCTCAAGGGTGCACTGATGATTGCACATGCATAAGACTATCCAAGGAGACTAAAGAGCAATGGGTCTTGTTGGAAAAGAAGGTGCACAAAGTGAATAAGGATATAAGGTTTATCGTGAGACATAGCGGCTTGTAAAAAGGAAGAGGGACGAGATTTTGGTTTGATTCAATAAAATGCATTTTAGCCGACGAGTAACCGCCCTATTCCATCTCATCTGAGATACCTCTTACTGAGCTTCCTGAAAAAAAAACACAAAATAGAGGGCAGGTAAACTCAGCGGCTGCGAAAACGCCAAGTTTTAACATTAGTAAAAATATATCTTGTTGGGAATTAAACGAGGTTTAATATTGGATTGGATGAATTCAGAGGCGTTTTGCAACGTCTGGTACTCTATATGAAGTTGTAGATTATTGCTGACATTCATGAGAATTCTTTTTATAACGACAGGTTTATACAGGGTGTCCCAGCTATCATGCACCAAGATTTAAAAAAAAAGAGTAAAGGCGTAACTCGAAAGAAACAGGGTGCATAATGTTTGCAATACTGTGAAGAAGCGGACAGTATTTTTTTCGTAATGAGACCTGATTAACTAATTGTAATTAATTATCTAACTCGAGAAATACTGTCCTAATCACTAAAGTGTCAATGAGGCACTTGTAGGTAACCACGAGGGGCATCTAACTGCGGAATTTTCAGCGATGAACTAATTGCGTACATATTTATTCTGGCTGACAAAGGAAACCCGCAAAATATGAAAAATACCATGTGACGGCGCCTCCGCACGCACCGTAAAGCAGCGCCCTCAAACAGGCTGCCTCTGAGTTAGCCAGAATGAAATAGATAAAAGAAAGAAGAAATCGCGACCGAGATTGTTCCTTATCTGCACACGCGTCCCGGGAATCTTGCTGCTGCTGCTCCTTCCATGCATGCTATTATCTTGGTGATGCGTTGTCTCTACGGGCGGGTAACACGAGAAGCAGTTGCTTTCATTCAGCTGTGTTTGGGGACGCTGCTTGAAAATGCGCGCGTAAGCGTCGTCACGTGGTATTTTTCATATTTCGCGGGGTTTCTTTATCAGTCAGAATAAATGAGTACGCAATTAGTTCGTCGCTGAAAATAGCGCAGTTAGGTGCCCCTCGTGGTTACCTACAAGTGCCTCATTGAAACTTTAGTGATTGGGACAGTATTTCCCGAGTTAGATAATTAATTACAATTAATTAATTAGGTCTCATTAACGAAAAAATTACTCTCCGCTTCTTCACAGTACTGCAAACATTATGCACTAGGTTTTCTTCGAGTTACGCAATTTCTATTTTTTTTTAAATCTTGGTGCATGATAGCTGGGACACCCTGCAGCAGCAAATCTATAAAAGGCAAAATAAAGAATACTGTTACTGGCCACAGCATGATCTAGTCAGAGGCCGTAAGAACTTGGTGACGAACAATTGCTATCCTGGGTAAAGTGAAATTCTGGTCGATTATACCGTAGTGCAGTCAATAAGGCGGTAATGGTGGAGTTTCGTCCGTATAGAAAAAAGTGATGAACAAAATTTCGCAATTATCAATACTGCTACCATCGTTTCGTGTCTTCTGTGACGCCAAAGGCCGACTGAGCTAGTTCAATTGGCCAAAGCACATCAGCCAAATTCAGATAAACGAAATGTAAAAAATATTCTTAGGTCTAGGTAAACAAAACTTTCATCGAATACGTGAACACCACAGAAATTCCTCATGGTTCGGTCACTTTTGGCCGCTAAGTGTTTGCTAGTTGCCCAGATGCACCAATTCACGGCAATTAAGCCGTACACCAGCGTTCAGCATTGCATCCTTCTGCACTTTTATATCGGTAATGTATTGTAGTCACTTTGCTGTTCGGTATTTGCTGCTCTGCTTCGGTTACGTGGTAACCCGTTCATTCGTCGTCACGCAACTCAGAGTGGCCGTGCTGCATCTTGACAGGACGGATGTGCAGCGCCTCGGTAAAGCTATTAGAATCTCATACCTTCCTTGACGCAGTAAGTGTGACATCTTTTTGTACGACAGACACTTTATTAGGACAAATTTTAGATGACTAGCTAAATATAAATGGCATATGAGCCGAAAATCTGGTTGAGTTTTTTGCACGAATAATTTATAAGGTTCATCATTGAAGTTACTTTATTGCAGTGTAATTACAAAATACCTTCTTAAGAACCAATATCACTGGTTATTAGGTGATTGTTCGAATACAAAAATTTCAGGACATATATAAACGTTAGTGCTGTTAAAACAGAGCCAACTGCGATATCGTTTTGGTTCCTTTAAATTTCTTTCTAAGGAAATATACATACGGCGATAATAATTTCTTTGGGATCT
The DNA here is from genome assembly GCA_013339765.2 of Haemaphysalis longicornis. Lineage (NCBI taxonomy): Eukaryota > Metazoa > Arthropoda > Arachnida > Ixodida > Ixodidae > Haemaphysalis > Haemaphysalis longicornis. The sequence continues at coordinate 158,521,499 of CM023453.1, read as the reverse complement.
TGTTTTTACACAGAAGTATTTCGTAAACTGGTAAAACACGACACTTGCGGGGTGACACATGACAATCTGCGGAGGCAATATCCTTGTTCTTCTTTTACCCACGCACCAAACACTGTCTCTATATATAACGCAGAAGTGAAGTTTATAAGGTGAGTCTTCGTCATAATATTATGGTTTCATTCCTTTTCACAAAGGCAAAGTCACTAAGGTAACAGACTTGATCTCAGATATCCTTATGCCTAACCTAATTCAGTGGATCTTTAATTTTTCTAGGAGATCTTGCCCTCAAGGCAAAGAAGCCCATAAGTTAATTTTCAAGCATCCATAATAATTGCGAACATGTTCCGTGCGTTTTGTCACAACTTGGAAAAACATATGTTTGAGTTGGCATAACGATGAATGAGTTGCTCAGAAGTGTTTTAAAACCCTAAACTGAAGTGAAACCACTACTGTTTGCATGTTCGAGTCGTTTTGTACAATAACAGATGCGTATTTTTAAACCGAAGGTATGTACGTACCGATATTTCACCAGGATGATCAATTTCAAGATGCGCCAGCCGAAGTATAGGGTCACAAATCGAAGTATGCAGTACGCACCACCCCTGGCTCGCCCATTATGATGCAGCGAGGGTCCACGAAATCCGAGGATCAGCCCTTCGCCCAGGCAAGGCAGAAGGGGAAGGAACATGTGAACAACGTCCGTTCAGTGGTGTGGGCTGGCGAAGTATTTGTACAGTGACTGAAAAGTCCTTGTCATCCTTGTCACACTGTCATCGTTGCATCAAATATACATACCACTGTTAGATGCGAACATTTTCAGAACCGCCTTCATCACCAACCACTACCACGCATTTTCCACCCTGCACCATAAGCAACGTATGAAGCTACAAAAAATGAAAAGGTTTCAAGGACATGGGGCCAATATTGGCATTTAACCGATAATTGAAGGACACTGGACCAACACTAGCGTTTTGCCGAATGAACAGCTGGGTAATTTATTATTATATATCTTCAAGTGGAGGCAGGTATTTTGTCATACAGAAATACTAGAGAGAGCCAATTTGTGCTTCATAAACATTTGCCGTAGCGCCTTGCAACAGCAATCATATTAACCTAAAGGAAACTAGTACGGCATTACCCTTGATGGGCTTCTTTGGACATAGAAAATTGGGATGCCCTCCCAAACACCCTGATGAATATTTTATGCAGGCAGCTAAAACACTGTGGTGATACTAGGCGATACGCGATGAACTGATTGTATAGATCACCGCAAATTTTGCACTGACTTCATAACAAATTTCTAAAACTAGTTTCTAACTGCAAAAAAGTAAGGAGCATGTGATGTTTTGCGAAAGGAGACACGGTCTTCGGTACAATAAAGCATTCATACTGCCGTATTTTAAGTCTATGGTATTGGGATTGTGCTGGTAGTAGCCACCAATATGTGGGGACATAAAGTGCATACCACGCAAAAATGACAAAATACGTGTGGAAATTGGGGACTGAAGCTTCTTCGAAGCCGTGGGTTTGGCCCCCCCTTTCGACGCGTATTTTTGCATCCCTTTCTTCCATATATAAATTTTAGAAATTGTTTGCGTGACTAAACATAGTGAAAAGATAACGAGTCCGCTGGTTTTTCCTTCGCTGATTAAACCCATCAGGAGTCTATATATATATAAATATATATATATACATATATATATATATATATATATATAGGGTTAGGAAATGAGGGGCTCGTTAGGAAATACAGAAAGAAATGCCGGCAGTCTACAACGCCAAAGAAGGCGTAGGGGAGTGAATAGACTTTTTTTTACCGTTAGTGACATTACATTATTATTTTTTTAATTATTATGTAAAGAAAGAAAGAAAGAAAAACACGCGCCCAGAGTGGGGACCGAACCCACGCCTTTCGATTAGATCTCCAATGCCTTACCAATTCGGCTATCTGGGCGACTGTGTTCTCCTTCACTTTCTGGGGTATTTATATTTACTACAACTGTATCTGACGCTTGAGGGTGCTAGCCAGCGCCACTTAGACTACACGGGGAGAAGGGGACCTTCTTTTCAACCCCCGGGGCGGGACGTGAACGTCTACAGCCTGTCATAAGCGGGTAACTTGCGGGGAATCCTCTTATGGTACCTTGGCATCAAGGCAGCCCACAAATGCAGCCACCCGAAGACACGCACAAAACCGCAGTTTACGGCTAAGGCCGCACCGACATGTCCCGAGATCCCCTGAGCCCGACCCGGCCTAGACTTCGTTGTTTTATTCCTGAAACAAGAGGACATGCCAGACGCAACGCGAGTGCTTGCGTTCGGTTTCGCTCTGTCACATGTACGTGCCTGTGGGATCCGTTTTTGTTTCCGGGCTCGCTCATACTCTCGTAATCGTGCTCCAAATCTGAATTGTGCCTGCCCGCAGGCACAATGAAGCGTTCGCGTAGATTGACGTCCGTTCGTATCCAGATCACTGTCCGCTTATTCACAGATGCGCGATGCTGGCGTTTGTTTTTTATTGTTCCGAATACTAGAAACTTCGTTAAGATGGTGTTCGTCTCGTTGAGTTTCGGTGAATTTCAACTCTGCTTGATTTCATTGTGTGTGTGCCGTAGGACTGCCTTCGTCAGACCTGAACTTGACAGTGTTTACGGCATTGCATTACCCGCGCCGCTTCCGTCGGCGATTGTGCTCGTGTAGTTCGTCGCGTGCTTGATGCATGTGGGCGCGTAGACGTCCGGTTTGTCCGGTGGCGAGCTGCGTTGTGTAGGGATGGCGTAGTTCGGCGCGTTGAGGACGTTGCTTGAATTGATGTGTGCGTTGCGTATGGTGCGGGAGCCGTTTGGCTTTTCGTTTAGTGTGCGGTAGCGTGGCGTTTTCGTAGGGTGGCATGGCTGATCGGTCAAGGTCGTTGCGGCTCCGTGCTCGCAGTCGCACTGGTTGTTTCGGAAGTGAAAGCGTTGTGGTGGAGAAGCAGGCGTGGTTCATGCCGTCCGTTCGGTCCCACATTCCTTGGCGTCGCAAGCGTGACTTCATCATTAGGGAATTCGATGCCTTCGTCTGGATCCGGTTCATTTGTTACCGTTCTTGCCGTGTCCGTGTCGTCGCTCAAGCCCTCGTCTTTTGCCCGTTGTTTCGAGGATGCTATAATCGCTATCTCTCCCATACAAGCAGGATCCGTTCATCCCGAGTCCGCTTTCTCGCGGTCGCGTCCTCTTGTACGAAATGGTGTATGTCGTGTTTGTCTCGGTCGGAGCGTGGGTGCCGGGGATCTTGTTCGTTCTAGCTCGGACATGCCACATGCGCTGCCCGTGTCGTTGCTCATTGACGGACCTGTTATGTCGTTCGCCCGCCTCACATCGGGCTGGAGCAGCGGGTGTGGATAACTCGTACGTTCCGGTAGGGTTGAACTGCGTGCGCTGGGTCTATTGTTGCTTGTGGCCTTGTGATTTCTACGGTTGTAACATTCGCTTGCCAAGTCCGGATAGCAGCAGTGGGAGTGGAGGATGTCGCGAATAGTAGTTTCCTCCGTGTGTGCGGGCTTGGTGGCCGTTTGGGCACTGTGCATTCGTTCGCCGTGGTCAGCTCCACTGGTTCAAGTTGGGTGTCGTTCGTCGCCTCTGGTGCGTTTCGTGCGCTGTGCGGCTCGATTTATCTAGGAAACTCCCCTATAATTAGTGTGCGGTTGCTCGCCACGTATGGTGCATTTCGGCCGCCGTGCGTCTCGTTCGCTTGTCGTGGCTATATATCCACCAATCCGGATGTGTTGTCTTTGGTTGCGTGGACCGGCGCCGGGACAGCACGAGCGAAAATTGTACGTACTGGCTCCGTTGCCTTCCGTGCTCTCAGCGTTCTGTTCGTGTACGTCTGTGCCGGAATAGCGGGTGTCAGGAACGTGGTGCCTTCTGGCTCGTGCACGCTGCGTACGTTGAGCGTCTTGTTGCTCGTTGCTGGAATGACCTGCACGTGGGCGATGTAGCTCGTGGGCGATGTAGTAGAGCAACGTGTATTCGTTATCTCACCAGAAATACACTGACCTTCAATGCGTTTCCGTAATCGTGGCGATTACCTGGGAGAGGTCCGGTGAGCACGCAATCACAATTTTGCATGTGTCGTCTCGTTCATGTGCGTGCCGTCGTGCATTATTCTGTCTGTGTCCGGATCTCGTGCAGTCCACGCACCATGGGAAACGTGCGGCCGGCTCTCACCAGTTGTCTCTGAAAACTTTCTCGTTCATCACGCATTCTTAACAAGCTGACCTGATCATATTGTCAAGTTTCTTAAGATCGTTTTGTCGTACCTTTAGATAGGGCACGGCATATGTTATGCGGCTGATGACGACGGCCTGCAATAGGCGGAGCGTCTCGCATTCCTGGATGCCCCCGTGTTTGCCTTACACTCGACCGATCATGCGGCTGATTTGTTCACACGTGGATTTAAGTTAGTTAAGGGTAGTGGCATTATTGCATTTGTTATTACCCCTTCTTAAACGTCCACCGAACGTTTACCACAACTCGGGATGCACAATATGTTCACTGAGCTCATAGAGGCTCAGTACACGAGTCAAATCATGCTACTGTCAATGACAACTACTGGCAGGCAGGTCCTTGAAGATCTCCGCATCGCTCTACCCCCTAACACTGAAGACAGAGCGAACATCCCTCCCCCTTGGCGCCGCAAACTAATCGTTAAACATTTGCCCCGTAATATTCATCCTGACCGAAACTCAGGAAGAAGGGAAGCCCGAGCAACAGCCATAACAAAACAATATGGCACCCGTAAAGGCGTGTATTATGTAGACGCAGCGGGGCCCACACCGGAGGGCATCTGTACGGTTGCGGTCCTGCATGAGGGAATACAGGTGGATGGACTATCGGTGAAAACGAGTAAAATTTAGTTTGCTGAAGAGACGGCTATAGCTTTGGCCGCCACTCACTCTGACGCAACGCACATAATGTCTGACTCGCAACAAGCTTGCCGAGTGGGCAATGCAACGGGTGATTTATGGTAAGAACGATCCCCAGTGGTTCATGCATCTCCACGATCAATCGTGGAGATGCGTGAATTTTTTCGCCTATTTTAGGACGGCTTCACTCAGTCGCTCGTCTGGTTTCAGTTGAAGGCCTTTGATTTCTCAGGTACGCAGTCTGGTGTACAGTTTTTGTTCGGTCATTTGTTTCCTGGTGGTTGTCAGGGCACCGCGAAGTTTATGATTCTCACTATTCAGTGTAGTTGTTCTTTCTTCGAAACCTCAAGCGTCGTCCTAAATTTGTCAAAATGGCTTCTCATATGCTCGATAGATTCACGCTCACCTGGAATTTCTGCACGAATGCTGGAGAAATTTGCGTCAAGTTTAGTTTGTATTTCGGTCACCATTTTCTCTAGCTCCGTGATTGGAGAAATGTCGAACAGAAATAATATATGGAAATCTTGGAGAACATATAGTAGCAGCAGCAGAAACCTCCGCAATAAAGGAAATAGACCAGGGGCAAGTGAATTCACCTGTAATATTGCAAAGGAGTTACGAATTGCGGGCGCTGTCGCTGTTGCTGCCAAAGTGCTGCCTAGGTGAGGGGCAGGGTTTGTCTGCCGTGGGTCTTGTCTCGGCGCTTCCGCAGTTCAGGCCACCGAAGAGCCGAGCGAAGAACGAGGATGTAGGCAGACACTCCGGAATAGCACTGCAGATTTCGGCGATTGTAGTACCTAACTAGTCGCAGGATCAGGGGCCCAAGTGGACTGTGACGGCATGGTTGAAAAGCGGCACATCAACGATTACGACTTCCGCAAGCTGGACCTGCTGCTGCTAAATGGTGTCTAGCTGAGGGGCAGGGTTTATCTGCGGTTGGTCTTTTCCCGGCGCTTGCGCAGTTCAGAGCCCTGCAGGTGTCGTCCTCGTACAGTGGCAGGATGGAGTCGAGCGAGCGATTGTGTATGGAAGCCGTACTCTTTCCCGACCGGAGAGTAACTACTCAACGACAGTGAAAGAGTGCTTGGCCGTAATGTGGTGGCTCGCTAAGCTAAGACCCTACTTATACGGCCGACCATTCCGCGTCGTAAGCGACCATCACTGCTTGTGGTGGCTGGCAAGTCTCTGAGATTATTCGGGTGGCCTTCCGTCGTTGAGGCTCAAGCATCAAGTGTTTAATGTGAACATCGTCTATACATACGGAAAGCAGCCCATGGACGCTGACTGTTAGTGCAGCGCTCCCCTTGAGCGGAATCCTGTTGAGTCGGAGGACAATATCGCGTTCTCATGAGCTTTTTGGGGGCAGATCTTGACCGCACAGAAAGAGACAACCCCGAGGTCGAATCTCTAACAGAATACCTAGAAGGACGTAACTTGCATTTCCAAGTTTATCTTTCCAAGGGGCTCAAGTTTATCATGCACGCTCCGGTGGGGGCGTGCTCTACAAAAATGGATTAGACCCTACAGGCGCTCCCCATTTCATGGAATTGCCAAACTGCCTGCGCTATCAGGTTCTGTTTGCTTGTGGCGACACACCTTCGTGCGACCATTTAGGCTTCACTCGCACGCAAGCGAGGTTCCCCCGAAGGTTCTACTGGAAGAAATTAGTAGAGACAGTGCAGCATTTATTTCACGACTTGGTGCGAATGTAATCGGCGAAAAATACCGCCCACTGTGCCACCCAGCTTCGCACAACCGATCAGTGCACCAAACCTGCCGTTTCAACCAGCGGACATGCATATGCCGGGCCCAATTCTTGTGTATCAACTGGAAAAGAATGATAGTGGTCACTACTGATTTCCTCGCACGATACTGCGAAGCCAGAGCGCTTTCCTGAGAACATCAGCAGAAATTGCGAGAACTTCCACAGTACTTTGCTTCGACAAGAGGCCCCAGCAATCGTAATTGCCTACAGTGGCACCCCGCAGACATAATTTTCATTCATGCAAACGTGGAAAACAACAACTGGGCGGATGAAATACCTTTTGTTGTATTTGTATACAGCATGACGGTCCAGGAAACAACAGGCTTAACCCCTTTCTGTTTAGTCCATCGTCAAGAAATCAGGAATATTCTAGACGTCACGCGTTACTCAATGGAGCAGAAGCGCTCCCTTCCGGCACTGAGGTGTACTAGTCATGTGACCAAGAGTGGTATTGGAACCATCTGGCTCTTCACGGGCAATCCCAAAAAAAACGTTTACAGTGCTACTTTGGTCCAGACAGTTGTGCGTAGGTCCGTACTTTGGTTCATGGACAGTTGTGGGTAATGTCACCTATTAGCTTATCCCCGAAGGAATTTTCTAATATCGCTGAAGGGCTCTCCCGGAACGTCCATGCGGCTTGAATGAAGCCGTAATACTCCCGTTGACTAACAGTGCTGCCGGGTGCAAAGAAATTTGCAGGACCAGTCAGCAGCGGCAAGTGCTCTCCGTTACGTTTCGGGGCTGTAAGGAAACTTTGTTGTCCCCCTACGTTTGATTCTTTCTCTTTTTTTCTTTGGACTTACTCTTTTGTGGAATCGGGACAATACATCTTGAAGAGGGGGTATCCCCACGCTGCAAGCAGCAATAACCCTGTCGGGTATACGCCAACAAAACCGCACCCAGTAGAAGAAGACGTGTTCGCCCCCTTCGTTCGGTTCGGTGTTGTGGGCGCGTCTCGCCTATAAGCAGAGCTTTGTTCATAGGGAGGGGCTGTCTCTACTGGCACAATATCATCAACAAGATCTACATGCTTTTTATTGGCCTTAATAATGTGAACTTCCTCTTTTTGAATCTGCAGTACTCTGGATGTTTATTTCGCCGTAAGACACGCCCTTTACACTTTGTTCTGTAGCGTTAAAACGAGTGTCGAGGCTACTGATCTGTTCCCTTATTTATGCCAGAACCGTTTGTTTCCTCCTGGCACTCATTGAGAAGAACAATGAGATCACCAAATTTGGACCCCGGGTTTGCTACGATCTGTTCCGGATTCAGTCTTATCAGGAACGGATAAGAGCAGCGGCACAAGGCACGAAGAGAATAACAAATTTTAAGTTCTAGGGAACCGTACTCGGGTTAGGCGAACCGCTACCAAAAAGTGAGCAGCATTACGGATTCCCGGTACGCGGCCGAGAAAGAATGCGCGGATGATGGCACGGTGCTGCACATGTTGACACTCATTGCAGAATTGCAAAAGCACATGTGGGTCAATAGGGACCACCTAAAATATGAACGCTACTCTCCAAGCGTAGTAGACTTACACAAACGTCCCTTACCCACGACAGACCAAGGCACGAATTATTCTCTAGCCAAGTAAGGCCGCCAACGCCCGAGATGAACCGCCTCAGATTGCGTGGGTATGGTCCTGGGGGCGCAGTATTTTATGATGGCGTCCCTACACATTACATCGGGCTTCCATCGAGCTGGTCTAATTAGATTAATTGTCGACACTTCATAAAATCGACATGCATGGGCCAGGGGGCTTTGGCTTCGTTTTACGAGGCAATATTCATTCAGTTGTTTATGGGGTCACTGGATATCGCATCTTGCTTTCATCACGCTGGTTTAGCCAAATCAGTTCTCGACTGTTGATGAAATCAATTTGCTGGGGCCAGGCTGCTTGCGAAAAGTTGCACAGGGGCAGCTGCGTTCAGCTACGACAGAAAAAAGCATGTATTGTTTGTGTAGCACCTCAGGCCACAGGGAATTTTTGGAACTGCAGAAGTTTTCTCCATGTTGGGTTGGATTTCATTTCTTTTGACGACGTGTCCCTGTGCTTGTATCAATTTTCTGGCAAAAGCATATTTTTTGTTTATGGTCAGTCGTGCATTTTAGGGGCACATAAACCATTCGTATAGACGTTGCATATGTTGATCGAATATGCTTGAAAAAAAAAACAACGATGTCCTCCAGATGCAAAAAACCAGTATTTTGAAAATTACAGTGTCTATCATTCGCTGAACTCCCGTGGGGACGTTGGAAAAAACCAAAAGGCTTCACGTTTAATTTTTAGAACCTTTATAAAATAGCTAAGGCAGTTTTTTCTTTGTCATTTATGTGCGTTGAATTCTGCTAATATCCGTAGCGCACATCATGAAAGAGAAGACTCAGTTCTCTAAAAGCTTTTCAGAGCGTCATGGATGCGAGTAATTGGGTAAACGTACTTTCCAGGTATTTTATTTTAGCACCGGTAGTCGATGCAAAATAGAACACCATGCTGATTCTCCGCAGGCTCAAACAGGCGCTCACTATGAACTTGATGAGACGCGTATGATATTCTGCTTGAGTATGTGAGCAAGTTCTCCTATAATTTTTAGTTTATAAGACAACACTCGGTACGGACGACGGAGTGCAATGGCTGGACCATGTGTTTTGTTTCGATGCGTGCAACAGACCTACGCTAGAGTGGGTTCGAATTCACGTGGAAATATGGCAGTGCTTCTTGAAAATACTCAACGATTGTTCCGTTTGTGCCGCCAGAAGGTGTGGGTTAACAGGTGCAGCAAGGGCAGGCAGAAAAGCTGCGAAAACAAGGCATCCTGTGCACGGAGATGTGATAGTGTTGGACAGGCGAGAAACAGGCTCGGTTCTTTCACTGAATAGCGCCCGTGCGCTTACGTAGCATTATGGGCTCAGCGTCGGGGTTGAGCGCCGGCAGGGCTGTAAATACAAGTGACAACGAACATGGCCGGCAAATATTGCGATTAAGCGGCAAAAAGCGGTTTGCAGGATAAGCAATACGCCACCTTCATAAATGTTGTCCGATAATACCGTCACGACTTATTCAGGACAAGAACGCTGGACGTGGTTAGCATGTAGGGAAAAATTAATGTTGTGAGTTAGCAGCTTATGTAGGATCTATGTGTAATTTGAAAAGCTTGGTGGGGACAGGGAGAACCACGGAAGCTGAGAAAAGAAAGTCCCATCAAACATTACTTAATGAGGGTACTGTGACGGCACCACAATTTGGATTTTATAACAATATTTTTGGATGAACACACGTACAGAAAAAATTGCGAAAGGCTGCATAAGCTGTCAATTTCGGTTGAATAAGAAATAGCAAGGCGTCTTCAGTTTTTGTAGAGGAGGAGGCAGATTCGAATTCATAACAGAAAGGCTCACTCCATAGTCACCTCACACTTGCACGCGAATCATTTTACTACACGTGCTAACACGTTCCACAGTCTCTCTGAAAAAGTTCCACTCAATATGAATAGTGCAATTTCCTCTCCATGAACTGCAGCGCGTAGTGTTCTAATTGTAGGTCGAGGTCGCACGAGAGGGTGCCTGGGCGACACAAAAAGACGTGAAGGCGAGTTTGAATGACGTCTCTCGTTAAGGCCATTTCGCAAATCGGTGGTGGAGTCCTGAGAAAAGCAGAATGTTTTCCAGAAGTGTAGGCGGGTCCTCTAAGGGTGTAATTAAAAGGATGTGTTCGTAAGATGCGTAGCCTCCCCCTTCATTTTGCGGAAGCACGCCATGTGTTCTTGAATGCCGCAATAGAATTGAGACCGGAAGTTCATTCGAAGAAACATTGACAAGTTGAGGCCATCTTGAATAGGTTCTCTGATTGAGACGTCAGGACTAGACGGCTGCTAACTGGGCGAGCATAGTTGGAGGCGACGAAACTTCAACTGGCAAAAGTGGAGGTCGCTCCAGTGTGCCCGCGTAAGAAGTCCGGGAAGGAGCAACTGAAGCGCCGTTACCAGAATTGCCCGTCATGGACGCGAACTCTCCTCTGGAGACTTTTCGCTAGTCTGTTGCCGGCTGGTAAAAGTGGTCATTGTGAGGACAGTTGCTGATGCCGCTTTTTGGTTGGAGCTCCTCGCGGATGATGTTGCGTAATAAATCTCGCAATCAGGCTTTGGTCGATACAAGCGAGTCCTGTAGTGGGCTGCAGGTGAATTGCTTGTAACTTTTGAAAGCGCTGACATGCTACCCGCACATCATTTATGCTGGATGGATTTGCAGTGGAAGGGCATAAAACGAAAACTTAGAGATGCCCTTAGGTTATGACTGACTTTGTTTGCAAGATATAAAGGATAACCGGACCCCAAAAAGCGAGGGCGTTCTCACTGTACGCCGTATTCGTGTTATTGGGATGCTGAAAACTGTTTTGAAGTTTTTTTTTTTGCAAATGGGTCTGAAGCGAGCCGAAGGAATGGCAAAATTTTGTGAAGCTGATAAATAAACCTCCCCCAATCAGTCACACTTTCTTTGTAACTTCCATACCCCGTTTCGGCAACACAAATTTGCTTTTGCTCACTAAATGCACGGTTAGTTTTAGCATAAATAAAGAAATTTCACTTTAACCTATCGTTATTGTAGCCATTTGGTTTCTCATAATGCTGCCAGGATAGTGACCCGGGCGAAAGCAGAAGACAGATTGAATTTTTTTTTCGGCAGTCCTTGTAGTATTTCATTTGCTTTCGCAAAAAGCAAGCATCCACAAATTTCTCAATAAAGGAATACTATATAAAGGGCGATTATAAATACTTGGGTTTATAAAAATCGACAAAACTGGATTACAACCCGCCACCTAGCAGAAAGTTGTGTAATGGTCTGAAACAGATCTTTAGAGATCTGACAAAACATTTCATTACACCCTAAAGATATTAGCAAGAGATGCTGTTAAGACCAGTCCGCGAAGGCTCTTTCAGTGCCAATTTATGCACAAGAAATGTCTCGGCAAGCGAAGACAAATGAAAAACAATTTGCGGTACGTTTTACCTCCTAACCGCTTTGTAAAGATTGTTTTGGATGTTCACACCTCTGACGGTTAGTAATATTTATATTATTTACACAACAGCAAAGATTTCAGTGCTGACGTGTTTTTTTTAAATTGTGCCTTCAGGTTGTTTCAATATATTTATTAGTTTTGGAACTACAAAGAAACGCTTGTGTTGTGTTTTCAATGTGCCTGGTTGTTTTAATATATTTATTAATTTTTGTACTGTACAAAGAAACGCTTGTTTTCTGTTTTCGAGGTGCTGGCTTCAGCAGATAAGGTGTTGAACATCATAGTTTTAGTATTCACAAAAACAACGTGTTCTAAATTATAGCATAATTGATCAAAAGCCCTGCGCGATCATTCAGCGACATTAACACCACTCCGACGTTCCTCACCGTTCAGTTACAAGACTAGGCCCTCTGGTTGAAGCACGTGCCCATGGTGCCTCTGTCGATCGCTGTAGAATGGAAACGTAGGGGATTGCACGCGGAACCGAATATAGCTCTGATTTTAAAATCAGCGCTTCAAAATACGTTTACTCATATTGAGATCATTTTTCGCCACATTCTACCTAAAGGGGTTACTCACCACCAACTGTAACTGAAGACAGACAAAAACTGCCACAAAAAATTATCGCCCAGCCGAATCAGAAACAAACACTGCACATCCCCTGCTATATTACTGAAACCCAAATTACGGACAAAAAACTCTTTTTGTTGATGTTCACAAAGTTGACACTAGGAATAGCGCTCCTAGGTGAGTTTTTAAAAGTATTTCAAAGCCACATTTGGTGCTTTAAAGTCGTTTGATTTCCTTGCTTTTGTATTTTGGGTTCAATTTGTTCAATTGTGTGCGTTTCATATGCACAGAAAAAATACCGGGCCATTCCCAATGAATAACGTAAAATCTGGGTAGGGGTGAAGCAGCAGTGTATATGCGTATTCTTGGCGCATGGGTGTTTTTGCCCACTGAGATGAAACCATTGCGGGTAGATCAAAACAGCTTTGCTTGAACCGCCAACCGTTCTGGCGCGAGGCGTTGGAGAACAACTATCCTGGTGTGTTTTTTAGTGCGTATTACGTTTTAACGCGTCGCATAAACGAGTCACTTGGTTCTTTAGTACCGTGACGAAATCGACGATGGCACGAGACGACGACATAAGAAGCTGACAGCCCGAGCCTCTCAGGGGCTTCGCCTTTAAAAAAACGTCATTGTATTGACCAAGGCATATATTTGCAATTCTTCCCTGATATCTATTCTATATTTACCGTTCCTACCAAAGCCGAGGTGTAGAATTCTAATTAAAAACATAGATTGAATCCCGAAATCGCCGCATTCCATCTCTGGAACACAACCGCCGTGGTGGCTCAGTGGATAAGAAGTTGTGCTGCTGAGCACGAGGATGTGGGAACGAGACCTGGACGCGGCGGCTGCTTTTCTAATGGAGGCATACAGCAAAATTGCCCGTGTAATCGGCGCGCGTTAAAAATTCCCAGGTGGTAAAAATTGTTCCGGAGCCCGCCACTACGGCGCACCTCATTGCCTGCGTTGCATCGTCGCGGTAAGAGGGGGAGAGAGAGAAACTCTTTATTAAAGAGGAAAATGCAGAAAGGCTTGCCGACATCAGTTTCCCGTCATGCTACTCTGCGGGGAAAGGAGGAGAGGGAAAAAGGTAGTAGGTGTAGTGAAGAAAAGGAGAGCAGTAGTAGAGAAAAAAATAAAATATGATCCTTCTTCAGGGTATTGAGTTCGAAGGTTCTTGAGATGGTACTATCAATCAATCTTTGAAACACTTCTGTGAGCCCATTTTCTTTATAAAAACTAAAGCAAGCTCTCACTAACACGTAAGACGTGAAGGAAGGGAAGCTTTGTGAAACCTTTACGACCATATCAACGGTTTGTGCATGATTGCGGCGAATTTGCTCCTTTTTGGCTGCCGGAAACAACTTAACCCCATTATTGTTGCTATAAGTGTAAGCTTCCTTCAGTTTTTTTGGATGTGGTACCAATCGGACATCACCTTGGAAGAAACTACGATATTGCGCCTCTTTCTCGTTATTAGCAAGTGTTGCCCCGATTAAAGCGAACGCTGTTTGTATCTTGTTTCGAGCAACCGTTGCCGTAAGAAAATGCGAACGCTGGAGCTTTTCTGGCCACTTTTGGCCAGTCTCTCTATGTGGGTATGCCTAGCGTAACAAACGTGGGTCGGGGGCGCTGGTCGGTCATCCCGAGGCACGCACACACGAGCGCTCAGCATTATATTTGTTATTTTAGGCACCAGGCCGTCGCCTAATCTTGGCTAATCTCTCTAAGCAAGTATGCTTGGCTTGACAAACGTGCGCCGGGGATACTGGGCGGCGTCTCGTACATGAATACACGAGACTTGCATTTTCTTGTTTTTTTTTAACTTCCGGATGGTCACCGCGAGGCTCGCGCTCATTGGGGTGTGCTCGGAATTTTCTTGCTACATTTAAATGCGAACATAAAAAAATGACATTTTTGAACATCTACACTGTTAAACATTGTGAAAATCACTGGTCGCTTGTTGGCAATTCAGTAAAAAAAGCAAAATATTTCCAGTTGTCAAAGTTTTGAGGGCAGAATCTTGGTGTTGCAATATCGAGAAAGTGGGGAATAGTCCAGAGTGTTACTGGGCCACTCTTGGCTAACCCGGAATACAGAACCAAATTCCTGGCGTTTCGTTTGTGGCACTGCTCTCAGGGCAGTGACAAATTTTAGTGCCCGTTATTGCGTACGCTTGGTTATGGTCGGTACGAACATGCTTTATTTCAGAGGAAAAGGAAGCAGTGAGCATAAAAGAGATGCCTGTTGGTTGGCAATTCTGCTTCGGAGTAGATGTCGTTCAACTATAATTCTGGAAAAAGATTGTTTTGAGACGTTTTGGAAGTCGCTCGGAACAAAATAACCTGTCTATAACTGTCCATTTTGCTAAAAACACATCAAACAAGGATGTCGAACAAAAAAAGAGGGTTTACAGAAAATTTTTCTCGAGCTTTGACTGGCATGAACACTCGGAACTAACACCACCCTCTCAATACACTAACACACCACCAACTGCTGCTCACTCAGCCTTTAGGGAAACCTCAACGTGCTCAATCAGCCTTTAAGAGAACGGTGAAGTCGCCTCTTCTGCTCATCAAGTGAAGTTCAAATCAACCTCGGACTGCCTCAAATAAATTTGCACAAGTAATGCCTCCAGTTTTCTTCGCTGATGTGTTTCGTAGTAAACGTCCGGCAGCGTCTGGATGCTTTATTTGTGTTCCAAGAGAAGCACGTGTTTCGTTTCCTTTCTTTTGTATGCCCGGTAGGGTCTCCAATTTGATAGTGTTAGTGTTTAGACCTCCCATCACGAAACCTAAACTTTCTTAATTTTTTTCAATTTAAATAAATAGCTTGTCAAGATGGAATGCGGAACGATAAATGCTAGCAGTGTTGACGCCAGGGCATTCGTTGCGCCGAATCTCTCCGGCGCACGTCGCATTGTTTATTGTTCTTTTGCCGCTTGGATATTCTTTGAGTTTCTAGCGAAACATGAGTTCGACCCAACGTAGTTGTCCCCTTAAAGGAGCCATGAAGAGAAAATGCAAGTTGGTTTTATTCGAAAGATTTCGTGTTTTATAGTGCCCCCAGCGCTTGTCCGGATACAAACGGTGCTTTATTCATTGAGAAATTAAACAATTTCGGTTAAAATTTTGATTTTCCCGCTCAATCGTGCGTTTTCGTGGTCCCAAGTGACATCACTGGAACCGACCGCTCTGCAGCCTAGAGTACCTTCATTCACGCATCCGCCGTACAGGGTAGAGACACGTATACGCTGGCGCCGCCATTTTCGGTTGCTCGCTCGCCGCCGAAGCAAGTCATTGTGTCAAAACCGCGCTAAAATTATCGCCGCAGCGCGGTTTACTGAAGAAGTTTGAATCATATTGTCTGTTTCGCGTTGCTAGGTCTCGTGGGAAACGAAAAGAATAACGCGTTGAGCCCGTTGGCCCAATTGCGGCGGCACGGGACCGTTCAAAGGTTGTCTCCACCCTGTACAGCGGTGTTGGTTTGTTCCCGCGTTTATTACGTTCCGTAACCTAGATGGCGCCACCATACCGTGGCAAGCGTTTGGTTTGTGTTTGCCCGCATTTAAACCTGGCTTTTTTTTTGTTCTGGGAGAAATATTCGTTCCCTGAAACAGTGCTCGCTCGACAAATGGGGTCACGTAAGACACCGTTGCTTGCGTCAATCGTCCATTGTCGTCTGAGACAACCCCAAGCCCCGTAGTGCTGTGCAGCAAAACACCAAGCATGCTGTGCGCAGTACGAACGGCAGAACGCATCAGTACTTCTATGTTTACATGTGCTTTCGTAACTTCCACTGTTTGTCCCATCATTCTTATTGCTTTGTAAAGAATGTGCCCTAAATTTACGCGCAAATCGCTCGTTCGTCTCGTTTGTAAGTTCTACCTAATTTGCGTCTGCTTCTGCCAGCCTCCGCCAATCGCAGAGCTTAGCTCATGTGACGACATAGGTTCTGTTGCGGGAAATGAGCTGGTGGGTCGCATGACCATTCCCGTTTTTCCTAATGTAGCTTATTTGAGCGAAGTTTACGTTAAAAGTGGTGTCAGTATGATTCTAACGAGGCAATCTTTTGAATGAACCAAACTTGTGTTTTCTCTTCATGGCTCCTTTAAGAAACGGGCATCATTCATCGCCACGTGACACGGGTGAAAATGCAAGGTATGCACCCTTTCCTTTCCATACGAGCTCTTGATGTTGCCAACACTGTCCCACTCTAGAAAGTCATCCACTTCAAAATTTATCACCCGAATTCGGTCTCCCGCCCGAAGGATTCATGAGACCTACCGCGAAAACCAACACAAAACAATCCAGCAAGAAGCAGCTTTGCAATCGCCATGCAACAACACCAGGAACAGACATCGTTTGCGGGATCGAATGCTGCAGATCTGGAAGAGTGGTTGGAGAATTAGAGCGCGTCCAAAATTTTAACAGGAACATAGTGAATAAACTCTGAGGAATGTGTTTTTTTATTTCGAAGACGCACCTAGAGCTTGGTTCCAGATCCATGAGAGTAGAGTAACATCACGGAGCCTGTTCAGGAAAGAACTTCAAATCAATTCAATATGGTTGTTTAAAAACGAGCTCACATATTGGTGTAAACACGCATGCAGCACCCCATCAACAAATATTTTCTTTGTTAAACAAATTTAAAGTGAGTTTGGTGTAGCTGTCCCTGAGATGGTCAGCCGTCTAATGCGAGTCGGAAAAGAGGGGGTCATCCATGCGAATTTAAGTGATTCCTCTAAAACAGTCGCTGAGTTCACGTCTGATGCTGCTGTGATTTAGGCAACCGTTGACATGCGCGCACGACGGGACTACCGACACATTACTCTGTTCACAGCAAACCCAGCCGGTACCTTTAGACCTTCGACGAATGCCCTTCGTGCCGTCGCTCGAAAAGAGCGGCGAAAGCTCTAGCCAACCACGCCGCCACCTAACGTCGCAGTGTTTTTCGATGTCAGCACTGAGTAATTGCAGCATGCCTAGAGACATACCTGCAAGGCGACATACAAGCAAGGCAAGAAACACCAGTCATACAAGACACATACATATACAAAACACATACAAGATATACAAGCAAGGCGAGGAACAACAGCCATGACATTCACCGCTGCCATTGGGCATCATCACGTGCCTGCGGTTTCTTACCAGGATGACTCTCACACGACCGTCGAAAATCACCCACTCCACAACCTGCATCTCAACCCTCCCCTCTCTGGCAGCTGGAGAGGTGGAGGACTCCACATCGCCATACTCTGCGCGACCATTGCTTAACAGCCAGCCACATGTACCGTCGCCACTAATACAGGCTACACAGTCGGCGAAGTATTTCTGTGAACGCTTCTTGCCCATTGACCGGACAACACACGTACGAGATCAATGAATACCTATCCGAGACACACCGATGCTTTTGCGCTTCAGCCGTTTCCTGTCAGCCTACCCACACGGGGCGCCCAGCTCCCCCAGCAGGCATGGAAAGTCCCCCAGCTCACTTAGAGTTAGCACAAAATAGCAGCTCCTGGAGGTACAGCTGGTACCACAAAAATCTTGAATCCGCCATGACAAACGACACACCAATTCAACGCCCTTCACGACCCGCTCACATACGGACGGCCCAATCTATCCTTGAGCGGCTCTCGATTACAAAATGGGCCACTCGGCGCGGGTATACGTGACGCGGCCAAGACCGATATCAACAAAACGACGACAACAGCGATCTGTAGAAACCAACCGCCAACACGTACAAGACGTGATTCTACGTCCAGATGCGCCGTAAACTCGAAGGAGACCACATTCGACTTACGACTATTCATTGATGGCCATGACCTAATCGCACTGATAGGAACAAGAGACGATTCTTCTGTTATGAGCGGATCATGCGCGTCTATAGCAAAAGAATTACGACAAGGTAGGGTGGTCCACGCAACGGAAAAGCATGAGGCCGCGTCGTAACTTCCAGTGGAACGGGAAACATGAAAGACCACTGCGCGTAAGAATGACAAAGAAATTTCACGCTTAAAAACCAGGGTGTAGTTTAACACGCCAGTTGCCCTTCCCTCTTTTCGGTTTGGTCTGCGCCTGGAATGCACGCACGCACTATAGGTCCAGCTTGATTGCTGTTGAGACTGGAGTAGATATGTTGTCATACTTTCAGCAGTGTTGTACTTATTCTTTCTTGGAGTTGTTTACCACCTTCTAGAATTGTTAGCATGATTATACCTTGGCTGATATTTTTGTTGTGTTTTTTAATTTTTTTGTTTAGATAAATCATTTATAAATTCGCGTTGTTTCCTTTGAATACACAGTTGGAAGTTGGGGCCTGTATCTGTCTTGCCTTGTTTTCTTTATCCACGTCTATTTTGCGCCACGTTTTGTTCTTTGTTTGGGCATAATCTACGCATCATAAACGTCTTCTTCTGCAAATGGGAGAGCCAAAAGGGGACATGATGGAGCCCGAATGCGGAGCATAAAAATGTAATAGACTTTATTATGCTCTAACCCTAGCGGCGTGCAGGATGTGCAAGTGCTTGGAAGGGTAAGGTGCAGCAACCACCTTATGGTGAGATCTCCACATAGGCTAAATTTGAGGAAGGACCGTAACGAGCTAGTAGGTTAGAAGCAGATCAGTGAGCTAACAGTAAGACGTAAAGTTTTAAGAATTCAGGATCGCGCTGCAGAACCGATGTTCAGCTCTCACTGAGGAAGCAGACGTTACGACACAGGAACCCAGCGACAATCTTACACGCATTATCACGGAAGTTGCAGTAGAAGTAGAAGTCATTATGACTAGACATGATACCAGTAAACGTTCGCAGGAGACGAAAAATCTAATTAGAAAAGAACAAAGCATAAAAATCTCTACCCCACCTGAAAAAATAGAACCATCGGAGCTTTCGAAGTTAAACAAAATTGGTAAGACAGCTGACATACGGAATTATAATATGGAGAGCATCGAATATGCTGTAAAGAACGGAAACACGCACTTAAAGAAGAAAGGCAATGTAATCACCAATAAGCATAAAGTAGTCATAGTAGCCGAGGAGTTTTATAGAGATCTCCCCGGTAGCCGGACATCCAGGATAATGCCGAACGAGAAAGCAGTTAGGAGGAGATAGAAATCCCACCAGTAACGACACAAGGATTAAAAAAAGCTTTTGAACGAAGCGAAAGGGGGTAAGGGGTAAAGCACCTGGTGAAGATCAGATAACAGCCGACCTCTAGAAGGATGGCGGGCAAATTGTACTAGTAAAACTGACAAACATGTACACGCAATGCCTAATCACCGCGAGTGTACCGGAACCTTTGAAAAACGCGAACATCATCCTAATTCATAAGAAAGGGGACATGAAGGACTTGAGAAATTACGGGCTGAAGAGCTTACTGCCAGTCCTCTACAAGGTACTTACCAAGGTAATCGCTAAAAGAATTTCTGTCACCTTAGGTTTCAGTCAACCTGTAGAAAAATGAGGGTTTCGTAAAGGCTATTCATCAAAGAACCATATCCACACGATCAATGAGATGATAGTGAAGTGCACGTAGTATCCTAAACCCCTGTATACAGCCTTCATAGGTTATGAGAAAGCATTTCACTAGGTCGAAACCTTAGCACTCATTCAGGCATTACGGAACCAAGGTTTAGACGACCATTATCTAGGAATACTTGAGGATATTTACAATGGGTCCTCAGCTACCATCATCCTCCATAAGAAGAGCAGGAAAATAACTATAAGGAAGGGCGTCACACAAAGAGACACAATCTCTCCAATGATATTTACGGCATGTTTACAAGATGCATTAAGAACACTGGATTGGGAACAGGTGGAAGTAAGGGTAAATGAAGCATACCTCAGTAACCTCAGATTTTCTTATGACGATGCCCTGCTAAGTAACTTGAGGGATGAATTGTAAAGCATGCTTACCGCAGTGGAAAAACAGGGTAGAACCGTGGACCTGAAAATTAATCTGCGGAAAACTAAAGTATTGATTAATCACCTAGCGAGAGAACAGATATTTGAGATAGGTGGTGAGGCGGTGGAAGTGGTAAACGTGTACATCGACTTAGATCAAGTTGTGACCCCGCATCCCCCAACTATGAGGCAGAGATAATTAGAAACTTAAGAACTGGGTCGAGTGCATTCGGCAGGCATTCTCACATAATGAGTGGCAGCCTACTATCGTCCCTGAAGAAGAAAGTGTATGACAGCTGCGTCTTGTCCCTAATCCTACCGCGGAGAAACTTGGAGCATCACTAAGAGGTTAAAATAAATAGAGAACGCCTCAGGCATCAATGGAACAGACCATGATAGGTGTAACATTAAGCGACAAGAAGAGAAGTTTGTGGGGATAAATTGGTGGCAGTTAGCACAGGTCCGGGATAAGTGTAGATTGATGGGAGATGCCTCTTTGCCCTGCAGTCGGTGTAGATAGGCTTGTGAGTAGGATGATGATGATTACCGGCGATTGGTCGAAAACATTCCAAAATTGCCACCCCTCAAACCCCCTCCCTCTAACCTCTCCCCCCCCCCCCCGGCGCTTGACAAAAGGTAGCGTGCCGTTCTACTGGGATGAAGGGCAGAAGGGCGCGTTCTGCGATAGCGAAAATCGCGTGGAGTGCCGGTATGTACGTGCACATTTTTAAGCGCACCCCGAAACTTAAATGAACTCACACTGTAGTGCATATAGGCTTTTGTTGTGGGCAATCCTTGTCCAAAAGCAGAGTGATTGCGAAAAATCACTACCTACGCCAACAGTCGTCTGCATAAGAAAGAGATAAACAGCTCAGCAAAAAAAAAAGTTTACCTTGCTATTATATGGGCCGTTTCCAATGTTGGACCTTACGTGTATGGCAGAATGTTCAAGGTTGTGACTTACCACCAAGTACTGTGGTGGTTCGCAAAGTGAACGAACCCTCTAGTCGTCTCGGGGCCTGGAGCTTGCGCCTGCAATAATTTGATGTTACGATTGCCCAAGGTTAACGCATGGAGAGTTCCGACTCCCACTGCCTATATTGCCCTCCCTCCTCCCGCCCCATGGTCCCGCAACCACAGGACTCCGGGGAAGACGTATCTTTTTGCCAAATAGTCCCGTAAAGTGACCCAGCCTCAAATTTACACGTCATAATCCACTATCTCGAAAGACGCAATGTCGCTGGGTCCAGGGATTCTGAGCAAAACCTCCCTGCCTTCTGCATTAAAGGGGTCCTGAAATACCTTCCGCCGATGCATGGATGTACATGTAACCAAATAAAGCAATGTATTAGCAGTCTCCTCCCGCAAGAAGTTTGTCAAAGCGATGAGTATTAGCTGAGAAATCGTAAATCAAAAACCGCGCAATATCGTCGCGCCGCGTTTCCTCCTGCTTTCAACTTACTCTCCGCTGTTGACGGCGCGGCAGCATTCCCTCCCGTGATGCTGCTCTCCTCGGCGGTGACCTACTTCTGCTATCGCGCTGCTCATACTGCCGTCTGCTACGGGCAAGCTTTGTTGACACCTTGAATCCCGCACTCCGCTCAAGGCTGGAAAAGCGAACGAAACACCTGGCCGCATATGTGCGACGGCCTGGCCTTGCCCTTTCGCGGTGTACGTTGCTGTAGTTGCCGCAGCCGCACGGGGAGGATTGCGCGCTCGTTCTCTTTGATGCACCGCGCACTGTTTATCCAAAAAGTGCCGTATCAGATGTGGCCCCGCTGTTGCCGGGTCCTATTTTGCGGTGGAGGTAATTCCTGCTGGCAGCATGGGAAAAAGACATGTTAAACCGATACAGAACCCGTGCACAAAACGCTTCAATCATGTGACTAGTTCAGCTTGGGGCGACGCGTGGTGGAGAGTGGCAACGTTGACAAAACATGCTGCGCCGCGGCTCTGAGCTTTCTAGCGCTGGAGCGAGCGCCATGTCCTTGACAATCTCAAACATCGGTTGCCTTGGCAACAAGGCACAAACAACTCTAAAGGTCAGTTACGGTTCCGTCATCCCGGTTCAGCTCGCGGCCCCACCTCGCGACATGTGGGCACTGCAGTCGTACCACTCACTCCCATTGGGAAGTGCGAGATGCGTTTGGCATTAAAGGAGGCGATGGTGTGTGTGTTGTGGACGCCTTTGTTTCGCGATGAAATGCGACGTTGTGCTTCTGCGGGAGGATAGTGCTTCCCATTGTCTGGATTATCTTTCTCGGCCGACGTACGACTCTACCTCGCATGGTGTATGGGCAGTGTGCGTGGCTAAAAGCATTCTCGGCTTGTGCGCCAGAGTTAAGTGACGTGCTGTTCTTCCCCGCAAACCGCGCGCGAGGTGAGTGCCGAATTTACGACGGGCACGAGTAGGCAACCCATCGTCGGTAAATCGCCGTTCAAACTTGCAACGCATGTTGTGACGTTGTGTTAGTTCGAAACGCATCTCTGGATTGTTTTGAAGTTGAATAAAATGTGTGCGTCAAAACCAGGGCATTCGGCTCAGGGCGTTCTCTGCGACTGCACGAAAGAGGCGCCACGGGGCTTCAACGCTTTCTTTGTGGAGCATACAATGGTAAGAGAGTATCCATGTCGCGTTATGGCCGTGCTGCATTCAATACAAACTGTTAAGCGTTTGTTTACACTATTTTCGTTTGTCGTAAAATGTCCAAGCAATCCGGCACTACACTGGCAGCATCAGCTGGCGAGCCGACGCTGAGCAGACGACTCATCTTTTTGCCGGAAGTGCCTGAGAAAGTCGCCCGATAGCAGGATGTCTAGCTCATGACGAACATCTGGGAATCGATGATGTAGACATGTGAAGATGGCGGCGTCCAAAAACACGAAGGGAAGGGTGGGAAAAAAGCGACAAAACATTGCAACAAAAGTGTGAGCTTTCCGCTGCGCGTAAAAGAGTAATACTTGGCACAGATGACGTTGACGACCGAATCTAACGATTGCGCTAGTTCATTTAGTGTGCTCAAAACGCTTTTCAGGGCCCCTTAAAAACGCGGTGCTCGTAAGGGAAAGCTTGAACCACACCACAAGGGCAAAGAATCTTCGCGTCCGCCCCATAGACCTTGGCGAGAATATTTTAGAAGTGAGGCATAACGATGCGTCTCTCGGACACGTGTACGCACCTCTTACACTCGAAAATGTCGAAGTGAAATGCCATTTTTGCAGCTAAACATCCAGCATCGTCCATTACGTCCAAAGATGCCGTGATTGCCGGCGACAAAAAAAATTGCCAATGTCAACGACTTAACGTCGCAGACGCCGGTGCTACAGTGAAGCTGCCTTGGGTGCCCTAATCACAAGCCCAAGATTTATTGAACTTCTCAAAGCCAGGAGATTCATTTTCATTCTTGCCCATTCGATTTTCCCGTGTTCTAGTGTACGCGCCAACTACTGGACACTTTTTTGCTTTCAAACATTGAACTCTACCAAGAGGGTGTGCCGCAAGCACTTCTTGTATTTTATGTAAACATTTTTTCAACGCGAAGTGTTTTGTGTAGTATGGCAAAAGTAACGCAGCCATGTATTTTAATTAAAATAACAATGCAAGCGTCCAATATATATTGATGTGTGCTATCAAATATGTCGAAAGTTATCGTTTTGTTCAACAGTTCTCAAAAGTGTAATGTGTGGTATCAAATGTGCAGTACTGCGTCGTTTTGTTCAACAAAGTTGACAAGTATAAACATTTCCACCATGCTTATTAGTTTTATGAGGCTTTGGGTGTATAAATATCTCGTTAAATATTTGTTTGAATTTGCGCCCCCTGTGCTCGGCGCTTCCTCTTTCCCTAGCGAGGCTCTTGTCTCTTCAGTTAGCTGCGCTCGCAGTGCAATGCCTCGTCGCATGAAACCCTCTACCAAGCAGGGTGTCGAACCAAACCGAAAACCGGAGCCGAACAGGTAATTTTGCCGGAACTGAACCAGAACCAGAGCAGTTATTTTCTCAGCACTTTGAGCCCCAACCAGTATTGAACAAAAAAAAAACGAAATAACGCTAACCGGTTCCCGACGAAACGGTTCAACTATGGGGTGTATATAATGCGCGTTCAAGGCCATTCGGGGCTTTCTTCACGCACCACCAAGTTCGTAACTTCTGAGCACTTTCTCTTTCATATTTGTACTCCACTATCAACGCTCTCTTCATCGTCACAGTAGGAGCAAAGCTATGCGCACCAATGTTGCAATGATAAGCTACTGCTGGTTGTGCGACAAGAGTGCAAGGTTGCGCCAATAAAATGTGACACTTACGGCAGCCTTGCGGTTATATGAAACATCGACTTTTCTCTTCCCACCCTACGACTGTATGCAACATATTGCACATTCATATTTCAGGGCTTCGTAAACAATATTGGCTGCAATTGAACCCAAAACACTCTCTTAAAGCTAGAGTACAGACTGGTGGTGCAATCTGTCGGGGTTTTATGCAACCGTAGTTGCTATATTCCATTTATACTAATAAACAAAAATAGCGTTTTTTGGTCTGGAGGTTTTCTATAGATGCCGCCAAAGCAAATCCTTTTTATGTGTTTAAAAGTACTGTGACACTTTTTGGTTTTCGTTTTACGAGCTCATGAAAGACTAATTGATCATTCGCCACCGTTATTTTTGCTTTGACCTTTCCGCTTTTTTCTTTATTTCCCTCGTAAATTTGATGAGCAACCCGTTCCACGTAAGGACAATGTTGAGCCTTTGTGACTACATTTCGCAGAACCCATAATATTACTTGCTTATTCTTTCTATTGAACTTAGGGGTGTATAGGGGCGAAGCCCCTTGGGGGCTGGGGCTGTTGGCCTCGCCTGTGTTCGTCGTCGCAATATTTGTCTCGTGTAGTCACAGTACTAAAACACCGTAACTTCGTTTACACCTCGCGCTAGAACGTAAAGAGTACTAGAAAACATCGGGACACACTTTTATGCCCTGCTCTGGAGCGCTTCGTAACGCGTACTTAAAAACACCGGGACACTGGTTTAGTGCTCGCGCGAGAGAGCACCGTGTTTTAAAGACAAGACATTCTTACGGCAAAGCTGAAGACCTCTTCTTCCCAACGGTTTTATCTCCGTTGACGAAAACGCCAAAACGCTACCAATAAACGTATACACCGCATGCTTCACTCCTCTTCAGGTATCGCGTTAGCGGAGACGGCCCGGGATTTTAGATTGCATATAAAAATAAACAATCTCTTGAGATGCCACCGATTCCTCTGCCCTGAAATTCTTTAGAAGCTTCCGGCAAGAGGGGACAAGCAGCACCGATAACACGTCGTTGTGTCTTTTGTGCAAGACTTCTTTTCTCCTGAAGAAATACAAAGTCAATTACAGGGCCTTAAGGGTTTGCCAAGATAAAGTTCTTCCTGCCTGCCCGGTTGGAATTCCCAGGAACGAACTGCTTAACTGGGCACCTAATGGTGAAGGGAATATTTTGCTTTGCAATGCAGATATCTGGTTAGCCCGGCATAGTGAGGCATGCGTTGCTAGTGACCTCAAGAAGAGGAAGGAGTTTCCATAGCCGATCGTCGTCTTTATCTTGATCGGGAACAGTGAGGATCACACACATGGACACACACACACACACACACACGACACAACGCAGGCACGCACACACAACACAACAGAAAACACACAACATAGGATACACAAAACACACGCACAACACAGGACACACAAAACACACACACAACTAACACACAACATGCATATGCCCAAAACACGCACACAGCTCAACACACACCCCTCAAACATACACAAAACACACATACACACACAAGACATGCACACACACGACACGCACACACATTGTCTATGAAATCATGTTTCATGGTTTTTTTCACGGCATAGTCGCAGACGCAATATATTGCACATCTGACAACTTTCCAATGAGATGTATTAACAAATAAAGAATGCATCTGCATTATCTCAACTATTAATGAAAACTTTCGCTTACGGAGATTTTGACGGACGTTAAAGATTCACAAGTGGTCTAAAATGGTCTGCCGGCATGCAATATACGGTGTGCTTCATGTAACAGGTGTAGCTTCGGGGTATCAAACACGCGAATATTTCTTAGAAGTGTGTTTCCTTGGGAAACCAAAAGAAGTGGCCTACCCCATGGTTTTAAATTATTCCGCACCGAGTTCCTACACGAATTATCTAGGATGTTTGTTGCTGCATTCAGCCAGCGAGTAATCAAAACTCTAAAATGTATACTTGGCTCTAGATATTCCTTCCTTTGTCCAACCTTCATTTAAAATCTACAAATGTGTCATTATGGCTAAGGCAGCAAGCGTCGTGGTGCCTGCTATATTATTCTGTTTTTTACGACGCGCGGAGCGGACAAACTGGCGTTTCTTAAACATAATTACATAATGATATAAATGTATCAGAGAAAACGTTTAGCGAATGGCACTCACTTTCATATTATGCTTAAAACTGCATTCTTTCAACTTGCAGGTGCTACCTACATTTAGTCTTAGACAAAAATAAGTTGGTGACACATGCAGAAAGGCTGACAGGTCTAGCGCTGTCCCATTTGCCCAGCTCCCATACTTTGCGCTTGTACTGTTTCGTTTTATTCAGGGCTGTTTTGCTTTCTGAGATGCCCTCAGCTGACTAAACTAGCTTGTCTATCTCGCTATTCTGCTGCTACGCCTAATGAATCCTGAGCAGGAGTAGTGCCGTTGTCAAAAAAAAAGAGCGTCTTTCCTAAAGAGATCCATGTGGTGCTTCCCACGCTCGATCGCCATTTTATATTCAAATCACACAATTTGTTAGAAGGCTCTCCAGTGTTATCGAAGGAACGAGGGTGGTTGTCAGGCAGAACGTAGGCGTATTCATCGTGACAAACACATGCGTAATAGCTATCTCGAAAGCCATTCTAGTGATTAAAGCAATAGAGAATGACTGAGCGTTAACTCCAGCTCCCCTTAAACACAATTTTGGCTGATCTCCACGAGATGTTGACGGCTAAAAAATTACCCTAGTTGGCCAAACTATCAAATTCATTGGCAGCAATTACGGGGCTGCTGTAGGAGTCTTTCTTATGATACTATTAATGAAAATACTACACCACTGACATATCTAAATACGTCATCGGCTTATGTACGGAGGTAACTCTCCGGTATGCATGCCTAACTCCAGGAGTTAGGGTTGATGGTGGTAGGTGATTCTAGAGATACGACAGGGGTGTCACGAACAAAAATAGGATGAAGTGGCCATTATTATATCCCACCTATAGTTATGACACTGGGTGTTTTCTTAATATTATGTAGGACAACTTGAGGTCATCTGTGTTCTAATATATTGCCTAATTCCGTACTGTTGTCTTTAAAATTGCGCAATTTCTATTAGGGAGAAGCAGTATTTTGAATGCACCATTTTTGTATTCAGTTTTTGTGATCGCTTTAAACTACGAAACGTTTTTTTTGCGTTTCGCAAAAAAATTTCCTCGCAGCACAGGTTCGGGTTTTCATTTACCTGAACCGGACCTGGCCCGGAACAAAATAAATTCACCGGAACCCGGACCGTAGTCAAACTGGTATTTTTTGCGGTTCGACAGATTGCTAGCAAGAACAGTTTCCTTGTTAAACCGCCGTATGAGTACTCCACAACATCACTTTTCCCGCATGACTACTCCACAACATCGCCGTACCATCAAGGTCCATTCAACCGATCAATTTGAATTATTGCAATTTGTTTTATGATGGCCAGCGAAGCCAGGAGCGCGACCACCAATGTCGTTTAGACCCCGCGCCTCGGCCCTTCTCTCTCACCCTCGCCGAAGTAACCCTCTGTGGATGCCGACCATTATATACACGCTTGCCCAAATAAACGTTGTTGTTTCAAGCCCGACCATCATTCACGCTGCTGCGCCGTGTGCGCGCGGGTTACTACAGTGGCGACGAGTCCGGAAACCGCCCATGCTGTGAAAAATCAAGAAGGCCTGCCTCAACGACAAGCGCCGAGAACAGCCACTACCAGCCTCTAGCTCGCTGTTTTCGATGACACACAAGATGAGTGTAAAGCATACGGAACCCAACGCTAATACGGACCCTGAAGGGCAGCGAGCCCTACTTGTGACAGGACTACCCATGCAGACTGCACAGTGGTTAGAAGGGCTACTCGCAGCTGTTAAACCGAATTCCCTTGCTTATGACGAAGCGGTGGCAGCCTTAAATGACTACGGCGGTCCAAAGTGCCACCAAATAGCCGATAGCTACAAGTTTTGCAGCCGTTGCGAACATGAAAGGGAGTCGGTTCACGTATTCCTTGTCGAAATACGGCGGAAAGCAGACCATTGCAATTTTGGGGATGTGGGCGACCGTAAGTTGAGTGAAGAGAGTGTTTGCGGCATACGCTCAAAGAACCCGTTCAAGCAATGACTGCGCAAGTTACACCTAATCGTAAATTATGCTGTAGGAATGACCATTGGAGCAGAGGCCATAGACAGTGATCAGAAATATATCAGCGAAGAACCGCCGATGGTGTTCAGAATGCAAGCGCAGCAGTGCTCACCATCCTGAGTTAACCATACACGAGGCGCGTCGGAAGACTGCGGATGGTGTGTTACCCTGAAAGACGATGGTAACGCCTGCGACCGGACTAACGCACGCTCTTATCGCTGTGGGCGACGCGCTCATTTGGTCATGAAATGTCACCGCGAATCAGCTGATGGAAGTGCTAGAAACTAGCCAGCGAGCGTAAACACACTGACAAATGAAACAGCGGCGAGCAGCGACGACATTTAGAAAGCACATGTTTCAACGCTCACTTCCGAAAAAAAAGCGATTGAAACCACCGACACGCCTGACGTTCCGGTGGGCGGACATTAAACTGTCTTTGAAATTGGACACGAAATTCTTACGATAGAAAACGCGCACACTTCCCAAACCTGAAACCCCCTCGTGTGAAATTGTAGTGCTACGCAGGAGAGCTGCTATTGTTAGGAGAACTGGAACTTCCACTAAAGTATTAGATGTATCGGTACCTTGTCTACAGATTGTGCTTGACTGTGCAGGAGCGAGGCTATGCGCCCCCGATCTCTTGTCTCGCTTCAGCAAAGCCGTCGCTCCGATCGCAGATCTGCCTCCGCCAGACACACCCATAGGAAGCAAGCCAGGCGGCCGTATGGTGAACCGGCTGTTCGGCGAATATGAAGTCGCTTTCTCAAAAGACTTTGGAATAATCAAAGCGGTACCTGCCAGCCTGGAACACAAGTCGAAAGCGACACCAAAATTTTGTTACCCGAGATTTCTTCCTTAGACCTCGCAATCAGGTCTCTCCTGAAATAGATCAGTTAGTGTCGCTTGGTATGCTATCACCCGTGCAACCCGCGCAATGGGCTACGCCTATCGTAGCCGTCTAGAAAAAAGACGGCACCGTAAGGATCTGCGGTGAATTTAAGGTCATGCTTAACTCAGCCAGGAAGGCAGGGAATTGCTGCATCCCCGTGGTAAAGGTAATATTCGCAATGCTTGTGATCTTGTAATGGTTGTGTGCTTGTAAATGGTTGTGATCGCTTCGGCCTCTTGGATTTGAAAGATGCCTACGACCAAGTGGCCGTTGAAGGAGCAATCCGCGGGTTCTGTGTCACAAACGCGCAACGCAGGCTTCTCCACTATAACAGACATCTGTTTGGTTTAGCTTTTTCCCCAGCTATTTTTCAAAGGAAGATGTAGGCTATACTGGGTGTCCTACTGGCCTCTGAAGTCTCCTTGACGATGTCCTAGTGCATAGAGCCAAAGGTGGCGATAGAGAACGGTTCAGAGAGCACGGAACCAGCCTAAGAATGTCAAATGGATGTTAGGCGGCCTTCCGTCACTTACCTTGGGAGGCCTCGCCAATTATTATTGCCGAGGCCTCCACACCCTTAAAAACGTAAAAACCATACTCCAAACTCCAACCCCACGTAAAACTAGCGAGTTAAACTCATTTCTTCACGTGCTTACGTCCCACGCACGCTTTTTACTTAATATGTCGGCTGCGCTCAGACCAGTGCAACGGCTAATGGAAAAAGCAGCCCATTAGCAGTGGCTAGAAACAGTGCAGTCGACATTTCCGCGATCGAAAGAAATGCTGAAGAATGCGCAACTTCTCGGTCAATTTTATTCTAGCAAAAAGCTGAAGCTAGAATACGACGCTTCCCTTAACGACGTGTATGCGGTGCCGTTTCACTCCGTGGGAAAGGAGCACAGACGAATTGGGTTCAACTCCAGAACGCTAAAAAAAGTAGACAAAAAATCAATTCTGAGCTTGGTCGAAAAGCATTAGCACTTATTGTTGGCGCCGCTCGTTTCTTGACTATCTTCTATGTCGCCTTTTCAGCCTGGTCGCCAGCCGTCAGTCATTGCTGCGACTGCGCCGGCCTGACGTCGGGCACCGTCCATTGCCGTTGCGCATTAGCATTAGACGAGGGGTTCTGTTATTAGGTGGGCTAACAGTACAAGCTGCAGTACGTGCGGGAGAAACTACTCACAGCAGACGCACTTGGCAGTCTTCCAGCAAGCACAAAGGCATCTGTAACCAAGGGCGAATCTCGTGACTACGGCATGGCGTAGCAAGCTTTGCAGAAAGCATTGTGACAAGCCATGCGCTGCAGGAACTCAGTGCCTCGAACAACACGTGGAATGGCGTATGACCTGTTGCCGTGTTTTTATATGAAAAGAAAGCTGTCGTTGGCTTATCACCTAGTCTAAAGGGGGTACATGGGTGGTGATGCCGCAAAAATCTCGGAAAAATTGCTTCAGATCCTGCATGAAACACACCAAGGCTACTCCGCAATAAAAGCTGTGGCCCGGTATTCGTTTTCGTTGTCGTTACTGGACAGGAAAATATAAAAGTTGTCGGCACAGTGTAGGAGCTGTGTAGAAAACCTTCCCACGCCTGCGGTGGCCCCACCTGTAGCCTGGCGAAAATCAGCTAACAGGTGTTTTGCGGATTTACATCACCGTTGCAGAACCGTTAGCTAGCAAGATGGTATTGGTGGCTCTAGACGCGCACACAGTCGATCGAAGCAGTTCCCATGAAGCACGCGGACGCGACTAGTACCAACTGAGCTAACCAGGATGCCACCAACTGAGGTAATCAGGAGGCTAGTGGTTTGTAGCCCAAGAGCAAATTGATGAACAACTCGAATTGAAGGACATGTGTTATTCGACCAGATTTTAAGGGAAATATCCGAGGTGGAGTGAGTTTCTTCGAAGGAAAGTTTAACATCCTCCCAAATACAGCCGTAAGGCTACAAAAAAGCTCCGCAGCTTTTGCAGAAACATCACAGGTGAAGAAAATTCGTTCTGGTCGAGAATTCGAAACCGGGACCACCAGTTATTTGGATCAGTCGCTATACCAACAGAGCTAACCAGGTTTTCTTTTATTGCCGGTTTCAGGCATAATCTAGAAACAGTGGTACATATAATAAAAACGCTGTCTTTACTTACGCCAGCGCAACATGACTAAAAGCGGGGCACAGCCAATACCTTTTCAAATTCATGCAACCATTCAGGAGTACATTGTTGACTATTCCACATTTCTGCAATAGGTTAGGCACTCTCGCAGAAACACTGCCTTGCCGGCCTTACGTCTACATCACAGTTCCCAGCCGCCATTCAAGACCCCCATTTTTTCCAACAAACTCACAAGGTCATAAGGCACTCCATTATCGTTTTGCACCGTTAAAAACCGATAGCCGTAAGGACTCAACGAAAACTACTTTTTCTTTATTCGCTGAAGAACGTCCTACAAAAACTTCCCATCCCAACCATCCAGAAAAACTTGTTCCAAAGTCTCGGGCTTTTTACACAAAGATCAGTCCACACCCCATGGCACCAAAAGACCCTTCCTAAACAAC
The DNA here is from genome assembly GCA_013339765.2 of Haemaphysalis longicornis. NCBI lineage: Eukaryota > Metazoa > Arthropoda > Arachnida > Ixodida > Ixodidae > Haemaphysalis > Haemaphysalis longicornis. Next base: position 158,489,434 of record CM023453.1, on the reverse strand, counting down.
CATGTTTTAACGTGTAACACCCCAACGTGCAGTTTGAAGAGAAATGTTTACACCACGGGTTATGGCCATAGATTTTACACGTTTCAAAACGTTCTGCCCGTGGCCCACCGGAAACATGAATCGGTGTAAAGGAACCAGAAAAAAGATTTCTGCAAGGTGTTTGAAGAAATTTTTCGTCGACACAGCGCTCATGCACTCCATATACAACCGCAAACGAAGAAATCGCGTTCTTGAACAACTTCTTTTGAATACCCGTGTACTCCTTCATTGTAGCTTTCACAAGACGTAACAATAAATTGTGCAATAGTCTGACTAACCTGACTTGAATAACAGTGCGCAGCAAGGGGTCCTTTACCTCGCGTAAGAAATAAAAACGATTCACCACTTGTCTGAAAAAAAGATCCGATCAGTGATAAACCGCCTTCGCATACTCCTCGAAAAAGATTTGTCCGAAGTGTTATTTCCCAGAATGAGCCCCGAACAAAAACAGCACAAACACGACTTAGCCGCTAAACATTGGTGCGAGTACAGTGGATCACTTGAAAAACCTACGAAAGTTTCGTAAGCAAAAATATGTTGCACACCGTTGCGCGTGCAAACATCGACAGCGCACACCCCTTCCCTTCCCAATTTTCTCCTTTATTACGCACCATGGTGGTCTGGATTTGCCAGTACGGGTCGCTATCTATGTAGTTTTCAAGGGGAACGCCTGAGGATTTGACAGGCACAACCTGCCAGTTCATACCTTCAAATACACTAGCGGTTACTTCCCAGTTGCTGTGGCAGAATTCCAAGTTTTTGCTCCAATTTACAGAGCTCCCAGTATAATCACAAAACGTCTCAGGCAACGCAACTGCACTACTAAGGCTTTTTCAGTCACGACAAATTAAAGCGATGTCGTCCGCGCATGCCAATACACGTACCTCGCATGCCTGCAACTGGAAACCAAGAATAATATTGCTGTTTATTATGCTAATAGCACAAAACGACTCGATGTACGAACAAAACTGTAAGGGGGACAGCAGACATCTTTGCCGTACTGAACGCGTGAAAGTTGTTGGACGGCTGAGTGACCTGCTTATTACCAGCCTTGTTGAACACTCGTTATACGCCAGTCTTACGCCCTCCGTTATTACTTTGCCTAGGTTTGCTTTTTCCACTATAGTATAGAGTAGCTCATGAGATACCTTATCAAAGGCCTTCTGAAGGTATATTTGTAGCATTGGTACAACGTAATTCATGCCACCGCATTACTCAAGAATGCTCCGTGCTATGTGGATATTACTACATAGTTATAAACCTTCTATTTATTCGACATGTTTGGTGTTCGCCTACTATGTCTATTGTCACACTCTGTAGCGTTCTTGCTACGACTTTGATTAATGTTTTATAATCTACATTTGGTAAAGATATCAGCCTATATGCAGTGTATTTTCTGAGCCCTTCTTTTGCATCTGTTTTGGGTATGAGAACACTGTTGATTGCGAGAACGAGGGAGGCAGTCTTTCCAGTGTGGAGGATTCTGTGTACAGGTCACTTTACACTCAAGTTAAGCCATTCCAGAAAACTTTGTAGAACGCCGTGCACAACCCGTCAGGGCGTGGAGACTTTCCCGGACTGAAATTGTCTATATCGTTCCTAAATTTTCTAAATTTTCTTTTACCTCTTCAACTATCATCGACAAGAATATTAAAAACCTGTCCTCATCCGCTCTAAGTTAACAGGTTGGCGCGACAACAAGCCGTCATGAAATTCACAATATCATTGCTTTCTACTTGCTGTTCATTAGGAACCTGCCCTTTATACTCCATTTCCGCAATACAGTTGCGTGTCGCGCGTCTATTTTGAGAGCAAAGTGCTCTTTTTGTAGGGGCTTCCCTTAACACAACCTTTTCCGCATGGATCGCATTAGGATATTTTTTCTTCTTTTATAGCTTCTAACTGCTGTTTTCGAAGTTTTATTGTCGGCTTTGAGCAGTGCAGGTGACTGACACTCTAGTGCCGACAGCGTTTCCAGGGTTGCTCTAAACCGGGCTTTCTGTTTCCTTTAATCATAATTTATCATAATTTAAGGGAGTTGACCTTTCCAATGCTGTAATCTCATTTTCTCCTTTGAAGTTTTCCCACTTAGAGCAACAGTCAAGTGTATCCTTTTCAAGCTTCCTAATCTTCTTTGTCACTTCTTTTCCTCTTCCTCCTTCAACAATAGACTCTTCATCTTGTATATGTCCCAGATGAACGACTTTTTATCTTTGCGCTTCGCAATCAAGAACGACACTAGGCAATGGTCGCTGAACGACACGGGTGTAACACTTTACTCCGAGCACTCCGGCAGCTGTTCTAACGAAATTTATGCTCGGTCTAATCTTGCGTGGCTTGTGCCTTGAAAGTGGGCGAACTGTATCAGCGTCATACATTCAAGCCCATCCCCCATATCTTCGAGAAGAAAATGTGCAATGATACCATTCAATGCAATCGTGGTTCCGTCGCGATAAGAAGTACAACTAGATTTATCGCCAGCCAAGAACACACAATTAAAATCTCCCATTACACAAGAACCCGTTCTATGTCAAGCCACGCCCGTCATTCTTCGAAAACACTTTCTTTTAATCGGCTTTTTTCGGCAGGTACACACAAGCAATACGCCATTCTTTTGAGTCTAACATAAAATCACCAATAACAAAGCACCCAGATAACTGGACGTCATGTTTTGCACCACTGCGCCGATGCTCCGGCGTATTCAAATTAGACAACCAGCCGATAAGCCTACGGCATGGCTGACACAGATTTTATAATTTAAAAACACTCCCACCATCCTTTCAGTGCTTTGCTCAGTCCCCACTTTCGTATCCTGAAAGGCCACGACATCTAACGCCCTTTCGCTGATGAGTCTGCAATTGACGCTGACGCTTGCGCTCAGCAAGACAGCGTACATTAAGGGTGGCACAGCGCAAATGATGAGATGAGCAGCGCATGAATGAAAGATCCAGTGAAGTCGCACGCTATTATACACACGTTACAGGAACACTATCCCCGCCTACTTTTCTACCCCTCAAAAAAGAAAAAGTGTTGTCCGTGCCGTAACGCTCAATAGAGGATCTTCTAAAAAAACCAGCAAATGTTTCGCTACGGAGGCTTACCAGCGCATGTCCTCTGTCGTAAGGCCTCGTGTAGGGCTCTGGCTTGAAGCTTAGGCGCCTCAGCATAACCCCGCCCACAGTTGCCTTGACGCTGCCAGAGTAACCAGTGTCCTCGTGCTAATTGTCCTCCCTACGCGGCCGCTTGGCGGTGGCTTCCGCATCGTCCCCGTCGCCGTCGCCGGCGTCACGCATTTCACGACTTAAGGTCGTGTTCGTTAAACCCGCTAACACACTCCTCGTTTTTCACGTCCAGCACAGCTGCCACTGGCGCTGGGTCGTTTTGGGACGCCGACCCCTGCTCCACTGGCACACCCATGACGTCCTCCGTATAGACGTCTGGTCCAGCCAACGTGTCCTCGGGTGCAGCCGCCCCACCACCACCATCCGCCGCTACCTCCGCCTGCTCCTCGTCCATTCCGTTTTCGGCTGCATCCGCGCCTCCGGCAGGTCCGGCGACATGTGATACAACCGCATGCACTGTGTCGCTTCATTGCCGAAGCGGCGGCAGACAGTGCTTTGCGGCACTTGGCAGTCGCACCTCATGTGCCCGTCGCCGAGCAGCGAAGGGTCTTGGGGTTCTGCCTAGCACGACCACGAGGTCCTGGCCGCCCGCAACCCGGAGCTCGTGCGGCAGGTCGTCGATACTCACACCGGCTTTGAGCACAGGGGTCACCGAACGCGTCGTCTAACCTTTCTCGTCTGATGTAGACGACACGCCCGTAGTGTAGCAGCGCCGCTTGCACTTCGTCGTCTGGCAAGTTGTGCAGAATCAAGTGCAGTTTCATCCGCACATCCTGGTTCGCCGTATAGATGACGAGACCCCGGCGCTCCTTCCCCTTCACGTCGGTGGGGCCACACATGCGCTTTACGCCGCTTTCGTCCATGAATGTTATGGCCCATACCTGGTTGATTTGATACGCCCCCAAAACAAGCACCTAGGGGAGTAGTTCCCAACTTGCCAAAGCGTCCCTAAAATCTTCAACGCGTTAAGGGTGCGCAGGAACGTCCACATAAAGAAAACTGGTGTATAAAATGGACGGACCTGTTTGCAGCATTGGTAAACTCGCGAGGTAATCTCGGGACTCCTGGCCAAAATCCAGTTTACGCGGCCAGAATTTGCCGCATTCACCGCTCCTGAGGAGCCAAGCACACTGTGTCTGCACACTAGCGCAGCTGGAACCGGAATGACCAACTGAGCCCTCCAGGAGGCTAGTCGTTTGTAGCGCGAGAGTGAACTGATCAAAAACTCGAAGTGAAGGACGGGTTTTAAAGGAACACTGAAAGGAGTTGTAAACATTGCGGGATTACTAGCGCGAATTGTAGTCCGGAGTCCATAGGCCATGCTTCGACCACTCTGAGCACGTTTACGCGAAATTATTTAGTAGAAAAATCCATTCGAAAATGCTGTCCTCCTCTCTGCACCCTCGCCCATTTTCTGTGGCGTTTTCTTGTGACGTCAGGAGGAGATGAGCTGGCAATTGGCTGCGCTACTGCACGGCTCACCGAGCTTCCGCGGCTGTGTCAGTCGGCACAACGATTAGTCCGCGGGCCGCCGACGAGTCGTCGCAATTCGCTCGATCAGTTGAAACTAAGCCACAACACTTTCGTTAATGGAACAATGTGCCTTTCTTTTCTTTGTTAGTTTGTACACTGTAACAAGCTCCGAGTCCGGGTCGCTGTACACAGGCGCTGCACAAGTGCACATGTGATGCTTCGCTGACTTTACGCTAGTAGGAAAATCTTAGGCCACCTGAAGGCGGGGGAAGAGTCAGCGAAGTAAATATAGGTACTAAGGTGATAAAATCAACCGCAACGTTTCCCTTACAACGTACAACTATGGAGCAGGAAGCAATTTTTGCGCTGGGTAAACAAACACAGCCGTCAGCAGCACGACCACACATCTGCGAAAGCTTTTCCATCTAAGAAATGCAATCGTGAGACCTGAGATATTGTGGAAGTCTGGGGGAAGTTTACTGCAGGAGCGCTATACAACAGTCACCTAAAGTACTTGAAATGGTCAAATTAAGTAAAAGTATAAAGTGGTTGTATATTATATAAGTTATATATCCCACTTTGGCAAGGCTGGCTCCTGGCCCAGTGGTCTGGAGCGCTGGAATTAGGCTTTCCAAGTCGCCATTTCGAATCCCCGGGGGTGCATGCTTGTTTTTTGAGTTGAGTTTTTCCTTTGCCGCCGATGTTTCCTATCCTGAGCTTACCATTTTTGGGCCGTAACGTTGATGGTTCCACGAACGAGCTCGCAGAACGCGAGCAGACTGACACTTTGACATCCACCTGAAGTAAAGCTTGACATCCACCTGAATGCTGCCGAATGGCTACAAAGGGAAGCTATACAGCTTTTTCAAAAACCTTCGAAGTTTCTGAAGAAGCTGTATAGCTTCCCCTTGTAGCCATTCGGCTGCATTCAGGTGGATGTCAAGCTTTACTTGGCAGAAACGTACTCCACCTTGGGGATTTGTCCTAAAATCGGGTCGATAAGCGGGGCGTTCCCTAGCCGCCGCTCTACGCTTTGAACGGTAGTCGGCAAGCTGTGTCTGGCCACCACGCAGATACCGCCAGCAAACTCCTTCACTAGAGAGACACCGAAATTTCAAGCCCACGAAGCTAGCGCCAGATACTTGGATAATAGGGAGCCATTCGGTACGCAAATGCCGTACGCAGGGCCACAATCATATACAAATTGAGGCTACCGACGAATAGTATAATAATTTCAGCTCCATCGAAAGGTAAGCAAGTGAAACCAAGACTTAACTAGACTAGAATAAGCTTTAGCTTTCCATATATAGGCTTAGCGGCAGCTTTTTTTTTAATCCAGTGGGACGGTTCCAGAACTTGTAACCCCGAAAGATAGATCATTCACCAACACTCACCTTAGCACGTCACTATGTTGACTGCTCTTTCGCTGCTTGTGTATTGTTTCAGTTGTTGGCAGAACAAACTTTCCTGCAATAAACTTTCTTCCTTGAAGATATCTGTGTCCTCCTTCGTAGCTGCCCATCATTTTATTCGGTCTTGTAATGCAAGAGGGATGGCGAAATGAAAACGAAGTCGTAACTTCTCTACACACAACCTCTGAGCGTACACAGAACGTTTCAGCTAACGTTAGCCCAAATTTAGGTACATGCCGATGCACTCCAAGACGATGGCACCAACTGCATGTTGCTCACTTTGGAATGTAGTGCGTCACGCCAATTTTTGTGTTTTTCTTGATAAGATAGTTTTTTAGTTTTTATCAGCCAACATCTGAACGTACGAAGCAAGGCAATACCCCAATTAGTAAGACGCAGAGCGGTTTGCAAAACGTCCGAATAAATGGTTTCCGTATTTCTATCCTTGCAGTATTACTGTTTTTATTCACCAGGAGAGCATGCTCATGCAAGGGGCCACATTTCTCGGGAAGATTTGACATTGCGGTAGTGCTGCTATTATTTCATTAGCATGCATTTGTCACGATTAAGCCCCGCGTTAGTGAACCTGGGAGGGTAGGGGTTCAGCAGTACCGGCCACGCGTAGACAATACATAGAATATTTCAGAAGCCATAGCACGCATAATATTTGGCCTAACCCTAAGGGGTTAGTATCAACTTTTTCCGCTTTCAAAAACGGGGGGAATGTTGCCGACAGATTTTTATACTGGGATGTCGTTTTTTACAAACGAGTAAGAAATATGAGCAAAAACATGGGTTTTCGGGGTTCCTGTGTTTCTGCATGCCACATTAAAAAAATCTCCAATATCGAAATTATGTTCGCAACATTCCCTCCCTTTGGCTCTTCTGATTGCATACATGCCGGTAGAATTCTTCTGAGGCGAATAGTTTTAGCGCTAGTCTTTCTGAACGTTCCGCAGCTCGAGCACGCTCGCAATCAAATTTCCCACTCTTTTTGGTGGCTCCGTCTTTCATAATCAGGAGGAAACATTATTAGGCTGTACCACTCACCGCGTACACGCTGCGGTCTTGCTATGTTACTGCGCAGATAGCCGGAATTTTGGGCTTATGCGGCATGCGCGTGGAAGAGCGAAGAAAAGTTTGCCGTCACTCGTGCGAGTGGCACCGCCGCTTTAATTGCAACAATGCATTGCAGCGTCATCTCTTGCGAGACGGTTTCCACGCTTATCAGCGCGCGGGGAAGAGCCAGGTTAGACCAATGGCGTTGGTCGAAGCGGTGAATATTTTGCTTTTTCACTGAACGACGGCTTGATTCCGCAGTAATGCTCGTTAGTTTTTAAATGCAGAGCATTTCAGTAACTCACGATTTTACCCCGCGTTGACGTCCGTAGTCGTATCGGCGCCTGGTTTCGATCCCTCGACCCTGCGGGCAGAACGCAATGTACATGGTGCTCTTACCCACTTGCGCCAACAAAGACGACACAGAATGGAAGGCTACGAACGCGCCTTATATCCTGACTCATTCAAACCACGTCACAGAAGCTGCTGATACAACGCATTTCACTACCTGTGGGTGGAACGCGAGGTACGTGGTGCTCTTCCCACTGCGCCACAAAACCGACACAGAATGACAAGGCTACGAACGCGCCTTATATCCTTGACTCATTCAAACTACGTCAAGAAGCTACTGATACAACGCAACTCACTAACCACCATTTCCCAAAACACAAAACGTTAATGCAATACACCCACCCCCTATGCGACGCGTTTACTCGAGTACACCCTCGCGGGGAGATGGGCCCAATTTTTATTATTAAACTCTGAGCCATAACAAAGACGAAGCGCTTGCTCGAAGTGACGCGACCTCAAATCTTGCGCGTGAAGCTGTTGCTTGTGTCCATTGCATAATGGCGGTGTCACGGTGTAAAAATGCAGGAATGATAGTTTTCTTGTAGGCTCGGATGGGGGAAGAGGTGTAGGGCGCTATGTCGGGCGCGAGAGGAAGGAGCCTCAGGCAGGACGACCGTTTCGTCGCAAGGCAAAACCAGATTCTATTTTGTCAGCACCAGTGCGACCCCGTGTCCTCGTGCGCTCGCGCGGCCACGCAGCCTGTGTCCATGTCCATCGGGCTGCTGCGCGAGGAGCGGCGCTCGGTCTAGTGATGTCGCTGGAGCTGCCGCTACAGGACTCCTCCCCAAGAGAGGAGCGGGAGTGACGAGCGGAACAGTCATGCATGTTTCCAGTGAACACGCCGAGGTCGTCTTGTTAAAGGGGGCAGAGCAGGTTCCAACGAAGTAACTTCGGGCGGCTCGAAGTACGCGGGCTTCAGGCGTTCGATGGCCACGGTGTCTGCAGAGCCGTTTATGTCCAGTACGAAAGTAGTCGAGTGACGTTTAAACGGCTGGATAGGGGCCGAGGTAATGTGGGCGCAGTGGTCCTTGGACGGGTCCGTAGCGCACGAACACATGCGTGGCAGTTTTGAGGTCAGGGTGCGTGAAGTCGTCGAGTTCTTTTCAAGGCATGTGGACTGAGGCCGAAGGTGTTGAAAAACCTCTCGTAGGTTATCAACGTATTCACTTGCAGGGACAGGTTGCGGAGACTCGTCGAACAAGTCCGCTGGCAAACGCAGAGGTGTACCGTAGACGAGCTCAGCAGACGTGCACGAGAGGTCCCTTTGTACGCTTTCCGGATTTCGAGAAGCGTCCGTGGTAGCCGTTGGACCCACTCGGTGGGGAAGCTGTGCAGTGAGTGAAGCCTTAAGGTGTCGATGAAAGCGCTCCACAAGGCCGTTCGACTGCGGGTGGTACGCAGCAGTTCGCAGACGAGTCGTTCCGAGAAGACGCAGTAGTTCGGTGAACAGGGACGACTCGAACTTCCGGCCGCGATCGGTGACGACGGTGGAAGGGCATCCGTAGCGCGACCACCCAGGTAGACAAAAAGGCTGAAGCTACTGTGGATGCCGTGATGTCGGGAAGAGGGTAGGCTTCGGGCCAACGTGTGAACCGCTCAACACAGGTTAGAATGTACCGGTAACATTGGCAAGGGGGTAGGGGGCCAACGATGTCAACGTGAACGACAGAAAAACGTTCATCGGGCCTGAGGCATGGCTTGGCAGGGGGAACGGAATGGCGTTGGACTTTTGAACGCTGGCACGGCGTGCAGGCTCGTACCCAGTCTCGAATGTCAGCGTTCATACGAGGCCAAACGTAGCGGGACAAAATGAGTTTTTGAGATGCTGGAATGCCGGGGTGGGGCCATGTTGTGTATGGCGTCAAACATGCGGCGACGATGTGAGGCAGGTAGGAAGGGTCGAGGAAACACCTGTGGACGTGTCGCAGACGATGCGCACACAACGAAACGGTACATCTTCAACCTTGAGTGCGGTAGGTTGCTCCACGTAGACGAGAGAGCTCGTTGTCGTTGGCTTGCGTCGTAGCCAGTTCTTGTACGTCAAGCGGGTTGGTAACTGCTTCCAGCGTTCCTGGTGAAATAGCATTTACATCGTCCATGCGACTCAGTGTGTCTGCAGGGGAATTGGCCACACCACTGGCGTGCTGGAATCTCGGACGTCAACTCCGAGAGGTATGCTAGTTGACGCACCTCTCGTGGAGTGTAGAGGGTGTCAGGGCGGTTTCAAGGCGAACGTGAGCGGCTTGTGATCAGTGAAGATCGTGAACGTGCGTCCTTCCGAGGTGATGTTTGAAGTGACGAACAGCGAGGTACATGGCTAGCAGTTCGCGGCCGAAAACGCTATAATCGTGTCTGAGCCGGAGTAATGCGCTTGGAGAAAAACGCTAGCGGTTGCCATTCACCTTTAACTTGCTGCTGAAGGACAGGTCCGACGGCAGAACTTGACGCGTCGGTCATGAGTGCCAACGGATACCTCGGATTTGGATGAGCCAGCAGTACAGGGTCGGAGAAGCGCGTTGATGGCCGTAAATGCCCTTTCAGCAGCATCGTCCCAATCAAGTGAAGTGGATGACCGTTTGGTGGAAAGCAGCCTGTCGAGAGGTTCGAGCAGCGTGGCACAGTTCCTAATGAAGTGGCGGTAGAAATTTACCAGCCCTAGGAACTGGCGGAGCTTTGTCACTGACGCTGGCTTGGGAAAGTCGATGATTGCATGAACCTTGGCGGGAGTGGACATATGCGAGTGGCGGTCCAAACGATGACCAAGGAAATCGAGGGCAGTGGCACCAAACTCCCTCTTGGAGACGTTGATGACGATGCCGTGAACAGCGAGACCCTCGAACAGAAGTCGAAGATGCTTCAGATGCTCTTCCAGGGATGTGCTGGCCACCAGAATGTCGTCAACGTAGGCGTAGACGAACGGTAGCCCTCGTGTGACGGCATCAATGAAACGCTGGAATGTTTGTGCAGCGTTGCGGAGTCCAAATGGCATGCGCAGAAATTCGAACAGGCCGAATGAGATTGTGATGGCAGTTTTTGGGGATGTCTTCTTCTGCCACGGGAATCTGGTGGTAAGGACGAACCAAGTCTATCTTAGAGAATATCGTGGTCCCGTGGAGAGTGGCGGTGAAGTCTTGGAGGTTGGGTAATGGATAGCGGTTCAGGAACGGTCTTGGTATTCAAGGACCGGTTCTCCGCAGGGGCGCCAGTCACCAGTTTTCTTGGGCACCATGTGCAGTGGTGATGCATGCTACTGGATGATGGACGGATGATGCCCAGTTCCATCATGTGCTCGAATTCCACTCGGGCGACTTTGAACTTGTCAGGCGCAAGCAGCCGTGGTTGTAAAGAAAAAGGGAGGGCCAGTGGTAATGATGTGATGACGGGCGTCATGACGAACAGGCCTGAGTCCAGTCAGGGTGGTGCTGTCACGGTTGGAAAGTCCCGCAGCAAGGTGGCGAAGCGGTTCATCGGCAACTGTAGCACAGGATGTTGCTAGATTAGTGCTGCCTCCGCTGACACACCTTGCACTGAGAGGAGTGTGGTAGCATCAAGTAGACGCTGCCGCTTTAGGGTCAACGAGAAGGCCATGTTTTTTGCGAGGAAGTCGGCACTGAGGATGGTGGTGCGAACGTTGGCGACGACAAAAACCCATCGCAAAACTTTGCGGAGCCCCAGGTTTAGAATGAGTGAGCGTTGCTTGTAGATGGGTATGCGCGTGGCGTTCACTGTTTGTAAATGCGAGGGTCGCACGAGAAGCCCGATCCGAGCATGTAGCGGGCAAAACGCTAACCTGGGCACCGGTATCCACGAGAAACCTCTGTCCGGTGGTGCGGTCGGTGACGTGAAAGAGGCGACATTCCTGTTATGGGCTGAGATCGCTTGTCGCCGTTAGCGGTCGGCCAGGCCGTTTCCCGTCCAGGCGCAGGGTGGGACGGCAGTGGCGGGCATCAGCGCTGAAACGCCGGTGGCAGTAGCAAATGCTCGGGTTAGGCGATTCACTGCATGGGCGGTCTGGGCGCCGTCGCTGCGACGACGAGCGACGGCGTTGACGGGAACGTTGCGGCGAGACATCGCGGCGTGTTGCGGCAACGATGATCTTCTCTAGACGATCGCAAAGGCTGTCGAGTCTAGATGAAGCGGCGGACTCACTGGACGCTGAAGCGTGGTTCCTGGGGCATGTTAAGAGAAGGAGGCTTAGCCGATGCAACTGCGGCCACTTGAGAAAAGGGGGTGGCGACCTCCATGACTTTGTCTGCCAGCGTGGCGAGTGCCTGCAGGTCCATGGCTGCGGCAGTGGCGAGGACCATTTGGAGGTTGGAAGGTAGGCGCTGAAGGAAGAGCTCACGCAGCAGTGTGTCTTCCATGGCGTGAGAATGCGTGCCAAGGAGTTGCTTCGTGTGCCGTAGCAGTTGGCTTGGCCTGCGGTCGCCGAGCTCCTCGGAGGAGAGAAGCTGCTGGATGCGCGTGCGTTCCGAACCAGCTGTGCGCTCCAGGAGTGCAGCCTTGAGTTGGTCGTAAGGCGCTGCGGGGCGGGTGTGGTTGAACGAAGTGAGGATGTCGGAGATCTCCTCTGCGGCTGTCGGTGGAAGGGCTCCGACGACGTGGAGAAATTTGGTTTCTTGAGAGGTGATCCGCGCTAGCCGGAATTTGCGCCTCTGCTTGCAGAAACCAGGTCGTCCGGTGGCGCTCCCAGAATTGCGGAAGCCGAACGGTCAAGGTTGAGACTGCTTCGCCGGCTTCTCGCGAACGGGTTGAGTCCTGGTTGTCGATAGGACATGGCCTCTACATTAACCTTCGGTGGCGTGTTCGGTAGGGTCACCCATTGTAAGGCGCTATGTCGGGCGAGAGGAAGGAGCCTCAGGCAGGACGACCGTTCGTCGCAAGGCAAACCCAGATTCTATTTTGCCAGCACCATTGCGACCTCCCGTGTCCTCGTGCGCTCGCGCGGCCACGCAGCCTGCGTCCATGTCCATCGGGCTGCTGCGCGAGGAGCGGCGCTCGATCCAGCGATGTCGCTAGAGCTGCCGCTACAAGGGCAAGGGGGTGGCTTCGCACTTGAGCGGCTAAAAAAACTTTAGTGGACGCTTCCTGGAGGGAAAACGCCACCTGACTTTCTTTATTTTTTTGTTTGCTCAATAGAACGTTTCGCCTCCTCTTTATGCTCCTCCTGCTCCTCCTTCTCCTCTCTCTCTCTCTCTCTCTCTCTCTCCTTCGCGTAGCATGAGCAATATACATTTAGGAGCACCTGTTTTTCAGATTACAGGGACAGCTTTTTTTTATATCTTCAACTTCGGCATTCCCGCGAACGGAGGCTTAGCTTATGCAGCCGCTTGCATCTGCGTACGCGTGCGTTAGCGAAGTAATGTGTAAACGCGCTGACTCGTGCGCTAATATGAAGCAGGTGTACCACATTATTGTATGGTTCAACTAGCGTAGCAATCTTCCAAAATGTCAGGGCGCCTTTATAGAAATCGTAAAATGCAACTTTTTATTACTTGATTCCTTTTTATATCCAATCAAGGCGGAAATTGCTGAAAGTTGCAGACGGAGGTAACTGTGCGAGCGCACAGAATGTTCACCTTACTTGAAATTAAGTTAATTAAATCAAAGGTATCACTTTCCTTGTAATGCAATTAATGGAAATTCTTCAGGCTGAACAATGAGTTACTTTTACTGTCGGTATTAAGGTTAATTTTTCTGCAGTTTAAAGGTGCCCTTCCAAAATTCCTTCCGAAATCCTCCTTCACACCGTTCGATTTTCAGTCCCCAAGGAAAAGAAATGCACGGTGTGCTGCAAGATGCACAGCGTAGAGGCAACAAAGCCACGCTCGGAAGCTGAGCTTAGTCTTTGAAAGAACGAAAGTTGATTTTTCTGTTTTCTTCCCCCGCTTGTTTATCTTTCGTTTTATTTTCCACCCCTTCTAGCGCGGTCTTTGTTTTATAGTGAGTGTTTTTATTTCCGTTCTTTTTATTACGTTTAGGGTTCATCGCTCATTTTGAACCCTTTAAAGCATGGATAAACGATTGATCGTCAATGACCGTTCACCGGTGTTGCCTTCCTTTATTTTTTTTTATTTTTTTGTGTCAGTCCAGGCACATACATCTTTTATTTATACTCGCAGTCTGGTCAATTTGTGTACAAATGAGACACGAAGGTTACAATGTGTTTTGTAGTATAAGCGCATAATACGTATTTTAAAGCGAAGGTGCCACTTGTATGTTTTTGTAACTTGTTTCAACCGGTTGAAGCGCAGCACAAGACGAGGGACAAAAAAGAAAGGGCCCATCTCCCCGCGAGGGGGACTCGAGTAAATGCGTCGCATAGGGGGTGGGTGTATTGTGTTAACGTTTAGTGTTTGGGGAGTTGGTGGTAGTGAATGCGTTGTATCAGCAGCTTCTTGACGTAGTTTGAATGAGTCAAGGATATTAAGCGCGTTCGTAGCATTTCATTCATGTGTCGGTTTGTGGCGCAGTGGGAAGAGCACCATGTACCTCGCGTTCCACCCACAGGTAGTGAATGCGTTTGTATCGGCAGCTTCTTGACGTAGTTTGAATGAGTCAAGGATATAAGGCGCGTTCGTAGCCTTCCATTATGTGTCGTCTTTGTGGCGCAGTGGGTAGAGCACCATGTACCTTGCGTTCCGCCGGCAGGGTCGTGGGATCGAAACAGGCGCCGGTAAGTATTATTTTTGTATATAGTGTAGGGGGAGGAGTGGCAGACCTGTTTTTGAGAGCGAGGAGGGTAGCGTGATGCGGGGAGAGGGAGGGAGTGGGGAGAGGGCGCACCTGGAACGGCTGTTGCGGACGCCGAGGCACGCCGACAACGCCGGGTTACATCGTGAGTTAAAGAAAATGCTGTGCATTTAAAACGCAGAAAACGGAGATCGCACAGTGTGTCTTCTCATGTGTTCTTTTCCCTCGTCTTGTGCTGCGCTTCCACACGTCGTTATGTACCAACTCGTCAAAAGCACTACTCTGCTATAACTCGTATGCATTCATGTGTCTAGTGGGTTGGCTACAACAGCACTTGCCTTGTTTATGCCGTACTTTTGCCGTCAAACCGATCAACGGCTTTAGGATTGTAACCCACCCCCCACTTAACATCCAGAATTGGGGTTGTTGATGCTGAAATAAATATTTGAGTGATTCGTATTTGTTAAAATGCTCTTTGCGGGCACTTGGTTCATTTTTGTTCATTTATATTTCATTGGAGCATGCTCGGTGCTTTTTTGTTACAGACGACCGATCTAGACCAACCACCAGCAGGCCCCGACGGTGACTTGCTTGACCTTGTCCCCTCCATCATGCTGGCGCCATGGCTTGTATAACTCAGCGAGGTTCTGTCCTTTTAAAGCTACATGGATGATACCATCGTAGTCTTAACATTTTTATAAGAAAAATCCTTAAATTGTATTATGGATGATACAGGTTGGAGCTATTCCATATTATATTTCCCTTTTCCCTTTTTTTCAATGAATTTCTGGTCCCGGACATGGATTTGGGAAGTCAGGCATGTCCTGTTCAAAGAGAAGATTTCGCCTTCACGTAAAATAAGTGCACTTGTTTGTTTCTTTTCGAAATATCACACTATGCTTCCTATTTTGTGTACGCCCCCGTGCACAGCTCTTTGATGTTTTTGGTATCGCTTACTCTCCGCATTTCATCCGCACTTGGGGCGGCGAGATTCAGTGCCCGTAATCATTCAGATATTTTACCCCATTTCAATAACTCCTCCCACAGTAAATACATTTGTAAACACATTTGTACCACACACGTGAAACTGACAACATCCAGTTTACAAGGTGGGCCTGTTCCTGATAATCTTACGATGACGCATCCAGATTCCGGTGGCACGCTCAACAATAATCACTCTCACGCTCTGACAATTATCGCTCTCACACACACGCACACACACAGAGACACACACGCACGCGCACACGCACAGAAACGCGCATCCACGCACATGCGCGCACACGCAACAACACGCATGCACGCATGACGTGAA
The DNA here is from genome assembly GCA_013339765.2 of Haemaphysalis longicornis. Taxonomy (NCBI): domain Eukaryota; kingdom Metazoa; phylum Arthropoda; class Arachnida; order Ixodida; family Ixodidae; genus Haemaphysalis; species Haemaphysalis longicornis. The sequence goes on along the minus strand of CM023453.1, from coordinate 158,473,973 downwards.
CGCACAGAAGCGCGCACCCACGCACACACACACACACACACACACGCGCGCACGCGGCAACACACACACACACACACACACACGCACACGGACGCACGTACGCAGGCACGCACCCGCGCATGCACGCACCCGCGCTCATGCACAGACGCACCCACAAACACACGCAGGCACGGACATGCACACACACACACAAACAGTCGCTCACACGCAAGCATAAGAACAGGAAGGCACACGTAGGTGCCAGCCAGAGCTCTTTGATGTTACTTGATGGTCTCTGGGTTACTTTGATACAAAGTAACTCGGTGTGCATGCATGCCAGGAAAATTTGACGCCAAAGTAGCATCGCGATTTATTGCAATTAAATATCTTGCATTGTATGTTCTGCAGATTCTTCATAATTTTCTTTTACAACTGCGAAATCAGTTTACCACGTCAATATAACTCACGAATAACCGTTGCTGTCCTGAATAAATCAGAGTGCTACTCAAAGATTCTTGATAAATTCCATAGAAAATTCCGTGCCTTGCCTGCACCTTGAAATACTTCATAGAAAGATACGCATCACGCCCGTCCCACGTCGGGGAACTATACGAATACAGTGTGGCTAAGGGGCACCACCCGTGTGTACAGGAATAGTGACGTCCCTTGGTCAATAGAACACCATCGTGCTTTCGGGGTTGCGGGCCGCAAAAACAACTACACAGGCTACAGTCATCATACAACGGCAACGCAAATTTTAGCAATTTACCCGCCGTGGTGGCGCATTGGCTAAGGCGTTGCGCTGCTGAGCACGAGGTCGCGGGTTCGATTCCAGGCCGCGGCGGCCGCTTTTCTGATGGAGGCGGAAAGCAAAAATACCTGTGCGTACGAGATTTCGGCTCACGTTAAAGATCTCCAGGTAATCTAAATTAATCCGGAGCCCTCCACTACGGCGCGACTCATCGCCTGCGTTGCGTCGGCGCGATAAAAGCCTACAATCAAACAAAATTTAGCGATTTAAAAAAGCGAAAAGCATTCATTCGGGAAGGTTCCCATAGCAACCATGCAGTACCCGTGCACAACCGGGCAGCCTAAACCAATATGTCTAGGTACCCGTCACTGAGTGGCTGCGACAAAAGCGCTTCGAAGATGCGGGTGCCATCTCGGCCGCTCTTCAGATGGAGGCGAGAAGGGGCAACGCCCCCGTGTCGAGATTTCGCAGAACGATCTGCAGGTGGTTGTAATTCATCTGGAGCCCCCCACTATCGCGCGCTTATATCCCAGGTGTGGCTGCAGCGTGTTACAGTCCCACAATTTTAATTTCTTTATAGCGCACCTAGCGCAGTCCAGGCCGAGTTGACCTCATGCCCGTACATGGTACACCACGTTCGGAAGTCGCCTTGTAGTCACAGCGTCAGCAGGCGCATATTCGTTATCTCGCCTCCTGCCTCAGCTGTCTGCGACGCGCGTTTGTCGCAGCCACGCGAACGCTGCGACTATTGATAACGCTGGGTCATGTAGTCTTGGACAATGCGTGAGACTGCGCAGTTCGCGTTATGTGTTACAGTAAACGGTCTATTTTTTTATTTAAACGTTGTTAACGGAACGTTGAAAGGTAGGTTCAGGAAGTGATAGAAATCTTGTGTTCGTGGCAGGCATTCAAATAATCTGCATGGGTCTTTCCATGGTTCGAAAGAAAGCACGAGTGCATCAGACAGGACAGAAAAAGAAGTGTAAAAACACTTGCGCAAGTGTTTGTCAAGTGCTCCTCGTGTTACGCCTGATGGGCTGGTTTCTTTCAAACTTATGTATTGATCAGCCCAACTTTTCACTGTTGTTTTTGGCGTTATTTTCTGGTAATTACTGGTGTCATTGCTGCAGGGTAATTTTTACCAATTGCTTTAAAGGTTTTTCGGACGTGTCCATTTCGAATAGTGCACAATTGAGTATTCATTCTTCTTTGCGTTGTCTGTACATATTAACATTTAGGCTTCTCTTTCAAAGAACAAAAAAGTGCCCCAAAATATTCATAAATGATCATACCTACGTGCAAAATCTTCTTTGGTTAGCTGAATGTTTCCTTATTTTGGATTGTTTGGTTTATTTAGGAAGACGGCTACGCTCCCGGCCGCCAGGCGTGCAACCACGCACTATTTTATTTATTTATTTGAAGCACTCACCAACAGTGGTGTGCCTTCTCGGGTGAGGCACTGCGTAAATGAGGAATATAAGGCATACGGAGACAACTCATAAGCAAGGGTACATACCTGCTTCATTAGCTTGCATTACTAACCCTAACCATTTCCGAGAAGCAAGTTCGGATTTGCTGTGAATTTTTGTTTCCAATGCTTTCAAGTGAGGAGTGCTTTTTTGTTTTCGTTGTTTATTGTTTCTTTTTTTTTCTTTTTAGTGTATTGTGTGCTTCTGTCGATCCGCCGTTACTCTGTTCTTTTACGGCGAATGATGGGCGCTTACCATTTGCTTTTATTTTTGCTCCGAGTGTGATTTCGTTTATGGGTGCGGGTATTGCATTTGCTTTACCAGTTTCTTAAACATTGTTTTATATTTGTGTGTGTACAATCGTTAAACTTTTGTCGCGTGCTTTTGACGTCTTTTTTTGCTTCTATGTAAGCCCCTCCCCTCTACAATGCTTGAATGCCCTGAGGGTAAAATAAATAAATAAATAAATAAAAAAGGGTAGTGAATGAAAAATGGATAAAAGAAATGTGTGGGTATACGGGGTGTTTTATCGAGACTAATTATTTAAAAAAATAGGATTTTGGAAGTAAAGCTGTTTTTCTTGCGCTAAGTGATCAGGGGCGGTGGCAGGTGCCAAGTGCTATTTATGGAAATAAGTAACTTGACTTGGTTAATCACCGTTTCAATTATCCTGCGTTAGGTGCTTGATTGTAATGATTACCTTGTAGATGATCATGAGTCCGTCTCGTATCGATTATTACATTTCCGAAATTGTAACTGCGTGCAGACGTACAGCGCTCAGAACCTAAGCTCACCAGATGTGCGTAAAGGGCTCCGGGCGGAAGTGGAGCGCCGCGAAGCTGCGCCCTCAGGCTCATGTCACTCGGGGCTGTACATGCCACACGCATGCTGGGCTTTATCTTCGGCCCGAACAGAGGCAAGGGGGACCTGAACAGACGAAAAGCATCTGATAGCCGGATTTCTAGGTTACAAAGTTCCCTGTCAAGGAGTTATTACGGCAAAGCAATCTTCGGTCGGCCAATGTGGCCACCGAAACAATAAGAAAATTGCTCCGACATTGGGAATGAGCGTCTTGGGTTACTGTGTTACTGGGGGGGGGGGGATATACGACTGAAAGTGAAGTAAGGGAGGGCATATTTTAGCCCAAACGGGTAACCGTTGTACCACCGTGGTAACGGAATGACTTCCCTGAAATGAGCATAGAAAGAGCAGAAGACCGCTAGCGCTATAAAAGAATGAAGTAACGAAATTGAGTTATTCGGACAGAGCAATATAAAAGCAGTTCGACTGCCACAGGCAACGCCCTTGATAGGCTGAACATACATGCATAATACATATATACATACTACATAATAAGTACATATATAGTACGTACTACATACATACATACTACATACTACATACCTACATATATATTACATACATACAAAAACACTACATACTACATACAAACATACATACATACATATACATACATACATACATACATACATACATACATACATACATACATACATACATACACTACTTAATTTACGCAGTCTGGACGTATTATGAAAAATTGAGAAAAAACGTGCGATAATTTAAAGGAGTAGTAAAGGTCGTTTCCCCGAAGTCCGGTGTCGATCAGGAACCCAATCGCCCGGGCTCCGGTTGATTTGGCAGGAGGCTGGCAGGGCGATAGTGTTGAAGTTCTTGGAGGTGGCGGTCGAATTGACGAACTCGAGGCGTTGAAGTTGATTAAGTGAAACGGAAATTTATGTACAGCTATTTACAGTATGATAACAGGGTACATGAGTAATGAAAAAAAAAAACTTCAAACTGCAGTTAGATGCTAGCTCCGAGCGCGCACAAATAACTCGAGCTCCTCAACTTCGTCTAACTCCCCTATTCTCGGAGTGTAGACAAACAGCTCAAGAAACAAGGGCCGAGACCCTGTCTCGCCGCAAGATCCGTCTAGTTGCCCGGTACGGCGCTGCACCCTAAACCTCCGACGCGAACTTAACCTCGACTACGGGGGTCACAAATCCCAACCTAGCTTTAACGGTCGAGACTCCTTGTCCCGCCGGAAACTGCCAGCTCAGCGCTCAGACAAGAACGATTTCCAACGGCCAAGTTCGGCCTTATAAAACCTAGAGATCACCCTCTCTCGGCAACGCCCCTGTAGCGTTCGTACACGCGTATGGGAGTGCCCAAATTCACGTAGTCAGCTGTCACTCAGCACGCCACGGAATATTCAATGAGGCGCCGCTATCTCTGGGTCAACGGACCGCTCACGGGCCAGCAGGCGCGTATGACCCCGAGGGATGAGAGCGAAAGACGCGACTGTGCGTCATGCTGACCGGGGCGTGGTAACAATTAAGACTCGTGCGGCGCTCGTCCCGACGCCGGTAATCCCTCCACCTCCACGCGTCTAGCAGACGTTCCCGGAATCCGGTGGCGCTGTCTGCTTTCTCAATGGGCGATTATCCTTGTGGTATGCGGTGGGCAACAATCCGTCTCCTTTGCGCACCGTGAGGAATTGACGTCGACTGCTCTGCAGTGTTGGCAGTGCTACGTCGTCACACAGAGTGGCGGGTTCTCACGCGCAGCAGGGGCGCCTGGCCGCTAATCTTATAAGTGGATCTTTACAGGAGTACTGACACTAAATTTCTCGCTTTCAGTTTTTATGGTGTAAAGAATACCTATTGGCCCAGTAATTACGAAAATCTAACCGAAAGCCGCCAACCGCCAACACAGAATTAATAAGAGCACGTTTACTGCAACCAGTTTCAAACTCGGTCGCCGCGCGCGAAAATGGCCGTGACAAGTCCAGCCTGCAAGCGGGCCAGTCTGACGTCACCGTCTCACCCCTTACGTAAGGGACGTTCGCTGCATCGTCTGCTACGGTTGCACATGGTCCACACTCGCGCGAGCAGTCGACATGTCGTCTGAATTGTCAGACTCATATGAGTCGCTGCCACCCTACAGACAGAGCAACTTTATTTGGCCAGGCGATTAGGCCGCCGATGTCTTCGGCTTCGTCCGTTTTTTAATATCACTGCCGCTCGAACCGGCGACAAACGTGATGGCAACAGCTTGTCGCCACTCTTATAATCAATCTGATCGCGAAAAAGAAGTTCCACATGCCAGAAGGTAGATGTTAGAAGGTAGAAGGTATATTCGGCATCACATTTCGTTTGTCACATTTAGCTCAATGTACAACATATGACTTCAGCGCTACCGTAACGTTTACCTAAGCTGTGACCTACGCATGGCACTTTTTACATCCGCTTTCATCGTTCCGTAATATTTATGGTCACAATAAGTTGTTATATTTCTTTACAAAAATAAACAATACAACAAAACGTCTCAAATAAGTGCGCTGCGTAGGATTTAAACCCGTCTAAATAGAACAACTTGGCACACCAAACACATTTCGCGGAAAAGAACACAAAGAACGAGCTATGAGAGAAATCACCATTGTTACGTAGAGCAAGAACCGGTCATAAAAGAGCGTTCTAAGCAGAGTCATGGCTGGATCTCATCCGCAACACCCCGTTTCCCGGTTCGCGTCTCATGTTAAAAACACCGGGCAGCTAGCCAAATTTAATTGTCCAAGAACTCACAAGTCGTCGCAGCAATGGCCACAATTACTAACGTTGGAACCACTATGTTTGTAGCTTAGATTGGGCTTAACCGCTTGCATATTAGTGTTATCGGGAAGGTGATAGTTCTTCTTGTTTGGTGATTTTTTTATGACGAAATGTTATCTTGTCGATAGTACCTACAATCGTGTATTTTTACTTCAAATCCCATGTCACATTGTACGAAGCTTTTCAAAAGCAATACAGCGGTAATGAATTCAAACTAAGCTGTTTCACTATACGAGAAATGTTATAAATGATGTTATCTCGACTGCGAAAAATATTAAGGGAGAAATTTGCTCAGAGTACAAATATGTTTGCTTGTTAAAAGCGAAGCGGGTGACAACTTTAGGCACCCTTCTAATTAGAAGGGCTGATAAAGCTGCAGTTATTGCCGGCACAACGCCGCACAGCGTGATTTGCTCGCCCGCAAGAGATGTGTTTTCAGTTTGTGCTCTGACATTGGTGCGATTTTCTTCATGCGTAACACTCGCAATCGTCGCTGCAGTAATTTAACATGCTTAAGTGGATAGAATTCTCCTTGAAGAAGTCACGTTTCGTGGCTTAGGATTAGGATTAGGAAAACTTTATTTGTGCCCGCAAAACGACTAAGCGCCGCGACGTGGCCCTGGCATCGTCCTAGGGATTGCCGTTACTAGGCGCAGCGCAAACGCTTTTACTCACCGGGTCGCCTGGTCGGTGCTTTTCGAGCGCACCCTGCACTTGCTGTCCTCTAGACCACGGTAACATAGGACGTGTCCATTTTTCAGCACCGTAAAGGCTTCGCCTGCCCTTCTAACCTCGCTAAGCCCTATTACCTCCCATTTAATGCCCTCTAATTCCTCCAACAACACCTCTAGCCAGGCCGCTGGTCTTACGCTTGAGGAGACGCGGGGAGACCACCTCAGCGTGAACCTGGTGCAGAACCTTCTCGTCCTGAGTTCTCCGAACCCCGACAGAGGCGGAAAGTACGCTCACATCACCTCCCTCACCTTGGAAGACGCAGTGTTTTCCCGCTCGTGGCTACATTGCTTGCCCAGAGAACACTGTAAAGGGAGTGATCCACGGCATCCCGCCTAACCACTCTGCCGCAGGCATCCACGCTGCAGTGGTGCCGCCCTGCAACCCCACCGCTCTGCACGCTCGCCGGATGGGCCAGACCAACACGGCGCTCGTCTCTTTTTCGGGCGCCCGGTACCTCACTACATCGATTACGAAGGTACCGTGACTCGGTGCTACATCCACAAGCGAAAACACGAGGTTTGCTTCGCCTGTGGCAAGCTGGGCCATCGAGCTGACGTGTGCCCGTATCCTGACAGAGCTTACTGCGCTGCCTGCGGCCTGGCCAACCCCATGGAAGAGCACGAGTGCATCATCAAGTGCGCACTCGGCGGCCTAGATCATCCCACTGGAGATGCAGTCTGTCAGCAGAGGTACAGCACCCCCTTCGCTCTTCGACAGCGACAGCAACGGAGGGCCCGCAGCCGAAGCCGCAATCGCAAGGGCGACCCGAACCACAACCGTGACCGGACTGGCTCCTTCCCAAGGCTCCCAGGTGACTCATCTGGGCCTGCAAGCAAGCCTAGCACTCAGTCGACTCTGCAGCGGCGTCGATCCCGGTCGAAGTACAAGCGCCGTGGTTCCCAGTCACCCCCTCCGCCTACGGGTGCATCCAGTGACCAGCGACCGTCGTCTCAGGTGAGCTGGGCAGCAGTAGCCTCCCCTAACCATGTGCAGCCTTCCGGCTCTCCTGCTTTGCCAGTCCGTCATAGCTCATCCAACCCACACCCTCTGCCACCCCCTCCTAGCTACCTACCTAACTACCCTCCTAGCTTGCCTACCTTCGCAAATTGCTTAAGAGTGTGGTCGCCGCTCAACGTCAGCTTCAGGCCGACTCAAAACAATTGCAACAGGCCATCCGTACTCCTCCCCCTTCCAATGCTCCTCTCAAGTCACTGCTCCCAGTGTAATGAGCGCATCTCAGCCTCCCCTCCTACACCCCCCTAAACGTCGATCTGGTGACACCACCACTGAAACCTACTCAACGGTATCCAGTCTTCGGGCTCTTGAGGAGAAATTTGATGCTGCCAACACTGCCCATTGTAAGGAGCTTACTGCGCTCGCCAGTCAATTCGCGGACATTAAAGCATCCGTTGCCACCACCCAAAATATGATTGCCAACCTGAACACACAGTTAGCCAATGTCCTTCCCAAAGACGCACCTGTCCGCACCAAAACTGCACCCCAGGCTCTACGCGCCACACTCCGTACACTCGCATTTCAGTCACCTTAGTTTCTGTTAATAATGGCGACTCTTCTGCAGTTTCATCCTCCGCGGCTACCCCCTCGCCCTCCAAGCCCGTTTAGGATCTGGCAATGGAATTGTCGCGGTTTTCGGTCGAAGCGCGGCAATGTCCAACAGCATCTTAATCACCTACGCCAACGATCCCTCCCAACCCCTGACGTTATTGCCCTGCAAGAGACAGAGGTCCCTGCAAAGTTACCCGGCTATCGAGCTTTTCACTGCCAAGTCATAGAAACAGATGCCCCAGCATGGAGAGGTGTGACTACCCTGGTGCGACGTAACATCCCGGCGTGCCAAGAAAACCTCATTGCTTTGGGCCCGGAATATGTTTTCGTCAAAATCTTACCTGCCCCCATGAAGAAAAAGCAACAGTGCCTCCACATACTGAATATTTATAGTGCCGTCAAGCAGTCGCAGAATCTCACGTTACTTCTGCAAAAGGCCTGGTCCTACGCCCAGGGCCAGCCGCTGCTTATTGTCGGCGATTTCAACGCCCCGCAACCTGAAGGGGGGTATCCGCATGTGCCACGCAAAGGCCGCGGAGTGCTCTGTACAATCCTCTCGCATCAGATGCGCCTTCTTACAGACCCGGCACACCCCACTCGACAAGGCAACAGCGTCCAGAGAGACACCACTCCTGATCTGACCATCACACATAACATCGCCAACTCAGTCTGGCGCAACACTGGTCATGATTTGCGAAGTGACCACTATATGGTCGAAACCCTCGTTCAAGACGGCCCCCACAGCCGAGCACCCGCTCCCACAAGCTGGTTGACTGAGACGTCTTCCGATCCCTCTGTGATGCCAACTTACCTGACCACTTTGAGGATTTGGATGACTGGACTGCCAAATTCCTCGAGCAACGTGATGATGCAACCAAAACTGTCCCTGAGCAGGCTCTCCTTCATGTGGTTGATTCTCGTCTCCTCCACTTGTGGAAAGCCAAGGAGGGCCTTGCGCGCCGACTCCAGAGGCAGAAGCACAGCCGCCCTCCCCGTCGCCGCCTGGCTAAGCTCAACCAGGACATTGGCAAGCATGCGACCAACTTGACTACCCAGCATTGGAATGCCCTTTGCGACCGCATGGAGGGCAACCTGAATGTTCTGCAGACCTGGAATATTCTCCGCGGCCTGCTAAATCCAGAGGAAAAAAGAGAGCACATCAAGAATGAGATGGTCACCCTCCTCCACAAGTCATCGAGTTCCGAGAAGGAGCTTCTTCAACAGCTTCAGGAGCTCTATATTCCGACCGCTGCCTCCATTCCTCCTCGGGATTACAGCGGCGGCCCCAACGAGATCTTAGATCGCCCCATCACGGTTGCCGAAGTAAGGGCTGCTCTCACACGTGTCAACGTTCGGTCATCCCCGGGTCCTGACGGCATCACCAACAAGCTTCTTCGGAACCTCACTGGAGCTGCAGAACAGGCGCTCACAGACTACATAAACACAGTGTGGACGACCGGCTGTCTGCCCGCCTCCTGGAAAACGGCAAAGATCTCACTTAATCCCAAACCAGGCAAGGAATTGGCTATAACAAATCTCAGACCGATTTCCCTAACCTCTTGTCTGGGCAAATTACTCGAACACGTCATCCTGGCCCGTCTTCGAGCCTATATGGATGATCAGGGTCTGTTCCCTCACACCATGCTGGGCTTTCGTCCTAAACTATCTGCCCAGGACGTTATGCTGCAGCTTCAGCATCCAATTTTGGATAACCCCCTTACCTCCCGGCAAGACACTAAAGTCATCATGGGCATCGATTTGACCAAGGCAATTGATTATGTCACTCATCAAAGCATACTGACCGGGATTAACCAACTGTGCGTGGGACCCCGCACCTACCAGTATGTTGCCACTATCTTACTGGTCGCACAGCATCTCTCTCGGTCTAAGGCCTTGAATCGGATCCCATGCCCTTGGGCAGCAAAGGCACACCTCAGGGGTCAGTCATTTCGCCTTTTCTGTTCAATGTGGCTATGCTCCAGCTCCCTCCCCTCTTGGAAAGCATCCCGGACCTGCACCGCAGCATCTAAGCGGATGACATCACCGTTTGAACAGCTGGGGGCAGCGATAGTGACATTCAAGACCACCTTCAACAAGCTGCCAACATCATCGCCACTTACGCCCACGAACAGGGACTCAGCTGCTCATCACAAAAGTCGGAGCTCTTCTTCTATTACTCGAAGCGTCGCCATCGTGATGCCTGTGCCCCTGATATTCAGGTCACGCTACAAGGCAACATCATTCCGCACTTGCCGTCCATTCGCATTCTGGGACTCCGAATTCAAGAAAATGGGGCTAACACTGAAACTATCCCACCCTTGAAGACGCAGCTGACCAGATTGGCAGACATATCGCCCGCGTCACCAACCGCAACCATGGCCTCAAATAAGCTAGCCTGCTTCGCTTCGTGCAAGCATTCATTACCAGCATCACATACGCCACCCCCTTTCTGAACTTTACCCAGACCGAAATGTGACGCCTCCAATGCATCATCCGCAGGGCGGTCAAGCTGGCCATGGGTCTCCCCCGTCACACCTTCACTGAGAAGCTTCTCAACACAGGGACATACAACCCCTTTGACGAGCTTGGTGTAGCCCAGCGTGGTGGCCAATTCCACCGCCTGGCCTCTACGCCAATGGGTCGCTCCATCTTAACAAAACTGGGCATCTCCTTTGCTACGCAGCACGGAGATCAGGTCAGCTTGAGCGACTCTCTCCGGTCCGGCTACAATGTGGCCCCCATCCCGCGGAACATGAATGCTGCCTTCCATCAAGAACGCCGCTTTGCCAGGGCCAAGGCCTTAAACAAGGCCCATGCTTCGCACCCCACTACCCTGTACGTCGATGCAGCGGAATATCCCGACCGTGCAGCCTGCGTCGCCGTAGTTGTCTACTCCCGAGGAGACTCTGTTGCTTCCCGCTCGGTCTGCACGCCTCACCCTGAAGTTGGGGAAGAGGTGGCCATTGCCCTGGCCCTTACAGCTGCCCCGGCCACCGCAATAATCTCCGACTCGCAGACGGCTCTTCGGAACTTTGCGATGGGTCGTGTATCCCCCATCACCGCACGTATCCTGCAGACAGCACGAACTCCGCCTGCACATTGCCCACGCCTGATATGGACACCGGCCCATTCGTCCCTTCCGGGTAATGAGCTGGCTGACGAGGTAGCCCGAGATTTCTGCGGCCGGGATGCCTCGGATGCTGCCTCTCCACCTCGGGCGGGAGGGAGGGATCGCTTGGTTAGGTATCGGGAAATCACGCAGCACTACCGCCTTAGTCGGACGCACTTCCCCGGCCCTGCTCCCACCTTAAAGCGTAGGCAGTCTGTCAAGTGGCGTTGGCTGCAAACTAACAACTTCCCAAATCCCGCATTATGCCACCTCTACTTCCCCACGCGATACTGCCACGCGTTCACATGGTGCGGCGCGCCTTTCGCTTCCCTCCACCACATAGTGGGCGCGTGCCACTCCAAACCCCTTCTCCATGCTACTCTGTCCCTGCCCCTTACCACATTAGAGCAATGGGAGGCTATGCTGCTGAGCTCCGAAATACAAGTGCAAGAGTGTGTGATTCAGCTGGCCGAACTCGCCGCTAGGTCCCACGGGCTCCTGGTCGTCGACTAGGGGACTGTAGTGTGCCGGTGCTCCCAGCCGGCGCCTCTTTCTTAACAGCTTTGGATAAATAAAGTTTTCACCACCACCACCACCTTCAGACTTGCTTCGCTAGATAAGGTTCGCGCGTTAAACGTTGCCAGGTTCCGATTTCATTGGCGGCCTGTCCGGATCCAGGGATTCTTAGCACCCTCTGCTGCGTTACAGGTCTGACCGCCGCCGTGGTCAGTTGCTTCGTAGCCGGTGGAGACTGAGGGCCGAGGGTTAATTGGCGTATTCATGGGAGGTTGTGGCCGTTACTACACCAGGGTGGCCAATCCTGCTATGGTGAGGGAGTGCATTGCTGGCAATGGTCGCCGGGGTAAGGCCGCACCCCAAGCCCCTTTGATGCAATTCCATGAATACGCGGATTTTTTTTAATCCGGTGGGAATTGTCCGGCACTGGGATTCGAACCACGGTCCTTCTGCACGCGAGGCAGGTGTTCTACCTCTACGCCATCGCTGCCTACGCATACGCTGCCTACGCAGGGATCCATACAGGCCCTAATGAAGCATGTGTTTTTATTGTGCCCCTCGCGGATGGACAGAATAGACACAGTACACAAAAGACCATTTCACAAGAGCTAGCAACTGAACAGGAAATAGGTAGGGTCCATAGATAACAAAGGGTTAAACGTTTCTAAGTGGTGTAGGGAAAGCTGCCTCCTTCCAACAACAAATCGCATTGTTGAGTCACATTAGGCTAATAAAGCTGCTGTATTTGGAGAGCTTCTGTGAATTCTGATGGGAAACTCAAGGGTAGGGTTAATGAAGAATGTGATAAGTATTATGAATTCGGCAATTTTAATCGAGGTATAAGACATTAGTTTTCCGTAACATTTATTAATACCAAGCGTCACTGACCCAAATTTATAAATGAGATAAGATTCCCGAACCAAGTGGTCATGGTGGGTATTGAAAGCAGATTCTAAAATTGTTGCTTTAAGATGTTCAAATGTACGACGGGGACTGTTCACATGTCTTGACAGGGGCAAATAAGGGCAACGTTTTGCATGAGAACGGTCATTATTGAATCGTATTCGGAAGGGCATTTCAGTTTAGCCGATATAATGCCGCTTACCAGTGCACTCTAGAACCAGTGCACTCTACCACCAGTGCACTCTACCACCAGTGCACTCTACCAGTGCACTCTAGAACAGTGCACTCTAGAATGTATACGACGTTAGCAGAGTCACAGTTGAAGATACACTTTATATTTACGTAGTAGTCTGAAGCCATGCTGGTGGCATGCTGTATAGCTGTCATGTGTGGGCATACTTTACATCGAGGTTTAATGCAGGGCATGCAACCTGTAGTTTCCGGTCGAGAGTTATAAGAAGTATATAAGAAGTATACTTTCTTATATACGAGAGTTATAAGAAAGTCGCCTAAAGTCTCATTACGCCGATAGACAACGCATGGTGGTTCGGGGAATATGCTTTTTAAGCGTTCACTTTGAATTAGGATATTGTGATGTTTTCTTAGTATGGTTGACACCTGTTGGAGCGGAGGCTGAGTGGGTTAGAACTAAGTTTGTTTGGGGTTAACGTTCAGGGCTTTTTTCTAAAAAATTCTTTACGGTGTAATTGGTTGGCTCGCACAATAGCGTCGTCGATAACTTGTTCCGGGTATTTCTTATTCCGGAGGGCAGTCTTGAGTTCTCGACAGTTTCAGTCAAAGTCGGCTTGGTTAGTGCAACTTCTCCTAAAACGGCGGGCTTGGGTGTATGGTATGGCTGTCTTACAGTGTCTGAGGTGGATACTTTAAAAGTGCAAGTATTGTCGCGTGTCTGTCGGTTTTTCATAGAGATTAGTTTGAAGCCGACCTTGGGAAGTAGTAGCGGTGACGTCCAGCAAGTGAACACCGTGTTCTGAATGGGAATGAGCAAGCGAAATAGTAGGATGGGCTTGTGTAAATGCCTTAACGAAGGTGAGGAGCTCCGCGTCACCGTGCTGCCATATCATGGATATGTTGTCAATTGCGAAAATTCCATATATTGCCATATATAAAATTGCCATATATGGCCACGTCAGGAATTGGGCATATATTGCCATATATGGGTGTGCCATATAGGGCCATATCTGGCTTTATATGCTCCATTTTTGACGTGGCCATATATTTGTGAGGCCATGCATGGGAAAGCCATATATGGCGGCCTAATAATATATATGGCTATATATGAATTGAGCTTATGACCATGTAGATGGCATGCAGTTCAGTTAACAGCAATTATTGCTGTACCCCAAATGCTGACAAACACTTCATCGTATATTTTCCACATTTTATTAGAAAAACTGCTGCGCGTGCAGGCGAATTAAGGGGGCGGCAGATGCTTTGTTGTGGCGACGGATCAGTGGCTGCATTCTTCTTGGCCAGCGTGGCCCCCTTTGATGGAAGCACAAGTTTCTCTCTGCATTTTATTTAAATTTACCTCTTGTATTTAGCTGTGGCTTTTCTAAACCCTGAAAATGAAATGAAACAAATATAATTATCAGTAGCCAATGTTTAGGCTCTTTTTTTATTATTCCTGAAAAAAAATTCCGTAAAAATTACAGCCACCACCTAAGGAGGGCCTGAATCAATTTCTTCCCCTTGGAAGTACTTTTATTCTGCCTTACACTCCTCACTACAGGATACAGAGAAAAATTGTTATTGATGATGCTGAAAGGTAATTCCTTGCAAATTTTTCACCATGGTCCGTGTTAAAACGTTTATGCAAATTCTTTTTATCAATTTTCTGTGTTTAAATCAAGAACTCTTAATTTCGACTATTCAGCGTGAGGTTCAGGCAAATGCACTTCAGCTAATCACTTCGTAAAACGTAAATGCAAATTGCAGCACAGAGAGCACTTTTTCGGCTTATATAGATAAGAAAAAGCAGCCCAAAATGGAATTAATTCATGCATGGAGAGGTGTCTGCTGGATGGCTGGAATATGCAAACATCTGGCTTTTAAACCCTTTCTGGAGAATGTAACGAGGCAAAAAAGAACCTCATTATTCTACCCCACTGTAGTGCTAACTCCGAAAACAACAAACAGAAATGACCAAACATTCATCAACAAAATTCACCAGGAGAGCATGCTCATGCAAGGGGCCCACATTTCTCGGGAAGATTTGACATGGCGGTAGTGCTGCTAAGATTTCATTAGCATGCATTTGTCACGATTAAGCCCCGCGTTAGTGAACCTGGGAGGGTAGGGACACCCTCCAGCCGAGAGACGACACGCAGCATGCTGGTAGTGACGGTAACTGACTGCTCGGCAGTGTTTATTCCCGGCCGCCCACAATGTTGCCCACCAAGCCTGCTGGGGCCACTGAACTTAGCGGCCAACGAATATCAGCGTTGGGGGGCGGCACACACTTGTCACAACCCTCACACCCAAGTTGGTTTGTCCTACACAAACACAAAACAACACCTGTCACCCCGGTGAGTAACGGTTTGGCGGTCTCTGCAGTCTCTCACACTGCCTGTGCACAGGTGTTGAAGCAGGTGTGGCAGCATTGGGTGCCGCCTGTGTCACTCTCACACCATCCGGCAGCCTTGCAGGTATCGCAGGACTTGCGCGTGGCGCCACAGTGGCGCGAGTAGCACGAGCCCCTGGTGCTGTGCTGGCAGCGGTCGGTGTGGTTGGCTCCCCTGCCTGCTGGCTTCCTGAAGGGGCGGCTGAGGTTGCCAGGCGAGGCCTCACAGAGTCAGCATGCCAGTGCCACGTGGTCCCGTCCGACATGCGGACGAGCAGCGACAACGCACTGGCAGGAGAGACCACGTGCCCAGCAGACCAGGTTGGACCAGGCCGGAAGTTCCTGGCGAAGGCCGGAGCCCCAGACTCTAGCAAGGGCCCAGGACGGCAACCTCGGTCAGCCGCAAGCTTCTGCTTGAGCTGCTTCAGGAGCGCTGTGGACCGGAGATCTGGGTGCAATACGTCCAACAGTGTCTTCACCATCCGGCCCAACAAGAGCTCGCAGGGGACACAGCCCGTGACGTCGTGAGGTGTGGTCCGGTACTGAAACAGGAATCTGGCAACCTGTGCCAGAAATCCCCAGCCTTGCTCTTCTTGAGCTTGTCTTTCATCGTTTGCACCACCCGCTCGGCAGCACCATTCGAAGCGGGGTGGTACGGCGGAACCATCATCCAACGGATTCCGTTCTTCGTCAGCCAGGCCAGGTACTCCTCACTGGCGAAAGCTCGTTCGTTGTCGGACACGGTGATGTCCAGCAACCCCTGCGCTGCGAAGACTTGCCGCAACGCCGCAATGGTTCCTCCTGCCGAGGGAGTGGTGACTGGCAGTACCTCCACCCACGTGGAGAAGGCGTCCACCACAACCAGGAAGTAGTGGCCCTTGAAGGGCCCCGCGAGCTCCACGTGCAGATGGGACAAGGATCTCTCCTGGAACGGCCAGGGGGTGATTTCTTCATGGCGCGAGGCTCGCTGGTCCTCCTGGCAGGCTTGGCAACTCTGCGCCATGCGAGCAATGTGCTGGTCCAGGCCAGGCCACCAAACAGGGACCGGGCCACCATCTTGGTATTCTCCACGCCGGGATGACCCGCGTGCAGCAAATGCAAGACCCTGGGCCGCAGGCTCTGCGGAATCACCACCCTGGAACCCCACAGCAGGCTGCCCTGCTGCAGGCTCAGCTTGCGGCCTTGTGGCTGTACGTCCGGTCAGCCAACTCCTCCCCTCGGGACACTGCCTTGACCATCTGCGACAGGACTGGGTCCTGGCTGGTCGCCTGCGACACTGCCGTTCTGGACAGCACCTCCGGGTAAGCGTGCTCCAGCATGAACCCTTCGGCAGGTTCAGGAACAGCAGCAGGCACCTCCGGCAAGGGCAGTCTGCTCAGGGTGTCAGCAGGTGCCAGGTCCTTTTTCGGACGGTAGACCAGCCGGTACCTGTAGGTTGCGAGCCTGAGGGCCCAGCGCTCCACTCGAGGCGACGCCTGCACTGAAACCACATTGTCAGGCCCCAGCAGTCCCAGCAGCGGCTTGTGGTCCGTGACCGCCTCGAACTTTCGGCCCCACAGGTACTGGTGGAAGCGCTCGACCCCGAACATGAGGGCCGCGCTTTCTTTGTCCAGCTGGCTGTAACGCTGCTCTGCCACATGAAGCAGACGGGACGCAAACGATACAGGGTGTTCGTGGCCTGTCTTCTCCCGGTGGGCCAGGACAGCTCCCACGCCGTACAGCAACGCATATACAGTCAGGACGACAAGCTTGGGCGGATCGAAGTGCACTAGCACCGAAGCCCTGGTGATGAGCTTTTTGCTGCGTTAGAAGGCCAAGTCCTGCCCCTTCTTCCAGGCCCACTGCTGTCCATCTCGAAGCAGAAGATGGAGAGGCTACAGATGCGACGACAGGTTCGGCAGGAAGCTCCTGTAGAAGTTTACGAATCCTAGGTAGCTCTGCAGCTCCTTCTTGTTCTGGGGCTTGGGCGCCTTGAGCACAGCCTCAACCTTGCAAGGTGCCGGGGCTAGCCCTGCCTGAAAAATGACGTGGCCTAGGTACTCAATGCTGGGGGCCAAGAAAACGCACTTCTCCAGCTTTAGCTTCAGCCCGGCATCCTGCAATCGAGCCAGGACGTTGTGTAGGTTTTGCAGGTGGTCCTCGTCGTCTGTACCGGTCACCAGAATGTTGTCCAGGTACACCGCTACGTGCCTCACGCCTCTGAACAGGTGGTCCACCTCCCTCTGGAAAATGGCAGGTGCTGAAACTACGCCGAACGATAGGCGCGTGTACTGGAAAAGTCCCAACGTTGTTGATATGGTGACGTACTTCCGGGACAACTCGTGGAACACCAGCTACTGGTACGCTTCTGTGAGGTCGAGCTTGGTAAACTTCTGTCCCCGGACGGCGCCGACAAGAGATCTTCAATGCGGGGCAGCGGGTACTTTTCCACGGTAGCGGCGGGGTTGATGGTGACCTTGAAGTCCCCGCAAATCCTAACACTGCCGTCTGGCCTCAGGACTGGCATGATGGGAGCAGCTCACTCCGAAGATTTGACGGGCACCAGGATCTCTTCTCGCTGCAGCCGTTGCAGCTCCTGGCTGACCCCATCCTTCAAGGCGAACGGCAGCGGCCGCGGCTTAAAAAAGCGGAGCTTGGCTCTCTCTGGCACATCAATGCTCGCTGCCGTGCTGGTGAATGTGCCCATTCCGGGCTGGAACAGGGCCTGGAACTGGGTCAGGAGGCTCGGGTCGTCTTCCACCACACGCACTGCTTCCTGGTACTCCAGCAGCCGCACACCCTAAGCCAGGATCCAGTTACGACCCAGTAGCGTTGGTGACGGCCCCTTGGTCAGGTACAGGGGGAGGATGGCCTCCCTGTTGCCAAGGCGAACCCTGACCTGGGCTTGACCCTCGACTTGGGCCAGCTGTCCGGTGTAGCTTCACAGCATGACGGCCGACGCCTCGACGGACACGCCAGGAAAGGTGCGCTTGAAGGCTTTCCTGGCCATGGCCGACGCACTGGCCCATGTGTCCAGCTCCATGGAGATGGGGTGCCCGCAGACTTCGACGGTCAGCATGTATGGTGGCACCGATGGCTGCACTGTGCCCGCGTGCCACATGTCGAAAATCTGCGGGTCTTCAGCCACGACGTGAAGCCTAGCCGTTGCACCCGAAGTTGCTGCCGCACACTCCCGCCGCCTAACCTTGCGCCGGCTTCCTTGGCCGTGGGCTGCCACGGAACATCTGCTCGACGCCGGCCGCTGCTTCCGTCCACCCGCCGTCGTCCCCCCTCTGCACGCCCGAGCAATGTCCCCAGTTCTTCCGCACGCAAAGCCCTCCGCTTGCGCAAACTGGCACTGTGAGGGGGGGTGGCCACCGCCTCAGCGACTGCACCTGTCATGCCGTGTCGCCATCTTGTTCACTGCCGCCTCCGTCGATGGTCAGCCGGCTGCACGCGCTATCTCGCCCGCGTCCTTGGCGGCAGCATCAATCGTCAGCGCTGCTTTCACGGTGTCGTCCAGTGAGGGGTCGGGAAGCTCCAGGAGTCGCGTCTGCATGGCGGGGTCGTTGATGCCGCAGACGAAACGGTCCCAGAGCAGCGAGTCTAGCTGCTCCCTGAAGGCGCAGCCGCTAGCCAACCCTTTGCAGCGCTGCGACGAACTGACCGAGCGTCTCTTCGTCTCGGCGTCTCCGGTTGTTGAAGCGGAAACGGTCCATTAAAGTGGACGGAGCCGGGCTGAAGTGCGAACGTAGCGTTGCGAGCGGCTCACTTAGCGACTTGTCATGCGGCGTGGCCGGCTTGAGCAGCTCGAGCAGGAGAGCGAAGACGCGGGTCCCGCAGCTGGCCAGGAAGATGTCCCGCTGTTTTGCATCGGGTGTGTCGTTCGCCCGGAAAAACACGCCGACTTGTGCCTCGTAGACTGGCCAGGCGGACCCTTCACCTTCGAACGGCTCGAGCCTCCCGTACAGCGGCAAGGCGTAATGGCGGCTGGCATGAGGGGGCGGTGTCTCGGCGTTCTCAGTGGCGGCGCTCTCGGTGGCCTAGGTTTGTCCTACACAAACACAAAACAACACCTGTCACCCCGGCGAGTAACGGTTTGGCGGTCTCTGCAGTCTCTCACACTGCCTGTGCACAGGTGTTGAAGCAGGTGTGGCAGCATTGGGTGCCGCCTGTGTCACTCTCACACCATCCGGCAGCCTTGCAGGTATCGCAGGACTTGCGCGTGGCGCCACAGTGGCGCGAGTAGCACGAGCCCCTGGTGCTGTGCTGGCAGCGGTCGGTGTGGTTGGCTCCCCTGCCTGCTGGCTTCCTGAAGGGGCGGCTGAGGTTGCCAGGCGAGGCCTCACAGAGTCAGCATGCCAGTGCCACGTGGTCCCGTCCGACATGCGGACGAGCAGCGACAACGCACTGGCAGGAGAGACCACGTGCCCAGCAGACCAGGTTGGACCAGGCCGGAAGTTCCTGGCGAAGGCCGGAGCCCCAGACTCTAGCAAGGGCCCAGGACGGCAACCTCGGTCAGCCGCAAGCTTCTGCTTGAGCTGCTTCAGGAGCGCTGTGGACCGGAGATCTGGGTGCAATACGTCCAACAGTGTCTTCACCATCCGGCCCAACAAGAGCTCGCAGGGGACACAGCCCGTGACGTCGTGGGGTGTGGTCCGGTACTGAAACAGGAATCTGGCAACCTGTGCCAGAAATCCCCAGCCTTGCTCTTCTTGAGCTTGTCTTTCATCGTTTGCACCACCCGCTCGGCAGCACCATTCGACGCGGGGTGGTACGGCGGAACCATCATCCGACGGATTCCGTTCTTCGTCAGCCAGGCCAGGTACTCCTCACTGGCGAAAGCTCGTTCGTTGTCGGACACGGTGATGTCCAGCAACCCCTGCGCTGCGAAGACTTGCCGCAACGCCGCAATGGTTCCTCCTGCCGAGGGAGTGGTGACTGGCAGTACCTCCACCCACATGGAGAAGGCGTCCACCACCACCAGGAAGTAGTGGCCCTTGAAGGGCCCCGCGAGCTCCACGTGCAGATGGGACAAGGATCTCTCCTGGAACGGCCAGGGGGTGATTCCTCATGGCGCGAGGCTCGCTGGTCCTCCTGGCAGGCTTGGCAACTCTGCGCCATGCGAGCAATGTCTGGTCCAGGCCAGGCCACCAAACAGGGACCGGGCCACCATCTTGGTATTCTCCACGCCTGGATGACCCGCGTGCAGCAAATGCAAGACCCTGGGCCGCAGGCTCTGCGGAATCACCACCCTGGAACCCCACAGCAGGCTGCCCTGCTGCAGGCTCAGCTTCGCGGCCTTGTGGCTGTACGTCCGGTCAGCCAACTCCTCCCCTCGGGACACTGCCTTGACCATCTGCGACAGGACTGGGTCCTGGCTGTTCGCCTGCGACACTGCCGTTCTGGACAGCACCTCCGGGTAAGCGTGCTCCAGCATGAACACTTCGGCAGGTTCAGGAACAGCAGCAGGCACCTCCGGCAAGGGCAGTCTGCTCAGGGTGTCAGCAGGTGCCAGGTCCTTTTTCGGACGGTAGACCAGCCGGTACCTGTAGGTTGCGAGCCTGAGGGCCCAGCGCTCCACTCGAGGCGACGCCTGCACTGAAACCACATTGTCAGGCCCCAGCAGTCCTAGCAGCGGCTTGTGGTCCGTGACCGCCTCGAAGTTTCGGCCCCACAGGTACTGGTGAAACCGCTCGACCCCGAACATGAGGGCCACGCTTTCTTTGTCCAGCTGGCTGTAACGCTGCTCTGCCGCATGAAGCCGACGGGACGCAAACGATACAGGGTGTTCGTGGCCTTTCTTCTCCCGGTGGGCCAGGACAGCTCCCACGCCGTACAGCAACGCATCTACAGTCAGGACGACAAGCTTGGGCGGATCGAAGTGCACTAGCACCGAAGCCCTGGTGATGAGCTTTTTGCTGCGCTGGAAGGCCAAGTCCTGCCCCTTCTTCCAGGCCCACTGCTGTCCATCTCGAAGCAGAAGATGGAGAGGCTACAGATGCGACGACAGGTTCGGCAGGAAGCTCCTGTAGAAGTTTACGAGGCCTAGGTAGCTCTGCAGCTCCTTCTTGTTCTGGGGCTTGGGCGCCTTGAGCACAGCCTCAACCTTGCAAGGTGCCGGGGCTAGCCCTGCCTGAAAAATGACGTGGCCTAGGTACTCAATGCTGGGGGCCAAGAAAACGCACTTCTCCAGCTTTAGCTTCAGCCCGGCATCCTGCAATCGAGCCAGGACGTTGTGTAGGTTTTGCAGGTGGTCCTCGTCGTCTGTACCGGTCACCAGAATGTTGTCCAGGTACACCGCTACGTGCCTCACGCCTCTGAACAGGTTGTCCATCTCCCTCTGGAAAATGGCAGGTGCTGAAACTACGCCGAACGATAGGCGCGTGTACTGGAAAAGTCCCA
The DNA here is from genome assembly GCA_013339765.2 of Haemaphysalis longicornis. Taxonomy (NCBI): domain Eukaryota; kingdom Metazoa; phylum Arthropoda; class Arachnida; order Ixodida; family Ixodidae; genus Haemaphysalis; species Haemaphysalis longicornis. The sequence goes on along the minus strand of CM023453.1, from coordinate 158,452,342 downwards.
ACGTTGTTGATATGGTGACGTACTTCCGGGACAACTCGTGGAACACCAGCTACTGGTACGCTTCTGTGAGGTCGAGCTTGGTAAACTTCTGTCCCCCGGACGGCGCCGACAAGAGATCTTCAATGCGGGGCAGCGGGTACTTTTCCACGGTAGCGACGGGGTTGATGGTGACCTTGAAGTCCCCGCAAATCCTAACACTGCCGTCTGGCCTCAGGACTGGCATGATGGGAGCAGCTCACTCCGAAGATTTGACGGGCACCAGGATCTCTTCTCGCTGCAGCCGTTGCAGCTCCTGGCTGACCCCATCCTTCAAGGCGAACGGCAGCGGCCGCGGCTTAAAAAAGCGGAGCTTGGCTCTCTCTGGCACATCAATGCTCGCTGCCGTGCTGGTGAATGTGCCCATTCCGGGCTGGAACAGGGCCTGGAACTGGGTCAGGAGGCTCGGGTCGTCTTCCACCACACGCACTGCTTCCTGGTACTCCAGCAGCCGCACACCCTAAGCCAGGATCCAGTTACGACCCAGTAGCGTTGGTGACGGCCCCTTGGTCAGGTACAGGGGAAGGATGGCCTCCCTGTTGCCAAGGCGAACGCTGACCTGGGCTTGACCCTCGACTTGGGCGAGCTGTCCGGTGTAGCTTCACAGCATGACGGCCGACGCCTCGACGGACACGCCAGGAAAGGTGCGTCTGAAGGCTTTCCGGCCATGACCGACGCACTGGCCCATGTGTCCAGCTCCATGGAGATGGGGTGCCCGCAGACTTCGACGGTCAGCATGTATGGTGGCACCGATGGCTGCACTGTGCCCGCGTGCCACATGTCGAAAATCTGCGGGTCTTCAGCCACGACGTGAAGCCTAGCCGTTGCACCCGAAGTTGCTGCCGCACACTCCCGCCGCGTAACCTTGCGCCGGCTTCCTTGGCCGTGGGCTGCCACGGAACATCTGCTCGACGCCGGCCGCTGCTTCCGTCCGCCCGCCGTCGTCCCCCCTCTGCACGCCCGAGCAATGTCCCCAGTTCTTCCGCACGCAAAGCCCTCCGCTTGCGCAAACTGGCACTGTGAGGGGGGGTGGCCACCGCCTCAGCGACTGCACCTGTCATGCCGTGTCGCCATCTTGTTCACCGCCGCATCCGTCGATGGTCAGCCGGCTGCACGCGCTATCTCGCCCGCGTCCTTGGCGGCAGCATCAATCGTCAGCGCTGCTTTCACGGTGTCGTCCAGTGAGGGGTCGGGAAGCTCCAGGAGTCGCGTCTGCATGGCGGGGTCGTTGATGCCGCAGACGAAACGGTCCCGGAGCAGCGAGTCGAGCTGCTCCCTGAAGGCGCAGCCGCTAGCCAACCCTCGCAGCGCTGCGACGAACTGCCCGAGCGTCTCTCCGTCTCGGCGGCTCCGGTTGTTGAAGCGGAAACGGTCCATTAAAGTGGACGGAGCCGGGCTGAAGTGCGAGCGTAGCGTTGCGAGCGGCTCACTTAGCGACTTGTCATGCGGCGTGGCCGGCTTGAGCAGCTCGAGCAGGAGAGCGAAGACGCGGGTCCCGCAGCTGGCCAGGAAGATGTCGCGCTGTTTTGCATCGGGTGTGTCGTTCGCCCGGAAAAACACGCCGACTTGTGCCTCGTAGACTGGCCAGGCGGACCCTTCACCTTCGAACGGCTCGAGCCTCCCGTACAGCGGCAAGGCGTAATGGCGGCTGGCATGAGGGGGCGGTGTCTCGGCGTTCTCAGTGGCGGCGCTCTCGGTGGCCTAGGCCGTTCCGCGGGCTTCTTCCCTCGTCGCCAGTGTCACGATTTAGCCCCGCTTTCGTGAACCTGGGAGGGTAGGGACACCCTCCAGCCGAGAGACGACATGCAGCGTGCTGGTGGTGACGGTGACTGACCGCGAGCAGACGTGCTCGGCAGTGTTTATTCCCCGGCCACACACAATGGTGCCCACCGAGCCTGGTGGGGCCAGTGAACGTTGCGGCCAATGAATATCAGGGTTGGGGAGCGCCACACACTTGTCACAGCCTTTATATTCACCAACTATTCTTTAAAGTATAAGTAAAAGCCCCGTGGTTATTACTTTGTTCAGATGTGTAAGCTATATTTAAATGCCCAGTGGAGTACAGATGAACGACGCTATAACGAACGCTATAATAGCGAATTATCAGCTGTAGCGAACATAATAGGAACTTTGCTTGGTTACACTTCAATTCAGTGGCACATTCTTTTTATAACAAAGCTGACACATTAAGCCCTGTGCTATATTAGCTGTAATGAAGCAATATCTGGCTAGCAGGGGGCTAAAAACTTGGAACCTAGCATATAAAAGCAAAATAAAAAAAATTATATAAACATTATATTGAAGAAACTTGAAAAAACTCCTGACATCCGAAACAGCACAAGTAGAATACAGCAATTCTTGGGTGGACACTGTGAAAAACTTTATCCTAATCCGAGCTGTGAAAACCCACCAGATAAAGACCACATCCTTCAAATATATGCGAACGCAAATCTGTTTTCCCAAACAAGCGATGCTGCTGTTTTTTCACGTTCTATGTTTCGGTCAGTTACCCAGCTAATGCAATAAAACGTTTACTTTCGCTGCCCGATTGTGTGATAAAAAATACGTTATCTTCCGTGACGTAACTATTGCAGCAGGCAGCCGCGCGATAAAGCGATGTTAGGGAGAGCGCCCTCTCAGCGCACAAACTGCGAGGGCGCGTCAGCCTCCCAACAAACCCCTGTACAGGCACTGAGAGGCGCGCACTCCCGTGTTTATTGACACAAAGCATTCGACTGTACCTCCGCCGAACTAGTGGCCCGCACTAAGGTTTTGAAAAATGGATGCAGAAAAACGTGGTAAAACAGGGAAACACTGATTGCCCAGGTTAAAAGCTGTGAAAAAAACTAAGTCACCACCCTTACAACTTTTTGGAACGGATTAGCTAAAACCTCAACAGGTATGTACGCGCACGACAGGTTACCGAGAAGAAGCCCTTACGGTTATGCGATTTTCTTCAGCGGAAAAGGGTATGGAGAGGGTGAGCTGTAAAACAGCGCTTCTAATAAAAGAAGTAAGGGTGCCACGACAACGTTTCGAGAGAATTCGAAAGCGTAAAGCATCGAGTAATAGAACGCTTCAGACGCGCCACCCACTTTAAGCGAGTCTCGGACCAAACGCCGGTTTCACTGGTTCTAGCGTGTTTATAGCAATCGAAGCTCGGGCATCAGTTGTTTGGGTACAGTTGTTGTACCCGCAAGAGCGAAGGCCACTTGCTTGATCTGTATGCGTGGCTACAAGGGTAATATCCGGATCCGCGAAGTGAAATTCGCATACGTAGAAAAACTATTACCTCCAATCAGCAAAGCTTTCGGTGCTTGACATATAAAAGTGCGGCTTCGGAGCCAGTTACACGTGCACGTGTATCCTCTTGAAATGAGAGCGCAATTCTATACCAAAATGAGAAAAAAAACCTCACCCTGGAATTCTCGGGGACAGTGAGGCTTTTTCGCGGCAACGCGTGTATCCATGGATGCATTCTTTCTTCCCTCAGGAACTTGATCACGTGTACCTTCGTGTCTGGGGTGTAATCGCCGTGGCATCGCCGTACCAAGCACTTGAACGGCATCTCAGCGTACTTTCTTTGACATTGCCAAAATTGGCAGACGCGCAGAACCTCACAGAAACACGCAAAAAACGAGTGACTGGACGGCGAAGAGACGCACGTGGAAAAAGACACGCCGTGGAAGGCCGAATCTGCGGGACAGTAGGGGCACCCTGCAGCCGCACGTGTGATTTCGAGACGTCGCGGAGGGGTGAGCGCCTCCGCGGGGTCGTGAGCGCGAGTGGATAGGGGGAAGAAACGAGGCTTTCTCCCTTTTCAATCGGTGTACGTATACGAAGCCACCGCGTGCTGCCGATAGAGAAAAAAGAATAACGTGCAAGGCAAGACTCCATAGCCGCTCCCCAAGCGGAAAGCTGACGGTGCTCTTTTGTTTGTTTTGCCGGGGATGGCTTGCAAGAATGGCGGACCGGCAGCCCGCGTATGCTCAGATCGCTGCCGGAAAAAGGTGCATTTTCTTTGGAGATACCATGCGCTGTAGGGCTGTTTAAATGATCTGAATCACGCGCCATGCACGTCGTTCTTTAGCGACGGCGTTATTGGGTAGGCGCAGTAGGCCGCGCCGCTTCGTCTCCGTGCTCTAGCTAACGCTAACCGATCAAGTTGTGATAGCGTCCTCGATAAACATGCACCAGGCTTGCCCCGAACACTGGCTTGGTGCACAGTCCCTCGCGACGGTGCGCACCAGCGCGGGCAATTAATAGAGGTCAAACTAAGCGGTTCTACCCAAATGTCATCTCGTTAGCTATGAAAACAATTCATAAATGGTTTCACAATGGCAATAAAGTAGCATAATATGACACAGCGCTACTAGAAAGAGACATGTATTGAGAGGCAATGATTTTATGTAAAAAAAAACAATATCTTTCTCAAACTCGAAAACAAATGACGATGGCACAAGAGTTCTAGGTCAGAGAGTGATTTGTGAACATTCTGTTTGTCGACTGAACGCAATTTTAAATGTACTCCCGAGAGCTCTCCGATTAATAAACAGGTTTCAAACTTTGAAATGACACCTCTACTTAATTTATATTCTGAAATTTTTTTTTTTCTCGTAACTAATTAGGGCTGTTAACTGCGAAATGTTTTTCAGAGCATGCATAATGAGCTGTTGGACGATGCTATACATAAATGCTGTGTTGAAAAAGAAAGAATAAAAACTGTTCTGAGATTTAATTCCTGTGATTGTTATTTAAATATAGTGTTTGCTTACACAGGGTGTCCCAGCTATTATGCACCAATATTTTAAAAAAAGAGTAAAGGCGTAACTCGAAGAAAATCGGTGCTTAATGTTTACAGTACTGTGATGAAGCGGGCAGCATTTTTAGTTATTGAGACTTACCTAATTATTCATAATAATTACTTAACTCGAGAAGTACTGCCCTTATCACTGAAGTGTCAATGAGGCACTTGTAAGTTCCCACAGGGGGCATCTAAATGCGGTATTTTCAGTGACCAACTAATCGCCTGCACATTTATTCAGACTGATAACGAAATCCCGCGAAATATGAAAAATACCACGTGACGGCACCTCCGCTCGCATTAGCGCGCATCGTAAAGCAATGCCCCTCAAACAGGCTGCTTTTAAGTTAGCCACAATGAAATAAACACACGAAAGAAAGAAGAAACCGCGACTGAGTGTGTACGTTATCTGCACACGTGCACCGCGAATCTCCCTGTTGCTGCTTATTCCATGCATGCCATTATCAAGGTGATGGGCTGTCTCTTCGGGCGGGTGAAAGGCGAAGAATTTGCTTTCAATCAGCTTACTTGCGGACGCTGCTTTAAAATGCGCGTGAAAGCGCCATCACGGGGTATTTTTTTATTTAGCGGGTTTCTTTATCAGTCAGAATAAATGAGTACACCATTAGTTGGTTGCTGAGAATACCGCAAATAGACGCCCCACGTGGGTACCTACAATTGTTGCCTCATTGGCACTTCAGGGATTACAGCAGTAATTCTCGATATAGATAATAATTACAATTATTTATTTAGCATCATTAATGAAAAAATACTGTCCGCTTCTCCGCAGTACTGCATATACTACGCACTTGGTATTCTTCGAGTAACATCATTGGTCTTTTTTTCAATCTTGGTGCATGATAGCTGGGACACCCTCCATATTGCCTTGGAACTGCGTGAATCAGTTGTATATATCAGTAACTGGACGCATATCTCGCTGCATTCCGTGTAATACATAAATCTGATGGTGTCATAGAGGTGTTGTTCATGCCATATAAAGAAGCTTCGACCGCGATATATGGTGGGACAAGGCGCCATATATGGGTTTGCCGGGACATGTACGGCCCTACTTGGCACCATAAATGGGTTGGCTGCGCCATAAATGGCTGTAATTCGAGCCATATATGGGTTGGACGCGCTATATATGGCTCTACGTGGGGCCATATCAGGCCATATTTGACGCCATATATGGGCTGACCACGCCATATACTGCCCAACTTACTGCCATATAATGCAAGTGGAACACATATAATACTATATATGGCCACATATAATTTATATATGGGCCATATATGACATTTTCGTAAGAGAATATACTTTTTATACTACAGTGGCTTTACGTTTTGAGTGTGAGGAAAGTTTGGTTCCAGGTGAGCCGTAAAGATATTGGCGTAGTTTGGTCCGATTCGAGTTCCCATTGACGTTCCGCTGACTTGCACGTAATAAACGCCGTCAATCTCAAAATTGTTAAGTCCAAGAATAAGCCTAAGCAAAGTGGAGAGCACAAAAATCCGTAGGTTTGTCGCATGATGACTGCTCAAACGCAAGCGATACAGCGGTGATGCCATCTTCATGGGGGATGTTGTATACAGGGACGCAACATCGAGGGTGACTAGGGGGCAGTTATCAGAAATTTCAATTTTTGAGATATCTGAGAGAAAATCATTGGTATTCTTTATGAAGGAGGGAAAGCTTGGCGAAATATCGCAAATGAGATTATCGACATAGCGCGAGAGGTTTCCGGTAAGAGTGCCAATGCCAGAAACAATCTGGCGCCCAGGGTTGTTCAGCTTGTGAATTTTATGGAGAAGATGAACTTTACCCGCTACTGGGCTTACAGGAAACAAGGAACAAGCAGTGGTTTTATTTATTTTTTTATTTTTAACACGCTCAGCTAGTTTATCATTGACGATTTACTTATACTCTTGAGTGGGATCGTTGGGTAGTCCTTTGTCGATACTGACAGTTGCTTATTAGCATCGTTAACATAGTCGGTTTTGTCAAGGATTAGGATTGCACTTCTATTATCGGCCGATTTAATAATTATGTCGGGACAGCTTGCGAGTTCCTCTAGAGCTTTCTTTTCGTTGGTAGTCATGTTATGGCGGAAAAAAAGTTATGTTTGGTATGCTTTTCGCACATCGCGTTGGACAGCTTTGATGTACATTTCGAGGCAACTATCATGCTATGTGGAAGGGGTCCAGTGCTTATACCTAGGTAGGGGGCTGCGCGCTTCTTCCATCGCAGGGTGATCGTAGAAGTATTCCCGTATCCCCATGTTGCTGGGGAAGTCATCTCAGTGATTAAAAAGTTGAAATTCATCAAAACCACCAGTAGCCGGGCAAAAGTTTAGGCCCTTTGACAATACGTTCATCTGAACTGGGGAGAGGGCTATACTTGAAAGGTTCATTACATTCTAGGTAAGATTGTCTTTTGGGACAGAAGACGAGGGAAAATGTTTAGTAGTGGTGATTAACTGAACTTGTTCAGGTGCAGTAGTCGAAGCATTATGTACAGTCATAGGGACATTATCGATTGTATTGTCAGAGTTTGGGATGTTACTAGTGCAGGAGCTTGTTAAACTCTCACACGTGTGGCCAGTGTTAGAAATATACTTTCGGTAAAATTTGTGGGCTTTTATTCGGGATATGGCGGATGCCTTCTTGGATTTGCAGTTGCTGAAAAGGTTCAAATCTCTTTTGCTTAGTTCCTGACTGAGTAGTTCCTCTTTTTTTCAGAGAGTTGGCTGTTGTTTCGTAGTGATTAAAGATTATTTCAGGTGATGGTAAAGATGTCTTATCGAGTACCTGTTTCTACTTCATCAAGTTCGACGGGAAAAGTTCACTAGTACCAGGTTTTATTCTGATCCTGACACCCCTGGGAGCCACCGGGGTGGTCAAATACTGTGCAAGAGCAGAAACGTGCACTTCGGAAAGTAAGCGTTTTTTAGGGATTTTTCTTAACTTTAAATACTGTCTTGAAACGGCTAAGCAGGCCGCGTTACCTGTTTTTTGTGTTGTATTCAGTTGTTGCTATACTGATTCTTTGGAAGGTTGTAAGGGCATGAGGCACGGGGGGCTAGATTTTGGACCCTGGAAGGTTCGGCGGACACGCTGCTGTCGGATTCCGTGGCCTCGGCGGTCGCTGAAGGTGCGGAGGTTTGGCGTGGCATCCTGTCGGTGCGACGCTGGTCGGGGAGCTTCGTAGTATCGCCGCGAGCATTCGCTCAGGGCGTTGTGGCCGCTGCACGTTTGCTGGGTGGGGCGGCATGTCGCTGACACGACGCTCATGCGCGGACGTGCTGCCGCCGTTCACCTGAGCGCCGTGGTTGCGTTGGGTCTGAGGGGCAGTGGTGGTCGGATGCTGGCCCGATAATCCTCCGGGGACTTTGCACTGTATATAATTGGAGGCAGTGGTGGAAAGTCTCTGTCATTTGAAAAGATAGCTTTGGTTGCAACTGGTTTGGTTATGCATGCGAAGTCGCGCCACCTCAGAGGATTGAAGCGATGTTGCATGAAGCAGAGTGCACGAAAGTTGCCGGCCAGCAAGGCGACACCCTCAAAGCTTGGGTGTAAGCCATCAGCATTGAGGACTCGGCAGGCTGGGAGGTTCTCAAAGCCATGATGGATGAATCGGGGAAAGCGTGAGTGGCGGCAAAATTCTCGGAGAAGTGCGTTGAAATGGCGGGCTTTTCGTTGCAGCAGCTAGCGGAGCGTGAGATGCGGTATTCGCGGCGGCGGATAGCGCAGCGGGGAAAAATAACACTGATGTAGATAGTGGAAATGTTCGGCCGAGCGTCAAGAAGGAGGTTAGTCAGTGAGCGTTAGTGAAAGAAAGCATGTTCAGCGAAAGTAGAGCTGAGATCATTAGTACCAACATGCAGAAAAACTGTAGTGGCCGAGGCAGGGATAAAGTCGTTCAGAGAGCGTGCGTCAGCAATGCATGCGCCAGGCAGGGAAACAAAAGTGGGTGTTCCAGGGCAGAGGGGATCGAAGTGATGATATAAAGACTAGGTCTGGGAGTCCCCAATCAGAACTGTTGTGGTTACGGTGTGCGGAATTGTCCAGATGATGCTCTTTCTGTGGTCCTGTCAGCGCTCATAGTAGAATCAAATCTAGAGAAAAATAAAACTCACAAAGCGAACAGAAATAGTATAAGTAAAGAGTCGGATACTCAGCAAGCACAATAACAAAGAATGTGCACTTACGTAGCTTCAATGGGACTTGCCTTCATCAGTGTACAGTTACATAATTTTGCTATCACAAACATTTGGAACACTTTTCTTATATAGCTTTCCAGGAAACTGTGAGCGGGATCGGAAGATGTATTGAAAACAGAGAGTATGCACGCAGTCGGGCTAAGCTATGTTTCAACAACAGCAAAAAAAGAAAGGGACAGGAAGAGACACGGGAAGGGGTTGGATTAACAAGGCAGCGGGCAAGGTTGCTCCACGACGGGGCAACGTACCTGGCATGGGCTGCAAGTGCGGAATTCTAGACAAACGCGGTTTCAGAAGGAAGGGAAGAGTATACAATAAGGTATTCAGTGGTTGGGGAGACTGATTCAGAGGGATCCATACAAACATGAACGAAGAATGTGTTTTGGGTGTAGCCCCCGCGGATGGACAGAATAGACACAGTACACAAAAGGGCATTGCACAAGAGATAGCAACTGAACAGAAAATTGGGAGGGTTGATAGATTACAAAGGGTTAAATGTTTCTAAGTGGGGGGGGGAACGCGGCCTCCTTCCCAAGAACAAATCGCATGGTTGAGTGGCATTAGGCTAAAAAACCTGCTGTATTTGGGGAGTTTCTGCGATGTCTGATGGGAAACTCAATGGGAGAGTTAACGAAGAATGTGATAAAAATTATGAAGTCTCCGATTTTAACCGAGGGATAAGCACGCTAGTTTTCCGTAACTTTTATTATACCAAGGGTCGCTGACCCAAACCTATAAATGAGATAGGAATCACAAACCTCGCGGTCGGGGTGGGTTTTGAAAGCCGATTCCAATACTGTTGCTTTACGATGTTCAAATGCATAACCGGCAACGTTCACATGTCTTGTAAGGGGCAAATAAGGGAACTTTTTACACGAGAGCAGTTATTATTTATTCGGATTCGGAAGGGAGTTTCACTTTGGCTAATATATTGCTGCCTACAAACAGTGCACTCTAGAAAATATACTACATTACCAGAACCGAAGTTGAAGTTACCCTTTATATTTACGTAGTAGTCTGAAGCCGTGCTGGTGGCACGCTGTGTGGTGGTCTTGTGTGGGCATACTTCACATCGGGGTTTCTTATAGAGCATGCAACCAGTAGTTTCCGGTAGGCTGATTCCAGAGTCAGTAAGAAAGTCGCCTGAATGTCACTATATATATAAATATATATATATATATATATATATATAAATATGGGTATGTTTACACCGTGACACTATATATATATATAGGACAGAAAATAGGGGTTGGCAGTCAAGAAAACCTCGGAAAGCAAAGGGGAGGTTGCGTGGGTCATAGAAAGAGATTGAAGAATTTTTGAGTCGAAAAGAAAGTGGTGCAAAAAATGCCCGCCGGGTGGATCCGAACCCACGACTCCAGAATACCGGTCTGGTGGATAACCACTACGCTACCGGCGGGGCTGTTTTCCCAGCACTTTCTCGGTATTTAGGTTAAGGTATTTTTGTTTCCTGCACTTGGGAGCGGTAGCCAGCGCCACTCGGACTACTCCTGGGGGTGAAGTGGACCTTCTTTTTAACCCCGGGCCGTGACTTGAGTGTCTACGACATGTCCAGAGTGGTCGACCAGCGTTGAACATTTAAGCTCCCTTTGGCACAAGACTGCCAGAACAGAGGCCCTCGCTAAGCATGTAGCGAATCAGAAAATGGGAAAATGAGGGGCCCGTGAAATAAGACAGAAAATAAGGGTTGGCAGTCAAGAAAACCTCGGAAAGCAAAGGGAGGTTGTGGTGGGTCATAGAAAGAGATGAAGAATTTTTGAGTAGAAAAGAAAGTTGTGAAAAAATGCCCGCCGGGTGGGATCCGAACCCACGACCTCCAGAATACGGTCTGGTGCGATAATACTACTACGTACCGGCGGGGATGTTTCCCCAGCTATTAGTCGGGTATTTAAGTTAAGGTATTTTGTTTCCTTGTTCCTTGTTTCCTCACAAAAATTCTTCATCTCTTTCTATGACCACCACACCTCCCCTTTGCTTTCCGGAGTTTTCTTGACTGCCAACCCTTTTTTTGTCTTATTTCCACGGAGCCCCTCATTTTCCCATTCTGATTCGCTACAGCTTAGCGAGGGCCTCTGTTCTGGCAGTCGTGGTGCCAAAGGGAGCTTAAGAGGGTTCAACGCTGGTCGAACACTCTCGACATGTCGTAGACACTCAAGTCACGGCCCTGGGGTTAAAAAGAAGGTCCCCTTCACCCCGAGTAGCCCAAATGGCGCTGGCTACCCCCCCTAAGTGCATGAAACAAAAATACCTTAACCTAAATACCCGAGAAAGTGCTTGGGAAACAGCCCCGCCGGTAGCGTAGTGGTTATCGCACCAGAATGGTATTCTGGAGGTCGTGGGTTCTGATCCCGCCAGCGGGCATTTTTTCACACTTTCATTTACGACTCAAAAAATTTTTCGTCTTTTCTATGACCCACACAACCCTCCTTTTGCTTTCAAGGTTCTTGACTGCCAACCCTTAGTTTCGTCTTATATCACGGAGCCCCTAATTTTCCCATTTTCTGATTCGCTACATGCTTAGCGAGGGCCTCTGTTCTGGAAGTCCTGGTGCCAAAGGGAGCTTAAGAGGGTTCAACGATGGTCGACCACTCTCGACATGTTGTAGACACTCAAGTTACGGCCCGGGGGTTAAAAAGAAGGTCCCCTTCACCCCGAGTAGTCCGAGTGGCGCTGGCTACCACCCCAAGTGCAGGAAACAAAAATACCTTAACATAAATACACGAGAAATTGCTGGGGAAACAGCCCCGCCAGTAGCGTAGTGGTTATGGCACCAGACCGGTATTCTGGAGGTCGTGGGTTGGATCCCACGCGGGCATTTGTTCAACACTTGTTTTCGGCTAAAAAAATTTTCATTTTTTCTAGACACCCCCCAACATCCCCTTTGCTTTCGAGGTTTCTTGACTGCCAACCTTATTTTCGTCTTATTCAAGAGCCCTCATTTTCCCCATTCTGATTCGCTAATATATATATATATATAATATATATATATATATATATATATATATACAGAAAGATGGTAGCCAGTCTACAACGCCAAAGGAGGCATAAGGGTGTGTTAGGCTCTTTTCTTTATCACTACGGTTAATTAAGTAAACTTTTTTTTTAAATATACCGCCGTGTTTCAGGGAAACACGGCGGATTTTTTTCTCGACTTATATTTCGCCTATTTATCACTGTCTCCAAGAAAAACATTGACAACCACAGTTATCGGCACTTAAAATTTCAACCGCTCGAATTAGCACTGCAATGACGACTGCAACCTGATATTTATATAGAATATATATATATATTAGATATATTGTCACGAAGCCAAGGACGACGCAGGTCTTGCAGGAGAAACAAGTTTATTGGAGCGAACTTGTGCTCCCCTAACAACTCAAAAGAATACAGAGGCGGCGAAAGCAGCAGTCAACAAAGTGACTTGCGTCAGCGAGCGTCGCAGAATCGAATGCCCCGGCGTCCGCACTGCAGGCTTTTTATCTTTTGGCGCGCGTGGTTCTCGAAACGTCGATTTCGCATCGAGAACATAGTAGATCCAAGAAGATTATTCTGGGTGTTCACGTTAGATCGGAATGCTCTCCCTATCACAACAGATAACACATGCGGCACAGAAAGAAAGAATGAAACACGCGCTTTCCCTTGGCGCAGAGATAACACAGACCGGCGCAGCCGGGCGGTAAAAGCAAAACACAAATAAACAACCCAATGTATGGTTCGCGGCATTACCCCCCCTCTAAGAGTGCATCGACCCGATGCTAACATAAGCGACAGTCCGAACAAATGAAAATAAAAGTTCGTCATCGTGCGTAGAAAGGTTTTAAGCGAACCACGTGGACGACTTCAGGCCGCGTGCGTCGTCGTGATGTGCCGGAGTCACCATCGGGGATCACTTCGTAGGTAAGTTGGCCAACACGTCGTAGAATCTGGTAGGGTCCGAAATACCGTCGCAGGAGCTTCTCACTGAGTCCGCGTCGTCGGATGGGAGTCCAAACCCACACACGATCCCCTGGTTGGTACTCGGCGTCTCGGCGTCGGAGGTTGTAGCGGCCCGCATCCACCAGCTGCTGGTCCGTTATACGAACTCGAGCGAGCTGGCGGGCCTCCTCCGCACGTTGAAGATATCGTGGACGTCGGCGTTGAGGTCGTCGTCTTCTACGTGCGGAAGCATGGCGTCGAGCATCGTAGTCGGCCTTCTACCGTAGACAAGCTCGAACGGCGTCAGCTGCGTCGTCTCCTGGATAGCCGTTTGTACGCAAACGTGACATACGGGAGCACTTCGTCCCAAGTCTTATGTTCAACGTCAACGTACATTGACAGCATATCTGCGATTGTCTTGTTCAGACGTTCTGTTAGTCCGTTCGTTTGGGGGTGGTACGCGTCGTTCTTCGGTGATCGTGTTGCTGTAGCGTAATACTCCTTGCATCAGCTCCGCAGTAAATGCCGTTCCGCGGTCTGTGATTAGGACTTCCGGGGCTCCATGTCGTAGCACAACTTGGCTTATAAAGAACTTCGCCACTTCTTGTGCAGTCCCCCTCGGAAGAGCGGCGGTCTCTGCGTAGCGCGTCATGTAGTCTGTCGCTACGACAATCACTTGTTCTGTGATCGTGACGTAGGGAACGGGCCTAAAAGGTCCATTCCAATCTGTTGAAATGGTCTCGATGGGACGGCGATCGGTTGCAGAAGTCCGGCGGGTCTTGTCGGCGGCGTTTTTCGTCGCTGGCAGTCACGGCAGCTCCGGACGTAGTGGGTGACGTCAGAGGTAAGGCCGGGCCAGTAGTACCTCGCCTTGATTTTTCCAATAGTGCGGGCTGTGCCGAGATGTCCGGAAGACGGGTCGTCGTGGCACGCTTCCAAAATTTCGTCACGAAGGTCCGCGGGGATGACGAGAAGGTAATTCGCTCTTGTTCCGGGGTGAAATTCTTCTTCACGAGGACGGAGTTTCTCAGGCTGAATGCTGGTAAGCTGCGTTTGAAGGTCCTAGGAACGGCAACGTTGCATCCCTCGAGGTACTCGATTATGACGCGTAAGTCGGGGTCGGCACGCTGCTGGGCGGCTAGGTCGCTCTCGTCACGATCCCGAAGAACGCGCTGTCTTCATCAGAGTCTTGTGGTGGTGGGTCGACGGGGGCGCGGGACAGGCAGTCGGCGTCGGAGTGTTTCCTGCCGGATTTATAAACGACTGTAACGTCGAACTCCTGCAGGCGCAAGCTCCACCGCCCAAGACGGCCAGAGGGGTCCTTCAAATTGGCGAGCCAACACAGCGCATGGTGGTCTGTTAACAACCTTGAATGGCCTTCCATACACGTATGGGCGAAATTTTGAAATCGCCCATATAATAGCCAGGCACTCTTTCTCAGAGGCAGAATAGTTTTTCTCCTCCTTCGACAGACCACGGCTGGCATAGGCGATTACCCTTCGCAGCCGCTTTGCTTTTGGACAAGGACGGCACCCAAGCCTATATCACTGGCGTCCGTGTGCATTTCCGTTTCGGCATTTTCGTCGAAATGAGCGAGCACGGGCGGGCTTTGCAGGCGTTTTTGCAGCTCGCAGAATGCTTTTTCTTGGTCGTTTTCCCAGCTGAAAGGGGTGCTATCTTTCGTCAAGCGCGTGAGTGGCTCTGCAATGCGTGCGAAGTTTGCCACGAAGCGCCGGTAGTATGCGCACAGCCCGAGAAATCTTCGCACGCCCTTCTTGTCTTTCGGCCTTGGGAAGTTCGCAATAGCTGAAGTTTTTGCCGGGTCCGGGTCAGTAGACTCCCGCGGCGTTGACGACGTGGCCCAAGAACTTGAGTTCCCGTATGCGAAACGGCACTTTTCAGGCTTCAGCGTCAACCCCGACGTACGAATGGCCTCGAGTACAGACTCCAACCTTGCAAGGTGTTCGTCGAAAGTCCGGGCGAATACCACTACGTCGTCGAGGTATACGAGGCAGGTGTGCCACTTAAGGCCAGCTAGCACAGTGTCCATGACTCTTTGAAACGTCGCTGGTGCTGTGCACAGCCCAAACGGCATCACCTTGAACTCGTATAGGCCGTCTGGGGTATAAATGCAGTCTTCTCTCGGTCTCTCTCGTCCACTTCAATTTGCCAGTAGCCGGTCTTCAGGTCCATCGATGAGAAGTACTTCGCGTGGCAGAGGTGGTCGAGGGGGGCGTCGTCGATTCGGGGGAGGGGGTACACGTCCTTTTTCGTGATTTGTTCAGTCGCCGGTAGTCAACGCAAAACCTTAATGTGCCGTCTTTTTTCTTTACGAGTACGACGGGCGCAGCCCAGGGGCTTTCGATGGCTGTATAATGTCATCGCTCAGCATGTCGTCGACTTGAGTCCGGATGGCTTCCCGTTCGTGTGAAGAGACGCGGTACGGTGACTGTCGGGTAGGTCGGGCTCCATCTTCGGTTATTATTCGGTGCTTCGCTAGAGGGGTCTGACGTAGTTTTGCGCTCGACGAAAAACATTCGCTGTAGCGACGCAGCAAAGCCAAAAATTTTTTCCGTTGTTCTTGCGGTAGCGCCGGATTCACGTCGATGGCTGCGGGAGCTTGAAGGTTTCTACGGGTGTGCGTTCAAAGTCGGCGACTGCGATCACATCACTTGCTTCTTGCGTTTCTTCGAGGAACGCAATTGCAGCGCTCCTGTTTAAATGCTGGTACTCCTCGGTGAAATTAGTGACCAAAACGTGAGATTGGCGTTGCTTAAAGTGCGCAATGCCTCTTGCGACGGGACACCGCGGTCGAGAAGCAACCTTCGATCACTCTCTACGATAGCGTCGATGTCAGAAGCAGCATCCTCACAGTAGACGGCGATCATCAAGCTTGCGCGGGGTGGCAGGGTGATGTGATCGTCGGCGATCCTGACAGCAGCACGGTGATCGGGGTTCGGTTGCGGCGTCGTGGAGTGATCGGAGGAAAATGTTATCGACTTGGTCTGCAGATCAATTATTGCGCCGTTGTCCGTCAAAAAGTCCATTCCGAGAATCACGTCGCGGGAGCAGTTAGGAGAACGACGAACGCCGCAGGGTACGTTGTGCCGTCTATGGTGACGCGCGATGTGCACGTTCCACTTGGCGTCACGAGGTGGCCTCCTGCTGTGCGTATGTGCGGACCGTCCCATCTGGTCATAACTTTCTTCAGTTTAGACGCAAATGGTCCGCTCATTACCGAATAGTCAGCTCCCGTGTCTACGAGGGCGACTACGTCAAAGCCGTCGATGGACACCTTGACGTCGGATGCCGCCTTCCTCGAGTTCCGGGTGCGTCGGGGCGTCGCATCTCGGCTTGTGCGTGTTGACGGTCGGGCACTGTGCGTCGTCGTTGTCATCGTTCTCAGCGGACGTCTCGTCGTGTACGGGAGTCTCGTCAGTCTGGGTCGGGTCGTCGGGATGAGGGCATGTCGTGTGTGAGTCACTGTCTTCCGCGAGTCGTGCGTCGTTGGAGGGTTTCATTTTTCCGCGATCGTGCAACTTTACCTCCAGAAGTTGCTGCTTTTAGTTTCCCCGCGTGTGGCTGGGGACCTTCCACGTGAGAACTCAGCATTGCTACGGCGGTTCGGCGACTGGTATGGGTAGGGTGACGGCGAACGGTTGAAACGGGCTGGTCGACGGCTGGTGTTGGACAGGTACTCTTCGATCTCCGATGGGCGCTGGCCAGTTCGGGGGCGGGGTGCGTCGACGGAGAACCCTCGCAAACCGAGCCTCTGTAGGGACAGCGACGGTAGATGTGGTCGGCCTCTCCGCAGTGGTAGCACAGCGGACGATTGTCGGACGTTCGCCACACGTCGGTCTTCCTTGGGGCAGGGGGTTGCGCCGCAGGTGGTCGGGCCGGCGAGAGGGGACGACGGTACGGAGCCTCGTGACGATAGGGTGCAGGTGGGCGAGGGCGATGTACAGCAGCCGCGTAGGTCATGGCTTGCGGCTCGCGAGGTGCTACTGGCGTCGTTGAAGTTCCCAGCGCTTGCTGCACTTCTTCTCTAATGACGTCGGTAAGAGAAGCGACTTGTGGTTGCGGCGTCGTCGGGAGCAGTTTCCGCAGCTCCTCCCTCACTATTTCGCGGATAGCCTCGCGTAGGCTATCAGCCGGAACCCGCATGTTGTCGATGTAGTTCGCACTGGCCGCGCCAACAAAGTTCCGGTCATACTGCTTAGCACGCATTTCGAGAGCCTTCTCAATCGTGCTGGCTTCGGTCACGAATTCAGCGATGGTTTTGGGCGGGTTGCGGACAAGTCAGCAAACAGCTCCTCCTTCACACCGCGCACAAGAAGCGTAACTTCTTTCTTCCGTCATTTCGGGGTCCGCGCGGCGAAATAATTGCTTCATCTCCTCAACGAAGATCACGACCCCTTCGTTGGGTGTGTTGTGTCCGAGTTTCAAGCAAAAGCGCAGCTCGCTCTTTTCTCACAACGGTAGTGAATGTCTTC
Organism: Haemaphysalis longicornis; assembly: GCA_013339765.2. Taxonomy (NCBI): domain Eukaryota; kingdom Metazoa; phylum Arthropoda; class Arachnida; order Ixodida; family Ixodidae; genus Haemaphysalis; species Haemaphysalis longicornis. Next base: position 158,434,854 of record CM023453.1, on the reverse strand, counting down.
AGGAACTCCCTTTTGAAGTGAGTCCAGTCGGTCAAAGAACTCTCATGGTTCTCGAACCAAGTTCGAGCAGCATCTTCTAAGTAAAGAAGACATGCCGGAAAGTTTCTTCGTCGTCCCACCTGTTGAAGATGCGGACGCGCTCCAGCTTCTCCAACCATTCTTCGGGGTCTTCAGCGGGGGCTCCCGAAACGATGGCGGTTCCCGGGGCTGCTGCAGGACGATTGGCGATGTTGTTTCTTGCACCATGGTGTTGGTTGCAGCGTTCCTTTTCTTGGGCCCTTCTGGCATCAAACCGAACTCGGGTGGTAAATCTTGCAGGCGGGGGCTGGCTCTTGTTGGACTGGCTTGGCGGCTTCTCGAGGTTGTAGTGGGCATGAAGGGTGCGTACCCAGCACCTCCCCAGATGTCACGAAGCCAAGGACGACGCAGTTGTCTTGCAGGAGAAACAAGTTTATTGGAGCGAACTTGTGCTCCCCTAACAACTCAAAAGAATACAGAGGCGGCGAAGCAGCGGTCAACAAAGTGACTTGCGCAGGCGAGCGTCGAATCGAATCCCCGGCGTCCGCACTGCAGGCTTTTATCTTTTGGCGCGCGTGGTTCTCGAAACGTCGATTCGCATCGAGAACATAGTAGACCCAAGAAGATTATTCTGGGCTGTTCACGTTAGATCGGAATGCTCTCCCTATCACCAACAGATAACACATGCGGCACAGAAAGAAAGAATGAACACGCGCTTTCCTTGGCGCAGAGATAACACAGACCGGCGCAGCCGGGCGGTAAAAGCAAAACACAAATAAACAAACCCAATGGTGTTTCGCGGCAATATATATATATATATATATATATATATATATATATAGGTATGTATATATATATATATATATAATATTGAAATGGGGTTTATTGGCAAGGGTTGCTGTGTAGGCGAAAGACAAGGAGGGCACAGGCCGAGCACAGTCCGAGCACAGTCGACGCTTGGAGAAAGCAGAGCGAGAGAGAACCCCGTCGCTCCAGGCGATGGCGGTGCGGCTTCCATATTCGGCTTCTGCTACCGACGACGATAAAGTGGCGCACATCTCCCGCAGGGGATTGGTGACGGTCTTGATTCTTCCGGTGAACGTTGCCCATCTTCTGCATTACAATCACCCACCGAAGTCATTAACATGTGCCGAAGCTTCGATGAGTTACGGAGGCAACGGGCCCTCACTCGACGATCTCTTGTACAGAATGACTGTGTGTCAAGTTTGTCAGCGATGCACGCAGATCCTTCGTTTCTTTCGCAAATCAAAGACTTCGTGCGGGAGGAGGTGGCCCGTCAGTTGTCTCTTCTACCTGCCGCGGCAAAGCCTGTGTCGATGCTAGGACCTTCTCTCGAGCATGTGATCCGAGATCAAGTTGCCGAAGCACTTCCCCCTGTCCGCAATACGTGCCGATTGCCGCGCCAGGCACATACGCCAACATCACCGAAAGACCATTGCCGCAGTCAACCTGACGTACCAGCCGACGTTTCGGTGCAACCTCGAGTTCCCAACTGTGCCTCCGCCTCCACGGTTTAATTCCCAGCCGGTGGTCCGTGGCGTACTCAGGATAATCGTCCTATTTGCTTGCTTGTGGAGTACCTGGGCACGTCGCACGCTACTGCCGCCGCCGTCCGCCGTCATTATGGGACGCTACACATGCCGGTTTTCCGCCGTCGGCTCAAGCCCAGGTGCCGCTTCGCTCCCCGGCTGAACCTCGCTCTTCGGATAGCACCACATTTACTGACCGTCGTCCATCTTCCCCGCGCCGTCGCTCGCTTTCTCCGATGCGACGTCGTCCTGGTAACGAAGACACGGAAAACTAGTCGCCGCAGTTCCCGAGGCAAGAACTGCGCTGACGTCGAAAAGTACAAGGCCTCACCCTCCTTCGTCCCCTACTAATGTTATCGACGTTACCATAGAAGGTTTTCGCACTGTCGCCCTGGTAGACACGGGAGCTGCTGTTTCCGTCATCAAAGCCGATGTATGCCGTTTATTGCACAAAGTCACGACGCCTCTTCAAGGACTGTCGCTCCGAACCGCAAGCGCGCACAACATTGAACCAACGGCCGTTTGCACGGCTAGAGTCGTTATTCAGGACGTGCTGTACTTCATTGTACTCATTGTGCTACCGGCGTGTTCCCACGACGTCATATTAGGGTGGGACTTCTTTCGCGTCATAACGCAGTGATCGACTGTGCGCGCGCAGAAGTTGAGTTTTCTTTCTGTGACGCACTATTTGATCACAGCAAAAGTGCCGCCACAACCAAACTTGTCATGGCAGCCGACACAGACGTCCCGCCCTATTCTTCTGTTTGTGTGCCCGTGCGCTGCGCATCCACGACTGACGCCACGGCGCTGTTTACGCCCTCTGACGTTTTTCTCCGCCGCAAATGTTTTCCCCTGCCGTCTGCCCTCCTTACTCTCAGCGCCGGAACGGGCAACATGTTTGTCACTAACGTGTCTTCGGCGCCGTGCGCCCTTCTGGAGGGTGAAACACTTGGCAGCTTGGAATACATAGATCCTGGTCGCGTGATAGCCATTCCGGACCGCACTTCTCAGGTTCAGGTTGCCGGACTCGACCCATGTCCGCCTGGGGCGGAGCCTTCGACTGATGTTTTTCTTGCCTCTGTTGACGACGGTCTAGACCCTACCCAGCACCTCCACCACTTGAAATGGGGTTTATTGGCAAGGGTTGCTGTGTAGGCGAAAGACAAGGAGGGCACAGGCCGAGCACAGTCCGAGCACAGTCGACGCTTGGAGGAAGCAGAGCGAGAGAGAACCCCGTCGCTCCAGGCGATGGCGGTGCGGCTTCCATATTCGGCTTCTGCTACCGACGACGATAAAGTGGCGCACATCTCCCGCAGGGGATTGGTGACGGTCTTGATTCTTCCGGTGAACGTTGCCAATCTTCTGCATTACAATATATATATATATATATATATATATATATATATATATATATATATATATTATATATATATATATATATTATCTACGTCTCCCGCGGTAGTCGAGGGGCGGAGCTAGTTGACCGCCCTCAGAGCTCTTGTAAATATAAACCCCCGCTTTAAAGTCGAGAGAGAAGCCGCTGTGGGATAGCGTAATGGCGAACGCACCGCACCGGTTATGCGGAGATGTGGGTTCAAGTCCCGCTCCCGGAAAAACGGCGGATTTTTTCTCGACTTATATTTTCGCTTATTTATCAATGAATCAAAGAAACGTGACAAGCACACGTCATTCGGCCCTATTAAATATTTCTAGAAAAGCCGAATAGCACTGGCAATGACGACTGCAACCTTGATATGTATCTTAACCGAGTCCCTCGTCCCGTATCTCTCTGTTCTGCTACATGCATTACGAGGCACTGGCTCCAGCAGTTCGGATATGCCAATTGCTAACCCCGACCTCCGACCACGTTCTACGTGGCGGCCGCTGGGAAAGAAGACGTTCTACGTCTCCCGCGGTAGTCGAGGGGCGGCGCTAGTTGACCGGCTCAGAGCTCTTGTAAATATAACCCCCGCTTTAAAGTCGAGAGAGAAGCCGCTGCGGGATAGCGTAATGGCGAACGCACCGCACGGTTATGCGGAGATGTGGGGTCGAGTCCCGCTCCCGGAAAGACGGCGGATTTTTTCTCGACTTATATTGTCGCTTATTTATCAATGAATCAAAGAAACGTGACAAGCACACGTCATTCGGCCCTATTAAATATTTCGAGAAAAGCCGAATAGCACTGGCAATGACGACTGCAACCTTGATATGTATCTTTACCGAGTCCCTCGTCCCGTATCTCTCTGTTCTGCTACATGCATTACGAGGCACTGGCTCCAGCAGTTCGGATATGCCAATTGCTAACCCCGACCTCCGACCACGTTCTACGTGGCGGCCGCTGGGAAAGAAGACGTTCTACGTCTCCCGCGGTAGTCGAGGGGCGGCGCTAGTTGACCGGCCTCAGAGCTCTTGTAAATATAAACCCCCGCTTTAAAGTCGAGAGAGAAGCCGCTGTGCGATAGCGTAATGGCGAACGCACCGCACCGGTTATGCGGAGATGTGGGTTCGAGTCCCGCTCCCGGAAAAAACGGCGGATTTTTCTCGACTTATATTTTCGCTTATTTATCAATGAATCAAAGAAACGTGACAAGCACACGTCATTCAGCCCTATTAAATATTTCGAGAAAAGCCGAATAGCACTGGCAATGACGTCTGCAACCTTGATATGTATCTTTACCGAGTCCCTCGTCCCGTATCTCTCTGTTCTGCAATATATATATACATATATATATAAAATAAAGAGTCGGATACACAGCAAGAACAATAACCAACAAGGTTTACTTACGTAGCGGCAACGGGACTTGCCTTCATCAGAGTAAAGTTACACGATTTCACAGCAAAATCGTGGTAACTTTACTCTGATGAGGCAAGTCCCGTTGCCGCTACGTAAGTAAACCTTGTTTTCATTGTTCTTGCTGTGTATCCGACTCTTTACTTATACCATTTCTGCCCGCTTTGTGAGTTTATCTTTCTCTAGATTTATCATACGTATTATACACACACACACACCACATAATAATATATATATAATAATATATATATATATATTATAATATATATTATATATATATATATATATATATTATATATATATATATATATAATATAATATATATAATATATATATATTGTTACAAGGCAGATGCGGGCTATTTACACGCTGTGCTTAAAAGCGATCTATTTTCAAAGAATGAGGCGTATAGTCCGAAGCCGAGGATACAAGCGTAGCTCGAGCCAGTCTGTCTCTGCGCGACCTCTTCGTCTTCGCTTCGGCTTGCCTTGCGCGACCCACTGATGCGGCACCTACCCATAGATGAAATGTACGATGGATTGACCACCAGGTGATCCAGTGCATTGCCATGTGAAATGTCAAGAGGGCCGTGACATGACCCCCCTCCGGCGGAGAAGCGCCGTCTCGGTGCTTATTGAAATCGAGGGTCAGGGAACAGGTGGGGCCGCTGAGTAATACGCCTTGAGGCGGCCGACGTGGACGAGTTGAGCTGATGGGTCCAGTGACGGTGAGGAAGGAGCGGCGGGAACAATTTCGTACGTCACAGGTGTGACCATACGCTTAATCCGATAGGGGCCTTTGAAGCGAGGCAACAGTTTCTCGGAGAGACCAATGGGGCTGCAAGGCGGTGCTGACCAATGGGCGGAGAGACCAATGGGCGGCAAAGGGTGCTGCCAAGAACCAAGGAGCCGGGCGTAAAGTGGGCGGTGCGGTGTTGCTCGTCATAGCGGTGTTTCTGAGAGGACTGGGAAGCCGCGAGCTTGGCACGGGCAACCTGGCGGGCGACATCAGCGTGAGCGACAGCATCGCGGGCATATTCGGTAGCCAGAGGTGTCGCATCAGGAAGTAGGGTATCTAAGGGAAGAGTGGGTTCACGGCCGTAGAGAAGAAAGAACGGTGAATAACCGGCGGTGTCATGGCGGGATGAGTTGTATGCGAATGTAACATACGGCAAAGTGACGTCCCAATCCAGATGGTCCGCGGAAACGCACATCGCGAGCATGTCGGTGATGGTCTTGTTAAGCCTTTCCGTCAAGCCATTAGTCTGGGGATGGTAGGCGGTGGTCAGCTTGTGCTTCGTGTGGCAAGAGCGGAGGAGGTCGTCAACAACCCGAGACAGGAAGTACCGGCCACGGTCGGTAAGGAGCTGACGGGGAGCACCGTGTTGTAGGATGACGTTGTGAAGCAAGAAATCAGCAACGTCTGTGGCACAACTGGTGGGGAGAGCACGCGTAATAGCGTAGCGGGTCGCGTAATCAGTCGCAACAGCGATCCAGCGATTTCCCGAACGAGAGAGAGGAAAAGGGCCGAGCAGGTCCAAAGTCCAGGAGTCCGAAAAGTAAAGGTTTGGAAGAATCTCCATCGGTTGGAGCAGTCCGGGTGGGCCCAAGGACGGGGTTTTCCGGCGCTGGCACAGGTCACATACCGTTACGTAGCGGCGGACTGATCGGTAGAGTCCGGGCCAGTAAAATCGCTTACGTACACGGTCGTAAGTTCGTGCGACGCCAAGGTGGCCAGCCGTCGGCTCGTCTTGCAGCTGATGCAGGACGTCAGATCGGAGGTGTTCAGGAACAACGAGAAGCTCGTCAGGGCCGTCTGCGCGAAAGTTCCCGCCGGAACAGCACACCGTCGCGGAGCAAAAACGCGTTCAATGCAGGGTCTGACGGCATGGTGGTGAGACGTGCAATGATCGACTGCAATGATTGGTCGCGACGCTGGTGGTCGGCGATGTTGAGAAAGTCAGTTAGCGCAAGTGACACAACAATCAAGGTCGTTGTCAGCTGTATGCAGGTTGGTCGACCGGTTGACGCGACAGGCAGTCGGCGTCGCTGTGGAGCCTACTAGACTTGTAGGCCACGGAGTAGTCAAACTCCTGAAGGCGTAGAAGCCAGCGACCAAGACGACCAGTGGGATCTTTTAAGGAAGCAAGCCAGCATAGGGCATGGTGGTCAGTTACCACAGAAAAAGGCCTTCCGTATATATATAACGGCGGAATTTGTTCACGGCCCATACAAGAGCCAGGCATTCGCGCTCGGTGATCGAGTAGTTCCTCTCGGAAGGTGACAAAAGGCGACTGGCATAGGCTATCACTCGTTCGAGACCGGCGTGTTTCTGAACCAGTACTGCACCTATGCCGTGTCCACTCGCGTCCGTGTGGACTTCGGCCGGAGCGGAAGGGTCAAAGTGCTCCAGAATAGGTGGACTAGTGAGATAATTGACGAGTGTAGAAAAAACAGTAGCTTGCTCAGGGCCCCAGGAAAACGGGTTATCGTGCCTAAGCAGATCCGTGAGGGGCCTGGCAATTTCAGCGAAGTTCTTGACGAAGTGCCGAAAGTAGGAGCAGAGCCCCACAAAGCGTCGAACTTCTTTCACCGATCGAAGAGCAGGGAAGTCTTTTACGGCTCGTATTTAGTCTGGATCAGGTTGGACTCCAGTAGCGTCGACGAGGTGCCCAAGGATCTTTATTTGCGACAACCGAAGTGGCACTTTGACGAATTTAGCTAAAGTCCAGCTCTGCGAAAAGCAGCAAGGGTGTCGGATAGGCGATGCAAGTCTGTCTCAAACGTGGGAGAAAAGACGATAACGTCATCCAGGTAGCATAAGCATGTCGTCCATTTAAACCCATGGAGAAGAGAGTCCATTATCCTTTCGAATGTGGCTGGCGCATTGCAGAGCCCGAACGGCATGACCTTAAATTGGTACAATCGGTCTGGTGTTACAAAAGCGGTCTTTTCGCGGTCCATGGCGTCGACTGCAATTTGCCAGTACCCTGATCTCAGGTCAATGGACGAGAAATACGACGCGCCATGCAAGCAGTCGAGGGCGTCGTCAATTCGAGGAAGTGGATAAACGTCCTTCTTGGTTATTTTGTTTAAATGTCTGTAATCAACACAGAATCGCCATGAGCCGTCTTTCTTTTTGACCAGCACGACTGGAGACGCCCATGGACTAGAAGAGGGCTCAATAACATCTTTCCGCAACATCTTCTCGACTTCCTGCTGAATGACGGTACGTTCGGCGTGGGAGACACGATATGGGCGTCGGCGGATAGGGGTCGCATCACCAGTGTTTATGCGATGTGCCACATGGGAAGTCTGGCCCAACGGACGGTTGTCCAAGTCGAAAATGTCCCGATATGACGCTAGGAGACAACGGAGCTGATGGGCTTCCGGAGGTGGAAGGTCCGACGCTATCATGTCCATAAAATCACTGGTAGTTCGTGAAATGTCCCGTTGGCTATCCGTAGAGGATTCAGAGTCGTCAGTTGTCACCACGGAAACTTCGCATTCAGCCAAGGGGATCAGTGTAGCAAGCGACATTCCACGGGGAAGGACTTGGGTGGACAAATCGAAGTTCAAAAATGGGAGGGCGATTTCGTTCTTCGCGACAGTCAAGACTGTATAAGGAAGGGTCACGTAGCGTTCAAGGAGTATATCGGTGACGGGCGAGACAAGGTCGTCACCATCTGGAACTGGCGGGCACGACGATAAACGCACGTAGGTCTTGGCCTTGGGAGCTAATCGAGCATGTTTCGGCGCCGCAAAGCCGGTAAGTGGGCGTGAGTCATCAAGGGGTGTTGTGGGCAGCTCAAGACGTAAAACCCCGGCGGCGCAGTCAATGAGGGCGGCGTGTTCTGTAAGAAAGTCTAGTCCGAATATTACGTCGTAAGAACATGTGTTCAAGACGGTGAACAAGACAGGGGTGTCGTGTCCGGAAATTGCGACGCGGGCGGTACACATTCCGGCTACGGTGGTCGTTCCTCCGTTGGCGACTCGTACGGAACGGCAGATCGCGGGCGTCATAACTTTCCGAAGTGCGCGGCGAAGGTTCGAACTCATGACTGAAATATTGGCACCTGTGTCGACTCAAGCACTAACACAAACCCCGTCAACGTGAACATCTATCAAATTGGGTCTTCAAACCAAAGTCAACAGAGGATTGGCATGCCGGGTCGTTATGAAGCATCACCTCCGGGACCTGCACTGGCTAGTTTTCTGAGAGGGAGGTCGAGAAAGTGGGCGGCGGAGTCTGGCGGCGGGGCTCCGCCGAACGCGACTGGCGACGCTGGGGTGACGGCGAGCGGCTAGATAGGTTGCGTCGTGTGTTTTCGGGTGCGAAGGGCTGCTGAGGACGTGGCGGAAAACGTCGAGGTAGTCGTCGGAGGGTGAGATGTTTTGGGGAAACCGTTTGACGGGTAAATGACGACCAGCTGCTGCGGCAATAAATGGGCGACGTGTCCAACGCGATGGCAGTTGAAACAAATGGGGCGGTCATCGGCTGTTCTCTATTCACCAGGACTGCGTCGTCGGTAGCGCAGTAGAACATCGTAGCGCGGCGGGACATCAGTACGGGGCGAAGGGGTACGGAAGCCGAACGCAGGGATCCTGGTGTCCCAAGGCACAAACTGAGTGAAGGCCCAGGGACGTGATCTCGTCTCTAACGACGGCTGGGATGAGAGAAATCGTGGGGCCGTTCCGGTCGTGCGCGCAGTGCTGAGCGACTGGAGCCATACGCCTCGATCTCACGGCGTACTATTTTCGTCAGGGCTCTCAGTCTGTCCTCCGTGCTAGGCGTCAGCGTTGTGCGTGGTGGCACCGAACACATCTTGACACGACGACGTTGCCGCCGTGTGAGGCAGTCGAGTAAACCTGGTGGGCAATGCGGCGGCATTTGGCCTCCTGGAAGCGTCGGCATTCGTTAAGAATGGCGTCGATTGTAGCGGCATCCTTACACATCAGCAGATGGAAGGCGTCATCTGCAATGCCTTTAAGGACGTGGCCTACCTTGTCGGCTTCCGACATTTCGGGATCAACCTTTGCGCAGAGGGCCAAAACATCGTGTATTTACGTGGTATACGATTCAGTGGCGGACTGGGCGCGCGAAGCGAGCTGTGACGTGCGGCGAGCTGGCGACCCACGGGGCTGCCAAAAATTTTGCGCATCTTTTCTCTGCAAACATCCCAGCTGGTCAACGTGTGCTCGTTGGTGTCATACCAGGATTTGGCTGTGTTTCTTAGATGGCAAGGTAGGTTAGCCAGCATTATTGTACTATCCCACCTGTTATGGACGCTGGCACGTTCAAACATGCGAATCCATTCTTCCACGTCGGTGTCGTCCTCACCGGTGAAAAAGCCCAGGTCACGGGGCTGAGAACGATGATGAGGGGCGCAACGGGTGCGGTCTCGTTGGCAGAAGGCATCGTGCGTCGACGAATGTGTCGCCCACTTCGAAGATGCGTGGTGTGGTGTTGCTGCGCTGTTGACAGGCACAAGGACGGGATCAGAACCGCAACCCCCACTAAGAAGATGTTACGAGGCAGATGCGGGCTATTTACAAGCTGTGCTTAAAAGCGATCTATTTTCAAAGAACGAGGCGTATAGTCCGAAGCCGAGCATACAAGCGTAGCTCATGCCAGTCTGTCTCTGCGCGACCTCTTCGTCTTCGCTTCGGCTTGCCTAGCGCGACCCACTGATGCGGCACGTACCCATAGATGAAATGTACGATGGATTGACCACCAGGTGATCCAGTGCATTGCCATGTGAAATGTCAAGAGGGCCGTGACAATATATATATATATATATATATATAGATATATATACATATATATATATATAGTCTGAAAAGACAAAAACTCACACAGAGCGCGAAAAAAATAAGGTTAGTAGAGACAGAGACGAACGAGAAAGACGTAGAAAATTGAAATAAGTTTACTGACGTTTCAGGGAGAGGACTCCCTTTCTTAAGAGTACAAAATAAGTTCGTTTCAGAGCTATATATATACAGAAAATGTAGCAAGGGAGAATGCAAGCTAAGAGGAGGGAGAGTTTGTACAAATGGATCATGGTTGGTGGGTAGCAAAAGAATGAAGAGAGAGCAGGAAAATAAATTATAAAAAGTATAATAAGAACACACAGTCACGTGGTACGAACTTGGAAAAAGAAGAGAGAGAGAAGAACCAAACACGGAGAAAAAAATAAAAAATAATAAATAACAAGGTCATTTTCACCCGTGGCAACGGGGGTGAAAGAGGGGTCAAAACAAGATATGCCCATGCCCGTGTTTGACATGGGCAAAAAGATTAGTCACGCGGAACGAAGACGTTCCAAAGAACATATGCACACAAAGGGCGAACATCTGCCCATTCACACACGTTCTAGGAATCCAAGTAAGGTCATTGAAACAAGAGACACGTGGCTTCTGTTGGTGGGAGGCAAGGGTCGCGCCCAAAAGCAGTAGGACAGGCAGTTTCGACAGGAAAGAGTGTATATTGCTATACAAAGAGCGGGGAAAAAAATTAACCAGGTGATTTTCCCCTCCCTCGTGGCAACGGGGGTGAAAGAGGGGTCAAAACAAGATATGCCCTTGCACGAGTTTGACATGGCCAAAAAGATTGGTTACGCAGAACAAGAAAAACAAGATATGCAAATGCACACAAAGGGTGAACATCTGCCCATACACACCCGATCTAAGAATCCGGGTAAGGTCATTGAAACGTGAGACACGTGGCTTCTGTTGGAGGGAGGCAAGGGTCCCGCCAAAAAGCAGTAGGACAGGTAGTTTCGACTCGAAATGAGTGTACATTGGTATATAAAAAAAGAAGGTCAAACAAGCCATGAAAAGAAAGAAAACAGGCAGGTGCACGCGTATGACGCGGCAGCAAGTGGTATATATATAAGTGTAAGAATAAATGTTTCTTGGACACCGGCAAATATCAAGAAAAAGAAAGACACACTTCGAAAGAGGAATGGTATAACGTTTCGGCCGAGGGACCGGCCTTCGTCAGATTCTGACGAAGGCCGGTCCTCTGCCGAAACGTTTCACCATTCCTCTTTCGACGTGTGTCTTTCTTTCTCTCTCTCTCGCTCTCTCTCTATATATATATGGTTTGGAAATGAGGGGCTTGTTAGGAAATACAGAAAGAACTGCCAGCAGTCTACAACGCCAAAGAAGGCATAGGGGAGTGGTTAGACTTTTTTTACCATTATTGACGTTACATTATTTTTTATTTATTAATTACGTGAAAAAAAGAAAGAAAGAAAGAAAGAAAGGAAAACACGCGCCCAGAGTGGGGACCGATCCCACGCCTTTCGATTAGATCTCGAATGCCTTACCAATTCGGGAAGCCTTACCAATGCCTTACCAATTGGTAAGGCATTCGAGATCTAATCGAAAGGCGTGGTTCGGTCCCACTCTGGGCGCGTGTTTTCCTTTCTGTCTTTCTTTCTCACGAAATTAAAATAAAAAATAATGTAACGTGAATAACGTAAAAAAAGTCTAACCACTCCCCTATGCCTTCTTTGGCGTTGTAGACTGCCGGAATTTCTTTCTGTAAAATATGATATATATATATATAGATATTATATATATATATAGATATATATATATATATATATATATATATATATATATATATATATATATATATTATATATAATATATATACATAAATACATCTATATGATTTGCGTTCTCAAACCTTCCTGGGTCGATCTTCGTCTTCGTCCCAGGGATGAAATGCGCTACGCGTGCAGAGAACAACACTGTGGTATGTCCCTCGGGCAACATTTTATTTTTTCCTTTTCTTAGCACCAGAACTGACCCCGCCGGTTAGAAATGCAACCTCGAAGCATCCAGACCCGCGCTAATTCCCCGACGAGTAGTTAAAACCCAACTCAGAAACCAGAACAAACCATTCGCATTCTCACACCCTCCTGGGGCCATATTCGTCTCCGTCGCGGGGTAGAAATACGGTACGCGCGCAGAGAACAACGCTTTGGTATGTCCCTCGAGCAACTTTTTATTTTTTTCTTTTCCTTAGCAACGGAATTGACCCCACCGCTTAGAAATGCCAACTTCGAAGCATCAAGACCCGCGCTAATCACGCGCCGAGTAGTTCAAAGCCAACTCAGAAAGCAGAACGAACCATTCGCCTTCTAAAAGATTCCTTGGCCGATCTTCGTCTCCGTGGCGGGAGGTAGAAATACGCTACGCGCGCAGAGAACAACGCTGTGGTATGTCCCTCGGGCAACTTTTTCATTTTTTACTTTTCCTTGGGAACGGAACTGACCCCGCCACTTAGAAATGAAAACTTCGAAACATCCAGACCCACGCTAATCCCACGCTGAGTAGTTAAAAGCCAACTCAGAAAGCAGAACAAACCATTCGCATTCTCAAACATTCCTGGGCCGATCTTCATCTCCGTGGCGGGGTAGAAATACGCTACGCGCGCAGAGAACAACGCTGTGGTATGTCCATCGGGCAACTTTTTTTTTTCCTTTTCCTTAGCTAGTTATGCCTTTGTGTTTTTAATTGTTCTTTATGTGATCTTGCATTAGCTTTATTCATGTTCAATCCAATTTGAAAAAAATACGTATTACCATTGGGTACACACTCCGTTTATTACCTCGTAAGCAGCTTTTGCCGCCAAAAAAAAGCTTTACGAATAATTTAGATGCGAACGCCTTTTGAATGGCTTCGCCAACGATCTCATTTCAGTAATCGACGTGAACAACCTGCACTCCCCACCAGAACCACTGCCAACAAACATATACGTGCTTTATGTGTTCTTTGTTTGCTGCATCTAAAATTAAATGTTTTCGGAAAAGCTTACTTCGGCAGCTCAAAAATGTGCACCAAATTATGTAGCGTGATGAACTCAATTGGAAAACAAAACGCCAGAAATCCTTCTTCGTAATGTATTGGCTTGTGAGAGTAGGCACGGCAGCACTGTGGAGTATTCAAGAAAGATTTAATTATTTGAAATAATAAAATGATTCTCTACCAACTATGACAACAATAAAAGTTCGGTTTTTTAGTGAATGGCTAAGATATGAAAAGTGGGGCTGGCAAGTTCTAGAAAGAAAAGTGGCTCACAGAATTCTTTAAAAGACCCAGCTGCGCTAGTTGTGTATGTCCGGTGTTCTAAACACGTTTTCTAGTTCCAACAAAGCATCCCAAACTCACGGGAGTTAGACATGTGTTGTGTATTTCAAGTTAGGAAAGATTTATATTTATTTTTTCGAAACGACAGTATATCTTGTTTTTTCTTCAAATATCAAAAGTAAAAAGAGCATTCGGGGAAACTGAACGGAAATCACAAAAGGAAAATACGTCAGAAACTGTAAAAGCGCTAAGGTATGCTTTCAATTGGTTTGCATAAAACTTATTGATTTTAAGAAAACACCAAAAATTTCTTTTCATAGAACAACTGTGTTTCGAAAGAAGGTTTAATTTCCCCTTTTGAGTATGCCTTATAAATGATGCAGACTGTGTTTTGTTTTGGATGAGTTTGGTGGTAGTAATGTTTTGCGAATCTTGCTTTTTCTTCAGTTCACATGTGTCGTGAGTACAAACCTGACATAGAATTTTCAGAAAGATCATTTCATTTTTAATGCATGCCTTTCAAAAGGTTGTATAGCATAAATGGTATTCTTTGCACTAAATAGGATAGAAACTCATAACGAAGTGCCAAGTGCCCCCTAGCATTGCTCGCCACAGAAAACAAGCTTAGTAGGGCATTTTGTACTTTGATTCACTATCATATTTTTCGTAATGCCAAGAATAAAGTTCACGTTATGGTAAATACGCCGCTCCTTAATACGTATTTTGAAAATGAGATAATCGTTCATCATATTCAATATAAACATTTTACTCACGACGAACGTCAACTACATATGCGAAATGGGCACAAAAGTATTACCGACCGGCCGGAGAAAAAGCAGATAATAAAACAACATCTGCGATGCTTTCAGCAAACGTAATAAAGGACAAATGAGACTATCTGTCGGTATTTACAGTTGTGTTACAAGAACATTGCTCATTTGCTCCTGAAATCAATGCTTTTATAAAAAATATTTCAAAGCAAGACTTCGCGCTGTAAGATTTTCTGATAACCTCCACTTTGAGTTGTGCGTTTACTTTCAGGTAACTATTTTGTTTCTTTTGAATTGCACTCAAAAGAACCATCAATGTACTTTCGAAAAATAAATTCAAATGTTTTCACCCAAAAATGTACGATCTATTTCTGATTTCGACGAGCAGAGGATGTTTTTCTCTAAATAACAAAACGAACACAACTAGCCGCACTGCATCTTCAAAATAATTCTCAAAACTATTTTCTTTCTTAAAGTTGTCGACGTCACGTTTTGCCTGTAATGAATTTACTACAAAACCATATATTTTATGCTTAGGATAGTTTGGATGGAATAATTTCAAAATTTTAAAAGAAAATTGTTCCTGAATAGTCTCGAATAACCAAACTTTTTTTGCTGTTCATGTATTGCGAGTGACACAGAAAGGATTATGCGGGTCAGTAAATTCTAACTTTCAATGCGCTGCAGAATACTATTTGATGGCACTCGTATGTCCACGTACTGGGCTGCTGCTTCCCCACTTATGAACTATTGAAATTTCTAAAGGGGCCGAAATGTGCCTCAGTGAATTTCGTTTTTTTCAGAAATTCCTGTCGCATTTGGGTACGTGGTAGTGGATGGTGTAAAACAACCAGGTTGTGAAATAATTGCACTCACCAGAACTGAGCGTGCCTATCCTTCATGTTCGTTTCAAATGCACGAGTGTTGAGATGTTGAGAATCATCAACCTACCCACGTTGATGCTGCTATCAGCGTTTGGCCACCTCTCATTCAGAAATCAGAGTAATATATGCCTTCGGCAGGCGTACTGTGACGCTCAAAGTGGTAAATTTGCAAATATCTATTGTATTTTTGATATGGTCTGTGATATAGCTCAGTTAAACTCATGGCTGTGTACCTTCTTGGTAACAATGAACAGCGCGAAATCTCTCCACAGTGGCATTTTCTCCTTAAGTTACGTAAAAACATAGCAAAGAAATTATTTACTGCATTCTCAGCAAACGCAACAGTTCGTCGCTACCACTTTCCTGGTGGTCAAACGGGTCATAATTAACGCCGGATAATAATGGTGTTTAAAAAAGTGCTGTTAGCTTTTTCTTGCAACAACCTTCTTTGCGCATACGGGCTGCTAATTCTACCTAAATACGCATTCATGATCTGCCAGAAATGATCTGCAACGAAAGATGCAATTGCACACCTATCATGTATAATCACTAGCGCTTTAGCGCGCCTGTGTGCAGTCTGTAAGTGCGCACCAACATTTTACAACCCTGGTTTGATTAGGTTGCTCGAGAACCGGTTGTGGTTACGGCAACGATTTATTATTGGTTTTTATGATCCCGTACGTAAAGAATTTGTGAAGATCTTATTCTTCAATATTGCTTCAGCGCTGTATTTTTCAATTTTTTTCCAAATACAATGCTTTAGCATCGCCTGGGCCCAATTACAAGAAATGGGTTTGTACTTTTAGTTGTACACTGACAAGACATTATCTCTACCTGAAGGCTACATCCCGAATTACCGCCTTAATGTATTGTTTTGACATTGTTACACAGAAGAAACAGAAATAAAAAAACAAAAACCAACTTTCGCAATACCTGCGGCTATTGTAGGGGCGCCAATTTATCAACATGTCAATCTCCTTTACTGATTGAGAGATAACTGAATGGCCCGGTGTATGTTGAGCGTGCACTGAAGTGAGAGCGAGACATCTACGAAGCAGTTCATTTGCTGGTTAGGAGTCATTAAGGTTGGTCTCTGTTTTTCTGCATTCCATTCCTCTTTGTTGTGCATTGTCTCTTTCAGATGTTTATTTATTCGTAGAATCATGAGCCAACTGGCCCATCATTCCAAGTTAGTGAATTAGTCAAAACTAAACCACGCACCGTATATGAGCATCGTCTCCCAGCTTTAGCCCAAACGTGACGCCAGCCCAAATTTTAGACTTGTTTTTTATCGGACATCAAACTCACCGGAATGGTTGTTTATGTGATGTAGTCCCGATGTTTCACGACGCGGTCTCATTAAACATGACTTCTGAACGCTTTTATTGGAACGCAAGGCTTTCCCAATAATACGTTTTACTTCTGCTTTAGCACGTTCTGCCTGGTACTGTATTTTCGCTGGTATGTCCATCATTTTATGAAAACACAAGCTACGTAAATCCGACCATTACACCTAAGGTGTGTCAACTCGCTTAATGGGAAATTCAGAGTAATATTCTAGTCACGTTTTTGAACCACAGCGCTAACGACAAGACAAAGGGCGATAGCAAAGGGAACGCGAAGCTCTGACTTACAATTCATTTTTATTTTCTCCAACGGCTCCAAATATCAGCAAAATTAAAAGGAAACAACACATAAAAAAGCACACGAAAGAAAAACACGTGTAAAACCTGTTAACCACTGAGTTAACCATTATCGGTACGTGTACTGTTAAGATAGTCTATCTCGTTCCTGAGTGCAATTGAGGCTATTCTTCTTCCTGTCTGCAATAGAGACTTTCCTTTTTTTCTTTGATATTTGGCGCCGTTAGAGAACTTAAATTCGAGCTGTAAGTCAGGGCTTCCTGTGTCATCTTGCTATCGTCCTTTGCCTTGTCGTTTTCGCTGTGGTTCAACATTCATCACCAACTCGTCCAAGTTTTTACGTTGCTATTCTAATCTCGTTCCGCCCACACAATATTTTAAAATTTCTGGCCGCCTGGGTGTTATTATTTCTACTCGTCGTTTAAACCCCTGTTTCTTCGGGTGGGGTAATTAAATATTTTTTTAAACGTGCAGATGGCTACTTTGCCCACAGCGGTGGTGGCGACCGCTGTCGGCGCCCCGCCGGCGCCAACAGCGGGCCCGAAGAATCACGCGGTGCGCTTCCAGCTGGGTGTGTCGTGGGGGTGTGTCACCGATTAAAAGTTCATTTCCGCATTCTCCTCGAAATCGCTGACTAAGTAGTAAAGCTTTACTTTAACGCAGCACCCCCGAAGTGTACAAAATAGTGATTAGCTGTTGGGACGTGAACAGATGCTGGAATCCGCTGTGCAAGCAAAAATATGACGACGCTCTTGAACAAAAGCTTTACAGGAAACGTACCTGTGCGAAATTTAAAGAAAATGTTTTCACGCCTTAAGGACCACACATTTGGCACATACAATTTAGGACGTCTTAAAACGACACTGGTGTTACAGCGCACAATATAAAGGGTTGGGATAAACGGCAGAAACAAGGGCACCGGAAGCAAAATCACGCGAAGCATCAAACATGTACTCAAGGCTAAAAGGATTGTTTAAGAAGTAGGCCAATCAACCACTTTTCTGGCAAACCCCGTAGACTTCGGGCGGCGTCCACAGAGATCAATCACACAACAATACCACGGAAAAAAAAGGGAAAGAGGCGTTTGCAGTGCGGCTATCAAAAACGTATGTTGAACAGGTAACAAGTACAAAATGAGAAAAAAACCGCCAAACAAATGATTAAGAGTTCCAAGTCACCGTCGTAAAACGGCAAGAAAAAGTTACCACATCAAACCACACAATGAGGTTTAGAAAACCGGTGCAAAGCCTGTACCGTGAGGCGTGAGGAATCAAGCACCAGTATGTAATAAAGATGGCAGGTTACAAGAAACGTGTTGCACGCAGGAGCACGGAAAAGTTGCCCAGCTTTGTTGTACGCCAACCATTCGCTTGTCGTCGTAACTTCAAAGGCTGGTCCGACCAATGCGAGTGAGTACTGCGAACCTCTGAGAGGAAGCACTCAAAACTGATTCTCGTGGAACCATCGCGTGTCGTAGACCATACCCCAAACAAAAACCAAATTCGCACATTGGCAACGCAGAAGAAAGGTTGACTTTGTTACCGTACCATTTTTAGATCGCAGCACTTTGTCGAACTACACAGTAGTATGGTGGCGCCAGCGACGGCGACGGCAATACTCCCGTACCGGGTGCGTGAACAAGACAGCTAAGGCAGAAAGACAGTGTGGAGGACCGTCTGGGGAAAGTGTGAGAGCAATGTGCCGTGCACTGCTATGGTGCCCATTGTCTCACGACCTCCCCCTCAGCCTTTCGCTGTGAGTTGCCCTCGAGATGTGCCCTCCTCGGGGGAAGATGAGGAAGAAGAAACAAGAAGGGGCCTTCTTTGCCTGGAGCTGAATATATTCAGCCCCGTGCAATGAAGGTGAGCTCAGATCACATTCAAAATCGGCACAATGAGCCAGTTAATATTCCACCATGCTCTGTAAAAATTTGATCCGGTTTGATACAGTTTTGAGTGATCTAAGTCAGTGGAGATTCCTCAACTACCGTAAGCCTAGCATCTGGCCCCACGGAAAAGGCTCAAGCCCACCTTAATCTAAGCTGGACGCTTCCAACATCGGACTTTCCCCTTCCACAATGTCCTCGAACTCCGATATTCAGCTGCTGCCTTCAGCGGACACCGCAAGCAATTTATAGAAGCGCAAGTTGAGCGACACAAACACGCATCCACCTCAAGGAACCACCTCAACTTTCACTTCGGCTACGAATGTTCCTCAAGCAGGCAATACCAAAGACGGTTGGACATATGTTTCCAGATCTCGTCGAGCGCGACCACGCCTTACCACGGCAGCGCATGATCGAATCGCTAAGGAGAAGTTCACGGTGCTGCTGCGCCCAAAGAACAATGTTTCCGTCGGCGCCATTCCCCACAAAGGGCTTGCTGCAGTTCTTGCTAGTTATGCCCCGCATGCATCATTGAACGGACTGACATCTACCTATGTCAACCACCGCAGCAATTCCGTCACGATAACGTTCTACAACAAGACCAAGGCACTAGCATTCTGTGCGCAAAACAAATGTAAGATTAATGGTGAAATTTTAGAATATGAGGCGCACCTCATGCACCCCAAAGGGACATCTAGGGGTCTGATCCAAGTCGACCCGGGCGACTCCGACGAGGACCTCCGAAGCCAGACAACATGTGAGTCGGCCGTCATACTAGATATTCGTCGCCTTGGGAAGACTAATTATGCCCTCGTGACGTTTGACACGACCGCGCCTCCTCGAACCGTCCGCAACTACCTCGAGTTGTGTAAAGTGAAACCTTATGCCCCTCGCACACTGGTTTGTTATCGTTGCCTCCGGGATGGCCACCTGCAGAAACATTGCCCCAATCCTGCTGTATGTTCCCAATGTGGTAGACCGCATGAAGAAGACGAATGTCCTGATGCGACGCCTATTGCAACCTTTGCAAGAAGACTGGCCATACAGCGCGTGATACCAATTGTCAGTTCAAAATCAGCCGCCTAAAGATCATGCAGAAGCGAATGCACCAGCGTTCCCACAGTCCGCCCCGCCGGCACATCACTGGCTCCGAACCTTTATTCCCGCGTAGACAGTACAACATAAGCAGTACCGTGGATTTCCCGCATCTTTCCCCGACACCCCACATTTCGCCCACGACTGCGCGTTTACCATCTCGAGAGCGTTCCGGCAGCGCGTGAGTTGGAAACAAGCGGAAGAAACAATCACGAAAGGTGTCCAACAATGCTCCCTCTTCGGAGTACCTGGATTGTCTTTCTTCAAAGATCACAGCCCTACAAACTGAGCTGTCCTCACTGCAGCAAGAATACAAGCACGCCTGCGCCGCACAAGCCCGAAAGACAGCAGAACTTAAAGCACAGCAGGAGAACCACGCCACTCAGGTTCTCAGTCAAAGGAATTCTACGTGCCAGACGTCCGGTTTTCATTGCGCCTGGACCGCCACAGAGGTTGAACACCTTATAAGCAGGTTGATCTCCAAACATCTCGACATCGCGCTCTCTAAGTACTGGCCACACTTGTCTCAGTCTGCAGTTCCCGCTGTGTCCAAAGCAGCACCCCAAGCGACCCCGGCCTTTCAGCATGATCCATCGGTACTATCCAACACAGAACACGGCAGCAAGTGCTAAAGCACCGTTGCTGCTGCAGTGGAAGTGTCGCGGGTTGCGCTCCAATGCCGCAGAGCTCAATGAACATCTACTGGCTTTAGATCGCAAGCCGTTGGTAGTCCTGCTCCAAGAGACGAAAGGAAAAGGCCCGGGCATACAAGGCTACCGTTCTTATGAGGTACCCACCATTCGCTACGCCTCCATTTCTGACCAAGCTACCAGCGTAGTGATCCAACAGACAGCTTTATACGTTCTGAGAGGAACCCCTCACTGCCAGGTGCCTACTGCAGGCATGTGCAACGATGTTCAGGAAGTAGTGGCTGTCCGCGTGTCCTTTGGAGGGAGGACCTTACTTGTTGCATCGACCTATGTGCGTCCTCAATTACCAGGTGCAAATTTTGACTGGATGCGGCAGTTGCGTGCTCTGTACACCCGGGACGAAGTTGTGATTGGGGGTGATTTCAATGCCCTCAGCACGACTTGGGGATATCGCGTCACCAACATCCGCGGCCGCAACCTCGAGGAATCAGCAGGAGATGCGGGCCTCATCCTTGTTAATGATCTGTCATGCCCCACGCGGCTAGGGCTGTCGCCGAGCCAAAGGGACACCATTCCCGATTTGACCTGGGCCACTTCTTCCAAGGTGTCATTATGGAAATGCGACTCTTCATCTTGGGGAAGTGACCATTACCCCATTTGGATCACGATTTCCGGCACCGCGCGGAAAATTAACAAGAAGGTCCGGTATGTAGACTGGCCCCGTTTCAGGGAGCTTCAATTTTTCGGAAAGACATTGCAACGCGAACTTAGACTCACTCACAATTCTGCTAAATTGCATTTTGATTGCTGCAAATGGTTCTACAACGGCCGTCGAAGTGGACCGACACTCCTGCTCCCGATCGACACCTGATAAATCTATGGAATGTTCGCGACGACTTGCAGGAGCGCTATCGGACCGGTGGTCGCACTTATGTTGACCTTGTGCGCCTCTGCCACCAGACAGCGAGCATTAGAAAATACTCGAAGCTCCTTGCCCGCAAGCGTCGGGAAGAGCACTGCGACTCTTTTTCCTCTCACACTGGGTCCCGGAAACTGTGGAGCACCTTTCGAAGCCTAGCCGGGCGTACAAAGCTGCAGGGTACAGTGGATACGGTGCTACTTCGAACTGGGCAATCCCGTCAGGTGTTCGAAAGAGAGGCGGCACGTATTTTCTTTCCCCAACCCCCGTCTCAACCGCCACCTTATATCTACGCTCTGGAGCCAGTGGACGACAGCGAACAGATTGAGATGCCATTTACATCTGCTGAGCTCACGGTTGCCCTTGAGCAAATCAATGTGTCTAGCACACCAGGAAAAGACGGTGTGTCTTGGTCTATGCTTCGCAATCTGCCAGTAGCACAGAAAGAGGAGCTTCTTCAGGCACTTAACGACATATGGATCAGTGGCGTCGTCCCTTCAGCCCTCAAGCACGCTGTTGTGGTACCCATTCCCAAGGCAGGCAAGGATCCTGCAGTCCTTGCAAATTTACGTCCAATCTCGCTTACGTCTACCGCCTGTAAGTTGATTGAGCGGATGGCCACGACTCGACTGAGTCATCACTTGGAAGAAGAAAACAACTACTTCCACCCGGCTCAGACAGGCTTCCGACCAAATTTAAGCACCCACGACAGTCTCTACCTTCTACGAAAGTTGGTGCGAGCAAGCCGGTATAAGCGGCCACACATTCTGGTTGCTATTGATTTGCAAAAGGCTTACGACACCGTATCACACGCAGCGGTACTCGATGCCCTAGTAGATGCTTATCCTGGTAAGCGGCTACGCAATTTTGTACGGAGCTTCCTGGCTAACCGCACATACGAGATTCGATACCCGGGCCCCCACGACAACCCTTTCCTTCACCAATTGCTGCGGGGTGCCCCAGGGGGCTATCATCTCCCCTATTCTTTTTAATTTGGCTCTCAGGAAGTTGATTCATGGGGTGTCTGCGGTGGAAGGTGTTCATGTCACGGCCTATGCCGATGACATCACAATTTGGACTGAGGCAAGTGACCACCCCACAACCGATGCCGCGATGCGTCAATTACAGAAGGCCCTAGACACGTTCAGCGCCCTCCTAGCTCCCACTGGAATGAAAATATCGCTTGCGAAAACACACTTCCTGGCCGTACGGGGTACACCTGCAGAACGCTCCCGGATTCATTTAACCATTGACGGCGTTTCGCTCCAGCCTGCTCCACAGGATTGGGTGCGTGTCCTCAGGGTGCCCGTTCACCAGCACGGTGGCGCTACAGAAAGGATCAAGCAACTTCGGCCGCAGTGGCGTAGCCTCCTGCACCTCATTCGCCGCACCTCTAACACCTTTGGCGGGGCATCGCAGGACGTAGCTCGGCGGTTAGTGCAAAGTGTACTTGTGTCCAAAGCCTCATATGGCGCCATGTGCTATTCCCTCACAAAACACCAGACCCACCAGCTAGAGGTCCTTTACCGGGAAGCGCTTCGGGGCTATAACTGGGCTTCCACGACACACAAGGATTGAGGAGCTCTATCGGTACGCTGGTCTTCCCACTCTTGAAAGCATAATCCAATCCAGGGCAGAGGGGACGAAAGACCTTCGCAATCTCACTCACCAGGGCCGCCGCTTACTATGCCATGCCTGTGAGGATTTCGACACGTCTGTGCCGACCATACATAAGCACATTCCACCTTGGGGGGATGAGCTCATTACTGAGCAACGGCCAGCACCCACTCCACGTCACCAAGGAACTTTTCCCATCGCATAGACATGTTCCTTCGGTCACCGCCCCTCCCTTGAACACAGAAGACTCATCAACACTTTCTGTCTTCGTGGCTGCTTTGTGGCGGCGCCATTACAAACGGCGTCCCTCGCCGCCGTTGCACGTGTACCGGCTGTAGACACAACCCGCACGTTGAAGATGACTATACCACCTACCGCCACAACGCTGGAGCTTCGCGCCATCGACGAGGGGTCCAGCTGGCTGCACGCCTACTGGCAGCTGATCCCCAAACGTACCGAAACGTCAGCATATTTACGGACAGCGCAGAGGCTTTACGTTATCTCATTGGACCACCCAGACGGCACTCAGTCGCTCATAACATTAAACGTTCCTGTGCAACGTTGCGACTGCGCACTGGCATTACTGTGACCGTTCGCCTGACACCCGGGCACGCAAGAGCCCTCGGTAGTGAGTGGGCCCATCAGCTGGCGAGCGAGGCTTGTCGAAATTTCCGCCCGCAGCTTGACGGCTCCCGCACTGAGGAGTTCTGCTTGGATCGCGATGGCGAACGCCGCTGCCACAAACAGCGCCTCCGACAGGAGATCCTTTCAATAGTGCCCATCAACCCGGACCCAGTGCCTCCTGGGCTTAGCCGCGCTGCACATGTCTTCCTGAACCGTGCGCGCTCCGGATACGCTTTAACAGATGACGTCGTGGCCAGGTGGAGGCACGCCTCGAATAGAACAATGAGGAGCGGCAATTCCACGGCAGCAGCTTCCGAAGACCTTTCATCTGCGGTGGCATCACCATCCGACCCTTCGTACGTCTGCTACGCATGTGGGCAGTCACTGAAGCCAACCATCCATCACCTTGTATGGGACTGCATAGGTCTGGTAGGGCCACGTGAGACACATCGGCCTGCCTGGGTACTCGCTTATGAGGACTGGATCCGTCCGAAGGGCCGCATCAAACAGACTTTATCCGCACTTTGGCGGTTCGTTCTGGACTCCTCCATGTTGGGACACTATTGAGGTGTTCATCTCTCCCCCCTCCTCTTCCGCATGTGGCCTTGAGCCATCCCTTTGAATAAAGGTTCGTTGTTGTTGTTGTGCCCTCCTCCTCCCACCTCTGCCAGCCGCTCCTCCTCCATTCGCGGCTAATCTGAACTACTCGGCATTGGTGCGGACGGTTCTAACCGAATTTGCAACAAGCTTGGCGGCAGCTATACGCTAATAAATACCCGCACAGTAGCGCGTACTGCGTGCCTCCGCCGTTCACGCGATCACTTCCTGAGAAGACTGCATTTCTCGCCGCGCAAAAATTTTGCTTTGTGGAGTACGGCAATCATCACCTGCTTTTTTTTTGCATACACACACACCAGGCAGAACGGCCACAAAATGAGATAATTCAGTGGCAACGGGGTTGATTCACATCCATCACAAAACAATTCATTGAAAATCTGACAATTGCTGAACACTGCCTGGCACGTGGCATCTGAATGTAACAGCACCGGTATAGAATAGGCGCACTCCATCCGCACAGAACCGTGGCTCTAGGCAATCTATAGACTGTGCCGGTCTGCTTCTTGATGAAATTTTAGGCACAAGACAGAGAAAAAATATATTCATGGTAGCACAAAAATGATGAAAGAAGTATGTCACCTTTAAAGAGGAAGAAGCGAATGAATTGTTCGGAATGTGATATAGCAGTACAGGCATTTTTTTTAAGTATCACCATATTTTCGTCTTAAAAGCGTATAAGTAGATATGATCGTCTTGAGCATTCTGTTTGTTATTTGTTTACCCTTGGATTTGGAGAAAAAGTACAGCATGCATTTCTGGCAGAAATAACTGCCGACATTGTTTCGCCCCCCCCCAAAATTTTCTCGCTGCACCTGATTAATCTTACGTCTTTTGAAAGCCTGCTGATGCTTATAACACTTGTTAAGTGCTTCATAGCTTTTACATCGTTTCTATTTATTAGTCTTTTGCGCAAAATTCTTCGACCAGTTTTTTTAATATTCGTACGAGGCGTCACATACAGGAGTGATGCTGAAACCGCTATTTGTTTTCAATTTGTTTTCAATTTATAGTTTTGTAAATTTTTTAAAGAACGTACATCATCAACTCAACGCTCCTAAACCATGGCCAATCATTCAAGACGGTATAGGCTGAGATGCAAAGAAAAAAATACAGAACCTTTGCTCTGCGTTTAGCAGCGTGCGAAGATGACATACTCCTAGAGTATTGGCCCGCTACCCTTGAGACACCGGCTAACACAACATCAGATATCTGGTCGGCCTGCTGCTGTGTAGACACGGGCTGAAGTCACAACGGATAGCCCGAAGAATTTGCCTTTTCTCGGTGAAGCCGCTGTCTTTTTTTACAGAGCAACAACAGAAAGAACAAAAACGAAGACCACAATTCGTCATTTGTCATTCTAGTGCCTGATTGGTTTGATCGATTGATCCAGCTTCTAGACTGCGTAAAAAGACTTATCTTAATAACCGTTGTATATGTCTATCGAAATACAGGTGTTCAAGTCTATTCCTCTATCAGTTACTCATCGATGGCGGAGCTTGGCGTGCAAAAGTTCTTCAGAATATTGAGATGACAGTGCTTATTCGCCTTCTTTGTTTTACGCATAGGCAAGGGAGCGTCGTTGGGCGCGAAGCTTGATGGCAGCATGTGTAGCAACGTTCGTTGTGAAATAATGGCTTCCGAAGCGTCGATTATAGAGAATAAGCAGCCACTATACCTAGAAGTAGTTATACCCACCCACCATATACCCACCACGCAACGCGTTTTCCGAGAACGCGTTACCTGCCTTCCTTAGCTATGTGCGCATCGAGCTATTCTTCTGGGTCCGCTGACTACGACCGCATGCATAGGGTTCTACAGAGGCGCATGCATTAGAAAATCCAATAGTAAACAAAGAGCAGTCGGGATTTTTCATCGCCTATTCAAAAAAGACACAGAAAGAAAGGTTTTGGGGCGCTGAAGTTCGCTTGCCTTAGAAGCCTTCCATGGCTCCTGCTCCAATGTCCAAATAGAACAGATGAAGTCGTGCTTTTGTCAGACAATCAGCATATAGTCTCGCTTGGCCTTGAGGTTCTGTTGAGACAATTCTGCAAAAAACAGCCGCAGTGAGTCTGATGTAAACGTTTTCGGGTATTGTTGAACTCCGCAAAACATTTCCAAGAAACCAAGAAAAGCAGCGATTTAGCACACTCACCTTCCAAGAATATGGCCGGGGTTCCCAGAATCCTTTTTTTATTTCAACTGGCTAAGCAAAAACGGCTTGCAGCTCTAAGTAAAAATCGCCTTGAGGGAATGTCCTAGTTTATTGCTTAATGTATTCACTCCGTAGAGACTTTTTAATATCTGAATGCGGTAAACAGCCCACGCAATAAATACTTTTAATTATTACATTCGTATTGATGCGCTTTATTATAACATTTGCGACTATAATAATTTGTTTGGGAAGATATTGGGATAGTAAAGCATTTTGTTGTGCTGTTGGTTTTGCGGAGTAACAGGAACATAACTGCGCAAATGGACTGGATGGATGAAGAAGGGCAACAATATAGTCGCAGACTCACAACTAATTTACTGAAACTGGCCGCTGTTTGAACCACCGGCTAAGAGAACACCATCTGTCGATAAATAATAAAACTGGCCCGGATGTGGCCAGCTGTGACCCTGACCGGCACCTCCGGGTCGTTTAGAAGAATAAGATAGCAGCAAGCTCTTCTGGGGTCCCGGAATAAGGGCATCACTCACGACGTTCTTAACTGAGGAAAATTGCAGTTTTCCTCCTCTTGCACTTGCCTGATTTCTTATTCCATATAGAAAGTATACCCCCTTCAGAAACCGTGATTGGTAACTGAAATAGGGCCGTACCACGGTACAGTTTGCCCGGCTGCAAACATAACATTTTCTATTTCTGGCAATTTTTCGCGGTGTCTCGTAATTCAATCTCTTTATGCAACCAGCTTTGCTGCATCACAAACAGTAATGTTTATTTCAAAGCATTTTGAAAGGTTTAGTGGAATAACGTACATGGCAACAAAGAAAACTTGTGAAGTAGTTGTCAAGTAAACGGCCAACAGTGGGCCACAGAGCTTCTTCAACAGTATCAAACTGTCAATCTGGACATGAGCATCTCACCCAGCGGAGCTTGAATAGCTCGCCGTTGGTGATCTCTGAGTAAGCTGTGCTCAACAAAGCAGGTGCCGAGCTTATGGAGAATCTTTAAGATGCGCCCCTGGAGGCTGTTACGAGCATCACCATCAGCCGAAGTAATAAAGGAATACTCTCTTAGAACGATATCTGTACATTCGTTGGTTCTACGCTTCTGAAGTCCTTAACGCAAGCTTCATCCGATCTGCCAACTGGCCGTACATTCCGAACGAGTGCCACTCTTTCAAATTTCACCGAATCGGCCATGGCGATAGCTCCTTTCGACGACGCACATTGGGCAAATAGGCCGAAAACAAATATAACCCCATAGTTTAACGCAAAAAACCGTGCCTGCTCGAACAGCCACGCACCACTGCCAAAATATTTTCGTACGTTTGACTAGATTCACAATAAACAACAGAATCATATATGTAAAGGTACCCGAGAACATTATGCTGGAAGCCCCGAAACAACAGCGCCTCTTGTAGCCTCAGGAAAGTAGGATTGCACAACTTGACGGTGTTCGGCGCAGCCTCTGGGTTTCACCGGCGGTCAAGGTCGGTGCGACTGATCTGATCTCGCCACGCACCCTGCTGGTCTGTCTCTTGCAGCTAAAGCCGGCACAACGCCACTCGGTCAGCTGAAAGATGGATATGATGGCAAAGTTTCTGTAAGGAGCGATGCCTCTTTTAATGTTGCCAACCCACCGGACGCCGGTACAACTCAGGGAACGGAGGAGATTGACTTGGAGGGACCTGCAGCGCCTCCCACCCTGTACTGCACCACCTGTGAAACCTGTGGCACATTTATTACTTTCACTGGCGGTTGCTGCTGACAGCAACACAGAATAGGCACGGTCAAATAGGCGCAATTCGCAAGGACCTCCGAGGATGTTCGAGGTCAAAATGGATTTCGTGGCGTTCCTGCCAGAGTCGCTGACCAGAGACTGGCTGGGACGTTTAAGTAAGCAGAAAAGATAAAAATCCCATTACAAGAACAACAGCCCCAAAACCAAAGCATAAACAAGCACACAAACACAACCCAGTCGCTTTAAATATTACTATGAGAAGAGGAAATATTCCATGTAACTGTAAAGGACGTAATATCTTGATGATGCGTACGATACGCAATTCTATCAGTTTAGTTTCATGTGCCTGCAAGAAACTCATCTATATGGTAAACATACACACTTTTTAAAAAATTATATGGCACGTAAGAAGACAAGGACAGCTGCACACAGTCTTCTGGCGCTGTGGGGATAGCCGCCCGAGAGTTGTTATCGAATCATAGAACAATTGTGAACACTGTTTCTGGGGACTTTTTATCGTGTACAATACATTTTAATGGGTTATTAACTGTAGGATATCTTGACATTCTTCCTGAGCTTCTGCTCTAGACCTCTGAACACCGCAATTCGTTTTGGGACTGTTCCTGCAGGGATGCCCGAGATCTACCGATCTAAACATCCTTAACAATAACGGGTGCACGCATTTACATAAGAAACGTTCTACATGCAATACCCTAGGACGCAGCCCTTTCTAACAGGCTGTCTTAGATATTTGGCCTGCCCACAGAACAGGGAGGATTTTAGAGCAGCAAAGTCTAGCTTTGCCTGTACTGCCAGAAATGTTTAGTGGCGGCTTGGTGAACTACCGAGGACGTCCGCTTGATGGCGCTCCAAACAATGCTTTGTAAACATGGCGGATGCTTTTTGCACAGGGCACTTCAGTTCCGTAACAACATGGCCGTCCTCGTACGGTGGCCGCCGGCTCGCTGCTCCTAGTGGCTCCTGGTGAGCACGCCGGCCGCGTGTTTAACTGCGCCACGCTTGTGAAGTGTTGTTACATTGAACTAGAATACTTGGCTGAGATTTAATTGGGCTCCAACCAATACAATGCAAAAAGGCAAAAACCCGACGTTTCGAAGCCGGCTCGGCTTCTTCTTCAGGCTAAAACTTCACTAATTTCAGAAGCAATGTGTTTAACAAGAAGTGGAGCAATACCATCGATGCCAGATGCGACGTTGTTTTTAAGTTTAAGAATAAAAGTTTGCACCTCACTCGCGTTTGTCGGACTTAAAAAAGATAGAGTTTGGAAGTTGTGACTGTTCCAGTATAGCGCTACGTTTATCTTCATCGGCCTCCGGAACGTAAGCCCCTGCTTTGATGAAATGCCTATTCATTGCGATTGCCATTTCGGCTGATTCTACCCGCCTATCGTTCAAGCGAGCAACATGTGACTGCGTGCTCTTTTTGCAGGCCGTTATTACATTCACTGTTTCCCATATATTTTTTGAATCGTTACGTATATCCTCGAAGAGGCGTTCATAGTATCTGAGTTTGGGCCCCGTTTTCAGGTCGCTCTGCATTTTTTTTCTATTTTTTGAATTCTAGAAGCAGGTTAGGGTCAGGGGTTTCACACAAAAGCGTGATACATTGAGTTTTTCTTTTAATTCGTTTAAGAAGTTGTTGATCTATCCAGGGCTTTCGCACCTTTCGAGAATTTCTTTGTTGTGCCACTGGTTGAAACGCTAAATCGTAGCACACCAGTATGTACCTCAAAAATAGGCCATCGGCTTTGTTGGAGTCGTTTTGAGGCGAAAACTCACTTCCAGTCGAAAACTCTGACAAGGTCTCTAAACTGCTGCAGTCCCGAACTAGATATTCTACGCCGGTAATTTCTGTCACAAGTATTGCCGCTTGCAGTAACCTTTGTGTTGGAAAGCAAAACACTGGTAAATATCACTAAGATCAGCGGAAAGCACGCCAGCCTGAACTCATCGATGTTGATATGAGAAAAACAGATATCTAGCATGGTAGCACTACCAGAAGATACCCCAGTCGGCAGTTCTACGAGATTTGTGAAAGCAAGCCATGCCAGTACGTTTTTTATTTCCAGAGACCGCTTATCCGCTGAACTCATGCCTATATTGATATCCCCATAATAATACAAGAGTTGTTCAAGAAGGAGTCGTTCAAGAAAACGGCTAAAGCTTTGCCTGTCACCATTTGGTGGTCTATAGACCACAGAGACTGTGGTCTTTACCAAACGAATTGTTAAGAACTCAACATTGTTATTACTCCTAGAAAAGTCGTCAATGACCGTATACGGTATGGATTCTTTAAGGTAAATTGCAACTCTACCCCCCTCCTGGCCTGTCTGAAAAAGTGTTTAGATCGGTATCCATTAATCAATGGAATAGCATTATGTTTCGTCAACCAAGTTTCCGAGAAGCACACCAGATCAAGTTCAGGTTTAATTGTTTCGAACAAGATATTAATGTCATCTAGCTTGTTTCTAATGCTCCTGGCATTTATGTGCATCAACCCTAGTTTACGACAACCGGTAAACGCTTTGAAAAAACTGTCAATGCCATAATAAGATTTACCGCTTTCCATAAGTGTCATAATGAGTGGGAATTTGTCAAGTTTCCTCTAATACTGCAGTCAGTACTTTCCTGTCCAGAGCCCCAAATGCCACTTTCCGGACATAGTTCGCGTTTTTTGCTTTTTTCGCTCTGTCCTTTTCCATCGTTCAAAATTCGAAGCTATAGTCACTGCAGCAATAGCACGTACATACATGCAAAAATGGAAGCTTTCTATGGCAGTTCGAAAATTTCCCCACTATGAGCCTACTCACACATTAAAAAAGATGCGTTCAGCCTCCTCCGCGACGCGCCGAAGGTAAGTCGGGCAGTCGCGGGAGGAGAATGCATGGCGCGTGTCAATGTCCCC
Source organism: Haemaphysalis longicornis (assembly GCA_013339765.2). NCBI lineage: Eukaryota > Metazoa > Arthropoda > Arachnida > Ixodida > Ixodidae > Haemaphysalis > Haemaphysalis longicornis. The sequence goes on along the minus strand of CM023453.1, from coordinate 158,403,857 downwards.
GCCGCTGTCGTAGTTGTGCTTCTTGCACACCCAGCAGGAGGGAGGCCTGGTGCAGCCTTCGTAGTGGTGGTCGTCGTCGCACCTGGAGCACCTTGAGTCTGATGAGCTGCAGTATTTATCCAGGTGGCCGTAGACTGAACAATTGCTGCAGAGTGGGAGGAATGTGTTATCAAAGAAACGACACCGTGTCCACGAAATGTTGAGATGAGTTTTACCCAGCCGGGCATTATATGCTTTTTTCTTGATTTGCAGTATGACTGTCTTGCGATGTTTTCCTTTCCACGATGCCTTGACCTTTAGATCCTCCTCCGAGCAGTCGAGATGGTTTTGCTTGATGAGACGTTGTGGGAGGGAGTCTGTCTCGATGTCGTCTTCTATGCCGACTATTTTGATTTCTTGGAGCTTTGCCTTCGCGACTTTTGTCGTAAAGTGTTTTTTCACGCTGTCATGTGTCTTGATAATTTCGTCAAGTCTGTCTATTCCTGTTTCACAACAGGAAGATATGACTACCCCTTCTCTTGACGGCCTGATATTAACATCCTTAAGGCCTATGTCCGCGGGGTCAATGGTCTTCTTAATTTCCTCTATTACCCTCACGCAAGGAAGGTGTGATGAAGTTCGGGTTAGCCGAGACACGTGCCAGAAGTCATAAGGGTCGGAGACATGGCATGGATGAAGAATGCAGTGGTTATATTGTCGGAACGTGAGACACGTGGTGCGCGGAACGAAAGAAAAAAAAACAATTAATAAGACTGGGAGAAAGGAAAGAGGACAGCAGTCCTTGTCAGTCCTAGTCGCGCTAGTCCAGTAACCTTAGTCGGGTGCGGCGTCAGCGCCTAATGCCAACCGAACGTGCTCACGTTGCTGCGCAGCGTCCGATGAGGTCCAGTAGCGCCAGGCACGGTAGAAGCGGCAGCAGGCACAGGTAGTGGGGGTGGATCCAACGGGTGGTCTGCCCGAAGAGGCTGCGGCCCCCTCCTGGTTGGCCCGACGACCAGGCGACCCGGCGCAAGGCGCGGATTCCCGGCGCAGCGACAGACACGGGTATCCGGCGCTGTGGCGATGGCCCTGTAGCCCCGGCAAGAGCTGTCGACGTCCCGGCGCGGTAGCACGGGCGCCGTTAATGGGTTTCTTCCCGATTCCAAGGGAATCGGGAAGACTGCACTACAAGGGCAGTTTTCGTTTTCTTCCTTGTTGCAGGTTTGTCTGGCTCAGACTTTGGGAATTCTTTCTTGGGCCATATAGGAGCTCCTGGGATAATGGCATGCGCCTCCCTGAGACCCTTGACCTCCCCTTGTGCAAGTAGGTTCTTGGTTTGCTTCAAGCTCAATCGTTTTTACTCTGGTGTATTCTGTAAGTAGAAAGTCCAGGTCTTTGCGGACTTCTTGTTCTTGGCACTTGTTTGAGATCGACATCAAACACTTAATCTGCGATCGCTCTTCGCCAGCTTGGCCAGAAGAGAGTCATCCTTGCCGGGATAATTTGTGAGTGCTTGTTGGAGGCTAGGGAAATCGTCTTCACACTCTTCAGTGCTTTTACTCATTGTCTACTGTTGTACTGGGAAGCCGCATTCTGATGCAGAGCCATCTTTTGGGATAGCGTTTGTGAAGGGAAGTTTGCATCCCAGCACTTGTTTCAGGTTTTCTGCTTTGTCTGTCTCAGAAAGAAGCACTTCTTTAGAATCCTCTGCAGAGTCCGAGGCAGGATCTGACGGTTCTTCGCTCATTGTGCCTTCGCTTTTCTTTCTGTGGAGTTTTTTTCCTGTTTGATACGCGTTTTTGTTGCATTTTTCCTTCGTTCGTGTCATCGTTCATCGGGCTTACTCGGTCTAGTACTGAGCGTTAGCAGGTTCCAAGTTTACAGCCGAAATTGGCGGTTCCTTTTTGTTGGGAACCTTGGTTTTAACATTGGTTTGGCTACTGTTGTTGGTCCCGGAAATTTAAATCACGTGTTGAAACGTTTTTGGCAAAATCCGCTAAATTTGGTGCATTTGGTTTTTTCGGTCTATAACAACTGGGCTGCTTGCTGTCCTTATAAAATAACCGCCTTCATATGCGGGCCACGTTCTGACGTGGTTTGCACAGTTTTCTTCGTTCGATGTGCAATTTCTACGAGCAGGGCCAGAACAGCAGTTGCCTAGATGTTGGGTAGAACTTTTTCGAGCTACATGAATGGGTTTTGAGGTGGAGTCACCTACATTCTATCTATTGTTTTGAATTTCTACGGGATGACTTTTCGTTGAGAGACTGGGGTACTTTAGCAGGTTTCGGCCAGCTGACGAAAAGTGTCATTTTGAGCGGGAGATTTTACTCATTAGAGCTGCCTTGGGGGACAGTGGTCCTCGGTGAACTGAAGATTTTCACGGCTCACGGGCATACAAGCAGTTCTGACTGTTTTTAGGACGCCAAACATAGTCGAAAGGTTCCGGGGTACAGTCCGTTTTGGTTTCGTTGATGGGTTCGTGCGGGCTTGTAGTCAATGATGTTTCACTCTAGTGGCGTCCAGGTGTTGTTGAGGTTGGTATGTGATCAATTGTAGGGCACATACTTGAGGAAACCATAAAAAAAAGACACTGTTTCTGGGTGCGCGGACGAGCGCGGGCCAGTGGCCTCGGCTACGGTTGCCGAATGCGCACAGTGCTTTAGCATCCGCCACACGGGTATTCAATTTGATCTTTTTTCCTCGTTACGTGATCCGCACCGATGCGCTGGAGAGCAGTGACTCCCCTCGGAAATTAACGGAAGGTCTGTCACGACGCACTCGCGAATGCCTGGGCAGCCATGCGGGGAGCAGAAAGGTACGGAAAGTTGCAGGAACGCGCGGCAATGCGTCTCCGCCGCAGGAAAGCCACGAAGTCCCCCGCTGCCCACTGTGCTCACGCCGGCCGGAGGGGAAGGGATGAGATAATCACTGCATGCGTCAACCCTGAAGACTCCGATGAGGGCCGTCAGCCGTCACACAGCACGGGCAGGCGAAAGACGACGCTACTTTCCAGCGGCCTGCAGTCGTACCGGTTACAATAACAGGCCTATGTCCACAATAAACAGAGGCACACTTTTACACCTTTAGGTACGTGGATAAACCGGAGAGGGTAGCACGATTGTCCACGCCATGACCCCGCACGAGTACAGCCTCGTTCGGCTGCCGGTGGAAGTATCGCACAGCCGTACTCCTCGTCAGGCCTAGTGGAGCCGCGGTCACGTCGAAAATATGAAGTCCGTGAACTTTGGAAAAACGTCACTCACGAGGTATTCTCCGGTATCCCCAGATGCCGCTCGGAGAAAATAATCACTTGCAGGTGTTCTTGAACGTTGTGTGGTGGATTATTGCCGTTTCCCTGCGTGAAAAAACTGGAGCCTGTACATCGCCTGGCTGACTCATTCGGCCCCCTAGCGGCCGAACGAGTCTGACTCTTTGTAGAGCCACGTGTGGTAATTCAAGTGAAGTGGCATGGGCAATTGTTGCGGGTCTCGTTTAAATTTTTGCTTTCAAATCACATTTTTTTCTTGTGGGCAGATAATAGCCAACCTTGAAGCATTTCGAAGACGGCGTCTACGGTCCTGTGAAACAGCCATGTGCCAATTGTGTATGGATGATTTGACTTTTAGAAATCAGCGTAATACAAAATAATGTCAAACAACGTGTACGTTTTAGGAGAAGTTTTGTAAGACCTGAAGACCCAACTGGAAAGTCTGACACAGTTGTCTTTCTTTAAACTTGGCAAACGTCTACCAGAGGTTACACGCAAAGCATTAAATTCACAGTTTCCGGAGGAGCTCCTAGCATATTGTAATTATGAACGCTTCTATGAACTCATCCTAGCCAATATCTCATGAGTGCTAAAGCTCAATGATAGATAACTTGGCCAGCAGGTTTTGGCAATGTGAACATGGGGGATTAAACAACGGATACATTGCTCCTAATGAGAAACCGCTGATGCCATGGAGACGCTAAATAACATTGGAGCTGGTCTTAATAAACAAAATATCAGGAGAACTCACGACAGTGTAGAGACAAAAACGACAAAAGAAAGAGTCTCGGCGGAAGGTTCTTCTTTGAAGCTGATCTTCCACACTGTTCATATGGCCAATTTTAGTGGGAAAAAAATACCCTGGACGGAAGGAGAAATTTTCAGCTGAAGATAAGTTGAACAATGTTTTCCAAAGTGGTTGATGGGGCTCTTTGCAAGGAATATTTATTCATCTTTCATCGAGGCGATCTTTACTTGGTTGTATCGAAGGCCTTCCGAGATTGGCCTTTGTCACAATAGGAAGCGGGAAGCGCAGCAACAACTGACAAGCACGCTAGCAGTATATTGCAGTCTTTTTTCACCTAAAAATATAAGAACGTGCATTCAGCCAGAAAGACAAGCGCAAAGAGAACCTCAATTTTTATGATTCACCTTAAGCGCTTGGGTTGTCCCCACGAATAAAAAAAAACTAGTCTATTGGGAACTAGCCACAAGGGAGCACAAAAACCAAATGATTGATTTTGAGAAACGAAGCATTTCGCAGACATACGCCAGCGCATTTGAAGGGAGACGTTAGGCACCGACTATATTCGGGAATCTATTCGAAATATTCCAGATATACGATTGTGTATAGCACTCGTGTTGAGGCGCACCGCGGATAATTTAACAGGAATGAAAGGGCTGAGTACGATGTACATGCGTAGAGGTGTTTGCGGGGATATATGGGGCTATGATACCGATGAGAAAATACTTTCTGGGAGAAGCGTCTGGATGTACGTTTGAAAGCTATGTTGCAGATTTACGTTGCCGCTTCTCTGTATTATTTTATTTCCTTTAACCGTACAGGATTATGTCTGATCTCGTCGCTTTGTGGATTCGGAGCTCATGCATTTCGAACTTGCGGGGCGATGTATGAAGCAAACTATAATATATGGAGAGATTTCACAGGCAGGTACATACAAACGTAAAAAAGAACTTCTGCTGAGTCAAAACACTTTTGGCTTCTGTGCAAGTTGTTTGATTTTACAATAAGATGTGGATTACCTATATCTCGCTGTGTTTTTCAAGGACAATTACACTGTATGAGTAAAAGTGTAGATTTAAAATAGGGCCTATTGGCATTATTGGCAACAAACCGAAGTGGTACGTAGAATTTTTCTAGGTAAAAAAACAATGCTTTAGAACAATCACTTGGCAAGTAAACGATTTCACTTTCAGTCCAGAAGGGCAAGGTCCATAAGAACACATGTGGGGCCTACCCAATATATTGAGGGAGGTTGAAAGCTATAAGATGACGCAATCAACCAGTATTTCTTCGCTACATTTATTGCGAACGAAAGAAAACGAGATCCAGGAAAGGAAAAGAAAAGGTAAAAGAGAGACCATGAATTATCACTGGGTGGCAGCAAAATAGAGGAGATTGTTGGTTGGTGCGTGTCGTAGCGCAAGGAGATCGATTAGTCCCAGGAATGTAACATGACCCACGCGAAGTCAAGCGTCCGGATATTGAGATTATTCAGGATTTCTTCACACTATTGACTACCTGCAGCAGCGTGCCCCGAATTAACAAGCGGCTTTGTGTTCCCGGCATGAAAATTAGCCCTTTTTAGTGACCTAGACGCTAGCGAGCCAACTCTCCGGGTTGGGGCCGGTGCAAGCCCTTGTATTCATCCAATGTGATGCTATTCAGCCGTGATGCTGACGGGGCTAATGACCCTTAGGCGCGTGACTCACTAAGTGCCTGCAGCTTTGCGTGTCCCTCTTCTCAACCAATCATGTGTTTTAAAAATAGGTGCGTTAGAAAAACAATAACTTATCAAATACCGGTTAAGGAACCTACTGTAAATTCTGCCGACGAATCAGTGGTATTGTACCTTTTAAACTTTATCAAGAAAACATGCGCATAATGTTTAAATCAAGTCAAATTTTTATGGGTTTCTGTGGTTGTTTGTGGCGGTCGTTTTGAGAATAATGTCTGAAAAGTAATATTTTTGACCGTCAACCCTCTATTGAGCATTGTTTTTTTTTTGCATGGTAGGACGCGGGAAGTTTCTGCACATAATTTACCTAATTTGAATACTCATAGGACCCCATTTTAGGGGTGATTTTTTATTCATCGGTAAATGATATTGCTTCACAGCAGTGCGATCACCATTCTCCTGCGCTAACAGTGGCGGTCAGACTTCATTAACAGTGCATGGTACAATTTTTTTCGGTTTAACCAGGTGGTGACTTACGTGATGGCGCAAGGGCGGTTACATGCAGGCCAATACCTGGGTGACGTAGGGAAGTGCCTTAGCACCTGTCCTTCCCCACCAATAGGTGGCTGCCATTGCTGCTTCCAAATACGTTTCTTGTGCATTTCCGTGCTTGTGTGAATGACACGGGCTACTGTAAATTCTACCTTTCATAGGAAAGAGTAGGTGAAAATAACCTTTATTTTAACTGCAGACAACTAAATAGTCCGGGTTATATAAATTATACATTCGGAAGTTCATCAAAATATTTCAAACCAAGTAGTGGCCGCAGCCGCCCACTTGTGACTTTAGGTGACAACGTTCCGGCATCCTCTTTTCTTTTTCGCAGGAAACAGAGCCCGCTTTTGCGGTGTTACTGTTAAAACAATTTCTCATCTCCCTTCATGAACTGACACTTCTTAATTACAGCTATCGCACAGTTACGGTTGTACACTTGTAGACAATACCTTGAAAGTTCTTCTCACGTACGAAGATATAGATTTTCTAATCAAGAGAACCATGATGTAACGGTACACCCTAACCAAATGCTATGGTTCAGGATGCCGCAATGGCGAACGAGTATAGAGAACGTTTTCTGAAAAGAGTAATTTTGTTGTGGTTTTGATGCATGTAAAAGCAAAGAAGCTCCGGGAGAAATTATTGCCGTAGCTCTTTTGTGGATCTCGCTTCACAGCAGTGTGTTAGGCAAAGAAGACGAGGTTGACGGACACCCATCTACTAGGTCTGATGCTAAATTTGAAACGAGGCGCTCAGATTGTTTTTTACCGGTTACAAACACGAACTTCATCCCCGAAGCGAGAAACGCTTGGTAACTAAGCTGAAATGATGCATATACTTTCTGCACTCTTTTTTTGTATTCTCACGCACATTCCGATGTCCGTGAAAATTAAGACGTAGTCAAGGCATACAAGTGCGGAGACCTATTCTCCAACAAGGTAACGTCATCAAGGTATTGCAAGCTTACGCCTAGGAATTTCACCGCGAATACTGAAAAAAAAAGATTTCTTGGTTCTTCCCTGGTCTTGATTTTTGAAAGTAGCGTATTTTACGAAGAAGTGCGAATCGCTGCAACATTATGCTATCAAAGTGATAAGGCTTGGTTCAGATAAAATAACGTGCGACGTTTCTTTATTGTTACTATACTTGGCGGACGTGCAGATATTTCAGAGTTGTACGCTGTGGACAGTCTTCGGGAAACATTAGATATAAATTGCTAAAAGTTCCAATCTTCCTGGAGAAAACGCAAACAGTCTGAAGATCAGAGAGCGTGATGTACGAAGGAACTATGGCTTTTCCACGCGGTCCCCCATCCCCGAGAAACCTTCCCAAACCGACTGATTGGGCGCACTACAAGAAGGCGAAATTTCTCTGGGTAACTTTACCTTGCACCCTTTGGTCTATCCATCCCAATGCGAGTCGTTTTGGCGTGATGACTGATGCTAGATAGCGTTCGTTGTCCGGAATAAGGTAAAAACCAGCGGTGCACTGAACTATTAAGCAGCAGTAACCCCATCTAATCTTGGCTGAACAGCCAAGGAAAGCTTCCTTGAAAGCCCAGATTCTTCCCTGGTATCTCTTCTATGAATGAACTGCCTGTGTTGACTCCTGCAGACAAACTTGTGTTAGGAACCAAACTACTTTTGACCGATATTTACATTACGTTTCTCTCCTTGACAACTTAACAAAAGACATGCAGCAGCCACTGATACCATTCATGCTGTGTTCCAAATGTCGCCGCAGTTCCCTCACATACAAAATAAAATGTTGAAGGGCGCGTTCCTGGAGATGAGAATAGGTGGTAGACAACAAGCTTGCGGATGATCGTAGGTATCAGAATATAAAACCAGTTACTTTCCTCTCATTTCCCGATAGCAAATACCCTGCAAAATGTGCCGGGGGGATTCCAAAAATTAGAGGCAAAAGGCATCACGAGGGCTGACCACTTCCAAAAGTACATAAGTACATCAGTACATCTGGATTGATAGCTTGTAACCACACCGTTGTTATCTTGTTACCTAATAACGACAATCGTTGCAAATAAAATAAATCGGTGCCTTTTATTTTTTATCTCACCTACAGGTGAGACAAATGGTGCTCCACTGCACTCAAAAAATTAGTTTGCAAGTTAATAAACAGAAGTGCACCCTATATTTGATCAATTTTTGCCCCTACAGCGATGACGTATTTAAAATTTTAACGCAAGGAGTGCCGGTGTGAACGATATAAAAAACAATCACACCTGGCAAAAATTCTATGCACTTTCGAGCAGTCAGGATTGCTAACTTTCAGTGACACAGTAAATAAAACCCGCTGTAAGTTTCCGGTGTGGTACAGTCAAGGAATTTGAATTCCAACAAATCCAAATTTTGTTTCGCATTACTATATAAAGCGACTGGTTGTAGGTCTTGGCTGAAAAAAGCGATACTGGCTGTCCCACGGACAGACGCAGTGACTGACTGACTGACCAAGGGCTGCGCTGGGCTGCGCTGGGTTGGGTTGCTGTCTGGCTGGCTGGGCAGCCAAATGGCCGATGGAGAGTCTTACCTACTCACCGAAATGTATTATTATAAAACTGTGACTGATACGTATCCCCTTCACCTACGGAGGTTACATTTCCTATGTGCAAGTATTCGTTCGAGCAGACTGTCTTCCCAAACATTGTTTGGAGATAGTTTTCATAAAACACCAGTTGGAACATTTCCACCTAACACCCCGCCTCCGCTAGAAGCTCATGCACTGAGAGCATCCTGTAAGTCTAAATTTTCCATAACTCCGTAAAGAAATAAATACGAAAAGACACAAATAACTAAACACAAAATATACCTATTCTATTATTCATATACTGGCTCGTCCGGTCATTGCTGGTACTACCCATAGGTATGACATAACTGGATATAGTTGTTCCAACTCATTTCAGTAAAAAAAGCAGAAACAATAAAAAAAATTGGGTTTTACAAAAATAAACTGAGCAAATGAAAACTATCCACCGTATACGTCCCCTCTAAAAATGAACGCCAAATATAAAAGCGAGGGAAACAACAAAAATTGGCAAATTGAGCGAATCGTGTTCCTGCTTTTCCGCAAAAATGCAAAATTGATGCAATTAGCACCTTTCAAGGGATGAGAGTGTAAATTGGGATGAGTGGTGGAAAGTTGTTTTGCAAAGCCAACAAAAACTAACGTCTCTGAATAAACTTGCTGATGAAAGTAGAAAAAACGGGTAATAAAAGCTGCATTTTGCTGCCCCCCATTCTTTGCACAGCTATTTATTTCCGTACAATTTTTGCGTCAGGGAATTCTTTTTAAATCGTAATGCCGTCTGTATATTTCCGAAAAACAAGCATTGTATTGAAATTTTGCATGTCCTTGACCTGGAAACGCGTGCCCAGGAAAGACAAGAGAAAAGTTACACAAACGATGAACGGGAATTGCGGCTTTCCTGAAGAAGTGTGCTTCGTAAAAGCTTATAAAAGCAACCGAACTCTCTGGTGAATGCGGCAGACGTGCAACATATATGTACTTTTAAAAATAGCACTGTAAGCATGGCGTTACGGAATCCTCTGTGTTTAGGATTCTTCCTGTTTTTAACCCATAACGTGTGAGTATCTTCGTTGCTTCTCATAAGGGGCTCAGAAGATGAAAAGTTTCAAACTTTTGAAAGATTAAAAGCCCAATGAAACAAGAGGTAACCTTTTTGCTCCTGTGCTCTCTACCCCATTACTCATTTTTATTACGTATTTCAGATTTCATATTAACACTTTCCAAAACTGGGAACGACAGCACTACATTCCTTGTAATGAAAGCGTAAGTCCCTTTAGTCGTATATTTTAAAATATTTTTATTTTGCTTAGTAACAACATGTTTTATTTGATCTCTCAAATATTTATATTTTCATACTATAAATAATGCTGCCTTCTACAGTGCCAAAACGTCTCCCTACTTTGGGCAATTTGTAGCTCAGTCTGCAACCTACAGTTTGGTCAGGTGCTTTTTCGAAGTGTTTAATGCATGCTTTCTAACAGCCTTTACTTCTGATACAGTATCTTAACAAGTTAAAACGTTTTGAAGGAGAAGTCATCTAAGGTGGCCCTGTCAAGATTTTCAAAGGTTAGGTATACCCTAGACATGGGATGTGCTTTACTTAGGTATACGAATCATTTAGGGAATCCAATAACTATGTTCTGAACCTAGTGAAAGGTTCAATGTTACACGCTTACCAATAGGTTTCCGTTCGGTAGTCTTCTGAGGGAACAGTATTGTAAAATGAATTCCAATATTTTCGCCCCATTACCGTGTGGCATTTTTCAGTTGAGACATCTAAAGATTTATTGCGCGCATTTGTACAGTTTTTTTTTAATTTATTCTTGCATTGTGTTATGCCTTGTGTATTTATACCATTTCATCCAGCAGTAATTATACGTCAAGCATTTATTAATAAAGAAAGTTAATGTGTACACCGTAGTGCTACACATGATTGATTATAAGAAAGTCATACCTATAGAGTCTTCGCAAATTTATCACACTTGCCACTTCATACATCATTTGCGGGCACCATGACTGAAGTTGAACTTCTGTCTTGCAAGGTCGGTCCATGAAGTGATGGCCGCATAATCCTGCTGAATTCCGGAAAGATGCGCCACTAAGCGATTCGTTAGGTCTTTGCATACACAACAATTTCTTCCTCATTGATCCTATGTACATTCCTTCCTTCGTTTCCTCCTTCCTTCCTTCCTTCCTTCCTTCCTTCCTTCCTTCCTTGGTTCTTCCCTTCTTTCTTTCTTTTCTCTTTCTTTTCCTCTTTCTTTCTTTCTTTCCTTCGTTTTAGATGCAAAGCATCTCTTGCTCGATGCTTTGTCCGTCCGTCGGCATCCGTCCGCACCTCTCCCCCTCTCCCCACCAGCTGTGCGATAACGCCGCTCTCCCTTACTCCCTTTCTCGACGCCGGCTGTGCGATAGCGCGCGCACCGCTCTCTCAGTTGCTGCTCGTCTGATAAACTGAATGGACGCCAACAATTATGTCAGCGAACTGGCGAAAGTGAAGCCGCTTCGAAACGCCAGCGTCGGGCAGCGAATCCCACACTGCGAGAAAGCGAAGCCGCTTCGGAACGACAGCGTCGCCAAGCGGCTCCGGATGCTGTTCGCCAACAAGAAGACGTTTCGAAACGCCAGCGTCGCCTAGCAGATCCGGATGCAGTCGTTAATGCGACCGCGCCGCGGTAGCGGCTGCGCGCGCGACGGGGGGGGGGGAGGAGGGGAACTCCAAGATGCTTTGCATCACCACATAGTTCCCTTAGGAAAGGTAGTGTAATTTTTTCGTTTCTTTCTTCATCGTTCTTTGTATCCCTCTTTACTTCCTGCCACCATTACTAAAATATGTAATACGCAGGACTCAAATCTCGGGTTAGGCTTTCCTACCGTAATCGTTATGGTGTTGCTAGAATATTTGAAGAACTAAATTTCACGGAGGGTTTCAAAATAAGAAAAAACCACAATACTACATGTAGTGCGCTGGGCAGACATTATACTTGGTATGTTAAAACGATTACCTTAAAAGCTCAACTTACCGGACCCACGGTATCTGCGAAGTGCATATGAAAATTTCCCTCCTTAAAATATTTTGAGATACCGTGTGCGACCAGGGAAATTGACACGTCGGGAAGTAGTTGAACGCTTATGACAATCAATCCCCTTAAAGGGTATGTGTCAATTGGGGCTAGATAGCCGGTGATGAGACAAGAGTCGGTGCTTGGCGTTATGGCCGGAACGTTCAATGGCCGCCACTTTAAACGTACTCGGTCGCATGTCTTCCTGTACATAAACCCTTGTGCACCTCAAACAGTTCCTGGTTGAGGTGCTCGGTAACTCAAGGGAAGACGGATCCACCGGAACTTCGCCGCAGCCGCGATGAAGCCGGTCCTTCACCACCGCGCGTATCAGCCCTAGCTGCGACTATCAAAACCAACCACATAATGCCGACGGTAACCTGGCAGCCGTACAAGGAGCACCGTATGTTTTCTAGGTATGACGGTGACGACATCGATGAATGGCTCATTCACTACGACCAGGTGAGCGAGTTCAATCACTGGGATACTCCCGTGCAACGGGCAAGCATCGTGATATTCTTGTTGGGCACCGCTTTGACGTGGTTTTGAAAACCACTAAGGCACACTAACCACCTGGAGATGACTTGTCGAGGAAATGAAACCGCTTCAGAGATTCCATGGTGAACAAAAAGAGGTTAGAGCACACTCTGTTACAGCGAGCACAATTGGCCGGATAGTCTTGCACCACGTATATCGAGGATGTATTGAAATTGTGCATGACTGTGAACCCCACAACGTCTAAAGACGGAGAAGACGTCTATACTTTTCTAATTAGTAAGGAAATCTTGACCAACGTCGCAGACGTCATTCGGCATTGCCAAACCTCTGCCGCGTTGAAAACGCCGCATCCTACCAAAGTTTGGCCGCTTGGCAAATGTAACTGCTGCGGCCAGCGTGGACGACACCCTGGCCGTGGACTTCACGTCGACTACACGGCAGATTGTTGGAGAAGAACTGCGCCTGCATGGTGAAGCGGTGCATCGCAGTGGTACGACCTGCGTCTGAAACACGCAGCAAGATGCCCTCTCTCGAAGATCCTGGGTTATTCCTGAATCAAACACCTCCGTGAACTCCGCGAGCTTAAACAGCTCCCGACACTCGTTCACGGCAGTTTCACGGCCCACATTTCGTGGCGGCTACTCGCGTCCACACGAAGACAATTATCACAGTCAAGAACGACGCATCTACCAACCCAAAGTGCCTAAGAGCCTGCAAAAAGCAGGATGCGTCGACCACCTGCGTGCTACAATTGCGGAATCGTGGGCCAATTCGCGGGGTTTTGCTGCCAACACTCGCATGTTACAATGCAAGATTCTCGGTACAACAACTCCGGCCCTACCCCTCGAATCTCCGGAAGTTTCTGGTCCCAGAACTTCTTCCTCGTCACCAATTTTGGAGAGAGAGAAAGAGCCGGCCCCCAGCGCAACGCCTCACCAGCCGCAGCCGATCGCAGCTTGACACCACCCTCTAGATGCCAGCACCGCTCCCCGTCGCCCCGGCGTCGCCCAGGCGTCGCCCAGGGTACTCTCAGCCGGGAAAGGAATCGGCGCGGCCGGTGGAATTCAGATCGCCGTACTGCCTGCTTTTATGGAAACAAACAAGGTTCAAGTGTTCGTCGATGTTGTTTCTACTATAGCTTTGAAAACATAGTTGCAACTGTTTGGGTAATAAGTAGTGTTTTTCAAAACAACTAATGCCGCAAAGTCATGTTCAAGTGGGACAAAAACATCTCGTTTTGTGGAGTACTCGTTGGGCCACTCTGCCCTCACGCTCTTGGTACAGTCGACGTTTGAATTGAGGGAAGAACGCGCAAGGCGGAATTCGTCGTACTCCAGGCTTCAACCCATGGCTTTATTCTGGGCATTGATTTTTTGCGTCACTCTGATGCTACCATCGATTCCGCTCCTGGCGAGCTTTCTATAAACAGCCTCCTCCTTTCTGCACTTGCTGAAGAACCCAACAGTAGCGAAAACGCTCTTCGTGTTTCGGAAGACACGGTCCTGCCTGCTTGGTCTTTGTCAGTTATTCCAGTAAATACTTGGACGGCTGACGCCTGCACGTTGATGCTCTCGCATGACGACGCAGCAATTTGAGAACTTTAAACTGTTCAGCTCAAAGTATAGTGGTACCGCAGGGTATCAAGCTTGCTAAGTATAAAGAGAAAGAGATAGCTTTATTGCTGTGTTGAGTCACAATATACCTACCCCTGACGACGTTGGTATAAAGGACTCTAAGCTTCTCAGTCTGGTGGAAAATGCCTTCTCATTAGCTGAACTTGACATAAATGTCGACGCCCTCTCAAAACAGTTCGCGTATTCGAATTTGCAACAAAACGATTCAGGGCAATACTTTCGGCCTCCCGCTCTCGTCACACCATAGACACTTCCTCAGCATACCCAATTAGACAGAAACCGTACCGTGTGGCGCCATCCGAGCGCCAGTTTATCGCTAACGAGGTAAATGAAATGTTACATAGTGGTGCAATACGGTAGACAGAAACCGTACCGTGTGGCGCCATCCGAGCGCCAGTTTATCGCTAAAGAGGTAAATGAAATGTTACATAGAGGTGCAATACGGTAACAGTCATTCCCATTGGCAGCGCCAGTGATTCATGTGGAGAAGGAAGGCTGCTGGAGATTTGGCATCGACTACTGGCGTTTGAACTCAAGTACAAAAGAGGGCGTCTATCCGCTACCTATATTCGACGATCTTGTCGACCGCCTCCATTCGCTATACTATTTATTGTCCGTGGACCTAAAATCCCGTTGTTGGCAGATACCGGTGGACCCAGAGCACCGAGAAAAAACGGCATTTGTTACTCCGGATGGCCTTTTCGAAAGCGGACACAATTCTGCGAGGCCTAAAGTGGAAAATGTTTCTTTGTTATCTGGATGACGTAATATTCGGAGGAACATTTGAGGAGCCTAGCGTCCGTTCTCTAATGCCTACAAAGTGCTGACTTTGTGCTTAATTCAAAGAAGTGCCGATTCAGCGAACGTCAGATACTGGATCTGCGACACCTTGTCGACAATGATGGAATCAGGCCGGACCCTCAAAAAATTGCAGCTGTCAGGAGCTTTAAGCTAAATACCTGGCCGCCATTTCCGAATCGTCCCTTATCACCACGTGCTCTGCTGGTTGCTTGGTATTCGTTACCCCAATGGTCGACTCGCAAGATGGGGGCTCACACTTCAAGAGTACGATTTTGTCGTAACTAACAAAAGTGGCCATCGAAACACGGAAGCTGATTGCCTTTCCAGACTTCCCGATGCGCAAGGTGACCGTGAGGCAGACAATTTTAAAGAATGCTTAGCAGGTCTGGACGCAACGTTTGCAGACACTAAACTTTCCGAACGGAGCACCAAAAGAACCCGAACCTTCAGCTCCTCCTTGCTGCTGCTCATTACTCTGGGGTGGCTTCTCGACACCACTTCTTTCACGACGGACGGCTTTATAGGAAAAATGACAAGTCCTGTGACGCATATTACCGTCTGGTTGAACCAACGGGTCTACGTGCGTCAGCTTTACGCAGTATGCATGATGAGCCTACTTCGGGCCACAGAGGTGTCATACGAACTCTGCGCAGCACCCAAGCGCAATTTTTTTGACCAAAATGTGTCGCGAAGTCCCGCACTACCTGTCCACTGGCTTCAGTTGCAGTGCTACAGGTGTCCTACAAGAATTTCACCTGGTCAGTGGCAGCCGATAGCACCTCCCATATTTCCGTTGAAGCCAATCGGCATTGATCTTATCGATTTATTTCCACGCTCCTCAACCACGCTCCACCGTCCTCGACAAAAAAATCTCTTCGGAACGGACGAGCTCACAATGGTTTGCAAGCACGAAACGCGAATCAAGAATCCCTTCTTGTGCATTGACAAATCAACCGAGCCTCAGGCTCAGTGCACGGTGTTCAGATACATGTCGCCATCGGTCTAGCTCGGGTGTGAAGGAGATTGTTGATCCGGTCAAGTGAAAACATGGTCTCAAATCACTAAAGTCGGAGCTAAAATGGTAAAATAGGGGCGATTTCAGATGTCTGGAGTTAACCGGATGTTTGGAGTTAACCGGATTAATAATGAGGTATTCAGTGTGTATTGACCATCACCTTAAGGGCCGACTTAGTGCAACAAATATTGATTTGTGTCCTCACCCAAAAACGGTTTATGTTATTTCGTGTTAGAACCACTGGTCACGAACGTGCCAATGCTTATTGAGAACACTTTGAAACACCCTAATTACCCAAAAAAAGAGAATATGATATGGATCTTTGACTAAAGAAGCCTCCATCGTATTGCTAACAGGAAGTATAGACTGCTAATCGCGCTCTTTGATTGCATGATTACAAATGGTTTGGTAGAATTAGGTTTAATTTGGGTAAACGTGGAACAGAAGCAAAATTGAGGGAGCGTTTATTATGCGGGAATATTTTCAGGAAACCTTTTCGAAGTGACGAAATAAGGCCGCAGCGAAAAAAAATGCATTAGATAGCCTACCTTTCGCATCAACGATACGTGTATGCAGTTGGTAAACAAAAAGCGTTTCTATTGAACTAAATTCGCCTTCATTTGACAAGGCCTCACTACGTCAATTACTAAATGTCTGTACCGCCAGGACTGTTCCCAAACTGAACAGCGTACTCCAGAACCTCCAAGTTTAAACTGGCAGTGTAAGTGCCGCTTCGGCCCATCGCTGACTTAAAGGTGCATGACGAGCAGAGAAGCATGTAAGAACACTATCACACCAAAAAGTAGGGCTAGACGCTCAGCGGACTGAGCGCACGGCGCGTCGCTGCAGTGTTGGGTCGCATTTACTCCGAGAGATGGGTCTAGGTTGCATGCGCGATCATCATCAGCAGTTGCGGGTAAGCTTCTGTACGGCCATCCGTGGAACTGCACTGTTAAAAAGTTTGGTGCGTTTATAACGCGGGGAAAAAACCTATTATTGACGACTGAATTAAGGGGTGCGTTCATTATGCGAGTGGGTTCATTACACAAGTAATTAGGGTAGTTCTGGATTAGAGGGTGCCACAAACGCGATTTCTCATCCTTCAGCGACTATTGGAAGTGGTGATGACGTTCCAAATTTAGACGCGAAGGCATGATCACGAAATGCAATGAAAACACCCAGAACAAAACTGAGGCGGTGAAGTGCCGTTGTATCGACGCCCGTCGTCTCACGCGTGCCCGGAAGCAGCAAGACAGACCTGGCGCTCAAGGCGCCAATCGTCCGTTTCCCAAACTTTCGACTAAAACGCAGCAAAAATGAAATCTCCGTAACAAAGCCAAAAGCACTCATGCCAGGACGGAAATTGTAGGGGAAGGGCATGACACGTGGGCCTTGAAGAGACGAGGACTGATGCAGTAGATGCAGCAGAAGACTATCGTTTTTTGGCGTCATTTGCAGCGGAGCAAGCAGAACTGTTGCAAATTTTTTCGCCCCGCGCAGTGCCCCGCCCAACCACCAGAACACGCACGCGCAGAAAACCCTGCCGTTCCAACCGGACAAGCGGTTCGAAAATACATGAGGGGTAGCTTTTCCGCATGATTTTGGAACCCAAGGGAGCGTGTGGTCACGCAATTTGGCTCCCCTAGTGGTGCCAGGCCCGTAGCAGAGGGGGGGGGGCCCTAGGGGCCCTAAGCCTCCCCGAAATTTTTATGAGGGGAGGGGGGAAGCGCATTCTTCAGAAGCAGGGCTTGCGGCACCTCGCTGCATCAACAAATTTGTCTACAGCAGATGACCATGTGCAGAACTGAGCATATCTTTCCGTGCCCACGTTCTCCGCCGCGTAAGCACCACGGAGAATCAGAAAAGAGTACAGGAAGCCGCATGCAACAGTCGGCGCCTGATAAACAGAGTAGGGCGGCTGCGATACCGACTTTGCTACCACTGCGGCTCTCCCGCTCGGACCACCGACACCATTAATTTCACCCACAAACATGCCCAGCCTGCGGCGCCCTCGACGAGCACTTCACTTCCTGGGCACGCAGAAGACCCCTTCCCTCCCAATCCATCTGGCAGCAGGCGCTTCGTGACCTGGAGGCATCAAGTCAGGTGTAGGTGCTGTCGAAAAGCAGTCTTAGCCGTCCTGGGGTCGACCACCCAAGCCTGCCGTCGACCGAGTGCCCCCTCCTCTCACCCCACTCATCGGCGAGGAACATCCCGTCGTCTACACAATTATAACACAATGACGCCTCGACGACCCGTGCCGCGTTTGCTGGACATAATTAGCTTTCGGCGGCCCTCTCGGCCACCCAAGCGCCCCCGAATGCCCCCTGTTACGAATCGGCCAGCACCGCCGTACGTTCCCGCAGCACTCCACGGCTGTGCGGCAAAGCCACCTCGTGCACCTTTCTGCCGTCACGCACCACCATGTCGGTGACGTTCGTGGAGTGTTCCAGCTCGTTGGCGTTTTTGACCGTTACCGCTTTTGGGTATAAATAGACCCCCGCAAGCGTTGTAAACCATTCCTGTTTTAGCAGCGAATCCATGCTGTCGTTCTGCTCGAGTCCTGTATTGTAACCTCGCCCTTTCGGGGCATTGTCCTTTGGCTTCGGCTCACCTGTCGCTATGAAGTAAAAATTTTACGTTAGCCTATCAGCTCTGGACCTCTTCCCGGCTGCAGTCGGCCTTCACGGACGACACAACTGGTTGGCAGCATTGGGATGGCAACTTCGTAACACCTGAAGCCAGCGGTGCGAGACCCAACACCACGGACATCAAGGTGGCTTCGGACTTCGCAGAATTCACGGCGGTCAAGGGTGAGTGCGGGACTTTCTTCACTGATTTTTACCAGGCTTCTGAGGATAGCTGGTAGGGCGTGTGTTTTTCTCGCGAGGGTTATTCGCGCAAAACATTTTTTGAGCAGTGGGAAAGCAGTACCCTAGACCGGCCATGAATTTGAAAGCGTTGAAAAAACCGCAGTTGTTGGAGCTTGCAACTGAGTTGCGCTTGGATGTTACGGACGCGGTGAGAAAGCCAGAGCTGATACAGGCTATACTCGCTGTTGCCGCTGACGATGACGAGCTGTCTGAGTGCATTGAGATGATCAATGGCAGGGAGGCCGCTAAACGTCAGGCTGCAGAGGCAGAGGCTGTGCGCCAGCGTGAAGAACGCGAGGAAAGAAAGCCAGTACAGGAGCTCGAGTGGCAGAAACAAGAACGGGAACGCAAGAATAGGCGATCTGGAACTCAAACACGAGGAAAAGATGCGAGAGTACGACCTCGTGCTCGAGCTCCTTGAACGGAAAAGAAACAGGCTCGAGCGAGAGAGACTGCAACGGGAGAGCAAGATCCTAGAGCACGAAATTCAACTCGAGCAGGAAGAAGTGAAGCCTGAGTTTGAATTTTTGCTGGGAAAAGACCTCGATTTTGAAGAAAGCTCCGTGCCAGCACTGCCAGTAGCAGACGCTCGGGAGCGCGAGTCTGAGGACACCGTTGCGGCGCAGCAGCGCGGCAAGGTTGCTGAGAGAGATAACGACGGCGCATTAGTTCAGACTGTCGGCAGAGGCGGCAGAAGGCAGTGCGTGTCCACTGAGTGCGATAATGTGTCGCCGTTTGTTTTGGAGATCTCGGCGGAGTGTTCGGACGGTTCAAATTCGCGGGAGGCCTTGGGAACGGCTACCGACTTGAACGTGAGCATTTCGCGAGATAGCGACGTTTCGCCGGAATGCGTAAACGATGAGGTTACCGAAAGGCCGCACGAGTCGGCTGAAACGGAGGTTGTTCCTTAGGACGGTAGTGCAGAAACGAGCGACGTGGGGGGAAAGCCTGCAGTCGAGGCAGCAAACGGTTTGCACAGTTCAGTTGGGACTCAGGACGATCCCGCTACTGCGCAAGCCGATTCCGTCCTGCCACCAGCTCAGGTAGCTGACCTCAAGCAACGGCCAGCCGAGCTCGTAGAGATTCAGGTGTCTGGGGCGGCTGAGCCGTCTTTTGAAACATGGCAGCTTGATTGTAGTGTAGTTCTGGCAGTGAGGAAGGAGAACGGGAACACGCTTCGGGCTTCCCGTGCTGAGGCTGCCGCCGAAAGCGCGAGGGACGACGAGGTAGTGACTGTTGGGAACTACAAGCACTACAAGGTGTATCAAAAGAGCTCGCCGTGCCCGCTTCACTCCCAGCTGATGCCCCGACGATAGGCCAGCATCTGCGGAGCTAGTTGAGGTTCCGGTGCCGCCTGTGGCTGAGCCGAAGTTGAGAACCGACCAGTCAAGAGAGAACGTAAACGCGTTCCGACATTTGCTTGCCAAACGCGTTCGTAAAAGAGCGAGCAAGAAGGATAGAGGGAAAACCTATACGTGCACTTGCGGCACGTGTTTCAGTGTGGGCACGCCAAAGGGCAAAGCCGTGAGCTCGCATCGCGCCAAGGGAACGCCTCGTCCAAGAAGGAGTGCGCGCCTAACGTATGAGCGGTGGAAAATCTCGCTCGCTCCTGCGCGGGCTCGGCCTTTGTCGAAAACAACGACCGGTGTCCTTTCACGTAGTCGCAGCAGTCGCTTTCAGATAATGGGTGCACCTAAAGTGCGGTACAAATTGGGGAAAGCTTGGAGCAATGACGAGAGCTCAAATCGCGGCTCAGCGCGAGAAGTGGCCTGTAGACGGCTGACTTTCTCAATTTCATTGTTTTTCCTGAAGCAGGTTTCGCCTTTTTCGATTACGTTTTTTGTGTGTCTGGGACATTTCCAATCACGCCAAATGTCACCTTTCAAGTTTGTCACTTGTCTAAAGTACTGCTGGGCTAAAATATAACTAGAGTAGTTAGTTATTAGCCTATTTTATTGCAACTAAAAGCCTGGTAGATCTTCAGTGTGGATTTGTCTTCGCACTTGCCTGCGATGCGGTTGTGTCTTCCTGTGTTGTTCTGTTGCTTGCCTGACCAAGCAAGAGACGTTCTTGGGGAGCCACTACTCGTCCAGTGACCCGGCAAGTGAAGCTTCAGCGCGGTGTCGTACAGCCCAGGCCGCGAGTCGAGCGTCTGCCGAACACTTCACTTCGACAGCATCCCTCCGAACAACGGTTGAAGCCCCTTATCCATCGGGATCTCGGACCCCCGGCGGAGAAGCTGTTACGAATCGACCAGCGCCACCGTACGTTCCCGCAGCACTCCACGGCTGTGCGGCGAAGCAACCTCGTGTGCCTTTTCTGCTTTCAGGCGCCACCATGTCGGTGATGTTCGTGGCATGTTCCAGCTTGTTGGCCTTTTGACCGTTACCGCTTTTGGGTATAAATAAACCCACGCAAGCGTTGTAAACCATTCCTGTTTTAGCAGCGAATCCATGCTGTCGCTCTGCTCGAGTCCTGTATTGTAACCCCGCCCGTCGGGGCATTGTTCTTTGGCTTGGGCTCACCCCTCGCTATAAAGAAAACAGTTACGTTAGCCTACTGCTTCTGGACTTCTTCACGGTTGCAACAGCGGCTGGCCCCTCGCATCATACACCACTCGTATGTCGGAGGCCACTTAGCTCGGATCGGGTGCCGCCACTCGGTCGCAACACCCCTTAATGACCGGAAACGTTCCGAAGTGGTGGCGACAAAGCCTTCATGCGCCACTTCATTTTTGGCGACAGGCTTGACATTCCTGTCTGCTTCTTTGGGGACATGCTGTGCATCGTTCTCCAGCACTTTGCGGTGTGGCTGATGACTCTGTAAAGGCCATTGTTCAATGAGCCTCCAATGCCAGAATACCAGAAGGGATCCCAGATGTCCTCCCGACGCTTCAACATCGGTGGTCCGAAGGGCTTCGACATTAGGCAGATTGCCTCACCAGTGTCCACCAGACCTTCGTGTGTGCGAGAGGAAAACGTGCCCTCTCTGCGTGAGAGTGTGGGCGAGAGTAAGAGCGCCATGGATTTTTGTGACTCGTGCGTTCCTAATAACAGTGGGAGAAAGTGGACGGAACTACGGCACTGCCTGTTCACGCTGGTCAAGAATGTAAATATTTCTACCTAAAGTTGTCCTTCTCCCTCAACTTGGTCCTCATGAGTGCTCCACCACGACACCAACCGCCGTCAACTTCGACCATGCTACCCCGGTTTACAACAGTGACAACTGAGGACCTGGCAATCGCGGCGGCCTTCTGGCCCGCCCCTCCACCTTTCCTTGATCGCTGAGCTTTTTGGTCTCTCTCTCTCCCTCTCCCTCCCCCTCTCTCTCTCTCTCTCTTCGCCCCCACCAAGCAAAATCTGCGACACTGAGTGACACAGGGCGCCCCCGGCTCAAAATCAGTGGCGAGGTCCTTTGCAATGGACTCCAAGACGCACTGTAGTTCAGCCCGTGTTAGGGACGGAATATATCGCGTGTTTGCCCTCTTTTGTGTGGTGTTCTCTGCGTTCGTCATATGAGCACAAAAAAGAAGCGGCAAGGTTTAACACTGAAGAACTATTCCAACAAGCTTCCGAAGGTAAGCTTTCTAGGTTTGTGCAATTTTACATAAGTGCGAAAGCGATATAGAACGCGGATACAGTGCATCAGCATTTCTTATGTCGAGTTTCCTCCGCGATCGCACATCGCCCCATCGTACGCACTTCGGCTCTGGCAGCCCTTTCTTCAGTGTTTTCAAGAAGAAGGACCTGGCCTCTTCTTCGCACAGCCGCCTCAAGACCAACCCACCTGAAAGGAGTGGACACGGTCCGCGTCTTTCAACACCTCAACCCACTTTATTTCTGCCGCACTGGTTTTAACCTGTCATATGCAGAAATAAAAACCTACAAAAAATATTTCGGGTATTTGTAGTTTTATGTTTCACCCAGAGTAACGTAGTTTTATTTTTATTAGCGGAATTGGTTGAGACGTATTGTCCGTGTAAAAATATTGTACTCTATGGTAGATTACTTTCAAAAGTAAAGATCTAAAAGATTAGTATAGGACTTGAAAACTCAAATAATTTACATACTGCTATTTTAACGAAAAACAATTACTGAAAATGGGAACTTTCTTGAAACAGTCAAGGCGTACAGCGAGTGCCCCCTTCCCCCCCCCCCCCCCCCCCCCCCGGAAACAATTCCTGGCTACGGGCCTGAGTAGAGCTGTACCCAGGAACTAACTTTAGGGCGGGCGATTTAAACAAGCTTTGCCGCCTATCGGAACTGGCGGAATGGATATACTGCTGAATTTTCGGTCCGCATCAGCGAAGGTTGTTGCGGCCACGTTTTGCAGTACATTCCCAACCACTGTTCGCCGGCTACGCACGGCTTGGTGATATAATTAGACAGCAGCTCCTGGAAACCTGGTATCTCACAAAATGAATTAGACTTACTGCAAAGATACGGTGAGGATTTATTTCCAGGGAGGCAACAGAAAATGTACGACCAGTAAAGACCTATGGCCGCGAGAGAAGCACTAACTTTTGCGCACGGCGTGCCACAAATGCGACGCAGTTCTGTAAATGGGTGAATACGAATCCGGTTGTGTTTGACCACGTATCATGAAAACCGAAGAAATCGACTAATTTTCCCAAGTGGCGATTCTAAAAGTGCCCTTAACTTTGTATTAATTTTTATTGTTAAATCAACCTATTGCTTTAAAAGGTGCGTAAGTGCGACCATTCAGCTTAAATGCCGTGAGGTTTTGGTATCCGTGCTCGTTCCACGCTGTGGCGGAAGCCCGGGATACATGGCCTTCAGGTAGAAGTGACTGAACGGCTACAAATAGTGATAGCTGACCTTCTGGTGCGTGGATAGATGTACTGAGCCATACAGCCATCCAATTATTTGGGGGAACGCCTTTTTTGCCGCGTGTGGACTTTTGGTTCGTACAAAAATGTGTTGCCGTTGTGCTCACAGTTATGTCTGCTTGTTATCCGGTGCTGTGCGAACTGGTTGTGCACATATTTTGTTTCTTCTTTAGCTCTCGCTTCTTATTCCCGATGCAATGAATTCACTGGTGAAACATGTCTGGGTCACTTATTTTTTCAAAGAGAAAACTTCGTTCTCCTTAGCATGCACAAATAGGTAGCTGGTTGCGAAGCCCACAAGTTTTTTTCGTGGGCGCTAAAACAGAAAATATTCGTCACTGTCAGTTATAAAATGTTAATGCACCTATAATACAATGCAACACTTGGGCAAACACTCACTCCAGATCTCAATATCTAACCTTTCGAACTGAAAACGTTTTCGTCGTGATGATGGCATAGAAGTGGCAGCTTTGGAAAGAAGTTGTGGTGTAAAAAAACAGTCGAGCTGAATTACACGCCGATGCTGACGAAGTCTTCAGAAGAGCTGGGAACCGTGGTAACGTCATCTATGACGAGAATATACACTCAAACTCGCGACCTCGAACTCACATCAGCCACAGCTACAGTCACAGACTGTTACGACGTGGGTTAAAATAATATTTGCGTTTCATTTTATGGGGTAGCCTAGTAACGCTGAGGCCGCATTTGTATATTCATTACAAAACGGCTGCCGTAAAGTTCCCGCGTAATTATCACATATGCTTCGTTGCCGCACGGGACCATCATAAGCTATGTTAGTAACTATAGACCGAATAAAAAGTAATAACACGGCATAAGGGCTAGTGGCTTAGAAAGGGTGGTTTAATGCGGTGCATCGATTTATTACCACCACAATACTGTAATTCGCAAGATTTATTTTGCTATATCACTCTCACTCATTTTGTGGGTTTGTGTTTGAGATGTTCTGCGCTGTATCAATATTTGCTTACCATCTTTGATAACGTCTTACTGAACGGTACATCGTAAGGAATAACAATCGTTACGTGCGTGGCTGTGTGAGATTGCCCGCGGCGTAAATTGCGGGCACGCACGTGTATTTAGATTCTCCGAGCGCGCGCTTGTGTTGTGAGTGCGCGCAATGTTTCAAATGTACAAGGGCATGTCAAGGCTAACAAAAACAAGCTGCTGGCTGGCGAGCGCAAACAATGCGAGAGCCAGGTAAACAGTCACAACAACGAGAGCTTGTGCGAAAAAAGCAAACTCCAAACTGCTCCGGCGGCGCCGTGGGCCAGAACGAAACTCCCAAATAATTTTTGTAGTTCGCACTCGAAGTTCCGATTTTTGATCTTATTCATGCGTAATACTGTACAAGGTTGTGCCTTCTGTCACACTTGAGTGCAGTACGGCCATCGAGAAAACTACTGAGGCGACCACGTTCGAGCCTATGTACGGAGGGCAGCCGAGTAGAATTATTGACGCTATGCTACCGTTCCTGGAAGCCGAAAACCTTAAAGGAGCCATGAAGAGAAAATACAACTTAGTTTAATTTGAAAGAACTAGGATTCAGTATCTCACTCAGCTCCATTAGAGCCACAAAAGATGTTTTTTTAACTAAAAAAAGCAAGAAGTATTTAAAAACTTTTCAAATTTTGCGCCACATGACGTGTTATGAGCAAGAATGACGTCATACGGGCCAACAATAAAATATAATTTTCAGTGCGTTAACTGCACGTTAGCATTCAAGTGATGCGGTCAAATGAAACTAGAGGCCCCATTACAGACGTCCAGTCATGTGTCGTCGCGACAGGTCAGTTAGGCGGCCGCCAATCGCACAAACAAGGTTCCGTGACGTCATAGAAAAGTTGCGGGAAATTGGCTAAGGGGTAGCGACTGCTTCACACGTTTTGTTTAATATATCCGTTAATTGTTCGAAGATTGCGATGATATTGGTATCATTGTTATCGGGACTGAGCAGTCTTTCTAATAAACCCAACTTGTATTTTGTCTTCATGGCTCCTTTAACTTCGACATACAAGGATACCTACAGCTTATTGTGTAGTTATTTTTGTGATAACGCATTGTTGCTAGAAGGAGCAATCATAGACAAAGGCTGCGAAGCGTTGAGTCCCAACATTTGGTGTTCCAAACACTGGGCTTCCCAGCGAACATTCTTTTCTATTGTTATAGATTGATTTTGGAACAGTAACGTTGATCTTTTTAAACAAAATATGGGCACAAGTATGATCTCGTCACGTTTCTGTGAAACGCAGTTGTCACTGTGGCGTTATCGAACAAACTCCTTTTTTAGAATTTTAGTACGCAAGACAAACAAAACACTGGTAACCAAGTAAACACTGTCAAAAGGCACGGCTCTGTTTTTGATAACAACCAAATCGACAAGTTTGACAAAATGCTTAGGAAAAAGTGAACTGCCACCTCAAAAAACAGCGTATAACTCCAAAGATAACTAGTGATGTGTACGTTCGGGAAACCACATGTTTTGGTGGTAACTGCATCTAACAGAAAAGGGTGATGGTATGACGTTTTCCCTAGCCCACAGATATGAGCCTAGACACGTGTTCAAGCACTTGGTTTTCTGAAATACTGAGATTGCTTGGTATTACCGCAGTGGTATCAAAGTCACGATAACAAAAACTCTTCTTTTTGAATAATAACTGCGATCGAGAGTAAAAACGTTCAGACATATGACGGTTTGTAAGAGATATATCGGTTCTAAGAGATATAACGGGTAATAGGTCATCATCACCATTACCAGCCTATCTACGCCCACTGCAGGGTAAATTCCTCTCCCAATAATATCCAATTACCCTGATCATCTGCTAAATTCCACAAATTTATCCCCGCAAACTTCTTGATCTAATCTGCCCATCTGACTTTCTGCCGCCCCCTGCAACGCTTGCCTTGAAAGGAAAAAGTGGATCCCTAGAGAAGGCAAACGGTTTTCAGGTATGTGACATAAGGTACTAGCCGCAGCGGGCTTCTAACATCCAGATTTTCTTGAAAGGTCTAAATATACTCGGTTGCTTGAAAAAAGGTTACGTTCAACCGTACCTCCATAGCGCCCCTCAGGAGGCGTAAGTACTCCTTTACTTCCACATCAATATTAGGTTTCAGAACTTTTTCGACGGTACCATAAATGTACAGTCTGTCTAGCGAAAGTTTACGTGGTTTACAGACAGGCGCTTTATTGAAGGGCTCGCAAATTACATGCAGGGCCAGGCTGGGAACAGAATACTTTCCTAAATGTCGTGTAATTGCGTTAGGATATCGCACCTCAAGTAATCTCTTAATATATCAGCAACTTTCACATAACTGGCAGTAATCTATTCGGAGAAGAATTGAGTAGTGGAAACACTAGGTTTTTCACAGTCATTGCTAACCTTGATGAACTCAGCACGGTCTTGTGAATGGTATTACCTATCTAACGTATGTAATGATGATGGTTGGATGTTTATGGCGCAAGGTCAACGAGGGCATAGAGCGCCAAAAAACGGAGTCTAACGTATGTAACCTGCTGCGTGCAGTGATTCAGCAAAGTTGTTATTGGCATGTGTGTCACATTCTCGATTCCATTTTTGGAACTAGTTCATACAGTCATATAAAAAGGTTGATTGGAAGTGCTAGAGATTTTGAAACACTTTTAGCGTACTTGGTTTACGAGTAAAGGTTGGGTGAGTAAAAGGGAGTATTGTGTTGCTTCGGGTAAAATTCGGCATACTTTATTTACTGATTTGTGTGAACTGTCAGGACTTCATGGATGTAGTGGGGCAAACAAATGAAATACCTGCAACTTAATATTAGCAAATGCAGGTTGTTTACAAATTAATGTCATTCCGTTCATGTAGAATAAGCTTATGTACAAGTACATCCGACCACGAGCGTGCAAAAGTAGTAGCAGAGGTGAGAAAAATTGAAAACTTTTGGGTTGACTGATTACGAGTAATATTGACATGAGATGGGTGGCTTAAGACCGCGATTTAGTCAGCCTATAATCAATAATAAGGACATCAAAATGCACCGATATTTCTGTTTAACATCAGTATGTCAAAATAAAAGTCTGTGATTTGCGGCCGATTATGAGAACATTTTACCATCCATTAGCCGAAGAAGTCTGGGGTGCATTTGATATTTTCGGGTGTGCGGCGTGCCGGCGCGGTAGGCACCAGTGGCACAGCAGAACACCACCTGCTTTACTACTGCCTTGCGTGCCGTGATACCTCGTCTGTGGAGGCCCGAATACGGTTGCAATGTCTGACTGCGGCTGCCAGGCGTCACGAGGGGGGTCTTTCAAGGCAGCGATGGCTGAGCTCGTGGGAAACGCTCGGCCAATCGGTAACTATGCCATCCATCTGGCGCACCTTCCGTGCATTGGGAAGTGGAGTCCGCACTCTCGATGCGGCGGCCAGTGCACGTCTGGCATCGGACAGGGACCCTGCTCAATTTGCCGCCGATTATGCCCGAGCCCTGTTCCCTGCCGCCTTTGACCTTCTTCCGGCCAGCAGCCCGTGTCGGTTTCCTCTGCCGAGTCAAGTCCATTCCACCACCCGGATGACGCCATGCGTAGAATCCAATTACATTTCACGATGGCCGAGTTCCTTGCAGCGATTGATCACGCCAAACATCGGGCCGCTCCAGTGCCAGATGGCCTTACGTACGTGGTTTGTAGGAATCTCGACGACCCAGCCCTCAGCAATCTCCTTGACTTCATTATCGCGGTGTAGCTCTCTGGTCACATACCAGAACCTTGGTTCCTCGCTGATATAGTCCCGATACCGAAGCCCGGTAAGCCACCAGATCTGCTCCCTAATTTGCGTGAAATATCCTTGACGTGCACTCTGTCCAAACTGTTGGAGCGTATTCTAGAAACCAGGCTTCGATGGTGGATCGACGATTTCTGGTGGTATCACCCAGCGCAGATCGGGTTTAGGCCCCGTGTGGGTACCGAGGATGGGCTTGATCACTTCTCGTCAATGGTGTTGCTAGTCGGCCGGTCACACAAATTGCGCACAGTGCTTACCATGGACATACAAAGGCCTACAACAATGTTACCCACGGAGCCATTTTGGAAATTCTCCAAGGCCTTTTGCTCCCGGAAGAGGTTTCCTCTTTCTTCTGGAACTTCCTCGCAAAGAGATCCTTTTCTGTTCGGATTGGTGGGACAAGTTGCGGTCGCTCTACACCTGTCCGCGGAATGCCTCAGGGATCGGTAATGTCGCCCTTCCTTTTTATTTAAATTTTCGGCCGCTTACCTGGCTTTTCGGTTCTATACCTGAAATGCACTTTCTTATGTACGTGGACGACATCACAGTGTGGGCTGCAAACACATACCTGACTTGGCAAACCGCGTGCCTTCAACAAGCTTTGTGTGACACGCAGAAATGGTGTGAATATGCTGGCTCAAAGCTTTATGCCGAAAAAACAGCTATTCTGCCTGTGGCCAGTGCTTGGGCCGTTGCCGACTGGACGTGTCTCCAATCTTAATACAACTCTGTGGCCGACCTGTACGCACTGCCCCTTCACTTGGCGTGCTGGGGTTAGAAATTTATGCGTCTGGGTCAGCGTCTATGTGGTTACGTTCCTCTCGTCAAAACGCGGGGCACATGCTTTCCCCTCATCCGGCACATCTCACAGAAGTCTGGTGGCTCCTGTTCCAAAATTGCCCGTCTATAGGGGCGGTCTGTACTCCAGCCTCGGCTTGTTTACCAGGCCCAATTCCAACACCTGAACCAGGTGGAGTGGGCTCTACTTGAGGAAATTAACCCAGCCGCAATGCATGCCATTACCTGCCTCCCTAGGATAACACCGATACCTGCTCTTCAGGCTGAAGCTCTAGTTAACACCCTGGATGAGCTTGTATATAAGCGTCGGTCCGCCCACATGCATAAACTCACCTTTGTTGCTGAGGCAGCGGCGTTAGGAAACTACATGGGTCGTCCGCTACCCACATCTCTAACCTTCGCCGTTACCAGGCCACCTTGGCTATACCACCAGGTGACCGACAACATGCCACTAACGCCACTGCACAATCGACCCATCGGACATTCTGACACGCTTTTCCCGGTCACACAATAACTGGCGGATGATTCTCAACCCCAGGTGGTGCAGGCATTTGTGGACGCTGGGGCCAAGGGTGACGTGGTGACCACAACACTCCAATGTTCTTCCCAACCAGAGTCCTGTCAAACGTGTTCTACG
Source organism: Haemaphysalis longicornis (assembly GCA_013339765.2). Taxonomy (NCBI): domain Eukaryota; kingdom Metazoa; phylum Arthropoda; class Arachnida; order Ixodida; family Ixodidae; genus Haemaphysalis; species Haemaphysalis longicornis. Next base: position 158,374,140 of record CM023453.1, on the reverse strand, counting down.
AAACACGCCGCCCCCTGCCGTCTAAGCTGACCGAGCTTACTGCCATCCGGGACGGCTTGCAAGCACTAACTGCTGCTCTTCATCAAGCCCCTGGAGGTAATACTTTACAAATTTATACAGACTTCTCGTCGGCCATACTTTATTTACGTCGAGTAATAACAAATCAGCTGTCTCGAGAGACATTCATGACATATTGGACACGTACCCCTGCTCTTTGCGGCTCTCGTGGGTCCAGCGAAATACTCTTCCCGCTCACATTGCAGCGGATGGTGGGTGCCACACTGCATTTATTCCACGACCATTGCCTTTACTGCCACTAGAAACCTCAGAAACGTTTCTCCAAAGGAAAGAAGATCTTCGTCGCGCCACATGAGCTCTAATTGTACCGTGTGGAACGGACCTCCCTAGCAGACTCGCTCGCTGGGACGAGGTCTTTCTGCGAGGACTTCCTGTTGGTGTAGCCCTCTCTCCCGCTGTTACCCGGGAGTGGCCACCACGTTACCATGCCCCGTTCACACACAACTGCCCCTTTTGCACGGCGATTGCCGAAGATGCGGACACTGAACATTTGCTGTGGACTTGGCCTTCATTGGAAGCGGCGAGAAAAAGAAACCTCCGAGGCACAGGCCTCCACCCTGGCAGACCACCTGACATTCGTCGATGCATTTGGGGACCCCATCATCGCTCCCTCTTTGCGTTTCGTCGCGAAACGGGGGTTCATCTATACCTGTAATGTAGTATTTATGCCAACGGGCATGCTATCGCAATAAAAAAAACTACTGCCTGCAATTGTCTTTACCATTATTTACAGTCATGCCCTGGAAAAATTAGGCTGCCATTGGTCTAAAATCACCATTATCTCTTCTTTTTGTTTAAATTCGACGTCACAGTTATATTAGGTCTTACATTGGTTTCTCATGAACGCTTTTACAGTTGGACGCTGTTTCTGTGATACTTGAGCCGCCTGCCTTCACAGCGGGTCCAATTTGAACACAAGGCTTGACCAACCGCACATGTGCGGCAGGGAAGTACTTTTGGATTTGGGAAACCAGTTATGTGCAATAAAAATACACATCGAAATGCTACAATTGAATACCTGACAACCACCTGAGATCAGCCCACACGCATATAAAAAACACTATAAAGGCTATTTTAAGAACTGTTTTAGCGGCACCGCGGAAATTGGTCGTGGTTTAAAAGATACTTTCGTCAAAAGGTTTTTGAGAAAGTTCTATTGATTTCTTCCGTACCTCTGACTACATTGTAGTGTTATGTCCAAGTCTTTCAGCAGAAAAGAAAATCAGCTCTTGGAAGCCGTCATGAAGGCCTGATGTCTCCTAGACACGTATATATCTCTAATGCCCGCATCAAGTTATGCTTCCCGAACCGCCATAGCTATTTGTTCAGTGGCGCTCTACAAATTTCATCAGCGAAAAAATTCGAAATTCGCTCAGTCTATGAAAAACATTGCATTATCATTCGTAGCCCTAACATTCGTGTACAAAATGACACGATGTTTTTCAAAGGCAAGTATTGGAATTGGCACTGAGCTTTGCAAAGGAAAGCCTCTCAAAAAAACATCGTTTGCATTCGACAAGCGCTAGGGACACTATAAAACACAAAATTTTTCGAATAAAACAAACTTGTATTTAAAGCAGTATTATGAGATAAGAGGTTTGATCACGGACATGACAAACACAAGCTTACTGCGACTTGTCAGTCAAGGAGAAAAACAATACTGTTTTTGGGAAATCACAGCCTGGGCCAGCATGTATTTTCTCCCCTCCTATTTGCTCATGTTCGCTTTTTCCCTAATGACAAAAATTGGGCCCATCTCCCCGCGAGAGGGACTCGAGTAAATGCGTCGTATAGGGATGGGTGTATTGCGTTATCGTTTAGTGTTTGGGGAGTTGGTGGTAGTGAATGCGTTGTACCAGCAGCTGCTTGACGTAGTTTAATTAAGTCAAGGAAATTTCGTCATTCTTGCGTGTTTCGCTTTGTTTACAAAGCAAGAAACGCAAATGCTGGCGGAGTTGTTAACTAACTAACTAACTAACTAACTAACAGACTGACTGACTGACTGACTGACTGACTGACTGACTGACTGACTGACTGACTGACTGGCTGACTGACTGCAACGGCTTAATTGAACGAATGCTTTGCTCTGTGGACAGCCAATGCACTCGCCATTTGTACAAGTGCGGCACGCACACACACAGCTGGCTGGCGCGCATCTTTTCAAAGTGCTACGAGTTGTGCCGCGCTCCACCAGATGGGGCCACGGGTCCCGCGACGAGAGAAGACGCAGTGAAACATCCCCCTCGCGAGGGGCACGATCAAATGCAGAGAATTTCCGGGGGCGCACGACGTTAAGTAGTTTGCGTTACGTTAATCCTTTTGCACTTGGGGCAACTGCTGACGAGAGAGCGCTCGTCAGCAGTAATTTGAATGAGTCAATGATATAAGGCGCGTTTGTAGCGTCCTATTCTGTGTTGGCTTAGTGGCGCGGTGGGTAGAGCACCATGTACATTGCATTCCGCCCGCAGGGTGGAGGGATCGAAACCGGGCTCCGGATAGTATTTTTTTATATAGTAGGTACAACGACGGTGCGGACTACGGACGTCAACGCGGGTGACATCGTGAGTTACTGAAATGCTCTGCATTTGAAACAGCCGTCGAAAGATTTCAACCATCTATATGAGGATTGCTAATACCTTGCATGTTCGTTCCACGAAAGAGGCCTATATACTTTCCCTATGGAAGTATTTATTTCACAGAATACTTCTTCGGATAAAATGCTTAAAGAGTAATCACTGAAAGTGAGGTTTCGACGCGGTTCGAACAACAAATAACAATTCATTGACTAAATTTCAGAATTGTATCTTTCTACAATCGGTTGGCCGCTAGTGGACCGCACCGAGCAGTCGTGTTCCAAACGTGCTCCAGTTTTTTCTTCGCAAGTTCTGGCGGTTTAATCGACGTTGGCTCTTCTTTTTGTGTTTACCCATCTTCTTGAAAATGTTGTGACCCCGCCGAACCCAAAATTCGGCCCTTCAGAACCACCACGCGTCCCAGAGCAAAGTTTGTTTCCCCAAACCGCCTGTTAGGCTTATACGAACGGCCCCCACGACGTGCTCACCTACTGCTGGCCGCAGCTGTAGGCGTAGCGGCTGCGTGTGAGGCTATCGGTGCTGCTGCGGATGGAAAGGCTACCACTCACTCGAATCTCATTGTTATGCACACTGAAGACGGACCTACTCCTACCATGGTCCGGAAGGCGAGCTTCAACGTACCTCAGCTACCCCAGACTTCTTTCCTTCTACAGTCATAAAATGTGAACGCCTATGAAGGAGAAGAGCTCGAAGACAACGGCATGGAAGAAACCGAAGAGGGCGCCACCACCGAGGATGCTGAAGGCTGGCAACAAGCTCTCCTTTCCAAGAAGCGCAGACCTACGCGCACATATAGGGTAAGTCGGTCACGCCACACTCTTCATTCCAGACCATTAGCCAAACTTAAAATCACAAATATTTTCGACATGCCATAGCCAGTGTAATTGGCTGAAGAGCGCCAACTACAGAGCTCACCCAAATGGCCGCCGTTACTTTTGATGACGCCGCTAATAGCGCGCACATTGCTGTATACAATGGAGGTCACGCAACTAAGCTCACCCAAATTGACCATCTTACTTTTCGCCAGAACGGGAAGCTGGAAACCATCGAAGTAGTCATTGACCTTATTCCCTCATCCAATAACACCATCAGAGGAGTCATTCAAATAGACCCAATGGATAGTTAAAAAACTATCCACAGTCGGATTCGTTGCGAGCTGGCTGAAGTACTTCGAGTGCAAGAAGTAGGAAAAACAGACAGAACGATCGTTACTTTTGACTCTACTACTCCCACCGTGTAGTAAAATAATATATGGAACTCGTGCGAGTCACCGAGTACGGTCCCAAATAGTTAGTGTGTTTCAACTGCCACAGTTTGGGACACACGGCCAAATACTGACCATCCCCCACTGTGTGTACGTAGTGGGGCCGTCCTCATTCACAAGAGAACGACTGTGAATCTGCACGCTTTTGTGTCCCGTGCCAGGCCGTTGGTCATCTTGCTGTTAGCAAAGTCCGTCCCAGACGGCTTGTAAAGAAGGAAGAAAAGTCTCCAAAGAACGATTCACCAAAAGAGACTGATGAAAAATAGGGAAAAGAACAAACAAGCGCTCCCAACAATAGCAATGTTACCTGGCAAGCCACTGTCACAGGCCACCACCAGATGATTGGTCTTAACCCCACCGCCACTTTACCAGAAAACCACCTAGTCATGATCGAAAATTTTAAACTCAAGAAGAGCCATCTAGAACTTCTTTCAGAATTTCAGGCGATGCGTAAAAAACTCGCCTCCCTCCGCAAAGCCAGCAAACCGCGTCAATCGGTTTCACCCCAATCACGTGGCCCGGAGTCGGTGCGCCAAAGCTTATCGCGCACCCATTGTGCCCCGCAGCAGATTATTCACAGATAGCAAGCAGCAAACCCACAAACTATGTCACTGAACAGATGTTAAAACAACGGGAGGCGCCAAGCAAGTTTGAGGTGTGCAAGATATGACAGAAAGCCGGCGGCAATATTGCCGATTTACAAGGCCAATACGTCGTTCTTAAAGGGACACTGAAGTGAATTTGTCAAGCTCCCGTTTTTGCTTGCACTGCGTAGACGGGCTCAAATTAGCACACTCTTCATCGTTTATCTGGTTGACTAATCGGTAATTATTTTACAAAGAGCGAAAGAAGAAAAACTACCATGCGCGGTTTGCGGCGGCCGCACCAACTAAGCTGCGACGTGTGGAGGAGGGGGCACCGGGATTGGACGATGCCCAAGGTTAGCAATCAAACAAGTTTTGGTTTCGGTTTTGGTTCTGTAAAACAACAAGTTTGACATCCGATGGCATCGTTGGATGGGCATTCTCAATACCACAGTAATCGTAGTACCGCGCTTCTGCCATGTTGTAGACTGTAAAATGCATAAGATAAGCCTCCCAGGACGGCTTGGGATCGTAGCATTCATTAGCTGAGCCCTACGCAGTGCATGAACGCCCTCCGCGTCCCCGCAGACGCTCAAATGGATGCGCTTTTCCCCCCTATTAGGAGCTTGCCTCACTCATGCCTGTATCGTAAAAAGCGTGTTCGCACCAGTCCAAGGGCCTGTTGATTCTGGCCTGTGCCTACTGCCTGCATGCACTCGGTGCATATGGCAACAGCACGCCAACGAGAACTCGCTAGCGCGCCAGGTCCAGCCTGCGCGAGTTCTGTGGACTAGTTCGTGGAGCAATGAACGTTGCGGCCCAAAAAAAAGTGAACCCAGTATAAAAAACATCGGCGAAGAACGAAAAAGTGAACTTATAAAAAAAAAGCACGTACCCGCAGGGATTCGAACTTGTGACAGGCAAAGCAATTCGGGTGACATACCTAGCGCTCCAGACAACTAGGCTACGGGCGGGTGATGCCCATGATGGAAAAATAAGCGGTATAATGTATAACCAGTTTACACTTTTATTTAGTTTTAGTATTTCTAGCAGCTTCGGTGACTATTTGTTGTATTGCGCTCGTGCAGTAAGCGTCCCCTGAGTTTCCACAAAAGCTTACGTCTAGCAATGGCATTTCGTAGACGGAAAAGCGTTCGCAGATGCGTAGTCGTGCTGCTGACCACTGTGCTTGTTCGCCCAGCGCAAGAAAGTGCTTCCCGCACCCTAGTTTTACGCTGTACGATAAAAATATCAGTTGATTTTATTTCCTTAGTACCTATATTGACTTCGCTGACTCTTCTCCCCCTTCAAGAGGCCTTATATTTTCCTACGGTGTACCAGTCAGCGAAGCGTCGCATGTGCGCTTGTGCAGCGCTTGTGTGAAGCGACCTTGACTTGGAGCTACATACAGTGTACAAAGTAACGAAGTAAAGAAAGGCACATTCTTCCATTCCCAAACGTGTTGTGGCTTAGTTTCAACTGATCGAGCGAATTTCGACGACCCGTCGGCGGCCGCCGGACTAAACGCTGGGCCGACTGACTCGGTCGCGGAAGGTCGGCGAGCCGTGCAGTAGCGCAGCCAATTGCCAGCTCCTCTCCATCTGACGTCACACGAAAACGCCACAGAAAATTGGCGAGCGTAAAGAGAGGAGGACAGCATTTTCGAAATGATTTTTCAACTAAATAAATTCGCGTAAACGCGCTCAGAGTTGTCGAAACAGGGCCTAGGGACTCCGGACTACAATTTGCGCTCGTAATCCCGCATTGTTTACAAATCACTTCAGTGTCCCTTTAAACAGGACATGCAACAAGTCATGGAACAAATGCGAACGTTTCTTGAGATGGTCACACCTAGTGAATCCAAGCGCAAAAGGAAGCTATCTTCCTAAATGAACCCTTTATTTCCTTCTAATCGTACCATACTTCAATGAAACTGCCGACGCTTCGCTCAAAAAGGCCCCTTACTAAAATCACAGGTATCCTCCACCCAATGGCTAGCCCTACTGCTACAGAAGACTAGAGACTCTTGCAAAATTCCTCCTTAGAACACATGCATGGACCCCAAAATCCCGAAAACCTACAAAGATTAGGAAAAGTCCCTTTCCACCCTTGTTCAGGCAGCAGTTCAGATGCACAAGTCGTGCCATTGAGTTCAACACCGATGGGATAAAGCAAGCAATAAAAACCGAGATTTAATTATCGTCCGCGTTCAGCCACATAAGGGGAAACCTATGCTCATGGTCTCGGTATATGACAAGCCTTAATGTAACTGCCGGGCTATGGATTCCTGCGAATGGATGTCGCATATTTTTTCACTAAACGTTCCTGGTCAAGTTATATTTGGAAGCGACTTCAACGCAAAAAGTACTCTCTGCGGTTATTTCTACTCCGATCTGCGTGGGAAACTCTTAGAAGAAGCGCTGGAGTATAGCCTCCTCCGACACGGCAATGAACCTTTCATTCCTACTGGTATAGCCCTCCACAGCTCTCAGCAAGACTCCTCACCGGATCTAACCCTTACTACACCCAGCGTCATTAAAAATGGCCGAAACTGGATTGTGCATGAGGCAGTGATCACTTCTCTGTTCTGCTTTACTTAAACAGAAGGAAATTCCATTCCAAGAATACGTAAACAAACATCAACTGGACCTTTTTCGCTCGCAATTCCACATGAGCGCAAAACCTGAGCTGTCCGAGTTTGTTGCCTCTGTGAATAAAGGGCGTAACCTTTCCACAGAGAGGGTAACAAGCACAGCTGAGGTCAATAATCCGGACGCCCACATGCACAAACTGCTTCGGCTAACGCCTCACCAAAAGGTATGGAGAACGCGGTAAGCGTCACCAAGACCTTATGAGACTAAATGCCATTAGAAAGCGATAAACGAATATTAAAAAATCCTCCAATCTGAAAACTGGCATAATCTTTGCGAACGGCTTGGGCGAGGACGCTCTCTTTCACATCTGTGGAGCCTCTTTCGGCGTCTGAGTGGACGGGCGAAAGTAACACTGCCGATTATAGAAGAAATGTGCCTCCATACTAACTACCCTCAAGTAGAAGATACTCTTGTGAAACTCTCTTCCCGCCCACCAGGGCTGACATCTCGATCCTCTGTCTGAATTTGATATACGTGCACCGCTCGTGGAGCTCGGCTCTCAGTTTACCGAGAGCGAGCTGCATATAGCTATCTCCCATGGAAAATCCAAATCTACACCGGGCCACGACCAAATAAAATGGCAAAACCTTTGAAATCTTCCCTCATCGGGTGAAGCGGACCTCTTAACTCTCATCAATCGATCCTGTGATACTGGGCAAGTTCGTGAACACTTCAAAATGACAATAATCCACAGCACCCCGAAACCTGAAAAAGATTCTCGAAAACTCGAGAATCTCCGACCTATCGCGTTAACACCTGTTATTTGCAAGTTGACAGAACGTCTCATAAACAACAAGCTTCAATACTACCTTGAAAACACACAATGATTCTACTCGGCCCTGACGGGATTTCGCCCCAATTTAGGCACACACGATTCCCTTTGGCTTCTTTTTCGAGCCATAAAACGGACATCCTGAAAGAGTCCACCTGACTACGTCCTGGCCCTTGATATGCACAAGGCGTTCGAATACGTCATTAAAGAAGGCATCCTGGAATAATTATCCGCTCCCTTCCCAGTCAGAAGGCTCAGAGGTGGATTTGCGGTTTCATAACGCACAGACCTATTCGCCTTAACCCAAAGGAAGCACCGCCGACTATCTACTACGTTGACAGAGGAGTTCCCCAAGTTGAGTTCTCGAACCTTTCTCTTCAATCTGGCCATGAATTATGTAGCCCGCATCCTTGAAATAAACTCATTGGCCCGTTTCGCCTTCTATGCTGGTAATGTAGTTGTGTGGACTTAGGCTGGTGATTACGACTCAAAAGAATGTATGCAGGCCGAACTCAATGCTGCCGTATTTCGCTTGGAGCGCACCATCCCCCGATTCCAGCTGCAATTATCCCCCAACAATACCGAATTTGTCAGCGTCAACGGTAAGATTTCGACCAACCCTGACCAAGTGCTCCACCTCAATATAGCCAATACGATTTTTCAATAAAGAAATGGCATCGTCAAATTACTTGACCTCCAGATTATCAGCTGGAATAACCCCACTACATGGATCTGACATCTTTGAACAACATGGTGCTCCGCCTTGCACTTCATTACTCGTCTATCCAATATTTATTTTTATTTATTTATTTATTTATACATATTGCAGCCCCATTGGGCTATCGCAGGAGTGGGGCATACAAAGCATACATCACCCGTACAACGTACACTAAAATCGTGTAACAGAACCACACAAAAGAAAAAATACCAAGCGCTCCAAATACACACTATGATGAACACCGTGACGGCATGGATATATTGGTGCATATTAAGAAACAGCAGATAGAAATGCAGACAAAAAAAGAGAGCGGGTGGAGTCAGCAAGTAAGTTCTATTGCTCTACAAAACGTAGAAAAAAGCTGTATTTGAAAGTGTTGGTGCGAGCGAAGTAGGGGGTCAGGTTTAACTTGGACTGGCTTCAAGTGGTGCGCGGTTCTGAAAAAGTTGTAAGGGAATATTGTGAAAGGCGACGGGAGCCATTTATGATGAAGTGCAGAAATTTAAGAGGGTCAATGGGACTGCGCTCCGAGAGTGGTATCAAATTCAAAAAAGACAGTGCTGAGGACGGAGAAAAATAACGGCCGTAATGGAGGCAAATAAGTCGTACAGCTTTCTTCTGAATCCCCTCAATTTGATTAATGTTAGTTTTCTTGTAAGGGCTCCAAACTGGAGAGGCATATTTGAGACGTGGTAGTAAGAGGGTCTTATATAAGTTAATTACTTATATAACGTTTTATGATATAACGTTATATAATTATTTATATACAAGTCTTATATAACGTCAATTAAGGGTCTTATATAACGATATATACGGCGGCTAAAACCAAACGCCCGTCTCAAGCTTGCGCGCGCAGTTGCGCACGACCCACGGTCTTACGTCATTCCCGGATATGAATTCCGTCCCCGGCATCTCTGCGTACTAACCATATTGAACAGACACCTAATCCGTACTATAACAAGTCTCCCACGCCACACTAGGACGGGCGGGCTAGAAGCAGCACTGCCACTTCCTCCGATCACGAACCTGGTCGAAGAAGTCAAGCTACGATTCCAGACGTACCTCGAATACATGCCGCAGGGACGAGCTATGTTGAATTGGGCACCTTGAACAGCAATTTCGACCCTGCAATCTTTCCTAAATCCATCGAACCTTGGGAGACACCTGAAATCGGCCATATCCGACGACGACCCATTCCCCGACGTCAACGAGCAGCTAGGGAACAGTACGTAAGCACGCTGGCCAACGATAAAGCCCACGATGACATTGATGTATTTACCGATGCGCTATCGAGGACATAACAGCCGCTGTTGCTTGCACTTGCCACGAGGGTCCACAACTGGGTGGTACTCGCTTCATAACGAACACCTACGGCCTCTCAGAAGAAGTGAAACTCTTTGGAATTCTGATCGCAGTTCAAAGCATCCCCAACCATTGTTCAACCATCCACACAAAGACGTTCCGCATCATTACTGACTCGCACATTGCCCTCCGGGAAATGAATAGGACCTTCACGCCTATCTCTACGGCCACGAACATCCTCTACTTAGTACGGGACCTGTCTCATGAAGGAATCACGATACGCATGGTCTGGAGACCAGCGCACACGTCTATAGCCGACGGCAAGCAAACGGTGCACAACGCTGCCAGGGAGTGTCTACTAATTCCTCCCACGGTTCTCGACACCAGTGTAGAAGAATCTGACGAACCGAAAACACTTGAACAATACGGGCAACGAAAACTTCGTTAAGCTAGAGGCCTCAGCTGGCACCGACTAGCCGTAGCCTCACCCTTTGGTTTCCTTGCACACCTAAAGACCTTTCCCGGCACAGGAGGGGTCTTTGCCAACAAAGTTTATGCCAACTCGGCCTATACTCCTGATGTGATTTCGAAGTGGACGAACCCGAGGCGTCCCTCCTTACTCAGGCGCCCCTACTGGGGGTGCAACGAAAAAGCTAGCTTTTTCCACCGCGTTTGGTCATGTGCATCCTTCTCACATGGTCGTGGGCAGATAGTCAGAAACGGCACGCTTCCGACGTCGGCGTTAGGGCATGTAGAATATGTTACGGACAACCCCGATATTATAAAAAAATCACAGATTCTACCCTAAGAAGTGGCATCTACAGGATGGTTTAATGGCTTACCGACTATCCTTTCAAGTTCACCAGTCACAAATGAACACCGGTGTGCATTCATCATGCCGCACCAACCGTATTGTGCCATCGAGAACTATGCTGGACACCCCCTCCTCTCAGGGGATGGTCAGTGGGTGTGCGTGGCTCTACAGGACGTCGAGAGACAGCCACAGTAGTAGCTGCAGTGAAGTTTGAACATTACTTAGATGAACTACAACTACTTAGTGTTGTCTTTCCCAATCCTCTTTTCCAGTCCCTACACACAAGGCTTTATACCCTCCTCTCTGCAATAAAGTCATTCACTCATTATTTACCGTTGCTTCATTATTGCTTTTATGAAGAGTGGAACTTCTCTAACAACTAACGCCTGCTTAAAAATTTCCATTTGATTTAAAGCAAAGCTTCCTACCTGTAACAGCCAACAGTTCTTTCTTGGCGTGCGTGGCAAGAAACTGCCAACGAGGCTGCGGAGGGAACGGCAGTTTAAGTCACGGAGCACAGTGTGGATGGTGCTTCGAATTTCCCTAGCATTCTCCGTGCGCTCACGTCGGCGGACGCATTGGCGTGCCCTGGTTTTTCGTCTGCTTTAGCGACGGTGGTTTTGGGCCTGTTTAGGCGCAGCCTCGGGTTCATTGCGTGCTTCTTTCGCACGGCTTCATTGAATTATTCCGCACCACCTCATGGGTAACCCGGACACGACGTACTTAAGTGGTCGTACAGAAAATACGCGGCAAGTATTGGTTTGCAGGCCACGAAAACAAAATTTAGGAATCACATACAGACAACTGGCCGCTAAATAAACACTACCGTTTAGGCACTGGTCGCCACGAATGGGACTCGTTTTTTTTTTTTAATTTGGTGAATACCAATTCGGTTGTGTTTTAACAGGTATTACAAACGGTGAAAGAAGCAACTAGTTCCTACAAATAGCGACTATAAGAGTTCCCTCAGCTTTCTCGCCATCCTCAAACTTTCTGAACTAACTAGTTTGAATCGGTATAGATGGCCATCACTAAGCTCACATGCCGAACTGTTTCGGTGTCTTCGCTTCAGTCGTGCGGTTATGTAGCCCCGGGCTAGCACATCAGGATGGCTAGGTTCCGCTGTCTCACCATTTTAATCACGCCCATCGCCGTTTTCTTTCTGCCGAGGCACGACTAGGCTGCAGTGCCGGCGTCCTCGTCTCTAGCCCGGCCGTGGCCGAGGCTTCTGCGTTCGGGACGCTGGCCCTGCGAATTCCAGGTAAAGGCAGGCAGAATCTTTGGTTTCACGCTTTGTAGAGCCACGTTGGTGAATTCAAATGACGTCGCGCGGGCAATTGTTGTGAGTGTCCTTTGAAGCTTTGGTTCACAACCACTTGCACAGCGTGGATGGGAGCAAATATTTCGAATGTTAAAATTATGTTTTAACGCTTATGTTCTCTAACACCATGTTTACAAACCTGTGATGACAGATATCACTTTGTAGTTTGGTAATGTTGAAATACGAAAAACTAAAAGCAGACAGTTTTGGAATAACAAAAAACAATAGTTTGCAGAGCATGAATAAACACATAATCGCTGTCCCTCTGTTTGTTTTTACAGTGCAGGTTCAGCAGTAGAGGTATTTCGCAGAAAGACGTTATCGAGCCATGCCCTCACGTTACCTGCACTTGTTTACCGGACCATAATGAAAGCGGCACGACTGGATCATGTTGGCTTATCCCACCGGAATTTAGTTACAGCAATCGTACATAAAATATTTTAAAGATATGTGTCCTCCCGGTCATTTTTTGATACTTTTAGAACATGAATCATTTATTGCTAGTTTGTTAAAAAGAAGTTTTGAGTAAAATGTCCGTCCTGCCTTACATTTTCTTGCTGTGGAACCGAACTTCTGACGCGCAAGTTACTATCAGGATTGCGGAGCCTAGTGGGAACATTAGCTTGGATTGATGCGTGAAGGCACTCTGTCTTTGCAAATTGTATATTCTTCGATGTTACTACAAAGCCATATTGTTATTTCTCCTGAGTATATAACAATATTATGTGAGCCTTCTATGTGAAAGCCGTACTGCAATTCCAGGTCATGAGAGAGTTCAGACATCTATTTGAGAAATTTTCAACGTTTTCACCTTTAACATGTTTTCATTTTAACATTACTTGTATTGTTAAGTTGAAATAAATTCACAGTACGGATACGGTCCAGAATAAATCTTTTGCTTTATATAGCAGTTTAGTATCCATGTTGTCTCATCTGATGACGTTATTCTAGGTTTGTTGATTTCTATGTCGTTCTTTGAGGTTCTGTATTGATTAAACGTGGGATTTAACATGCTGAACCAACACCTTGGTAATGAGATGCACTGTGGGGTAGGGCTCGGGATAAAGTTGGAACATCTGGGTATCTTAAACGTTCATCTATATCCAGAAACACAGGCACTTATGTTTCTCAACTCCACCAAAATATACACTACAATGGGCGGGATCAAAACCACCCTCATCCCTACCCAAAACTCCTTTTCCCAATCAAACCTCCCACGGCGGGCTTGTTTGGTGGCCGTAGAGGTCACACGTGTTCGAAAAGGACCCGTTTGAGGATTAAAAAGGATCATGCAGGCCCTCTGCGGCCACCATACAGGTTTAGGCAGTTCCCGTTCGAAACCGTGTACAGGGGCAGATACGGCCTGCTCGGCAGCGAACTAGTCTGAAGCGACAAACCGGTACTGGAAACTGGTTCGGTTCGGCGTTCATACCAAGGTCAGGGCATGCTGCTTTGAGCTCACAAATAGGGGCTCGTTCTTGCTACGTCGTCCTGAAGTGCGTAGAAACAGAACTTCCGATGCCGCTTAATCTTAAAACTCGGCATTGGAAAGCTAAATAGACGGTAGAAAAACTAGCTATTGAGTTGCATCTAAGTCAATTTATGTCAATATATTACAATGCAGAAACCTAAATGTTTTAGGTTTTGAGGTTTACAACGTTTCACGATGCGGAAACCTAGAAATTAAATCGTCATCAAGGTAACAAGAACATATCCCACTTCAGTCCACCCAAAAATGTGTCCATGAACGTTTCGAGGTTTGACAGAGCGTTACATAATCCAAACGGCATACTGTTAAATTCAGAACGACCCCCAGGAGTGACGAAGGTCGTTTTTTTATGTACAGGCTCTATCTTTATTTGCCAATACCCGGAGTGTAGGGAAATGGAGAAGTAGATCGATGAGTGCACACAGTCATATACGTCATGTATGCGGGCAAGGGGCTATACGTCTTTCTTTGTAATGGAACTGAGGTTCCGGTAGTCCACGAGAATGACCATAACCCGTCTTTTTTTGAAAAAGGTGACCGGTTCAGCCCACAGACCCGCTGACGCTTGTACAACACCCCTTTGTACAACTTTTCTGAACTGATCCACGCTAACCTTACGTCAATAAGGGGCGACTCGGTGCGGCTGTTGTCAATGGGACGTGCCGAGCTAGCTTCAATAGTTTGGTGCTCACGTGAAGACGGAATTCGGTGTTGATGGCACCGTGGGCAAAGTAAAAAAAAGAAGTATGTGAGGATAGAACGTTCAACAGTCTAGCACGCTCAGGTGAGGAGGGAACTTTGTTAATTATTCCCAGAAATTTCGAATCAGGAGCTGTGCTAGTGGCCACTTGAGGCTTACTTTCACACACCAAAGCGACAGACGCACTCCCGTGTTCGTCAAAACAGGCAGGTTTAATGCGTTTAGGTACAACTACGCTATTAGCGGAGCAGTTTAACGTCCACTAACAACTGTGGCTATTGGTGATGCGAATAAGACACCGCGGCAACAAGTCTTTCTTCACACAATTTCCGGCCATTGGCTCCACTAAGGCATCGCGGGAGCTGTCAGAGACGCGAGAGGCCATAACCACGACAGACTATGATGTGTGTGCCGGCTGGACCACATCGCCGCAAACAATTACCATTTCCTAAGCTAGAAATACTTCGTCAACAGACGGAAAGAAATGACTGCTCACTGAAAGTTCTTTTGCGACACGGTCAGCGGTCACACCCCCAATCCAGCAGACCGTCGATATCGAGAATGACGCCGTGTGTAGAACTGTGAAGGTCCTGTAATTCCACTGTAAATGTTTTGCCAGCCACAGAGACGCCCACACTAGAACCACACATAGGTCGGAGCCATTGGCCACCAACTCTCCTTAATGAAAGTGGCTGATCGCAGCTGAACATTACTTTAAGACCAAGTCTTTACTTGAACGCATAACTGAATACAGAAACCGTGGCTCCTGTGTCCACTACCCGAGCAGCAGAAGAATGTGCGTCTAAGGATGAGCTGTCCATCTCTGAACAGGTAATTTCTGCACGGCGATGCCACCATCAGAGTGTAAAGCCCATACTTCAAAGCGGACCTTGGCCGTATGCCGAAAATTCTATGGTGTAAGATGAACAGCTGCTCACCTTTGACTAACGCATCGCCAAGGGGCCTACAACCGCCCCTCGGCCGCCAGGCTTCGCCGCCGTGCTGCTGTTCCTTTGTTGGCCGATGGCAGTTGAACCTTTAAAACCCACGGCCGTTCAACTTTCACAGACGACGGCTGTTCATCCTAGCCAGGGGGCCAGCGGTCGCACCATAGCTGGTCAGCCGTGGTTGAACTGTAGCCGTGGAGCTTACTCGTACGGCCGTTGCACTGCAGGAGGGGTTTTAATAGTGCTTTTGCAGCTCACATTCAGCCCTAGAATGGGTATAACCGGGCTGTTTCTACAGCCAAGTGCCGAATTTATAACATTGTAACAGCAATAATTCGTGCTTTTAAGGAAAAGATTAAATTCAGCAACTGACAAAGACTGTTTATTATAAATTGTGGGGCAGATTTATTCCCTGAATCACTTCCAATACAGTGATGCGGCTTCCATATGATGCGACCGCTATGGTGGTCAGGGACAAGGTACAGGTGCTTTGCTACAATGTAAACGAGAGCTGCTATGCTCAGGAGTGCCTGCAGCAGGGAACAAAAAGAAAAAAAAGGACGAGTTACAACACTGCACAGCACACAGTCACCAAACTCAGCAAGACAGTTCGAGGCCTCTACAGATATTTAAACTGCAGATGTGCAATGCATCTTGCTTTAAAGGGACCGTGCAACACTCTTTCAGCAGTGGAACTAAACCTGCGCGACGATTAGATTACACTGGCAGGGGCGTAGCCCGGTGGGGGGGGGGGGGGCAGGGCAAACCGGGCGCGTGCTCCCTGTTCCCCACAAAATGTTTCGTGCCAGGCTGGGGTGCGGTTTAAGTAGCCTGAAGAACCACCTGATGTCACCTGCAGGCACGGAACCTGCAGTTTTAAGGACATTCTTTTCATATGAAGCTCAAAACCGGGGCTACTTCAACGTCTGATCCCTGTACCCGCTCCAGACGCTGTAGATATCAGCATATACAACCGGGGGACGTGCCCGTCTGTGAATAGCTCCTGCTGAATTTTGCCCTGGATACAGGGAGATGCGCCGGGAACCGCCGCGAGACAATCGCCGGCGGAACAGCACGGCCGGGAAATGCCAGAACTGCATGAAAAGCCTCATATAGGCACACAAGTGGTCCGGACTTTAGCATGTCATTCCTTGTCTTTATACTTGTACAACGTGTAATAACATGACAGATCACATGTCACTGCATTTTGTAAGTCAACTATCAATTCTTGATATGTTTTTTCTTTCTACCGACATCGCATTTCATTCACTATTGCAGTTCCATAATTTCTGCTGTAATAAAATCATTGCACTGCCCATCTTGTATTTCCTCCACATCAAACAAAACTGTGCTGTTCTCTTTATTGCGGAACTTTGTCCTTTTGGCACTATTCCATTGTTTCCTTGACCTCCCTCTTGGTTAAAATCAGCATTCTCTATTTTGGTAACCGGAATTTTACTGAAGCCATGACTGTTCAATTTAACCGCTAGAAATTGAATGGCATTTAGGAACGTGCAACAAGCTCAACATTCAACCGCAGCGCAATAAGGCGTTCCGCTCAGCCCAAGTTTACTATTAAAGTTACTAGCAAAAAAATAACAAAAAGGCGATTACTTAGGAACGAAGGCCCAAGTATGCTAGCTTCCCCGCCATATTACATGAATGTGCTGCACGTACAGTCAAGTGCAGTTAGAAGGCTGCTGCGGGAAAGATACTTTCAAATAAAGCAGACAGAACACCAGCTTTCGCAAATCTTGTATGCCAGTTTCGTTATCGTTCATGTAGATAAAAGGCCACCAAGTCTGTGCTTCATAACGTCGAATTTAAAGCTTGAGCCCATAGAGTGGGAAGTGGTCGTGCGGGCCATTGTTGAGCATGGAACAGCCAACAAGGGCGGGAAGAGTGCGAAATCTTGATTTTCACGGTTTCGAAACGAAACCGTAGGCCGGTTGCGCGATAACCTTCAAATTGTGATCGACTGTACTTCATAGCTAAAAAAAGCTTAGTTGTTTTCCAAAAGCAAAATCGTGAATCTTGATAGTAAACACCCCTTCTTGGCCTCTACTTCCGCCTCACGAACTTCGGGGACTGCGCTACACTCACGAGCCCACTCATGGTTACGCTCACGACCGCTTGCCCGCATAACCGCCTGCTCTGTGGACCAACGAATCAGCTGTGGCCTTCCTATAGACCGGCGAACGGGAATTCGGATCACCATCATCATCCTCATCATCATACAAGCGCCTTAAGATGGGCTGTACCCTTAGCGTTGAGCATACACAAATCACATGTTGAAGTCGGTGATTTCAAGCTTCGGTTCAAAAACAACGCGCAAGAAGCCTTGCCTACATATTTCCGGCTGCAATCTTTTCGTCAACCGCGGGCCCCCCAAGAAAAAAATCCTGTCTGCGCCGTTGACTGCCAGGCATACCTGAGCCAAATATTAAACATGCACGTGAAGCAGTGGGCACGCAAAGCACTGTAAAAGACGCGGAAAAACCAACCGCGCTCTCAATTTTCCTCATTACACACCCCTGACACGGCCTAAACGACGTCATCGCAGCGATGCCTGTCCTAGTGGCTGCATGCTGCTGGTGAACTTCACGGCTGATTTCTTGCATTTCCTGTGACGATCCGCCGTCATCCGCGTTGTGTGCCAACCTCTTCTAAGCCTGAACCTGTATGAACACTTTTGGCGTTGCTTTTGTGTTTTGAGTGCACGGAAAAGTTTGAGTGATGCACTAATTACTCCCCTTTCAACGAGACAACTCGACAACAAATGTTCATTGCTTTAAAAAAGCCCTACCAGCCTGAGCGCGCACTTGTGAGCAGGTTGCAACGCCTGCTTTTTTGTGGCACCAGACCGGAAAAAGACCCTTCGACATTGCGGAGAAAAGAAGAAAACTGTCCGGCCTGTCATATAGCGAAGGCCCCCAAAGAAAATGCCGCGAGCCGCTCCCCTCCCCCCTCCGGGAGAGAGCGCGCAGCTTTCATCGCATTTTCTGCAGCCACGTTGAGAGGGAGCAATTTTGCGTGATTTCCCATCACGCATTGTTTCAGTTATAGTGAACACATTTTCATAATTATTGAGGGAGGAGATTGCTGGGGCCATAGATTTTACCCCAAACTATACTCCAAGTTTTCGATGGTAAGTGCTGCAGCGTCTCCTCAGGAGAGCAAAAATTTCAGAAAGAAGATTTATCATAAATTTTGAGTTACCAGTAACTTTTGTCTAGTTACGAAGAATTTCGACAACCTTTAGGGGAAGTTGAAACAATCTATGGCCCAAAGCCATTTTTAAAGATAGAACTTGTTCAAAGAAGTGCTGGTTCAAAACAGTGAACCAGTACAGAGAAAATAAACAAAGTAACAATAGTCACAACGTTTTAGCAGACCGGGCGCCCTAGCCTCACTGAATCAACGCAAAGCTGATAGTTTTTAAATTTAAACTATTGTTATCATTTAAACCATGTTTTATCCATAACCATTACTCATGATGAATAGCTAGGCTGTTTACCGCAGTTCAGTGGCTGCTGCCAGAACGTTTCAGTCACTGCAGAAATTGTCCATACTGACATGACCTCACTGACACTGACTTGTTTCCGGACAAAATAACAAGACACTGCTAGAAATTATTATACGCTTGCAATCATTGTGCCTTATTTGTAGTTAACAAACCATTTGAAACTCCAAAAGCAACATATGCTCCAACTCAATGTTTTAAAGCTAAACGTCATTACTTCGTTGCGAAGAAACTTCAAACATCATTTTGAGCACAAGTGCCACAGATTCAAATTGTAGACTGTTGGTTCGGTGAAAAAGTTCATTCAACTATTCCAACTCCACAAGCTTGCTGCAATATTAAAGAGAGCTGGGCAGTTCGTTCCGTAAGAGTACAATGACGGCTGTTAAAGTAATTTTTTGAGCGTAGAGGTATTCTGCTTGCGTAAGCTAATGGGCCAGTGTACTCACCCCAAATTCGGTGTGAAAAGGAATGGGACAGAGAGCGCAAGCCATATCAAAATTACACTAAGCGAAACAATCTCACCCAAAACTTTATGTCGTGTGGTAACCACGACTTCACATGAGTAGCAAGAAATGAGGAGATGGTGAATTGCCTTTTATTTGTAACAATGCGAGGAAATCACATGAGTTCATAATTGAACTGCTGAAAATTTTATTTTTTTCCATTGGTTCCAAGCGCAGGCCACAAATTTAAGTTGTATGTAGCAGATACTGTGTAGTGATCCAGAATATTTTCCACTACAAAGCAATCCCACAGCCCCATTAACACAACTTAATGCATGTGAACAACTACCTAAAACATCCTGTAGCCAGAAAATGTGCCTTCTTCATTGCACCTGTCTCCGTCCCTGTACAAAATCAGTTAAGCTTCTTTGTCCAGTTACCTAACATTAAGGATAACTGTGCACCAACAGCGGTGTTATCTTGCTGTCCTTTTACTATTACATCAACAAATCAACAAATCCGCCTGTGAAATGAATACATGACAAAATCAGTCAGGCTGACCTTTGCAAACAATGAATATTTTTCTCTTAATATTATGCTGGTCTGCATCAAATTTCTTCACTTTATAGGCACTCATTGAATTTTTGTATTATAAATCAAGAAACCAGTGTTTGGTGCAACACTAAAAAACTTCCCGTTTCCCCTCAATACTCTATCAAACAAGCTCACTGTTTTGACATTTTGACAGTGTGCCCAAAAAGAAGCACACACAGATTTTAGGCAGCAAAAAAAGTAAAAATCCGGTGTGGCGGATATTTGAAATAAGAGGATTACTAACTAAAGAGGAAATATGGCAACTGTGAACAAAAGTGGCTTAACTGCTGGGAATTGCAAAGGAAACAGCAAAAGCAAAATGTTCACTGGAGAGTCTGCTATGGTGATGCAGCTGCAACAATATTCAACTACAATTTCCACACATGAAGTTAAGCTTGCTTTGTTTTTTTTGCTCAAGGTGATAGAGATGGCACTGACACATTGTAGTTGACTACTTTAGTGGCCAGTGATTCTAAGACATCTGAGAACCCCAGTTATTTACACTGCCTCTTTAACTCAATTTAGTTAACCTCAAACACTAAATTATTTAAATTCTGTACTGACCCCATATGTGCTTTGTGTGTTTTGGCCGCCTACGTGAATTACTTATGGTGTAACGGCGTGACTTGCAGAAACTGCCAGCATGTCCCTCCACTTTTATTCAGGCCTAGTGGATCTAATACAAAGCAGTGTTTTATGAGGGGTAAAATCTCTGGTCTTAAAATACACAAACAAAGCAGCAACAAGAGAGCTTAGTGTCAAGTTCAAAACGGCGTAGTGCTTACAGCAGAGGCACATAAAGGGGCCTCGAAAAGATTTTCTAAAAACGTTTGTTGTTTGGGTACTTATAACTGTAGAACCTTGACAAACAATGCAAAACCACTGTTCTGCCTGATATTGCATAACCATTCTGCTGCAAATAGAAGAAAATGCAGTTATGGTTTCACCGAGGCTTTCCTCTTCAAATCGTGGTGATGTCTTGGTGAGAAGCCAGTCACAGTTCCCCCTTGTCTGCTTGCGTCGGCACATAGGGGGCTCGCAAAGGGTTAGATAGAGCTACGTTTGCACCATAATAAAATTCACCTTGCAACTGAAGGGGGGTGTCTGATCTCTGAAGCGACTGATCAACATATTCGAAATTACAGATCACAATTAGGGCGATTTATGCAGCAGAGGTAACCAGTGTGAAAATAAACTGGGTATTTGTAAACTGTTTACGCTGTTTCGCACGAGTCTAAAGTGCAGACGTCTGTCTCACGTAGCCCGTAATGTGAGTTGCGCGAACTTGAAACCTCTGATGTGAGGAGATAAATGACCAAAGGCTTAAAAAGAGAATTTACTACCTAACACGTCTATCGAAGGAACTTCCAGTAGTGGAAACTTAAAATCGACCTGTTATTTACTCATAGAGCGCAAAAATAACTAGCGATAAGCAGGGACACAGCGCTAAGTCCCACCATCAGGCAGTTCGATTGCTTTGCCGCTTCCTGCAATAAACAATGCTGTTAACGATGTTTCGTTGATTGGATATGCTCCCCTTCGGCTCACTGCAGAAACGTTCCACCATAAGTTGGCGGTGAAAGCTCTAGGTTGATTAAAATTTATGCAAACACACCTGAGTGATGGGTTACAAATGTGAAGCGGCTTTTATGCTGCAGTTTTCTGTTGCGCGGCCTTCTAGCGTCGATAAGATAGTGCGTAAAGTGTCTGACATCAATGCAGGCTAGCTGTAACGTTGGGCTCCCCAGCGGGCTCAAGTTCGCAATGCACATGGGGTGCTTTTATTGCTATGACGATTGTTTTCCATTTGATATAAAACAGGTACGATTCTAAAGACAATGTAGCAAGACAACGTGAACTTCCGCAGAGAAACCGGCTTCAAATCGTACATACAGCCAGTACGTCTGAGTCAAAGCCTCTACAGGAGGCTATGTCTGAGTTCTGTTACAATGGTTGGCGCACAACACAAGCGGTCGCTACACCGGTCACGTCAATAGAAAAATGGTTTGTTTAAAGGTGCATTATTTTTTAAAAATCGGGTTTGCAGTTGTACAGCACAATACACACAAAGAGCATTTACTTTTGATTGTTTTTTTACAGTGACGTCACTGCTAGTTGCGCTGCAAACCGGCGATGCGCGCATGGTCGCTTGCGATGCACCTCAAAACAGGAATTCAGAAGTTCTCTCCTAATTTCTAAAAGCAAATAATGGTGAAAATATTTTGGAATACTTTTCCTAAAAAGTCATTTAGGCAGACAAAAGTAAGCAAACGCATTTTCGCTTCATGACCTTTTTACATTTCCATGAGATTTAAATTTGAGACATTCGATTTGGAACCAAACTTCTCTTACTTTCACTGTGCTCTAATTCTGCTTTTTCATATGCACCGAATCCTGTAGGTGCGAATGCTTATTAGATGCGGAGCATCTCATGCTCGTGGCTGTGTCCCTCCCTCCCTTGTCTGCCGTCCGCACTCTACTGCGCATGCGCGTCTCCTCAGCCCCGTCAGCGCTTGGGCTGACGTCAGCGCAGTCCACCATGAAAAGAAATAGTTAGGTGGCGCATGGTTTCGATCCCACGACTTTCTGGCCAAAACGGCAGGTACCTGGCGGTCTTCCCACTGCGCTACAAACCGAGACGGAGCATGTGCTACGAAATCACCTTATATCGTTCACTCATTCAAACTACGCCAAGAAGCTACTGATACAATGAAGGCACGCGAAGGTGAACGTCAACGGAAACGACGAACTTAAAACTAATGGGAACTTCAGTCGATCCCATGGCTGCTTCGCATACTACTCAGGGCTTCCCTATGGAAGATGGTAATTTTTTTTAACAATGCTGCTTATAAGTACTTTTATTAGCTGTGCGTGACAATGAGCGCATCAATGGCTTGAAAAAACAGTTGTAAACACGGCAAACTATTGACAACGAGAGAGATTGACTAGCTGACAAGGACTTGCACAGAGTATCAACTTATATGCTGTGCAAGAACACAAGCAGAGGCACATGGCTGCACATGCACAAAAGGAATGTGATAAGGAACATTTTCACTCTTCCTAATAAATACGCTCTTCCGCATACTTCATCTATTCGGTATACACGCCTTTTGACATAACCATATATTTTCTTATTGGGCAAAACTCCTGCGTTTGGCTCAAGTGCGTGTCGGTGCACTAACAACATATTTTTTTTCTTTCACAAAGCGATACTAGGCTCCATATCTCCGCCAACCAGTGCAAGCCATGCCTCCACAAAGTTAAGGAACGCTTCGGCGTGCAGATTGTCAGGATAAACGAATTGGAGTTCTGCAGTCATTTGTGTTAGCGGCAACGGATACAGTACTACAAAGAGAATAGAAAATGCTAACAGTAACACTGAAAAAGAGCGGGAAAATAAAACGCATGAAGCTGTGTCATAGCTTCAAAATATGTCGCATACAATAAGAATGGTAATGAATGACAGGAGTTCAGGTACTGTTTTCACCACCTTTCAAACATGCAAGAATGTGCACCCGCAGTGTAAGCAAGATGAAAGTGACCCTTCAACTTGCTTTGAGAAGTAAAAAACCTACGAGATGTTTTGAATACACTGCGAAGAATACCTGAGCTAAATATTACACGTGCACATGAAACAGCAAGCACACAAATCACTGTAAAATATGCGGAAATACCAACCGCGCTATCTTCAATTTTTTTCATTAATTTATGCACCACAAGCACCTCAGAAATTACGTCATTTCTGCCATGGCTGTCCCATTGGCTGTATGTAATGCTCTGCCACCGTCGGCGCTGTGCGCCAACTTCTTCTATGCCTGAACCTGTACGAAAAGTTTTAGCGTTTCTTTTCTTTTTAGTGTGCACGAAGGGTGAATGACAAAATCAACATATTCCTTATACCCAAGCAGCACAAGCCTGTACGGCTTAAAATCAGCCGAAGAACTTCAGCCGCGTAATTTCTGCCCGGTAATTTCTGTCAAAGTGTAAAGCGCGCACTCAAAGGTGGGCCTCTGCCGCGTGTTTAAAGTTAACTGCTGTACACCCAATGGCCACTCTCCTTTTACCAATTCATTGCAGAGGGGTCCACAACGGTCTCCGGCCGTACAGCTTTGCCGCAGATCAGCCATTAACTTTTGCCGGAGACTGGCTGATGAACCTTTGCCCGAGGCCGGCTGTTACACTTTTGCAGGAGGTCAGCTGTTGACCTTATGCCGATGGTCGGCCGTTGAAATGTGTCTAATCAATGGCCCATTAGCTTTTGCCAAAGTACGGCCAGTCAGCTTTTCCTGGTGAGCGGCTCTTGAACATATTCTGGAGCCTGGCTGTTCAACTTTAGGTATATACTAGCCGTTCAACCATAGTAGACATTCTGCCATTTACATCCCGGCTGTCCTACCCCAGCAGCGTTCAGTTCGAATTGCGCACATGGGTTCCTAAAAACGGGACATGCTGTAAGTTCGTACTGCATGCATAAGCATTTGTGCCCTTTTAAAGAGCACTGTTTGCCCTTTTCAGGGACATGTAGTGATTTACAAAGCCTGTGGTGATTAGGTTTTTTTACTTTATTTTGCTCAGTTCATACTGTCCAGTGTCTTCCGCTTCGTGCGGCCGCCATCCCGGTCACCGGCGGAGCATAGCCATTTCTTAATAACAGCTGCCGCAGCGATCTTGTTTGCGTCTGGGTACCTGGGCTGTATTGACACTGAAAGAAAATTGAAAACAGACAAATAAGTAATATACTACACTGTAAAAATATCCACAGGCTTAGCAATGCCCTTCCTGAAAAAAAATTCAATTGATTGATTGATTATGAGGTTTAACGCGCCGAAACTACGCAGGTTATGAGGTGCGCCGTAGCAAAGGGCTCTGGATTAATTTCGACCACCTGGGGATCTTTCACGTGTGCCGAAATCTCAGCACACGGGCGTCTTTGTTTTTCGCCTCCGTCAAAAAAAACGGCCGCCGCTGCTGGGATCGAACCCGTGACCTTCAGCACAGCAGCACAACGCCTTAGCCACTAAGCCACCGCGGCAGGTGAAAAAAAGAAGTATTACAAACTTGCTTAATGCAATGCCTCTAGTTTTCCCAACGTACAACTATTCCAGAGAGCCAATATTTATTACGCATTACCAAACAGTATCCTTATTCATTCCTGTAAACAAGAACATTAAAAATAAGCTCTAATGGTCGAACAAATACACTGAAATAAAGTAGCTCCTGAAAATAATATAATGAATTCCTCGTGCATAAAATAAAATCACGGCAGCTTACCAAGAACAAGAGACAATGTTGTCTAGCTCGCAGAAGGCCTCTTTCGCCCCCTTGGACTCTGCCCAGCTGCAGGACAATGCCACTGGCTGCCCAATCACCATGCCCAACATCATGCGGGCAGCCGCCTTGAAGTCGTAGCCACCAATGTGGCTAAAGTACTGGGCCTAACAGGAGAAAGGAAATTTGAAATACACTTGTAAGCTGAATGCATCGAGGCTGAACATATGACGCAAAAGCATACCTTTAACGTGAGCACATGAGAAAGCAAACAATTTGTTGTCGCAGAAAAAACTCCCAAGCATTTCCCCGAGGGTGAACATGGTTAAGTGCGAATGCACGGGGTGATGCTATGAGGGGGAGTAAAGTTAAAATCCGTTGGCATTCGCCCGTGAGCGCGCGCGAGCCGACCCACGGAGGTCTGGCAGTTTATCGCTGCATATATAGGGGGGTACGCCGCGCCGAGCGCGCCGAGCCAGGTGGCTGAGAGAGGAGGCGAGCGCAAGGGGAGAGGGACAGCGGCGCACGGCAGCTGCAGCCGAGCGAGGGGGAGAGGAGAGAGTGTGACGTCATGGTGGAGAGAGAGGCGCGCGGCAGCTGCTGGGGAGAGGAGGCGCGCTGTGACGTCATACCATGACGTCAGGGCGCGAGGAGCGGTGCGGGGAGCGGCGCGCACCTGTGCAGCCACGGCGAGGAGGCGGTGCGAGCGCGGTCACGTGGTGAAGCGACGTCCCCGCGCCGTTGCTACCGACGCTCCTCTCCGCTCCACGCCGTTGCTAGGGAGAGGAGGACTGCGGACGCCGCCGCCGCCGCCGCCGCCGCCGCCGGTGGTGGAAGGTTTGGGTTCGCTTATAAAGTGCATTCGCACCTAAAATCTATAGACAGTAACAGAGAGCCGCACTATGGCTCCGCTTCGAGCACATGTGTGCCTTTCCATGGCGTGTTACGATGCACCACTGTTGACATCGCCTGGTGTCAGCGCGCGTCGCCGAAATACACGCGAACTCGTTCATTCGCACGCCGTATGCTGATGTCTATTCACGGCAGATATTGGCATCGATGGTAGAGGAGGCGTGGTCAGGGAGCATAGCAAAAGTGGACGGCAGCTTCCAGGTTATCAGTCCGTCTCTATGTCTGGGGACATGTTTTAGCACTGGGAAATGCTGTTTCATTTACTGAAAAACAGCCACATTATTTTTCTCTAGCAGTGATTGGCTGCCTTGAGACAAATTGAACCAAACTGTTTTTGTTGGCAAGCTATTATCCCTTGGAGACAGATATAACATTGTGTGGCACATTCTGTACTTCGCTACCTTTGCTTGCGTCGGAGAGATTGCGATCGCGTGATGTCTGTCATGAGGTAAATATGGAAGCTCTAGCTACATTGCTTCTAGTATAAACAAGATGGGGGTTGTCTGCAATGATGATGATGATGGTTGGTGTTTAATGGCGCAAGGCCGACGAGGGCAAAGAGCGCCAGAGAAGTTATTTAATGAAAACAAGTGATTACCACAAAAGCTATGTATAAAATGTGTAAACTGGACATAGTAAGATCAATAAAGATAATGGTAATGGCTGGTGTATAGGGCCAGATATGATTACGCATGATAGGAAATGAGGTTTAAAAACTTTACATCTGACAAATATTTAAAAACGCGTTTCACAGAAACCATGGCATCGTCACCTAGAAACAGAGATGGGTGTAGGGGAATATGTTGTCTGTAGAGTTCTCTGAAGTGTTTGTGTCGTGTTGTGTCAAGTGCCTTGCATTGTATGAGTATGTGGACTACGAATAGGCCCTCCCCACACCTGCTACACAGGGGTCTTGGAGATCCCGTGAGCAGGTGCGAGTGCGTTACATGCGTATGGCCTATCCGTAACCTAGCTAAGGTAACTTCAATGTGCCTGTTGTGTGAGTCAGTAATGTATTGTCCCAAGTGTGGTTTTATTACGTGTAGTTTGTTGTCTGTCTGTTCGCTCCAGTCTGCTTGCCAAGTTTTACGGAGTTGTTGTCTAATGTGTGGCTTGAGGTCTGTGTAAGGTAGTGTTGCCATGTCGACTGTGTTTCGGAGTGCAGCATTGGCGGCCATTTCATCCGCCACTTCATTACCGCCAACGCCAGAGTGGCCTGGCACCCAACACGCAGTCAACCCAAGGTTCGAAGAATAAGCTACCATAATCGTTTTGAAGATAAGATTAATGACATGGTTTTTTGATGACTTTCCGGATGATAATGCACGGACGACGCTCAACGAATCTGTATAAATGACGGATGTAGGAATATGATGTTCAACTATGTGACTTACAACTAGAAATATGCCATATGCCTCTGCGTAAAAATACTTGTATTAACATTCATTGTTTTACATGCTTCAAAATTAGGCCCATGCGCAGCACAAGACACCGCAGTGGACGTTTTAGATGCATCGCTGAAAAACTCTGCAGCCCTGTATTTATTCTGCAGATGCATGAAATGCTGCAAAATCCCACTTCTTGGTGTCCTGTTCTTATTGTATTGTACGAAAGACAAGTCACATGCCACAGGACGAAGATGCCATGGTGCTACAAGATCAGTGTGAGATGATTTGAATGTGTCTAAGAGGGAGACGTCATGAATAGTCATCTCGTCCCTCACTCTCTGCGAGAAAGGAACAGCAATAGATGGGCGGTTTAAAAAGAGTTTAGTTGTGGACGTATCATTAAAAACCGGTTTAAAGGGATGGTTATTCATTGATGAGATTTTGGAGGCATATAGGAGGTCAACATAAGTTCGCTGGTACGCTAAGCACCATTTGTCGCACTCTGCATAAAGACTGTGGACAGGACTGGTACGGAATGCCCCACAAGACAGGCGAAGCCCTAAGTGAAGCACTGGGTCTAGCATTTTAAGTGCTGTTTTTGTGGCTGACCCATACACAACGCTTCCGTAGTCCAACCGTGACCCTACCAACGCGGCATAAAGTCGAAGCAGGAGTTGTTTGTCTGCACCGTACGATTGGTGAGACAGGACTTTTAGAATATTCATTGTTTTTAGGCATTTTTGTTTAAGTCGTTTTATGTGGGGTATGAATGAGAGTTTCTCGTCAAACACCACACCCAAAAACTTGTGTTCTCTTTTTACTGGAATCGAGTCACCAAAGAGTTTTACGTCGGGATCGGGCAGGATGCCCCGCCTTTTTGAGAATACAATGCAGGTACTTTTAGAAGGATTAAGTTTAAATCCATTTTCATCTGCCCAGCGAGAAAGTTTATTTACCCCAAGCTGGACCTGACGTTCACAAATGGATATGTTACATGATTTGAAAGATATTTGAACGTCATCTACATACATCAAGCAGGATATGGTTGGCGGCAGTGCCTTTCGGAGAGAGTTCATCTTAGCTATAAACAAGGTGCAGCTCAATACGCCACCTTGAGGCACGCCATTCTCCTGCACGTGAATATTTGAAAGTGCCGAACCAACCCTGACACGAAATGTTCGTGAAGACATGTAACTACAAAGAGTGTTCAGCATGTTACCCGAGATACCAAAAGCTTTTAGGTCTCTAAGAATGCCGTAGCGCCATGCTGTATCATATGCCTTTTCAATGTCAAAAAATACTGTCATACAGTATTGCTTATGAATGAATGCATCCTTTATGTAGGCCTCTAGAGAAACCAGTTGATCATTTGTGCATCGCCCCGCCCGGAAGCCTGCCTGGCAGCCCTCGAGAAGACCATTGTACTCAAGAAAGTACACGAGCCTACGGTTTATCATCTTCTCGAGGAGCTTGCACAGGCAGCTTGTCAAAGCAATGGGCCGGTAACTGGAAAGGAGAGGAAGGGTCCTTCCCTTCCTTTAGGATAGCCACTACTATGGCCTCCCTCCAAGAGCGAGGAATGTGCCCCGAAAGCCAAATCTTGTTATATAGGTGGAGGAGTGTTAGAAGAGTGTCTGAGTGTAGGTGCTGTATCATTGTATATGTGATGTTGTCGGGCCTGGAGCTGAGGGTTTACAAGTGTTTAGAGCGGTCCTCAGCTCATGAAGTGAAAACTCCGAGTTATAAGAGGAGGTTGACTTATCATTATCACGTAAAGACTTCTTTTCAGCCAATTGTTTGTGTTTCATGAAAGTGCTAGTGTAGTGTGCTGAACTGGACACGTGTTGGAAGTGTTGTGCGAGTGTGTTAGCCTGGTCTTCCAGTTTGTCCCCTGTTGTACTGACCAGGGGCAGGCTGTGTGTCTGTTGTCCTTTTAGTTTGCGTATTCGTGTCCAGACTTTGCGAGAGTCAGTGTAAGAGTTTATGGATGTTACGAATGAGCGCCAACTCTCTCGTTTTGCCTCACGGCGCACACGTTTTCCCATCGCCTTAGCCCTTTTGAACAATAAAAGGTTTCCCGACGTGGGGTACCTGCGCAGGATACCCCACGCCTTGTTCTGGGGCCCCTCGCGCCCGCCTACAGTCCTCATTCCACCACGGCCTCCGCTGGTTGCGCGGGGCACCAGAGGCGTGGGGAATGGACTTTTCGGCGGCGTCGAGGATGTGCGCCGTGAGGAGTTGGGTAGCTTCTTCGACGTGTAGGTGTCCTATGGATGTGTGGTGTAGTTTGGATGTCTCTGTAAATGTATTCCAGTTAGCTCGTGCTTCATTGAACCTATTATGGGAAGATGGACTGCATGGGCCTTTACCTATGTATGTGAGTGAGGTGGGGAAGTGGTCACTACCGTATGGGTCAGTGCCCACACCCACTCGAGAAGAGGAGAGAGAACTGCGGAGCCAATCGACAAGTCAAGACATGAGTATGTGTTGTGTCCTATGTTATGGTATGTAGGCTGTTTATTGTTGAAAAGGCATGCTCCTGAAGATGTAAGGAATTTCTCTATAAGGCGACCTCGGGCATCCGTGCGAGAAGAGCCCCAAAGAGTGTTGTGAGCATTAAGGTCGCCTGTCAGGATGTATGGTTCGGGCAGCTGGTCAACCAGCGCCTCGAAGTCAGAGCTTAAAAGTGAAACATCAGGAGGAATGTATATGGAGCATACCGTTATCAATCTATTAAATATTATTGTTCGAATTGCCACAGCCTCAACGACAGTGTTCAGAGTGACCGGGTGGCATGCTAAAGATTTCTGGGCAATTATGGCCACACCCCCAGAAGAGTGCGTGCAGCCATCCCTGTCCTTTCTGTATATCAAATAACTATTCAAGAAATTTGTGTTCTTGGAATTCAGGTGTGTTTCCTGAACAACATTACACTTGGCTGATTG
>CM023453.1:158184898-158343727 GCA_013339765.2 Haemaphysalis longicornis | reverse complement strand
GGAGAGTGAGAGCGCGCTGTGCCAACCCGCAGCTGTTTGGGAGTGAGTGTTCGCTATCGGAGAGAAGAGAAGGAGAGGCGCAGCTGTGCGCACAACGCCGGAAAGACGCAGAAAGGACAGAGGGGCGAGCATGAGAGCGTTGATCTAATACCAAGCGAAAAAGAAACCTCCGGTGACCTGCTTATCGAAGTGAACAACCAAGGACCAATCGAACACCCTTCTGAAGCAAACGACGTTAGCCGACTTTTACATCACTGTAACTCCCACCGCACCATCAACAGCTGCTGCAGGTGTCATTTCCGAACAAGAACTGATAAATGAAACTGACTCGAACCTCCTTGAAGGTTGCGCGAGCAGGGTAACCCCGCTGTTCGACGCATCACAATGAGACGTGACGGAAAGGAAATAAAGACAAGGGATATCATATTAACCTTTGATCGTTGCACGTTGCCAGAGTCCGTCAACGCTGGCTTTATTCAATGCAAGACCAGAGTGTATTTACCCAACACGCGCCGAGTGGCTTTAGCGCCAACTATGCGCATGAACCAATGGGTGCCGAGGGAAACAAACGTGTGCTAAAGTGCGCCTGACACGACTATCTGACTAACGAGTGCAAAGCAACACAATTCAAGCGCAGCAACTGTGAGGGACCCCATGCAGCATATTCTCGCTCTTGCCAGAAGTCAAACAAAAAAAAGAGATCATCAACCTCAAAGGACCCAAATCTGTCATTCCCAGAAGCGCATAAACGGCAGTTGGACTGTGCGACAGGGATCTACGCCGTACTCAGCCCCGCCGGGGAGGGGGGTGGCGTCGGGGTTTCCGCGAGTACTCAGGTCAGCGAAGCTTACTTGGTCCGCCTACGCGCCCCCAAGGCGCTTCCTGTGGCAGCCCAAAACACTCCTGCAACTCCCGCGTGCGGCTGCAGGTTGCAACTGGCAACGTTGCAACTGGCGTTTCGGTCGCCACACTTCCAACACTCCGGCCGCCGAAACACCAGTGGCAATGGATGTGAAAAGGGAGGCTCCTCTTCCGCAGCCATGTCCAACATATCAAAAGGTGGTGGCGGTATCTCCTGCTATTCCATAAAATACGTTGCGGGGTGGCGTCGTAAGACCTCCATCTCGTCACGCCTCAAAACTCCGATGACGACATGGATACTACGCCATCTCGGCCTGCATCCCAGTCGTCAAAAGAGCTGCGGCGGCAGTTCGCGCGCGAAAACCCCCAAGCTCCCCGAGTCACGGGCTCTGATTCAGGCGAAACCGCCCAGAAACCCCCACACCGCAGTGTAATTCTCCAAAGTTTTAATTGTAGCCCGAAGTATGATGCAATGGAACTGTAGGGGCCTAACAAAACACTTCGAAGAGATCTAAGAAATCCTCCACAACCATCAACCGAATATTTGTGGCAACAAAAACACACACCTGAACCCACACACCACAACTTGCTCACTCAATACACACTATTCAGGAAAAACTGAGAGGCGGCACTCCCTCCTCTGGTGGTGTAGCGATTGTCATGGCAAAAATTCCATCCCCCGGTCAACTCCTTCAGTTAGTTACTGCCCTCGAATGAGTGCTGTCTGGGCAATAATTTGTAATAGGCTATAACAGTCGGCTGCTTTCATTCTTCTTCCTGACTACTACCTATCAGTTCAGATTTCGAACTCTAATAGACGAACTTCCATCCCCTTTTTGTTAGTAGGCGATCTTAATGCTCATTGTGAACTTTGGGGGTCTGAACGCACAGATACCCGAGGCCGCTTGCTGGAAATAATTGTTTTGTCATCCGGAGCTTACCTAATCAACAAAAACAGCCAACATACTACAGTCAAACACACCACACATATTCGCACATCGATCTGGCTATTGGGTCTTCCATTCTTTTCTTTTTCCCCCGTTGAATGGGAGGTCGACACTACCCCTACGGAAGTGACCACTTCCCAGTTACCCAGATGTCTAGAAACAGGCCCTGCAGTGCCATCTCGCATAAAAAATTCAGAGAATTCGGTGCCGACTGGGAAAAGTTTAAGGAAAAGTCAAAACTCTCTTACTCAACCATGAGTCACTTGGGCATCGGTGAATCTTGTAAAACGTTCTTACACTCCAACACACTTTTCAGTTTAATCTCGTTATGAATTTATAAGCACCAGTGTGAAATATAAAAATGAATTTACTTCAGACTATGTATTCTCAGGACACCTCAGGAATACCAATATAATGTTAGGTAGAGACCTATCGTTAATACCTTTTTTCTGTACAAACGTAGCTTCCATAAACTAGAACACCGCATGCCCACTTTCTTGCGACGACCTACAAACGCCACGAATTGATTTGTATACTATTACAACAAAAAGAATTTAATGGACATCTTTCTTGAATATAAATGACCACACCATTCTTTTACAATTTAAATGGGCTAAGCAATGTTATTGGAGTATATGTATGTTCAATGACGTGTGTACTTTACTTTTACAATTGGGAGGGGGGAAAGAACTTTAAAATCAACGACACTACGTATATATTAATTAAAAAAAATTTCATTTATGCGCGCTAATTATGTACACCTTACCTGTGGATGGGAAATTATTCTATCATGCGTGAGCTTAAGTTAGTTAAAAGTGCTAAAACTGAAGGCAGGAAAGACGACGGGACTTCTTGGTTGTGAAAGTTTTCATTTGCTTGACGGGGCAGCTACCTTTCACCGTGCAGTTTTGGGGGGCGCCGTAGACCACCCAGAACGCTCTGAAAACGTGGTTGCTCTTGAAAAAAATTATGGCCTTTCCTCATTAGTGACGAAAAAACCCACATCTTTCCATACGGCGAAATTCAGCTCGATGAATTGCATTGTTCGCCTTCGCAAATAACTGCCTAGTAGGCGGCGGAGGCGCACCTTCCCTGCCATCCGGCGATGGTATCGCTGCTGCTGGCGCTGAAAGGGTGGAGCCCCAAGTCTTCTAGAGGTGCCGCACTCTCCCTATAAAGATAAGAAAACAATTAAGCCTTGCATGACAGGAAACAAACTGCGTGAACAAGGTAGAACCGGTGTAACTTCTAATTGATACGTTAGCAGTTCAAGAAACAAGACAGACAACAGGAAACGAACAGGGCGGTTGCTACTTGAACTGATTTATTTACAAGCTACATCTCGCATATATCTCAAAATCCCGAGCATACGCTGCGTGAACCATTTAATACACACCCTCCCAAATAATCATCGCAACAAATACAGAGATAACACCAGCCTGTACACTAAGTTAAAACACGTTAACAATTCTACCTCAGAGGAAAAGAAAGCAACGATTATCACTGACACAGTCATGACCATATTTCTTGATATAAAAGCTTCCAGTATTTCACGCGCGTTTGGATGGCTTCTGCCCAAATTTTCATATCCCTTAGCCGTGCAAAACATCCTTACAGTTTCCGCAATGTACAGCAAGTCCGCAGTCCCCCCCATTACCAATTCATGCTCCCGTGCTCGATCATTATTACACCACCCGTCTGGCCTATCCGCACGAAAGCGGAATCTCATACACCCCACACCGGTGCAGCGCTTCACAAATGGCCTGACATGCTTCTTATCGCATGCTCGCTTCTCCGCGGCATAAATGCGTGGGCACAGGGCAGAGAGCTTCTCAGGTATGAAAAGACAACGGGGATGCCGTGTTGTTTTGCCACGTCTCCATGGTGGTGGGATATCTTGTGAACATTAGGCACCACTTAGGGCCTTTGTCATGTGCTCCAAATCCGGCTTTCCCTTCTTTGCACCGCTTTACTCACTGAAGCGGGAATGATTTAGCAACCGCTGTAATCACCGACCAGGGAAACTAGCTGCAACCATTCTTTCTTTCTCTGGGGGTTTGAGGCTAGGTACATTTTGGACCACCCGACCTCGTGATGCAGACTCAAGGCCGTAAACC
The DNA here is from genome assembly GCA_013339765.2 of Haemaphysalis longicornis. Lineage (NCBI taxonomy): Eukaryota > Metazoa > Arthropoda > Arachnida > Ixodida > Ixodidae > Haemaphysalis > Haemaphysalis longicornis. The sequence goes on along the minus strand of CM023453.1, from coordinate 158,339,802 downwards.
TGCAAAGGCGCTCTTCGCTGTCTGGGGCGAGGGGGGATCTGAAACGCATCAGTGCGTTCTGTCGGCGGGTGAAAAAAACCAGCAGGGTAGTCCTTCGAAACTGTAGTACACAAAACAAACCAAAACACCGAAACGGTAGGGGTGTGTAACGGTAAATTTAAGCATTTGCCATGTAGTTTCAGAAAGGGGTGGTAAAACCTGGTTAATTGCTTGTGCACGCGTCGTTAATCCCAAATCGTTCAATAACGAGACTCGAAGCGTCAAAATACCAAAACCTTACGGACAATTCCTCCTTCGAAGGCGCTTACCAACGCCGCCTCAAAAAAACTAAAAAATGTACATAGACAGAGGGGCACACACACGACATAATGTATATGCTTGTCGTTGAAGGAAACCGTCGACAAAAGTAATGAACGCATTCTTAAGATAAAATACCAATAGGGAAATGAAGCCAGCGAACGACACACAACCTGCATTCTGAAACTTAACAGCACCATTCTCATCAAGAACTTCCCTGACACAGGCACATAACTCTCTCTGAGGCACAGAGTAAAACAGGTCTTCTACATCCACTGTAAACCCATACTAACAGAGCAACACTTTGCAAGAGAACGAGTGACCACTTATGAATTCTTTGTGGCGTACGGGTCCATGACTGCTAATGCATGCCAATGTTTTTCTAGAAAACCGCTGACACAATTCGGCCAAGCGCCCCTCCCGCTAACAATTTTACGGAATAGCACATCTACTTTGGACATTTTGCTTAGAAGATCGTTAGGGCACTACTTTAACTGTCAATAACACACTTCGCTAACTGGTAAGCAAGGTAAGCTCCTCCTTGCACAAAGCAGACGCCTTGCTTTTCATCCTCGTCGTCACAGAAACAAATATCTTTTTATGGCTGTAACGCTTTTCTGAGAAATTCCCGCTTGGCACGACACAAATCCTCACTCTTTGACTCTTGTCGGCTTGCGTTAGCTACGGTTTGGTTCATAAAGAAGGGGACCACCTTTCTTGTAGTGTCGGGTTTACGACTGGGAGGCACACTATTCACGCCCCTGGCGATCACGTCAACACCCTCCAACGCACCCGGTCTTTTGTCCTCCTGGGGAGCCTTTGTTGCGATGCGACGGTTTCAGGGGGTAGCAGGTCATGGGCAGGTATGTGGTGCTCCAGGTGAACTTGGACCGTTATTTGTGCCTGTTGCTACCGTATTCACAAACTTAACTCACGTATGATTTGTGCATTTGAGTACCCTTCTGTGCCTTAACGTGTTTTGAGAACCAATGTCACGTTGAAAGGTTACCTTTTCTCGAACTTGATACTCTTTCCCGCGGTCAAAATGTTTGAGGGGAAGCTTACCCGTGGGGACATTCTTCTTTCCTCGCTCGCTGGGAGAACGGCATTTAAAGTAGCAAGCTTGTCTTGCAAACGCAAAACGTTTCGTTTTTTCTGGCCGCAGACTCATCACCGACGAACGGACACCACAGACAGAGTGGAGATGCGCGAACGCACGCGACAGAAGGCCACGCACTTAATAGACACCGCGCTCACACGTGCAAAGGCATCGGAGATTGCGGTTGAGGGCGAAATTCCCTGATTAGTGAATTAAGGCAGACTTTTTTACAGAAAAAGTGCAAAAAATATTGACTCATGAGCGTGGCTAATTCGTTACACACGAGGGTAACCATCGCAACTTCGTTACATAAATGCTGCAAACACATGGGCAATGGGCTTCAGTGGCGGTGGAAATGGGGAAATGAAAAACTTCGATAAATCCAGGAATTCGTAAGATAGAGCTTTGTTGTATCCAGGTTTAACTGTATAATATGTATGTATGTTATGTATGTATGAATGAATGTATGTATTGTGTAGGTGTGTATGTATGTATGCATGTGTGTATGTGGTGTATGCATGTAGGTATGTATTACGTACGTATGTTTGTATTTGCGTTGTGTACGTGCTTGTGTATGTGTGAATGAAACTCGAGTCGGAATTAAACCGATTGATTTCTTGTAGGGTTTTAACGCGCCGACGCAGCGCAGGCGATGAGGCGCGCCGTAGTGGGAGGGCTCCGGATTAATTTTCACCACCTGGGGATCTTTAACGTTCGCCGAATTCTCGTACACACGGGCGTTTTTGCTTTTCGCCTCCATCAGAAAAGCGGCCGCCGAGGCCGGGAATCGAACCAACCCGCAACCTCGTGCTCAGCAGCGCAAACGCCTTAGCCAATGAGCCACCACGGCGGTCGGAATCGTAAACCGCCGGGGGTGGCTCCGTGGCTTTGGTGCTGTAATGCTAAGCCCAAAGAAGCGGATTCCATCGTGGTCACTGTGGCATTTTTATGTGATGGAGCGAATAACGGGAATCCGGTGTGTCGATATTTCAGAGCACGTCAGAGATCCCCAGGTGGTTAAAACTAATCGCTGTCCTGTACTACTGTCCTCTACTGTCACGAAGTCAGACGACGCAGTTGTCGTCAAGGAAAGCAAGTTTATTGGAGCTAACTCTGAACTTAATAAACTTCTTTCCTTTAAGACAACTGCGTCGTCTTTGACTTTGTGACAGTAGAGGACAGACGACGCAGCTGCCTTCAAGGAAAGCAAGTTTATTGGAGCTAACTTGAATAAACTTTTTTCCTTTAAGACAACTGCGTCGTCTTTGACTTCGTGACAGTAGAGGACAGACGACGCAGTTGCCTTCAAGGAAAGCAAGTTTATTGGAGCTAACTTCATCTGATAAACTTCTTTCCTTTAAGACAACTGCGTCGTCTTTGACTTCGTGACAGTATAGGACAGACGACGCAGTTGCCTTCAAGGAAAGCAAGTTTATTGGAGCTAACTTGAATAAACTTCTTTCCTTTACGACAACTGCGTCGTCTTTGACTTCGTGACAGTAGAGGACAGACGACGCAGTTGCCTTCAAGGAAAGCAAGTTTATTGGAGCTAACTTGGAATAACTTGGGGCCTTTCCTTTAAGACAACTGCGTCGTCTTTGACTTCGTGACAGTAGAGGGACAGTAGACGACGCAGTGCACACAGAAGTTCAAAGCAAGGAAAGCACGTTTATTGGAGCAAACTTGAATAAACTTCTCTCCTTTAAGACAACTGCGTCGTCTTTGACTTCGTGACAGTAGATGACAGACGACGCAGTTGCCTTCAAGGAAACCAAGTTTATTGGAGCTAACTTGAATAAACTCTTTTCCTTTCAGACAACTGCGTCGTCTTTGACTTCGTGACAGTAGAGGACAGACGACGCAGTTGCCTTCAAGGAAAGCAAGTTCATTGGAGCTAACTTGCATAAACTTCTTTCCTTTAAGACAACTGCGTCGTCTTTGACTTCGTGAAAGTAGAGGACAGACGATGCAGTTGCCTTCAAGGAAAGCAGTTTATTGAGGTAACTTGAATAAACTTGTTTCCTTTAAGACAACTGCGTCGTCTTTGACTTCGTGACAGTAGAGGACAGACGACGCAGTTGCCTTCAAGGAAAACAAGTTTATTGGAGCTAACTTGTGTTCCCCTAACCACTCAAAGCTACACAAGCGCCGTAGCAGCAGTCAACAAAGTGACTTGCGCATGCGAGCGTCGGCGAGTCGAATGACGCAGCATCTTCTCTGCGGGAGTTTATCTCTCGGCGCGAGCTTTTCTCGAATAGTCGATTGTATCCAGAACACTGTAAATCACCGAAGACTAGGCTGGTGAAGCTAGTTCGAAGCACTTTCCCTATGAAAGCAGATAACACGTGCGGTATAGAGAATGGAACATACGCTTCACGTAGACCACGGATAACACAGATAACATAGCCAGGTGCAGCCGGTCGGCAATAACAAAACACAAACAAAACCATCCAAAAAAAACTTTGTTCGTGGCAGTACTCCCCCTCTCACAGGCCATTGACCCGATGCTAAAGTAAAAGGTAGTCCGAAAAAAACGACAAACAAAAAAAGTCTGCCATCTTGCGTAGTAAGGTTTTAAGCGTAGCACGTGGACGCCTGCCATGATGTTCCGGAATCACCACAGGGGATCACCTCGTAGGTAAGTTGGCCAACACGTTGTAGAATCCGGTAGGGTCGAAATACGGTCGCAGAAGCTTCTCACTGAGTCCACGTCGTCCGATGGGAGTCCACATCCGCACACAATCCCCTTCATGTGCTCAGTCTTGGCAAACCCACACACGATCCACTCGACGTCGGAGGTTGTAGATCCCCAGGTGGTCAAAATTAATCCGGAGCCCTCCACTACGGCGCGCCTCATCGCCTGCGTTGCGTCGGCGCGTTAAACCCTACAATCAATCAATCAATCGGAGGTTGTAGCGTCCGGCCTCCCCAACTGCTCGTCCGTTGTCCGCCGAACTCCAGCGAGCTGACGGGCCTCCTCCGCACGTTGAAGGTATCCTTGGACGTCGGCGTTGAGTCGTCGTCTTCTACGTGCAGAAGCATGGCGTCAAGCTCGTAGTGGGCCGTTTTCCGTAGACCAGCTCGAACAATGCCATCTGCGTTGTTTGCTGGATAGCCGTGTTGTACGCAAACGTGCAATGCGGAAGGACTTCGTCCAAAGTCTTATGTTCAATGTCGACGTACACAGGCTCAATTCCGCGATCGTCTTCTTAAGACATTCATTTAGTCCGTTCGTGAGGGTCGTATGCCGTCGTTCTTCGGTGATTCATGCTGCTGTAGTATACGATTGCTTGCATAACCTCCACAGTGAAGGCCGTTCCGCGGTCTGTGATTAGGATTTCAGAGGCTCCATGTAACAACACAACTGGATTTATGAAGAACTTCGCGACTTGTTGGGCAGTTCCTTTTGGAAGAGCGGCGGTCTCCGCGTAGCCCTCCATGTTGTCTGTTGCTACGACAATCCACTGTTCCCTATCGTGATGTAGGAAACGGGCGTAGAAGGTCCATTCCAATCTGTGGAAGGGCCTCGATGGGACGGCGATCGGCTGCAGAAGTCCGGCGGGTCTTGTCGGTGGCGTTTTTCATCGCTGGCAGTCAAGGCAGCTAATGACGTAGTGGGTGACGTCGTATGTAGGGCGGGGCCAGTGGGTAGTACGTTTGGCCTAACCAATAGTGCGAGGTGTGCCGAGATGTCAGAAAGACGGGTCTTCGTGGTATGCTTCCAAAATTTCGTCAAGAATGTCTGCGGAAATGGCAAGAAGACAATTCGTTCTCGTTCCGGGTTGAAATTTTTTCACGAGGATGGAGGTTTTGAGGCTGAATGCTGGTAAGTTCCGTTTCAACGCCCTAGGCACGGCGACATTGCGTCCTTCGAGGTAGTCGATCATGACGCGTAAGGCGGGGTCGGCACCCTGTGGGCGGCTAGATTGCTCTCCATCACAACTGCGAAGAACGCGCTGTCTTCATCACAGTCTTGTGGTGGTGGTCGACGGGGGCGCGGGTACAGGCAGTCGGCGTCGGAATGTCGGAGCGCTCGCTGAGAGGTCATTCGAAGTGTCACCCGCTATCAATAGGGCTGGGCGCACCACAGTGTCTCGGGACGCTGCACTGCTCGAAGTTACAGAGTACGCATGCAGTTCGTCACGGCGCGGTCTGTCGCCGGTCGACGGGAATGGGTCGACGGGAGTGCCAGGACCTTTTGTATTGCACGCGTCGTGTTGGGAAACAAAGGATAGGAATTGCGTCATTGTTGGGCATAATGTCGTCGTATGCCGTATGGACAATACCTGAGCGAGGCCGCCCGAACGTGGACGGTCAGCGTTCAGATTTACTTTAGTTCGCCGGTTTCAACCGTGCTTTGATTTTTATAGAGTAAATGTTTTTTTACGCACGGGATTGTGCTCCGCGTAATTTCCTGTGCTTTCCCTTATGCGTATTTCTAACCGCAGCAACTGATTTGGGCGTCGCGTCCACATGTTTGGCTATTTTTGGTTGTTTAATTTATCTACTGCCCTGATTGTGTTCGCTATACTTTGTGATTCTCGCGCGTAGGTTTCACTTGTGACTACGCTGCTGACTTTTATTTTCTTAAGCCATTACTTGTTCTGTTGTGTTTTGTTACTCGCAAGTTTGTGCTGTATGATTCGCAAAGCTTCTTGTTTGTAGCCGTCTTACACAATTCACTGGACAGGGCCTGTAAGTCATTTTAAATAACCTGCAATATTGTAATAACCATTCATGAAACGCCTATGTATTATTCCTTTCGACACACTTTCCTAAGCAAGAAATTTAATTATGTTCCTGCATGTAACTTTCTATTTGCATATCTCAATTGCACATCTCAAGCGCAGTAACCTTACGGCAAATTTGTAAGATCGAAGTAAAAAGTGCCATATGTGTTGCACCCATAATACAAGAGCTCCAAAATCGCAGTTAGAGATGTCTGGAGTTTGTCCAGGGCTCTCTCAAAAAATTTGCCCGGGACCCTTTTTTTTTGGGATTCTTTTTATATCCAGATAATCTGCTTCCGGCGGGGGTCCTATTCGTATAATAAACGTAGTTTGGTTTGAGTTTTAAATTTCACACTTTATTTCTTCTCGGGATTATCCGCCACCATACTTTAATTTCACATATTAAATGTAAAAATAATGAAACGACACGTTCCAATGTTCGAAGTGTAAATGGAAGGCGTTCCTTTCGCAATGATGGAACTTTTACCCCAAAACTCGTTTCAAAATTGGGAAGGAACTAGGAACGATATTTCGTTCCTGTTTTAGAGGAACATGTACAACACTGGTATGTATTATACATGCATGCAGTGCAAGTATGTATGATGTATGTATGTATGTATGTATGTATGTATGTATGTATGTATGTATGCATGCATGTATGTATGTATGTATGTATGTATGTATTCACAAATGCACGTATGCAGGTATGTATGTATGTATGTATTCACGAATGCACGTATGCACGTATGTATGTATGTATTCACGAATGCAGTATGCACGTATGTATGTATTTATGTATGTATGTATGTATGTATTCACGAATGCACGTTATGTAAAAAGCACGTATGTGTGTATCAATCTAGGTATCTTTGTTCTATGGCGTGTGTGTACGTGCTTATGTATGTGTGTATCAATCTAGGTATCTTTGTTTCTATTGGCGTGTGTGTACGTGCTTATGTATGTGTGTATCAATCTAGGTATCTTTGTTTCTATTGGCGTGTGTGTACGTGCTTATGTATGTGTGTATCAATCTAGGTATCTTTGTTTCTATTGGCGTGTGTGTACGTGCTTATGTATGTGTGAATGAACTCGAGTCGGAATCGTAAACCGCCAGGGTGGCTACGTTGACTATGGTGCTGTACTGCAAAGCCCAATGACGTGGGTTCAATCGCGGTCACCTTGGCATTTCATTTTATGGAGGCGAATAACGGGAATGGCGTGTGTGCCGATATTTCGGAGCGCGTCATTGATCCCGACGTGGTTAAAATTAATCCGGCGCGTCTCATATCGAAGGTGTTGCTTCGGCGCCTTAACCCGCCCTGTTAAACAATCTAAAGAATCAGGCTCGTTCACGAGGGGCTGGAATAACGACCACAGAAACGAATCCCACGAGCCAAGAACGTCAAACGAGGCACAGGGGCAAGAGCTGACCCATTTGTCGTGTTTAAATACGTTAATTTCTTAAATGAAGGAAAGTGGAGCAAAACATATCCTTGTATGAACTCTTTAGCCACGACCTTCCGAAAACGCGTCGGATGAAATACCAACTAGGCTACCCGGAACGCTTTGCTTTGTTCCATTTTCTGGTGTGATGTGCGTGGAGTTAGTTGCATGGTACGCTCGGGGTCTTAGCCATAGTCAGAGTACGAGTTTGGGCTGCTGCACGTCCGTATCAGGCCTGCACGTCCATACCAAGGGGGACTTTTAGCACCTACAGGATGTCCTAGTGCCGGCTGATTTCTTTCGCTTAACACGCCAAAGCTACACCTAAGCTGTGGGGCACTCCGCAGTCAATCGATGGACGAGAGCGGGCAAGCGAAGCACTGCGGCAAGGGCGGAAAGCCACGCTTGCGTCTTGCGCCTTTCCGCAGTGTTTCGCTTGCCCGCTCTCATCCATCGTCCACCCCTTAAAGCGGCGCCCCAGCCCGACAAAACATGCATTTATGGCGCTAGTGGGTCGTTTCAAAACGACGGATCTTTCTGGAGAATTGGGTCCCTGGAGATCTCTAACGCCCGCTGAAATCTTGACACACGGGCGTTTCAGTTGTCGCCTCTATCTTAAAATCAGCCTCCACGGCCAAGATCCAACCCGCGTCCTTGAGCTCAGCAGCACAGTGCCATATCCACTAAGGCACCACGGCGGGTGAGCTGCGCTTTCTCTAACTTCGACGCGGACGCACCTATTCGAGGGATTAACTGTGACTGCGATTGTTCTCATTAAGTTTGGTGTTGCCACAAACGAGAACTTCGTCGGGCGCCCTCGCGAAGTGTACCTCTGAACTGAATGGAAAAGGCCCCCAAATACTTTTCCATCACTTCCTAATAAAACGGTGAGTGAAATATGTATGAACTCCAGCAGGAACGTCATAGCCGTCTACGTGAGGTCTCGGACGATTGTTAATAAGCTGCTGGCTGTTACATTCTGGGAACATATTCGGGTTAGGTCCTTCGTGGCTGACAAGAAAGAATTATTGATAGTTCATCTCCGATGTGCACATAGGTATAGTGGATACCGACCTATAGAGTCTCAGAGAGTAGCCATACAATTGGGCGATGACGTTGCATCAAGCTAGTATTTGAATTCTTCACTGCTGGAAGCATGGCAACATGTGCCTCTAAATATACGGAAGACTATACAATGCCTCGGATGCTTTATATGGATCAAGTGAGTGCCGTGTTCAAGAACAAGGGGTGCAGCGGGCGTTGTGGTGAGCTCCGGGTGGTAAGGCTCCGAATGAGACATTAAATGTGTGAGCTGATTTTGTATACATGAATCATATCACTTGAGAAAACCAAGCTCATGCTCAAAAAGAGCATACTCAGTATGAAAGTGTGGTACCACTCCTCCGACAAAGAGGCTGTGATTCCTGTATATCAAAATAAGAGGAGCTCATTGCAAAGTAGTCGAAGGTCTCAATGTCCCCAGAGCAAGTCGCAGGCTGCAGAGCCAGTGCAGCTTCCAGCGCCTTTCTGTACCTACTATGCCCTGTAAGGTGAGGCGTTGATGTTCCCCCGCTTTCCCATCAGTCACTCTGGGTTTCATTAAGTATCGTTTGTAATGTTCAGCGGCCTTCGATTTCCTGGGGTATATTCTCTAGAAGCGAGTCTGTAAATATCGATCCGGCAAGTGAACGAGAAAGAGGTTCCGAATGTTAAGAGGATAATTATCGCCATCATCATCCTACGTGAGCCTACTGCTGGAAACAGACTTCTCCTTTGTTTTCCATCCGCTCCGATTGATGCGCTAGTCTATTGTTTGCCTCGCAGAATTCGCCGACTTTCATCTCTCATACACGTGATGGTCTTCCTGTACCTGTAGACCCGTCTTTTTGGTAGCCCATTCGGTTATCGCGACGGTCCATTCGTTTGCATTTCTCCACATTACATGTCCAGGCTAACTCCATTCCTTTCCTTTATTTCAGCTGGGATGTCTTTAACCCCAGTTTATTCTCTGTTATTGGAGGATCATTTCCTATTTACATAATTGTTACTTCCGTCATCTCTCACGCTATTACTGTTTAGTCTGACCAAAAGGTTTCTTCAAGGTGCTTAGAAGCGCTATGTTCCCGCCCGAAAAAATGTACCTGGCCGTACGCGTTCTTTTTACGCTTTTCAAGGGTAGAGCCAGGGGACTACTAATTATTTCGCCGAGCTTCCTCGATGCCCACAAGTCACTGACTTGCCATAGATAGTTGTCATACGTGCTTCCTATGATACTTGTCAAGTCTTACTTCTCATCGGTCTACCTCTCCACGGTATTTCAGTACGTCAGGGTAAGGCGTTCCCTATGTGATTAACATTTTCTTTCTATTCCTTCAATTGATTCCGTCCTAATCCTGTTACAGAACTGTCTGCGTGCAGTTACGTAAACTTTTTTTGCAGCTATTCCTTGTTCTCCTGATTTACGGAACAAGTTAACTTAGTATGGGCTGGAAAATTCACTAAGCTTACGTATTCTTCGTTCATCCGTATCCCTGATTTCTCTATTCGTACTTCCTAATTACAGAATTGCTTGGGTTTGGGCGAGTTGGTTTCCATATCGACTTGAATTTCAGCTTGAACAAAAAAACCATAGTACTTATGAAGGAAACACGGACACAGCACTGTGTCGTGTTTCCTTCTCTAAGTCCTATCGTTTTTTCGTTCAAGCTGAAATTTCAAGTCGATTCCTAATTACCACCTTCAGACTGAGTGCAACAATTTTGGACAGATCGTGTTTCCTTTTCAGCCCTCCCTGCGTGTTGCGAACATTTCTCTATTCGTGGGCGGGATTATCCTGCTCCTTGTATATGTCCTCCTATAGCCTTCTGTTCGTCTGCTTCTATCTTTTAGTCCTTCAATGCTTTCAGTGCTGCAGCGGAGTTTGCAGATGAAAGACTCAATTGTAGTCTGTGAATGGGTTTGTACCTATAGCGGTATTTACACCACGGCGAAGATTCGCTAATATCTTGTTGATGACATGAATGTGATCCCTCGCTGAGTAACCTCTCATAAAGCCATGGTGTTGCTTTGGTTGTTCGGAATATCGGTGTTGCTAATGCTGTTAACCATTTCCTTCCCAAGTAACTTGCACACAACATGTAGTAAATGATTGGGTCGTAATTCTTAAGCTCTTCGAGATGCCTTTTTTGCGGATTCCAATGTTTACGCTGCTGGGGTGCATATAAAGTTTTTTAGCAACTCCAATAATAATATGGGAGCTTTCTAAGGATGACGTGGAATCGATCCCTCCGTAGACCGGTGGTTATTTTGTCATTTGTGGCAGGTTTTCCTTCCTTCATATGCCTAAGGGGCCCTTGCACATCATCTTAATAATGTATCATGTGTTGATGTTGCTAGCGTATAACTCGGAAATACATTCAGTACTTTGGTGATCTCTTTCGCGTTGGGCATAATCTGCCTGTTTCGTCTCTGAGTGCATACATGCTATTTTTGACTATAGCACACTCATTCTGAGTTGCGTTTTTACTCCATTCTTCGCTAACGTTTCTTCAACCATCGCCCTATTGTAGGTGTGACTCTGACAAACTTCACTCAAGCTGAATAATTTCAGCAAACCTTCCAATCTCTATTGCACCACGTTGTTGGCACTTGCATATTCCAGCATTTCGGCATGTAGCCTTACATTTTCTGAGTTAATTTACCAGTCTCTTTTCAAGGTTATAGTCCTCCAACAGCAGCTGTTGACTGTGTGCTTATCGTTGTTAGGTTGTCATTCCAGTATGTTCTCCGCCCACGTTCCCTCTCTCCGGTTACGACCTCGAACTTGTTATCAAGCGGTATTGTCTCTAACTGACTGCAGGTCGGTTTCCTTATTTAATCTAGTTTTATTATTTCCCTTTAAGAATTAGCCTTTGTCCTGTTTCGTACGATCCTTTGGTCACTGTTATTGGTCTTGGCTGGCACCTGAACTCACTCTAAGACAGTTAAATTGGCATTTACAATAATGTCGATTCCTTTTTCTTTTCCCCGTTGTGGCTCTTCCATGTCCATTTCTACACTTTTTTTTTGAATACAAGTGTGTTCATTATCTTCTGGGTTAGGTGTCCACAAATTACAACCAGCGTGTCTCCTCGACTATTCGTACAATCTATTACAGATTCCTTCTTTATTTCCTACTTTTGCGTATAACTCTAAAGTTACTACAATGCACTTCGGCGCTTGATTTTTCATTGCCAATTCGCCTCCTCGTTGAAACCACCTACAGCCTTATTGTAATAGCACAAGGTGATACGCAAACTTGTACTATATTTAACCTGCAGCTCTTGTTCAGCTTGATCACAAGCGACACTTGCGCTAATGCTATACAATTCTTTTACGTTTTCTGTTTTGTGTCTGTGGATTGGAAAGCTACCCCGAACTCCTTCATTTGCTAATCTCCTCGGTAGCATAAATTATTTCCGCTATTCCACACCATAATAACTTCTCACCTGTTCGTCTATTCTGTCCCAATATACTACAAATAGCTATCATATGTAACACACAATAGCCACTCTAGTAGTACAATTAAACTACCCTCGCACTCGGCATACGTGGCTACACGACGCTAAGCTCTGGCTAGGTTCAACCTCAGTTATTACAAAACTGATAAAGCGTTGAATTAGCACAATGGGTATGTTTGCCTCCAGCAATGAACAAACAAGCTGCCAATAGTATTGTGCAGCTATTGTGCGTTGCGGCGTCCCGTCTTGCGGAGATATTGTAAAGTTTGAAAATTGCAATAGTTCATGGCATATGTGTATTGCAGTCAAATGATGACATAAACTTTCCGCTTGAGGTATGGTAACTCGTGAGTCATTTGTTCTACTCCGCCTCCATTCATAGCCGTTGGTGATGATGCTCGCAATTGTTCCAACTTGCCCTGCACGGCCTTTTGGTGCAGCGCTGCGGCAGTGATGATGACAACTAACCCGCTGAGATGACACGAAAACTTTTGTATTTACAATCTTTACATGTATCACAAAGACTATACTATGAGCCCGTTCGTCGCTCTGTGGCGGCCGCACCCCATCAGAGACAAGGCACGAACCAACCAAGTCTGTCCTAAGCTCACACACTTTTAATCGAAAGAACCTCGCATCTTTTCATTTTCCTGCCCTGCGCTTCCTCCTCCCTTTCTGCTTACCATGGTTCGGATAGCACGACGCGAGGGTTCAACTTGAGCCCCCCACGCGCTTGTCTGTTGCGGCCCCCGCGTCGCAATTTCACGCACCACCGTGTTGGGCGCGCCCTTTGCAGGAATGCCTCCGTCTTGCACTAAGGGCAGAAACACGATACGCAGTAATGTGCCTTCCACGCCCGCGAAGCCGTTGCCCCGTTGCCTGCCCGGGCATACAACAATGACGCCGTAGTCTTCTACGCCCCTACCCTTACATCGTGATTCGACAGTTGTAAATATTCAAACTCCGCCCTGATTTTACCGGGCCATTCAATGCAATGGGAAACACTTTGTATGTACAGCCGGTAAAACGCTTGTCTATAACAGGGATTTCAACTTCAACCAGCTACATCCGAAAACCTGCCGAAACATACTCGTTCCAAACATGTGGGAGGCAAAAAGCGAAGGGCTAAGACTTCAGAATTCGCAGTAGTTTTTTTCAAATCCCGCTCCGGCGGGGCAGGATAGGGCTGAGAGTACGACGCTGTGTTATAGACAAGCCTTTTACCGGCTGTACACCATTTCATCATGATAATTGCCATCAATCAACAGCCAGTTTAGGTTAACTACAGGGAGAAGGCTTCTCCCATTGACATCCGCCCACTTCTCCCCAGCGCTGCGCGAGTCAAATATGGCCTCCAAAATTTCATTCTTTGTTCTCTCCATTGAGTTATGGGCCTTCCGCTTTTTGTAGTCCCGTCTCTCGCTACCCATTCGGTTACCCTCGTAGTCCACCATTTGTCATTTCGTGCCACTACATGTCCAGACTAAGTGTACTTTTCTGTAATTGAACAACGAGATTTTCTCGTGGAGTTTGCCCCCTGATCTAGGACACTCGCTACCTATCGCCGAGGGTTCTTCTACCATTCGAGCTACCGCGTGGTGGGACGACCTCAGTTTGCTTTCCAGTTGTTTTGTAGGGCCCCAAGTTTCCGATCCATGCGTCATCACCGGCAGCACGCATTGGTTGAATACTTTTGTATTTTTGGGATAGAGGTGGCTTACTTTTTATTATTTGTGAGTGCCTTTCAATTACGGCACGAGCCATTTCAATTCTGCCTCTGATTTCTTTCTCGTGGTTAGGATCAGTTCAGCATTGACGACCTGTACAGGGTAGTCGGACTTTCGGTGGGGTTTCCCTAACTATGCTGGAGAGGGCGTAATCACCATGTTTTTTTTTATATTTCCATTACATTTATTCATGTTTATTTTCAGCCCCACGTCCGAGATTTCGCATTATTTCCCTTCAATAATTTTTCCAATTGTTCTGCAGATTCACTGAGCAAGACTATGTCGTCTACAAAATTGAAGTGCTTCAAGTAATGTCCGTTAATCCGCAACACTACGTTCTCCAAGGGAAACTCCCTGAATATCTGTCCAGACATGCTGTCAACAATTTTGGAGAAGTGGTATGTCCCTGTCGCACTTTTATTCGTAGCGGAAAGTTTTGGCTTTGCTCGGGAAGGAGTACATTGCCCGGACATTCCTCGCATATGTCGTCTAGGGGTCTTATGTAGGTCTCTTCAATTTTTGGGCCGTTTCCCACCATCAGCATTGGTGAAGTGTCTACGTAATGTAACTCTTTCTGGTAGTCTATAAATGCCACGTAAAGGGGACCACTGTACTCTGACGATTTTTCTATTACTTGATTGACTTTATGAATGCAAGCTCTTGTTTAGTACCCTTTCGTAAACCCAGCCTGCCGTATGGGTTTTTAGAAATCTAGACTATCACGCACGCGGGAAACTCTTACTTGCATACAACTCACAGTAAGCTGATGTGCATGTAGTTCCTGATGTCTTTGGTATATCCCTTCTTGTGAATTAGAATAATGTTCGCGTTTTTCGAGATTATGGGTACTTTTAGAGTCCTTATTCATCCTGAAAATAGTGCGGCAAGTTTTTTCAAGCACGATATCTCCTCCCGACTTTAAAAGATCCACGGTAAGGACTTCATCCTCTGGAGCGTTTCTCTCTTCATGCCCTTGAGAGAGAGCCTTTCACACCTCCTGTTCAGTTACTAGTGGGACGTTGTAAGCTACGCCTATACGCTCAGAGTGTTTCCTCTGGTTCAAAGTCACTCTCATATAGCCTGGTGTAAAATCGGTCGGCATGCGTTATGTTATCCTGCTCGTCTGAGTGCGTACATTCTGTCTCTGCCGATAACTAGCTTCCTCTTAGTTGCTATTAAGCTTCCTCCTATTTAGAGCTTTTCCTCGGTCACTTCCGGGCTGTACGTGCGAACGGCATTGGTTTTGCTCCTTTTAATCAACTTTCATAGCTCTGCTAATTCAATTAGATCCGCCGTACTCGACAGCTCCATGTTCTTACGCTGGCAATTTGATCCCTCGTATAGTGAGTTAGTTTTCCAGATTGTTTTCTACCTGCTGCTCTCCCACAGCTGCTGCCGAATCCGTGATTGCTGTTGTAAGGCTGTCGTTTAGCCTGTCTACACTAACTTCGGTCTCCCTGTTTATAACTGGAATTTCGTTTGAAGGGTTTTTTGAATTCCTGCTTCCTGCCTCTGACTGAATTTATGCTGGGTTACCGGTGTGAATATGCGACAACTCTCCGTTTTATCTTTTCCTCTCCGTCAGCCCAACGGAGAGTGCCTGGACCAAGGATTTATTCAGGCTGCCTTCTCTCACTTTTGTTAGATTAATGCGCCAAAATATTCCATCGCGCCATTAACACCGCATTCCCAAACCGTTTTATTCTGAAGCGTAACTGTCTGTAGCAGATATTTATTATTGTTCAGGTTCAGTTTCAGATTTCGAGAAAACCACAATTGGTACCTCTTTCACTTCGGGGAAAAGTAATTATTTCGGTTTCGGATATACGATTCCAAATCCGTTGAAACCCTGGCCATAAGGCAGTTGCAGAGCTCCGTATTAACTGCTTATTGGACCGTTGAGTATGTGGTGGTAAAGCACATGACGAGCTAACAAATAATTTTATTCTCTAATTTCATTCGATGTCTGTAACCAGGCTACCACCGTTCCCGATGTACGAGCAGGTCGGCAAGAGGAGAGCTAGGCGAGGAGGAGAGATAGGAGAGGAGAGATAGGCGAAGAGGCATAGGAGAGGAGGCATAGGAGAGAAGGCATAGGAGAGGAGAGATAGTCGAGGAGGCAACGAAGACATCCGCGGGACCCGTGTCGCAACTTGGAGGAGGAAGGTGAAAAGGTCGCCGCCGCAGCGATAAGCGCGCACCAGTACGGAGGGGCAGGAGGCCACGTGAGGTGCAAGCCATGTGCGATGGAGGAAAACAAAATCTAGTTGTTTTCGCTCGTACGGCGGCGAGCTTAAATAACGCCATGAGGCGAAAAAAGATGATGAATGAACAGTGCATTGGATGTATTCATTAAAAACATGTATGTATATCATTATGAAACGACATTTAGAGCCACACCTAGACAGTGAGGCTCAGCTTGGGAAGTGAAGCTTGCCGCTATCAACTAAGGTTTAATTATAGCTAAACCACAGCATTTTTATCTTCTTCGCGCGGACTGCATGGTATGCAGGTGCACCCGGCGACTGGGTGCAATAACATCCGCAGTACATCCTTTCCTCCATATTTCCTTTTGACTCAACAAATAACCCTGCACAGAAAGAAATGATGTCATTGTCAATGCCACTTTGCACATGAACAGGACATTGGCAGTGAACCCTTACTTGTCTTTGAAGGGTATGGCTTCAGCCGGGCTGACTTCTTGGGCTGCACCGTAAAAGAAAGAGCAGAAAAAAACATATTAGAAGAGTAAATTGTTTTAAAAAAGAGCAGAAAAAAACATATTTAGAAGAGTAAATTGTTTTTGAAAAAAGCATAAAAACTCAAGCTTAGAATATACCTGGATGCAACCAAAGTACTGCTTTGTGCGATACTTTAGACTTCAAATCATAGAAAAAAAGACAGACTACAGCAGGCTGTAGTCTCACAAAGCTGTTGTTATTCCAGTTGGTTTCGCTTGTTTCGAAGATAGAACACACAAATACAGCCATTGAGGAGAAAAAACGCGCGCCTTAGTTATTAAAACGAAGCTTTCTATGGCCAGCGTCTGTGCATTTTTCATGTGCACTAACAGAGGCTCCCTAGGCTCTACGTGTCTTTGAAGTACGAGGCGTTGGAAAGTTAATTTCCTGGTGTGTGTTCTCTTACCACGCATACGTCATCAATGTAGCCCGCAGTTCAAAAAATGACTTGGGCCTCAAGGTTACTCCTGCACTCGCACCGCCCTCGCTTTTGATGCTGTTCAAAGCGCACACGTGTCTGGTTTCCTCCAATTTGTCGGGTGTTGCAATCATGTTAAGACAACTTGCAGTTCTCCACTTTTCAGCAAAAGCTGCACTACGCTTCCTCGGCCAGACTTCGCGGGGTGACCAGTTTTGACCTTGAGAGCCGGAGGTCAAACCACACACCATTCCGCAAACACCAGGCCTGCAGCAGCTGCCCGATGGCAGGGAAAAGTAGGCGGCAGGGCCCAGAGGAGAGATACGCGAGGAGGGAAGGGGAGATGAGCGCGGGACCCGTGTCCCCACCTCACGGAGTGCAACACAGACTGAAGACGGGCCAGTTGGTACATAACTTACTTATAAAACAGCGCTAGAAACAGGTCTGTGTGCCCTTTCTGTAGCCCTGTTTCTAGCGCTGTTTGATATTTCACGGAGTGCCCAGCATGAGCAGCGGCCCGGTGGCGGGGAAGATAGGCGGAAGGGAGAGATAGGCGAGGAGCAACGGAGACATCCGCGGGATCCGTGTCGCCACCTGGAGGAGGAAGGCGAAAAGGTCGCCGCAGCAGCGATAAGCGCGCACCACTATGGAAGGGCAGGAGGCCACGTTCGGCGCAAGCCATGTGCGATGGAGGAAGACAAAATCTAGTTGGTTTCCCTCGTACGGCGGCGAGGCTTAAACAACGCCGTCAGGCGAAAAAGGATGAATGCACAGTGCATTGGATGTATTCATTGCAAACATGTATGAATATCATTGTGAAACGACATTTAAACCACACCTCGACAATGGGGCTCAACCTGGGAAATGAAGCTTTCGCTATCAACTAGGGTTAATTATAGCTAAAACACGGCATTTTTATTTCTCTCCCGTGTACTGCATTGTATGCAGGTGCACCCGGCGACTGGGTGCAATAACATCCTAAGTACATCTTTTCCTCCATATTTCCTTTTGACTCAATAAAAAAACAACAAAGAGGAATATTTCACTTCTCTTCTGCCGTCGTGATGGCAGGTCGCCGTTTAGTCCCAACCCCAGTTTTGAAGGTCACCAACATTCATAAAGTGGAATGGCTCATGTTTTTTTAGTGCTTGAGACTCCGTTCAAACATTGCGAAAGGTGAGGTAGCGACAAATGTTCTCTTCAAGAGTTCCGAATTGCCATACGCCATCTTCTCTGTAATGATCCCCCCGTCCCACTTTCCCGGTGGAGCCCTTGCAGCATTAGTGCCATGAGAGAGAGAGAGAAAGAGAGACTACACCTTATTTGGAAACCTGGTTTCAGGGTGTGGGAGTCGCGGTGGCACAGAGGGCCGCGGCGACGCCGTGAGCCTGCACTGCTGCCACACGTCACCCCCAGTTTTAGGGACTAAGCAGTTTAGGGCTACGCCTTGTCGCAGCTCGCTCGCTGGACCCAACTAGAGCCTCACGACGTTGCGCCGTCATGGTGTAACCCAGATGCTTCGAAAGCCAACCGGTTTATACAGTCGTAAGCGTTCGAAACTCGTGAACCGCTTGCGCTTGTCATACATCTCCCCGTTGTTTAGCGCAAATAAACTGTGGGTACATTTGCGACAAAGTATGCGTAACTAGCCGGCTGCATCCGCTTTCATTTAGTTAGGGACGGCAGTTGGGATGGTTGTTATGATAGTAAGCGAAAAAAAATAAAGCAGTTCAACTGTACGTGAAAGCTGTCGAAACCGCTGAGTAGTGATTCGCCATAATGGGCTGCAGCGCCGTCATCCGCCCACTGCGCCCCCCAACGCATTTCAAATTTCCCCGCCTGGCAGTGATCGCGCACCCCCTCCCGAAAAACTGTGACAGTGCGAGTATCGTTCTGTTTGTGCTTGCTTTAATTTCGTATGCAAGAGCTGTTTTGTGTCCTTTCTGATTTTGATTGTACGGTTTAACGCGCCGACGCAACGCAGGCAATGAAGCGCGCCGTAGTGGAGGGCTCCGGATTAATTTTGACCACCTGGGGATCTTTAACGTGCTCCGAATCTCGCACAGACGGGCGTTTTTCTTTTTCGCCTCCATCAGAAAAGTGGCCGCCGCTTCCGGGAATAGAACCCGCGATCTCGTGCTAAGCAGCGCAACGCCTTAGCCACTTAGCCACCGCGGCGGGTGTTTTGCGTCATTTCAAAAGCGCATTTTTTCTAGAACCTTTTTGCGTCATTTCGAACACGCCATTTTTTTTGCGCGGCTGGAGCTTCAGAGGCATTCGGAACGCCCATTTTTTTCTTGCGCGGCTGTAGCCTTTCTGTGTGATTTCGAACCCGCCATTTTTTCTTGCGCGACCGCTTTTTTCGCTTAGTACCGTAAACACCAACCCAACGAGCGTTCATAACTAAATGAACGCGGAGGCTGCCGGGTATACACACAGATTTTGCCTGAAATGTACCTGCAGTTTTCTTTGCGCTAAACAACGGGGAGATGTACTACCAGCGCCAGCTATTCTCGAAGTTCGAACGGTTATAACAATTGAACAGGAACTTCTAGCTGAGATAAAGGCATCACGTGAGGCATTTGAGATAGAGATGCGAAATGAATTACGCGACTTTCGAAACGAGCAAAGAAACATTATTCACAGCTTGAAACACCCCCAGGCTGACATTGAAGACTTGAAGAAAAGGCTAGAAGTTGAACACGCAAGGAATGTAAAACAAAGGAGCGAAAATGACTCCCTCGGGGCGAAATGTCAAGTTCTTGAAGACAGGGGAGCTGATCTGCAGAAGAGAGTCCTTCAAATAGAGCAATATTCTAGGAATTGCAATCTTGAGATCAAGGGTGTTAAAAACCAAGAAAACGAAAATGTTGTCGAGATTATCTCTAAGCGTGGTATGGTCATCAATGAACCCATTTCTCGGAGTGATATAGCAGTCTGCCATCGCATTCCAACACAAAATTCTGACAAATCGAACATTGTTGTACAACTCAGATCTCGCGATAAACGTGAATGTGCTTAGAAAAAGGCAAAAAATTTAGCTTGACAAAAGAAGACCTGGGATATGAAAGCACTATTGCCTATCTATGTTACAGAACATCTGTTTCCGGCCCTGAAGCGTTTGCTTGGCATGGCTGTCAAGAAAAAGCCCGAACACAAGTGAAAATCACTTTGGTCGTTCAAGAGCAAGATATACGCAAAGAAAACTGAAACTTCGCCAATGATCCATATGGCCGACGAAAGTGACTTTGCCAAAACACAGTAAAGTCAATCAGAAACCGCTTTATCGCAGTAATAATGGATCAGCCTGGCTTAGCGACAGTTCGTTTTGCCAGAATGTTTCGGGCATCAAAACTTAAAACAACATTCCTTACCACACTTCAATGTACGCTCAGCTTCTAAAAAGAAGAATAAATTCACAATTTTGTAAGCCAGTTTTCCTGCCGATATAATGTCGCCATGATTACTGAGATGTGGTATAGCGACGGTTGTAAAATGCTTCCGCTTCAAGGTTACAATAACTTCTTTATGAACCATCCCGATCGGCGAGGAGGGCGAGTCGCTATTTACGCAGAAGAAAAACATGCACTGTGGATTAGTTGCGACATTTTCTGTGGTCACAAATGACTACAAGATATTGGCACTCAAATACCACGAAGACTTCATGGTTGCTGTATACCGGCCACCACAAGGCAATATCTCACAATTTCTGCATTTCTTCAAAATGTCTTAGACTATGTGTCCGACAATGGTTTCCGCCTTGTTTGTGCCAGTGACTTCAATATACACGTCTTAGAAAATAATGCTACAGTCACCGACTTATGCACTAAACTTAGTTCAGTTGGATTTCTACACTAAATAAAAACACCTACGCGCGTTACAGCAACCAGTACGTCTGCCCTTGACCTCTTGATTACAAACATCGAAACTATAGTTTTTTCCGCCGCTACTATCGCATCAAGCCTAAGTGATCATTGTCCAGTTTTTATGATATATGATAACAAAAACAAAACAAGAATCACTTTGAGGCTATCAAGACTAAGGTTGTATCTGCGGCAGCTTTAGAATCGTTTAAATGCGAAATAAGCGCTTGTGACTTGTCGTTTGTACATGATATAAATTCGGCAAATGACGCCTATTCTGAGTTTATGAAAACGTTTCTCGCCATTTACAATAGGCACTTTCCGTTCACAACCTTCACGCAATCCAAGAAAATGAGAAAGGCTTGGGTAACGTGAGCTCACACGAAAGTGATCAAACAAAAAAACTAACCACGTCATGTATTCGTGCAAACAGGACTGCCGACGACGCTGCAGGAATTCAAGAAGCAGCGTAATCTACTCAACAGAGATCTAAGGCGAGCAAAAGCTTCTTATTATCAGAATCAGAATCAGAAATATGTATATTACATAAAAAACAGGTACAGAAAATTGGTGAAGAGTCATCTGGATCCTTAGCTGACATGGCTAGTCATGGATCCATAACAGAATAACTACAATAACAAATAAACAATGCAAACAAAATTTTTTTACAATGATTACTTATAATGTGGGCTAGGTAAATATATTTAGCTATGTGTTAACAGGGTGAGGTATAATGCTCAGACATGAAAAATTCTCTTAAGGAACGAGTGTTATGTGGTTTTATTTTTATATTCATTGGCACATTGCTCCATAGTTTGGCACTTAGGTAAGAAATAGTGCGGCGACCGTACACATTATGTATTTTTGGTAAATTGAGATTACATTTGTGGGCATGTCTGGTGTTTC
This sequence comes from Haemaphysalis longicornis, assembly GCA_013339765.2. Lineage (NCBI taxonomy): Eukaryota > Metazoa > Arthropoda > Arachnida > Ixodida > Ixodidae > Haemaphysalis > Haemaphysalis longicornis. The sequence goes on along the minus strand of CM023453.1, from coordinate 158,318,079 downwards.
GTTTAGGTTCTATTATAACGAATGATCGATTGGATTTATTTAGTGCTTTTTGAACTAGTAATGTTAGTTTGTAGTCCCTTGCTACATTAAATGGCATAATGTTAAGTTCAGAGAAAATTGCGGACGATGGCGCGGTGGTGGGGGCGCATGTCATTATTCTCATCGCCCTTTTTTGGACTTTGACAATAACGGAGCTGTATGACGCGAATGTATATCCCCAAGACTCTATACAATAACTAAGATGGCAGTGAAAAATGATAAAGTATATATTTCTTAGCGTTTTAGCGTCAAAGTGTTTGTAATGACAACTTTTTGCTCAGCTCTCTTATGTGAGGCCCATTGCATTGATGTATCTATAGTTATTCCCAAATATTTATATTGCTCAACTTACTAAGGGCTGCTTTTCCTATGTATAACTTGCAGTCTTCTGTTAGTTGTTTTTCGGTAAGAGCAGAAGACTAATAAAATTTGTTTTTTTAATATTTAGAACTAATTTATTACTGTTAAACCAGTTTAATGTCTCACGTAATTCTAAATTTGCTATAGTTTCGGCTTCTTTTAGACTGTGATGAGAGACGAGTAAGCAGTATCATCGGCATAGATAACTGCGTCTGCGTGATTTAGGGAAGTGGGGTAGTCGTTGATAAATAGAGAAAATAATATGAGACCAAGAACCGACCACTGGGGTACCCCGGCTAGGACAGTTTTTAACCCAGATTTTCTGTCTGCTATATGTACAAACTGTTTAGGATTACTTAAATACCTGCGGAAAAAGTTTAAGGTTGGCCCTCGAAACCCATAGCGTTCCTAGTTTTTTCAACAAAATGCTGTGATCCACACAATCAAAAGCCTTTTGTATATCAAGGAATATGCCTAATGTAATTTGGTCGTTATTTCGGGCTTGTTTATTACATCTGTTACTGCATTACCTGCCGTTGTGAATGAATAATTTTTGTTGAAACCATGTTGATTGTTGTCAAGATTTCATTATTTTCAACGAATTCTTTACCCTCTTCGCTATTAGCTTTTCAAACAAGATATTAATGCACGACAAGATTGTTATAGGACAGTAGTTTCTACATAGTTGGGGTTCTCTCCTTTGAATATAGGCACCACTCTCCCAATTTTTAGCTGCTCGGGGTAACTTTGAGAGTAAAAAGATTTAGTAAAAATTGTTCTAGTGGGTGACACGAAATGTCGATTTTAGCTTTCAATATGTTAATTGATATTTCATCATGACCCATTGCTTTATTTGACTGCATCTGTCAGGTCATAGGGATTATTTTTGCGGTGGTTATCTCTCTGAATGCGAAGCTATTAATAATCGGTGGGGGTAGTAGGGGGGCCGGTTCATTACTGTGTACATTTTTTAGGGTGCTATTTATGTTTATATAGAAGTCGTTAAATTTCGCAGCAAGTGCAGCTTGGTCACAATTCAGGATAATCAAATCAGAGAGTATGCTGAGCTTTTGTGTAGTCTTTATAACTGAGTTTATTATACGCCATATATCTTATGAGTTGCCATTGGTTTTTGAGTATAAGTTTACTTATGGTAACCTTTTTTCTGTTTTCGTATGAGAGACAGCGAAAAGTTGCGCATAGTTTTGTATTGTTCTTTATAATAATCATTGCCTTTGTGTTGCTTCATTTTATTGAAGCCAGTATGCTCTCTTTTTAATCACTTTAAGTATGTTATTTGTAATACAGGACAGATGGGCGTTGAGAGGTACAATGATCTGCGAGAGTTGCAGTTTGACTTAATGCAGCTTGATCGTAGGTTTGCATAAAAACGTTCGTACGTTAGGTCAACATCGTTATCGAGATCCTGCGTTACCAAGATCTTCGTTAGAGTTTTTTTCTTGTACTACGGTTCTTGTTCTTTCATACTCCCATCGTTGTGCTTTATATGGAGTATGTTTAATGTTCGAAAGGTGAGTATTTCGGAGCAATAATGTAGGTAGGATAGTGGTCAGCGATATTTTCAGCAATGACGCCCGCTTCTACTGAGCTTGGACAGAAATTAGAAAGAATGTGATCAATGATCCGAAGAAGACACTTCTGTTACCCTAGTAGGGCATGTAATGTGGTTTTGAAAGCCATATGAGCAAATTAGTTTAAGTAATCAGTGCTAGAGGGATCTGCTATATTGATGTTAAAATCCCCGCATATTATCACTTTTTTATTCGGGGTAGCAAAGTGCTGTAATAGGTCTTCAAAGTGTTTAGAAAAGCCCTGAATTCCAGAGCCAGGTGGCCTGTCGGTCACACCAATCATAATTTCCGTACCAAGCTCTACAAACAACATCTCATATTCACTTTGCATTTCCGTTATGTCATTCAGTTGTTTATATATTATGCAGTGGTAAGTAAAGTGCAAGGCTACCGCCTCTTGAGTCAGTTTTTTCTTGGTAGCGATAGAAAATGATAATTTGGTATGTTAATAAATTCCCTTTCTATTCAACCATGTCTCCGATATTGCTATTATCCTGCAATGAAATGTAAGTATAGATACTAAGGTTAATAAAGAATCAATATTTTTGATAAGGCTTCAAGCATTACAGTGAAGAAGGCTTAAAGTTTCGCAGCCAGCGCTCGCCATAGCTCGTGTCGGTTTTCGGTTTATGTTAGAGGGATGATTCATACTATTTTGGCTAAGTCGGCCAGTGTGGCGATGTGAACTACGCTGGAATTTTCCGTCTTCCTGGCTAGTATTTTCGATTCGGCAACCCATACGAACTTCCACTTTTCCTTTTTTTGCGATAGCCTTGCCAAGCAGAGCCTTGTATTCAGGACACAGGTGCTCGTTAATATGTACTGCACTGGCATCGGCGAAACCAAAATCGCTTGTCGTCAGCCTTTTCTTCTTAGCGCCTGCAGCAACTTATTCCTCGCTGACCGCGACACAAATCTAACAATTATGTTAGTTTTTGGTCGGCTCTTTTGTTGGCACGAGGTGAACGACGTCTATGTCCTGACAGTTCCAACTGCACCTCAACTTTTTCTGCTAATCTGAACGATTTCTGTTAGCGATTCCTTTGGTTCCTGTGGCATGCCCTTAATCTCGATGTTTTGCTTCTTAGTAAACTGTTTCAGCTGCGTCATATCTGTTTCCATGTCGATGACGTACCGCTCAAGCTTTTCCCTTTCTGCTTTGAGTTCAGTGTGCTACTTTTCAGCGAGTCAAGTTCCTCTCTGCTTTTGCGCAGTTCCTCAAAAGTCAGGTTCATGTTGTTCGTACCATCCAACTACGTCATCAAGATTCTTTTTTTAAGCTGGCGTTTGCGTTATCTATTTCTTTTTTTAGAGCCGCGTTCGCTTCGGACAACCTATTTTAGCAGCCCTTTTATCATTGCCTGTTCGCAGATATTAATTAACAGGCACCCGGATACTGCGTGGAAAGCTATAAACCGCGTTTTGGGGAGAGGGCGGAATCATTTCAAACCCCAAACATTCCTGGTAAATGGTCGCGAGGTAATCGGTAGTGACATTGCTAATAAATTTAACACGTACTTTGTCAACACCACAATTCAGCCATATGTTCGGTCGTTTATCGAAGAGTCCGAATGTGTTTAAAACAATATTATTGGAAGCCTTTCAGATGCAAAGCATCTCTTGCTCGGGGCTATGTCCTGCGTCCGTCCGTTGTCGGCATTTCTCCCCCTCTCTCCACCAGCTGTGCGATAGCGCGCGCGCAGCTGCTCCTGTCCCCCTCCCCACACCAGCTGCGCGATAAGTGCGCATGCGCGTCTCCTCTCTCATCGCCTCTCCACTCCATCTGCTCTCTATAATAAACCCGGTCCGCGCGCCGCTCCCTGAGTTGCTGCTTCGGTTGAGACCCGCTGCGCCGTCTGATGAGCTTAATGGACGCCAACAATTCTGTCAGTGAACAGGCTCGCTACACTGCTTGTCCTGCGAAGAACCGACGAATATACGGAAAACGTGCACAGACCTCGTGTCCAGTAATTTCGAGATTGAACCGTTAATACGACAGCCATTTACGCTGCACTTTACTGACCATAAAGCCGTTATACTGTAGGCAAAAAGTTACGCACTACGTAATAAATAAAGAAGACATTTACCACGCTCCAACACGTGTCTTTACTCTAACAACCAAATAAATTACACCATCTCCCCGAAGGAACTATGTGGTGATGCAAAGCTTCTCGGAGTTCCAACAACGTTCACGCGGTGTGGGTAACCAACACAAGTGAAAATAAACGGAACTCCGAGATGCTTTGCATCATCCACATAGTTCCGTTCGGGGAGATGGTGTAATTTTTTTATTCATTTGACAGACGTAAATGAAATTTATCGGAACATTTATGAACCTTAACAATAGCTTTGGACAACAATGACATGCAGGACCAAACCAGTTAAATACGTCGTAGAACACATTGCCCCCGCACTTGTTCATATTTATAATCTAGCCTTAGAATTAGGTGTATTTTCCGCTGAGATGAAGAAAGCAAGGGTATCTGTAATACATAAAGGAGGTGATAATCAACAGTGTCGAACTACAGGCCAGTATCTGTTCTTCCAGTTTTTTTCTAAGGGCCTAGAGAAAGTGATGTATCATCGCATGGAAAAATTATTTTATGAGACAAATATTCTATCTGATGCACAATTTTGGTTTTCGTAGTGGTCGGTCAAAGGAAACCCGCTACTCACACATTAAAGAACACATACTAGATAACATTGATAAAAAACTATACACTGTAGGCATCTTTATGGACTTCAGTCGAGCTTTTGATTCCCTGGACGTTGATATCCTAATAAAAAATTATCTACACGCGTCATTCAGGAAAAGGCTTCGGACATGCTAAACGCTTACTTACACAACCGTCAGCAATGCGTGTATCTAGACATCCACAAGTCACCGTTTCTTTCTCTTGCAAAAGGCTTACCGCAAGGAAGCATTTTGGAGTTCTTGCTCTTTAACTTGGTGTAACAACGATATCACAAAAATAGACACCACTGTAAAAGTTATAATGTACGCAGCCGCCAGAAACTATACTTATTTCCGGTACTGATGTCAACAATTTAATGCGAAATGTGAAGACCTGCTTTGCAAGCTATCATCCGTTTGGGGCGCAGTCTGAATCAATTATCATTAATTCGAATAAGACTAAAGTAGTTATCTTCAGGACCCGCCGCGGTGGATCAGTGGCTAAGGCGTTGCGGCTGTTGAGCACAAGGTCGCGGGTTCGATTCCCAGCCGCGGCGAACATTTTCTGATGGAGGCGAAAAGCAAAAACGCCCGTGTGTACGAGATTCGGCGAACGTTAAAGATCCCCAGGTGGTCAAAATTAATCCGGAGCCCTCCACTACGGCGCGCCTCATCGCCTCCGTTGCGTCGGCCGGCGTTAAAACTCCACAATCAATCATCAAAAGTTATTTTCGGGCCTAAAAATAAAGCACTTAACTTGCACAGTAACATAATTTAGGAGGATAAAGTTATTTACATAGTAGACGACACAAGATTCTAGGCGTTACATTTTCTGCACACCTAGGGTGGGACACACACATAGTTAACCTTTGTAATAAACTGTCCTCAGTCACTGGAGAATTATCGCGATGCCGGGATTTCCTTCCTGCACAGGTCAAACTGCAAACTTACAGCGCATTATTTGCATCGCACGTTAATTATTGTAGTCTTATGTGGGCTACGACAAATAAAAAAACGAAATAAAAATTCTTCGGTTGCGAAAGAGAATGGTCCGAACATCACCAGTATTCCGTATTTGGCAGTATACTTATTTATCAACACAAATGCTTTCGCGAAATATAACATTATCAAACTAAACCACTTGTACAGGTTTCGCATTTTAAGTGCATTTGTTTCGGCAATCAAACGCACTAAAAAAGCGTTTTAGTATCATCCTCATCCCTAACACCGAGGGATGCTGAGTCACGCACGCGCAGCTCAGAACAGTGGGTAGTGCCACGATTCCGCAGTAATTTTAAATATCAGTCGCGGCACTTCATCATTCCCACCATTATAAATGAACATAGACATGCAGATTGCTTTTCCCGCAAACAGTAGCGGCAATACAAGGTAAACTTGTAGTTTCCATCACTGTTACAATCATTGCTTGTGTTTTGTATTTTACGTGCTATTGCTGTTTTTTTCGTGCCTTCCTGTGTGTAGAACTGTCTTTTTGTGTTAATTTGTGCGAGTTGTGGGTTTTGAAACCGTAATTTTTGTATAACTTTTCGAATGCAGCTTATTGTGTTGTACAACTACGTACCAAGAAGTACTCTCTCATTTGCTTTCGTTGTGAGTGACTTTTTCCTTTGAACCCTGCAAGCGAGGGTTTCCGGGCCACATTCAAGCTGTCTTCAGCAGCTTTTTAGCCTGGACGACCTTCCAGTTTCTTCTGGAGAAAATAAAGGTTATCTTATCTTGTCTAAATGGCGTGGTTTTCGAAGCCCTCAGCGTGACCCCTGACGAGGGTTCATCAGGCTCTATTTGGGTCCGTTATCACTGGTGGGCGACTTTGGCTAGTTTCGGTTTTTCAAAATGGGGGCCATCCTAGGGGCACGGTGCTGCGGCGTGGCCCTTCCCTTTCCCTCAGCGTTTCTTTCTTTCCACACCGTCAACGCTTCCGCGCCTCCTCACGCATGCGCAACAGCTCACCAGCGCCAATATTTTTTTTTCTTTCTCTCGGCGCGCACGGCGGGCCATGCGTGAGCAAGCCGGCGTGCGAAGGGTGGTGCGGGTTGCCTAAACGCCTCCACGGGCTGAAAGTTTTGCTGCATTATAAAATATATTCGAATGTATTCTAAATATGGGGCCGCGGAGGAAGGAGCGTTACCAGTCCTGCGCAGCTCTGTGGTGCACCAACAGAGCACGAAACAGTTCGGGAAGTTTCTCGCCTTCTCAAAGGACGACAGGTAAGCAAATTAGCTTTGCACAAATTATAGAGAATTCAATAAAAGCCGACACATTGCACTCTTCTGTTGTCGAAATAGTTTGCGCATGTATCGTGAAGTTAATAAGACATGTCAGCGGTCTTAGAGTGGAAAGTAATGTGCAAATATATTCCAGCTTGCAGGTACGCAAAGTTTTTAACATAAGTAAATGCGTCTTTGGCGCGCGCACTCTTGCTCGTCATATCAAATTGTGCTGGCATTGCCGTTTTTTGATTGCCTTAGTAACTGCTTGAACGTCGATTCAGTATGCTTATCAAGGTATTTTTTCGTTTTTTCGTGCAGCAGATATGAGTCTTGGTTTGGGCCCCAAGTCAAGGACGGTTTGCGACTTCATTGGACGTTTCCTCCGGTGACTCTCCTCAATCCCTCAATGTCATCACGACGCACCTGCTCACAAAGACTGCAAGCTCAACTGTACGCACTTCTTGCCTTTCACGGTGTACCCACATACTACGGCGATTGGTGGCATGGAGGTGCTGCGCCCCTAAGTATTTTTTCCTCGGCCGTCTTGCTCCAAAACGTATATTTGCGGCAAAACTACTGCCAAGCGTTGCTTAAGTGCTCCGAAAAATCTGAAGTAACACCGCGGTGTTGAATGCCAGTCGATGCTCACAGGGAGCAGTGGAAGTCCAAGCCGAAATACATGCGTTGTCTGCAGGCTGCCATTGCAAGCGTTTCCCTCATTAAAAAAATTCCCCCGCATTTCCCCGAGGGGGAGAATGTGAAAGTGCGAATGCACGGTTGTCGGCACCGCTTGCGGCGCTTGCGCTCGGCCCCCGCAGCCCACCGCCTCGCCGCCTTCTTTTCCATCTCTTCCATCGGGTTTGTAGTTATCACGTGTACACCACGCAGTTATCAAGCCGCTATAACGCCGCTGAGTCGCCAACGCACGCCGCTGACGACGTAGTTTGAATGCGTTAAAGATATAAGGCGCGTCACTAACACTGAAATCAGCGTCGCGTCCGTGGCTTGCGTCGGTCAAGCGTCGCGCTGCGGCCGCAAAGTCCTCGGATCGAACCTGGCGCCGGATGCTGTTTCTTTTTTAAATATAGAGGAGCACTGCGGACGCCGCCGCCGCCGCCGCCGGCGGTGGATGGTTTGGGGTCGCTTCTATAAGTGCATTCGCACTTAAAAGCACACCAAGTAGGTAGCATTGCCGGCTTTGATTGTTCAATCTAACCTGTGCGCCCCGCGCCTTGTCATCTTATCCCGAGTGGGCTTGCTGTTCCATAGTTCTGAAGTTAGATCTTCATGCCGTAACAGGGACAGGATGAGATAAGAGGTACTGTCCAGACGCCAGCTACAAGGTAGTTTCGTAACAACCTGGCCGATATCTGCAAGTAATGAACTCGGTAAATGCGTGCGTACTAATACAGGAAAGCTTTTTTTTCTGTGTCCTGCCCCCCCCCCCCCCACTTTCTCTCCCTCCCGGTAAGCAGACTGTTCACTCGCCGTTAAAAGAAAAAAACGGACGCGTTCAATTTGTGTTGTAATAGTGTTCTGTGTTCTCCGCTGTGGTTTGCATTATTTTCGTACCTAGATATCATCGAGGCAATGAGTGGTCTAAGTGCGGTCATTGTGTTGCAACAGTTTTTTTCTCGCTGCATTTTGTTGGTGTGAATATGATTGATTGATGATTGTAGGGTTTACGCGCCGACGCAACGCAGGCGATGAGGCGCACCGTAGTGGAGGGCTCCGGATTAATTTGACCACCTGGGGATCTTTATCGTGCGCCCGAAATCTCGTACACACGGGCGTTTTTGCTTTTGCCTCCTTCAGAAAAGCGGCCGCCGCGGCCGGGAAATCGAACCCGCGACTCGTGCTCAGCAGCGCAACGCCTTAGCCACTGAGCCACCGCGGCGGGATCTGTGAATATGATTTCTCAGAAGTGTTTGCAGGTTTTTTGTGACGGGGTCAACGCTTTCATTTCAGAGTTTGCGTTAACTCCCCTGAAAGGCGGGGCTTGAAGTATACGCGTGCGTGCTTTCTTATAAATTATAGGTTCCCAATGGTTGTCTCTGAATGAACGAATTTTTTAATGTGTAAGGAACATTGCTGTCTTCGAGTTGAGCCAAAGAAATAAGTAAACTATGAGTTGAACTTTCAATTTCTTTTCTTCTCCTGCCGGGGTATGCGTGAAACAAAATCTGTGTAGGGACTAGAACTTTGGAAATTCTTCTTTCGTAAACAAGTATTGTGTACCTAAGTACCTAAATGTGTATGTAGCACGTTTTTTTTCTATTGTGCAATATTGTATGCCTAAATTTGCATCCCATATTTTGCTTAGAGTCCAATACTGTGCACATAAAATGTATGTCATATGAGTCTAGTACGTAGATGTGTTTTCATGACTTCGAATCAAAGACGTCCTCATATGAATTTTTGAATAAACGCCATGCAAAAGAATGTTGTATGTAATGCTCCCAGTAATATCGCCACAAAGACAACAATTCGTACGCCAGAAAAGAAAACACACTATTACCTACATGTTTTGTTCGTTCAATTAAACACGTTACTGCACACATATCAAACATGCGGCGGCCATTTCGGTTTCATCGCCGCCGCTCGTCCAACTTTCGCGCCTGGGGCCATTGCCGAAGGCCCATGAGGCAGCGACCGCCGGCAGGCGCATAAGTTGTGCGAGCGTGTGTTTTACATGCGGGACGCCAGGACGCCGGCGCGTCCGGCGTCCCGGCCCCGCTGCCCAGAAAACATGACGTCAGCAGTGACCGCGACGTCACCAACGTCCTTTCTCACCTCGCCACTTGTTGCCATGACGATACGTGCAACGTTTTTCAGACGCCACGTACCACTAGGGGAGGGTTTGGCGCTGTTGCTGCGATTACGCGGGATCACGGTTGACGCTACAGAGGCCGCCCCGTGCCGTTAATAGAAGCGTTTTAGCTGACCGTTTCTGACGGTCCACTCCGCTTCGATAGCAAGCGGGAGCGCCATTGCGCATGCGTAGCACGCTAGCGTGCTACCGGCCATACCGGAGGGGGGCCCGCTCCCTAATCGGGGCCTCCTAGCGGACCGTCGCGGCAGCTTACGCTACCGTGTGGAATAACAACATGGCTGGCCCCCGTGATGCGAGCGCGCTACGGCTTTGAAACACCGACCGACGAAGCGGCGAAAGTGCTTCTGAATAGGCAATGGTGCACACACACCTCAAAGATCTTTTTAACCACGGAGGAAAGAATACTCAGGAGAGCCCCTAGCATCCCAATGCATTGCAAAAAATGTAAAAAAAGTGACGTCATTTTTCTTGAGGGCCATGGACAATGTTGCTTACTTGTTTACAACTGCGGTGGCCAAATTTGGGCAAATAAAACGGACAAACATTTAAGGCGCTTGGTATGTGGCTGCCTCGCTACGCTTGCAAACCAGCGCAGATCGCTACGAAAAACGTTTTTAGATTAGGCCAGTTTGGCAACTCTGCTGTCGGAGGCGGCCTTAACTACTCCGGCCGCAGCGACGCTTACGTCGGCGTCAAGATCGGCGGTGCCTCTGGGCGGAGCCAGCCGCTGCCGCCGCCGGCGACCTGCCGGGAAAATCCCCTTCGCTCAGCGTAGGCGAGAGCCACATTTCGTTCTTTGCTCACTTTGCGTTTCTCCGTTGTGAAGTGAACTGAAATATATCGCTGCTGAGACGTAACGCGCAAAGACCGCAGTGCTGTACGACCCAAACAATGCTCCCGTCGTCTGCGTTCGCCATACCGCGAGCCTGTTGCTATGACGACGACAAAACGCTACTTTGCCAGGCTTGAAGAGCTGAAAAATCATCCTTTTATCTCACAAACGAAGGCCGTTTTTTGATTGAAACTTTGGGTGAGGGTTAGAATGGGCAACTTGAAGGCGAAATCAACAGCTTAGAGCATGACATCGCACCGAGGAATCAGCGACGAAGCTGTTTTTGCTGCGAAGGGGGAGGGAAGGGGGACGCCATGTTAGTCAAATCAAGTCGGAAACAGCGAAGTATGATGGGATAGAGTGCTGGGCTCAGTGGACTCAAGTCATGGCGGGTCTCGGCTTCACAATGTGACGTCAGGGCCTCTCCTAACTTTTCTTTCCTCAACGTTTATAACGGAAGCGAAAATTACGTCGACCCGAAGCGCGGTGCTGCTTCTATGCAGCGCCGATAAAGACAGCCTGGCTTGGCTATTCCAAAATTTATCGGCTTGTTTATTGTTATTTAGAAAAATTACACCATGTCCAGCGACTACATTATACAAAAAAAGGTTAAATGAGGCCAAGAAACAGGTATTTTGCTCTGTTTTGGCGACCAAATGCATATTCTTGTTTCCTTTAGGATGAAGTTTCGGTTTTCACGCGGCGCGAAACGACCAGTCACGCGAATCATTCCCCTTCGAGGGAGATATGGCTATCGCTTAGCTAAAAGCCCTTCGGCTACTCACGCTCCGGTTGCGCTGAGCGGCACGTCGGGAGCATAGCGGAGCGTCAAAAAACGGTCAGCTAAAATTATCTACTCTCTATTATCTCGCTGCGCCGCCTGATTCGGGCATTCGCACCGACCGTTAGCGAGCTACGACGAAAAGGCTACCCCATCAAGTGCTCTGCACTTAAAAGTAGAGTGCAACGCCGGCACGTGCGGGAGGAAAAGCAAGCACAAAAAGAACAGAAATCCCGCTGGCGCAGTTTCAGGCAGATGGCGTGCGAGCACGGTGAAGGCGGAAAATGTGAATTGCATTGGGTGGTAGAAGTGAACGGATAACGGCGCTCAGCCCATTATGGCGAATCACATCTTTGTACTTCCGACAGCTTTCACATTGAGGGGAACAGATTTATTATTTTATTAACTTTCGGCGCGTTGGGACGGCTACGATCACACGACGCTCTCCGCATAACTGCAGTTACTGCGGAGCATTCGTGCACCCTACGCGACCCACGCCGATGTCAACTTGATGGCGGTCGGACGAACAACGGATGATGGTAATGGAGCACGGGCATCCCGAAACTAAAAAACTTGCTTTGGAAATTTCTGCGCTCTGAAAAACAGCCGCCCTACCTAAAGCGTCTAACCGAATTTGAAACGGTTGCGTTGCAACCTAGGTAATAAGATGTGTCTCAGTTCCAATCTTACTAGCTCACATGTCTCGTTGTTCAAGTTTGGGGAAAATATTTGGGCGGCCAATTGAAACATCAGTTATTTTTGCTGTCGGCGTGTATTTTGTCATGAATGAGGAGACGACAGATGGGAAAAGTGGAACGACACAACTCGTTTAATTTGGGGAACTTGTGCCCGCAGAACTGAAGAGACGCGAAGAGAGAGGCGGGCGTCGAGTAAGGGCGGCAATAGAGAGAGAGAGAGTACTACCGCTCTGGGAACGCATGGCTCGTCGAGCCTCCTCATGTGCGTCCGCGTTCCCTGCGCTAGACGCCACTGGGAACACTACTACGTGCGCCCCCTGAGCAGAATGTCCTTGGAAGGCGGTCGGTTGACACCACGCTGTTCCCGTGGTCGCTGGCACTCCCCCGTCTCACTATACCCCCGCCCCAGACGCTCCTGAACGCCAACGGCCGCTTGTCCTGCGCCCGAATTTTTCACTTATTTTGCAAAACCATGCGGTGCCCGGTTCCACTTACTTTTTGAGAGTATGTGGAACACTGTTCCAAATATATAACTCAACATTTTTTGCAAAAAAGTTCCAGTTACTGATTGGATCTTCCGTGGATCCAGATTAGGAGTGTAAAATTGAAGGCTTTCTTGGAGCAAGTAGCAATTTATACGACAAGCAAAAAAAAAATATATTCAGTCAGCTGTGCAGCCGAACCGGCCGTAGGAAATGCGAGTGACATAGTGGGTTATAGTCAAAGCGTAGCCCCTGGTGATCAATTTTACCATACTGACGGGCAATCTCCAACCCTAGCAACGCCCATTACTCAGTCGATATTTAATTTGCGGAAATATGGCTGCTCTATTCGGTATATTCAAACCAGGTACTTTCCATCGAACAAAAGTAACTGCTTTCCATTTTTTCATCGTTCAGCTGAAACAAAAATGTCTGCTCCTTAGTTCGGCTAAGCCCGGTTATGCAAGCGAAGGCAGCCTAACCACAGTTCGCAAACTGTAAGATACAGCTAGTCCAACATTCCCTACTGCCAGCACTCACTGCCGTTATTTCGTCAGTTCCAGGAACCGTCGTCGAAGTTGAAGGCAAAGGGTTAATTGCCGGCTGAAAGATTTTGGCTTTCGTTTTTCTGCACCCTTCTCCCGAAGCTTAGCTCGCCGAAGTTCCTGTTCTTCACTCGTTTCAGGCTAGGCTACCGCAAACCGTCCCTCTCCCTTTGCCGAAGAACCTCACATCGATTTCCGATCTTGCCGCAGAACATTCTCTATTACTGGTAGACCCGGATTGCTTTGCGCGCGGGCATTCACATGCCTCCCAAAGCAGACCGTGCTAGCACGCGCTAACCCACAGCAACCGGATTTGCCAACTCGGCGTCTGTGCTCCCCACTTCAGGTGCCGGCGCACGTGAAATGCCGACGACAACCGCGCGAGAAACCCACCATGAACGCTGGACAGAGTGTTTCCGAAGGTCACCGGGCGGTGCCGGGCGCTCCTCACGAGGCGCACGCCCACGCGCGCTTGGCTGGGCTGAGTTTTCGGTAATGCTGGACGGTGGAATCAAATACTTCAACAGATCCGCCGCTGTGGCTCAGTGGCTAAGGCGTTTCGCTACTGAGGACGAGGTCGTGGGTTCGATTCCCGGCAGCGGCGGCCGCTTTTCCGATGGAGGCGAAAAGCAAAAACGCCCGTGTGTACGAGATTTCGGCCACGTTAAATATCCCCTGTGGTCAAATTTAATCCGGAGCCCTCCACTACGGCGCGCCTCGTCGCCTGCATTTCGTCGGCGCGTTAAACCCTACAATCAATCAATCGAAATCTTCAACAGCTGTGCCGTTAAAACTGCGATGCGAATGCGGAGCTTCCAACCCACCTTACTGCTGAGCGCGAGGTCGCGGGTGCGATTCGCTGCAGCGGTGGCCGCTTTTCTGATAGAGGCGAAAAGCAAAAAAGCCCTTGTGTACGAGATTTCGGCGCACGTTAAAGTTCCCCACGCGGCAAAATAATCCGGAGCCCCTACTACAGGCGCCCTTCATCGCCGGCGTTGCGTAGGCGCGTTAGCCCCACAATTAAAATCAAACCCACCTTCTTTCTCGCTGCCCTCGGGGTCTTTTTTTCCAACGCCGGACATCCTTTCGTCAGACGCACCAAGCCCACTTATCTCAGCGCTGCCTGTCAGGCAATGCACCCAGCAACTCCACGTTGTATCTGTGCTCGAATGTGTGTGTATTGGCCTGGGCGCTCGAATATATAGTCGACGTTGTAACTACCCGCCTCCAATACAAGCGTGCGCGTGACATCATCTCACCCATTTGTCGACCCACTTCAAACTCTTTCAGCACTCCAAAAGATAAGAGCGCTAGATGCAGAAGCAGAGCGCTAGAAGAGTGCAGGCTTTTGCCGTGCTCGTGGGTCACAAACATGGCAGCTACGCTGACATCAGTGCAACCTATCTATCACGTCATCGACGAGTCCTTTATTTTCGCCACACTCATTTCGCATTGCATTCATAATCTTCCAACTGGTTCGAAGAGTTCGCATGCTCCTATAGTATGATACAGGCTAAACATTACCTTGTGTATTTTATACAGGAGGGGATGGTTAAAAATGGCAAACGCAAATGTATTTATCACTCGCTGAAGTTACGAACCCGTGACGTTGACGCGCGCCTACCTTGAAAAGCAGATTCCACATGCGTCAGAGAGTTTTTGAGCGAGTTTGACGGAAAATTAGAACAGCCCGAAAACCAGGTGTGCAAAACTTATCCCTTTGTTGTGGTTTTTTGGGGGTGCTTCGAAAAATTCGCACTAACGGAACATTGCGAGATGTGGCGGAACTGCCGGTCCGGTGATAAGTGCAACGACAACTTCCGTTGCTTTCTTGCCTTGTAACCGAGTATAGTGGGCACGAAAGCAGCTACGCTGCGCAGATGGCTCACCCTGTCTGCACGTCTTTATCCCGCAGATCCTGCCATGGCTTACTTTCGTCGGACACTTCGCCAAGAAGAAATTCGACCATCTAGTGCACATATCAAGAAAACCCCAGCTGTCATCGCGTTTCCATGGCACGTGCTTTGGAGACAACCTGTGTGACACCGGTGACTCATGGTCGCACTTCACTTGAAGCCTGCGCAGTTCCACGGATTTTGCCGTCACCAGCTACGTATCAGGAGGAATCGACAAAAGTCCGCTCGTCACTGCCCCCGTTTAGTGGGCACGGAAGCAGCTACGCTGCGCAGATGGCTCACCCTGTCTGCTCTTCTTTATCCCGCAGATCCTGCCATGGCTTACTTTCGTCGGACTACTTCTCGCCAAGAAGGAATTCGACCATCCAGTGTACACATATCAAGAAAACCCCCAGCTGTCATCGCGTTTCCATGGCACGTGCTTTGGAGACAACCTGTGTGACACCGGTGACTCATGGTCGGCACTTCACTTGAAGCCTGCGCAGTTCCACCGGATTTTGCCGTCACCAGCTACGTCATCAGGAGGAATCCACATAAAGGGCCGCTCGTCACTGCCCCCGTTTAGTGGGCACGGAAGCAGCTACGCTGCGCAGATGGCTCACCCTGTCTGCTGCTTCTTTATCCCGCAGGTCCAGTTACTACACATCCCCTTTACAGCAAAAAAAACGAGTGATCTCTTTCTCTTGCTGTTTCCGTGCCCACAAGTGTTGCTGTCTCTTGTAAGCGATTGTGCAGCTGTAACATGTCAGCTTTTGGTATGGCGGGGGATGTTGAGCTGAACCAGGTCCTGATACCCGGTCCAGCTCACAAAGCATGGACCTTACGGAAATGACGAACCTGCCTCCGCGACTTGCACAAGCGGACGGTTGATGTTAGGTCGGGCAAGAGTCATTGAAGAGTTCGCTCGATACGCTTTGCCAGAAACAACGATACCATGAATGCCAAGCTTACAGATATTTAGTGCTCGTCTCTGTAGTCTAGAAGAAAAGTCGACAGCCATTGACGAGCTACAGGTTGATGTACACTCTAACCAAGAAAGCATTGAAGAACTCCGTAGCGAATGCCACCGCCTGCATGCCCGTCTTAATGACATAGTAAAGATAGGCTACGTCGCGACAATTTATTATTTTATGGCATTCAGGAATCTTCACCAGAATCCTACGCTGACGCAGAGCACAAAATTGTTTCGCTATTTTCTAATATGCCAGATTGCCCAGTTACTTCGGACACTATAGTTCGTGCGCACCGCCTTGGTCATGCTGCAGACGATCGCTGTAGACCCATGATTGTTAAATTTGCCTCTTTCAAGACTAAAAGTGCTGTGCTGTCAAAACGCGCGCATCTTAAAGAAAAGAATGTTGCGATAAGTGAAGATTACTGCCCCGCAACTCGACTTGCTCACAAAAACCTTATAGAATTTGCTAAAACGAAGGGAGGACAATATCAAATTAAGTACAAAAAATTACTTCTGGGTGGTAAATGTTACACGTACAATCCCGATACCGGCCGCGTTGTCGACAGCACCCCCAATCATCACACCTTGAGTCCCAAAAATAGTCCGAGTGCTTCCACGTCTGCTACAACCTCGGTTGATCTTTCCAGTTAGGGCTTATTGAGGGGAAGGGGATCTGGCAAGATGCTTTCGGTTGTTTTCACGAACATCCGCAGCATTCCTAATAAGCGAGACCAGCTAAGTGCATTTATTGATTCAGCAACCGCTGACATCATAGTGCTCACTGAAACGTGGCTGTCGAGCAAAATTCGTGACTCTGAGATTTTAGAATGCAAAAAGAAGTACGCATTCTATCGCAACGATAGAACGTATAGGTCAGGTGGCGGTGTAATGATTGGAATAAACTCAAATTTCACGTCTGCTCCCATAAACATACCTAGCAACCTAGAAATTGTATGGGCGTCCTTAACTCTCAAAGATAAGAAAATAGTAATAGGTGCATGCTACAGACCCCCCTCAGCTGACAAATCTTTCAATGATAACCTTCACGACGTAATTAACTTAATTTATGTTCGATACCCCCAAACGCCAGTTATTCTTCTCGGTGACTTTAACTATCCCAGTATAAAATGGGCCACGGATGGTCCCAGTGCAGTACCTCCAAATTCCGAAGCGAAGGCGTTTCTTGATCTCTGCTCAACCTTCCACTTCACTCAAATGGTAACTCAACCGACCCGATGCTCGGGTAACTCGGTTAACACGCTCGACCTTATTTTAACTACCTGTCCAGAAGCAGTTACTTCTTTATCAGTTCTACCAGGGCTTAGCGATCATGCTCTTGTTCAATTTGATTTAAATTTTTCAACACCCAGTCACCGGAAAAAAGTGAAGCAAATACGGGATTATTCTCGCGCAGACTATGGTAGCATAAATACAGAATTATCCATATTTCTTGACGAATTTATGGACAACTTTTCCACGCGGTCGTTAGAGCACAACTGGTGTCTTTTCAGAGACAAAGTAGCCGAACTAACTAGTAACTATATCCCGCTCCGTTCCATTAAAACTAACCGATTCCCGTGGTTTAATAAACACCTTCAGCGACTAGCTAACAAAAAGAAGCGTGTATACCGAAACGCGAAGCGCTCTAATCTTCCAGAAAAATGGCGCGCTTATCATGCTGCAAATCGAAGCTATCTTCGCGCGCTCCGTGAGGCCAAACATACATATAACACGCAAACGTTGCCTGATATGTTTAAAAACAAACCACGTCAATTCTGGAAACTTGTGAATGGTCATAAGGATGACGCTATCACCATTCATTCAAGTGATGGCGTCGTGCTATCGGATGAACAGTGTGCTTCAGTGTTTAATGATTTCTTTGTAACTTCTTTTTCGAAATGCCAGCACGCACCTCATCCATCAGTTAATAGCCGTGAATTTTCTAACATGCCTCCAGTATTTATTGATCCCTGCGGCGTCGCTAAAATTATTGATAATCTTAATCTTTCCTCAGCCTCTGGCGTTGATAATATAAATTCCAAGTTTTTGAAAAACACTAAAGAGTACTCCTCAATTATTCTGTCTAAAATTTTGAGCAGTCTTTGCTCACAGGCACCCTGCCGCGTGACTGGAAGGTAGGGAAGGTGGTTCCCGTCCATGAAAGTGTCGATAAACATACTGCCAATCACTACCACCCTATTTCATTGACTTGCATTCCGTGCAAAATTTTGGAACATATTTTATCATCGGAAATCGCCCGCCACTTGGATTCTAACTCCTTTTTCCACAATTCACAACACGGATTTCGTAAAAACTTTTCGTGTGAGACTCAACTAGCATGCTTTACAAACTCCCTTCATAGCAAAATTGACCATGGTTCCACAGTCGACTGCATATTTCTTGATTTCGCCAAAGCTTTCGACAAGGTGTCACATGAACTATTAATATTAAAACTAAGTAAGCTCAACCTTGATCCTAACGCTCTGGCCTGGTTACGTAACTTCCTCTTAAATCGCTCTCAGTTTGTCACTGTTAACCAAACCACGTCGTCTTTTTCTCTGGTATATTCAGGTGTTCCCCAAGGCTCTGTCCTCGGACCCCTGCTCTTCTTAATTTATATTAATGACCTGCCTAGTAAAGTTCAGTCTTCCATTAACCTATTCGCTGATGATTGTGTTCTTTACCGTGAGATTACCTCTGATATTGACTTCCGCTATACTTCAGTCCGATATTAACATGATCTCTGCATGGTGTAACGACTGGTTGATGACACTTAATACAAATAAATGTAAAGTAATGCAAGTAACGCGAAAAACACCTGGCAGCCCTAATTATACCCTTCATGGGAATATTCTTGAGACCGTAGCTTCTTATAAATACTTGGGCGTCTACATATCATCCAATCTGTCCTGGGAACAACATATAAACTATATAACAAACAATGCGAACCGCACATTGGGCTATTTAAAACGTAATTTTTCTGGTCTAACATCTTCGCTGAAACTACAACTGTACAAAACACTTATACGCCCTAAATTAGAATACGCCGCTTCTATATGGGACCCTGGCCTCGCATATTTAGTTTCATCTGTCGAGTCCATCCAAACCGCTCCGCCGCTTCATCCTTTCCGAATATCATCGCACAGCTAGTGTAACGACCATGAAATCACAGTTGCTACTACCTGATCTGTCTTTACGCCGCCAGATACAACGTTTGTGTTTATTCACAAAATTTTTTATCACGAGACGCTCCATGACTTGCTCCTATCAAGTCCCTGTTTCATATCTCGTCGCTTAGATCATCGCCTTAAAATTGAACCCATTCATTGCCATGCAAACCTGTTCTTTTACTCTTTTCTACCCCAAGCAATCAACCATTGAACCGCCTTCCCGAACCCCTTGTATTAATCCGTAACAATAAGTTGTTTAGATTCAGCTTTGACTACCCACGTTTGTAATAATACTTGATCCTAAAATTTCTTCAGCGCTGTTGTGCCTTGTTTTACTCATTTTTTCGTTGGTTTCGAACTGTTCACCGACATGACTGTATAAGCCACTGCATATATGTAATATGTATCGCATCATAAACAGTTTTGTAGCGCCTTTTTTTTCCACTTCATGTCCCTTAGGTATCGGTTTTCAAATGCTTATCTGTCGCTATTGTACACAGGCTACATTATTGGCTTTTCTTGTGACTTTTCTCTTGATTTTGCTGTTTTGTCATTCCTTCTTTATTTGGACTTGTACTCTTGTTATCCTGTATGCTTATTATTTTCTTGTATATCTGTACCTTTTATGCCCACTCCCCTCTGTAACGCCCTACCCGGGCCTTGAGGGTAACCTTAAATAAATAAATAAATAAATAGTAAGGGGTTGCGACGGCCCCTATACCTGCAAAGCGCGTCAACTCCTAACTGGAGAGCTGAGACGGACGTTTGACTTATTCCACTAACTTACTCATAAAGTCAAACTCAAATTTTACTGAGATCACCAGCTTATGGAACATGCCTAGTTCAGCCAGCGTCAACCAGGCGCTCAGGAACGAGCGTAACGCAAGGGGCGGCGATCTTTTGGCATGATTACTGATCAGTTCAAAAATGTTCTGGTATCTTTTCCTTATCACGTGACCATGTCAGTAAAAACTACCTGTATATCAAATATGGCTTGAGTATATTCGTTACCCAAGGTTCCTGAAGGGTTTAAAGTGTGAGTATTGCCGAGAAGCCTCAACATTGCGAAAGAGCTCCTGCCGTTCCCGGAGCAGACCGCGTGTTGGTTATTTCGTGGGCGCTCTCTTCATCGTTGTATTAGTCCGCGTTCAAGCTCACTCGCATTTCTTGTGCCTGCGCACGGTGCTGGCGCGATAAATAAGAAATGGATAATGTGATGAGAAAGCGAAGCGGCGATGCAAGTCCACGGTTGTTTCGCATCGTCGGTTCATCGGTGAAGTTGTGTGTGTGTTTTGGCTGGGGGGGGGGCGATGTGCGTGTGTGCATGTGTGCGAGTGCGGGTGCCTGCGTGTGCGCTGTGGCTGTGTGGTGTGTGTGTGTGTGGGGGTGTGGGTGGTGTTGTGCGTGCGTGTATGTGTGCGTGTGCGTGTGCGTGTGCTGTGCGTGTGCGTGCGTGCGTGCGTGTCCGTGTGCATGTGGTGTGCCTCCGTGTGCGTGTGCTCCGTGTGCGCGCGTGTGCATGTAGGTGTGTGCGTGGTGTGTGTGTGTGTGCGTGGGCGTGCGTGTGTGTGTGTGCGTTTGCCTGCGTGTGCGTGGTGCGTGTGTGTGTTGTGTGTGCGCATGTTGTGCGTTGCGTATGCGTGTGCGTGCGTGGGGTGTGTCCTGTGTGTGGTGTGGTGTGTTGGTGTGTGTGTGTGTGTGTGTGTGTGTGTGTGTGTGTGTGTGTGTGTGTGTGTGTGTGTGTGTGTGTGTGTGTGTGTGTGTGTGTGGTGTGTGTGTGTGTGTGTGTGTGTGTGTGTGTGTGTGTGTGTGTGTGTGTGTTGTTGACGTGACGCGCGGGCTTTGACAGCATAGGGTGCGACAGTGCGCCATAATATTTTGCCGCACAGTCGTAAAGACGGAAGAGGAAACTCACTTGCGGCCCTCATGTGGCTTCGAGAACACGGTGCGGCCAGAACGCTAGAACCATCCCGAGTGACCGGCCTCCGCTCGGGACACCTTGAGTAATCTTGGTTACGGTGGGATGACACCACGTACGGTGGGATGACACCATGGCGGGAAGTTTAAATGTGAAGGGTCAGAAGCCGCGAACGGTGGCCGTCGGAGTCTTTGTCAAGCTCCGGCGGACGGGTTCCCTGTCTGTTTAGCAGGCAGTGGGCTCCGGGACCTTGCGAGCATGAGGGTAACCTCAGTGAACTTTAAAACCCCCACCCTCGTTCATACTATGCGCTATGATATTTTTCAAATCTTACCGTTACAATTTTAGGGCCCCGAATTGGATCCGCACCGAAGCAATCTTCAAACCCCTATCCAATCTTGTCTTCACAAACCCTGGAAACTTTCCCTTTTTCTTAGTCGTGCGAACCGTCGGCAAAGCCGCTCCAGTAACTTCGAAATTTGTTTTACTAATCGCTAAAGTTTATTAAAAGTGTGGCCGGGAAAATATATGACGCAAAGAAACTTTCATCTGGTGACATGTTAATTCAAGTATAAAATAATGAATAGTCCACTAACCTTCGCAAGCAAACAAACGTAGGTGACTTACAAATCACTGTAACAACTCACCGCGAACATTCAACAGCTGCAAGGTGTCATCTCAGAAACTGAACTGATAAATGAAACTGAAGCGGATATTCCTTGAAGGCTTGCGCGAGCAAGGCGTGACTGTGGTAAGTCGAATCACAATGAGACGGAATTGGAAATGAAATCAAACCTAAACTTAATGTTACGGAGCAGAAGAGTTTATTAACAGGAAGAGACGGGAAGGAGTAAGTTGAAGGAGGCGGCAACTGGGCATTCCGGCAGTACGAGCGAGCCTCCACTTCTGTCTAATCGTCGGCTATCCAGCACCACTTGACACATATCCTTGAAGTGGATTGCTTTTCATAATTTGGTACACTACTTCCAGACGTGACATTTCCCCCGTAGCGGATGACCAAAATGTTCCTGGTCTGATTTCTGGGACCCGAAATTTCCGAATCTTCAAGGGGTACGTCCGGAGTAGTTGTGCCGAGAATCTTGCATTGTAATTGGCCGCGTTGGCGGCAAAACCGTGCTACGTGCCACATGATTTCGCAATTGTAGCAACGCAGGTGGTGAACGCATATTGTTTATGTGTCAGGGAGTTATGCACTTGGGGTCGGTAGGCGCGTCGGTCTTGACCGTGATAATTGTACTCGCATGCGCGCGAGTAGGCGCCGCTATGTGAGGGCAATGCCCAGTCCGTGCAATGCCCAGCCCAGAAGAATATTCGTTTTCGGAAATTTTTGGCACACTGAAAACTCTCATTAAAGGGCCAGTTCAGAAAAATACAAGTTGCTTTATTCGAAGATTCGTGTTTTATAGCGCCCCAAGGGCTTATCGGCAGCAAGCGATGCCGTATGACTCATAAATTGATTATTTTAGGTTAAAGTACCGATTTATCCCGCCAAATCGTGTATTTCGGTGACGTGTGCCATGAAGGTCACAAGACAGGGTAGTGCGCCATTGGGCTGTGCAGCCTTGCTTGCCGTTCTCAGTCGTCCCAGATGGCGCTACAATACTCAGCCGCGGACCGTTGCCCGCCGTTGCTTTGTTTTTGACCGTTATTGAAGATCGGTTTGTTTTTGTTCCGGTAGAAAGGGATCATTTTGTGAAACATGGGGCGGGTGTTCGACAAAACAGGGTCATGACTCACGCAAGACAACATCGCTTACCCCAATCGGCCAGTGTCGAGTAAGACAATTCCTAAAGCGGCGGCCTTCTAAACAAGCATAGTGCGCCCGGTACAGACAGCAGTGGGCATCGGCACTTCAATGCTTACATATATTTTTGAAACTTTGAATGTAACTTGGAAACTTTGAAATATTTGAATGTAATCCCCACCATTCTTACTGCTGTGAAATGAATGGGGATTACAATCTGATCGCAAATTGGCGGTGAGCGCGACCACGGGCGGCGCTGCGAAGCGGGCATTCGTGACGTCAGCTTAGGGATTCTCGCATTTGTCCGTCTGCTTCACTCGTGCGCGCCTCTCTCTGCTCCTTTCTTCGCGCGCGGTTGACTTTTCGTGCTTGTCCGCACCAGATCTCGCGTATGCTCACCTTTTTTTCGTAAAAAAAGACTTAAAATCGCATAATATAGCCGAACGCGTGATTTTAAGAATAGTTTGTGATAGCGCTACGGAAGAAACATTGCCGGCGTCGCCCCACTACTGCGAAGCTGGTCCTGTGCGGAGGCGCGAAAAGTCGAAGCTCGGCGTCAGCTTCTGTATTCAAGCAATCTTTCGAGGCAAAGGTAACAGCCAGAGTCTAACAACCGACAATAGCGAAAATGCAAGACCAAACAAATTTGAGGATTTCGGGGCTGTCCGCTTTGGCAGAAGGCATTACGATACCATTTGATCGTATGTAAGGTAAAAGAGATTTGGCAACCTTGCCTACGCTCGAAACTCTTATATCACTTCACTGTACGTTGTCACGGCATGAAAGTGTGCCGACATGCACTATGGGGCACAAATAATGTAGGTTGAATTCCAAGTAACCAACTGTGTGTATAGGCGTGTGCTGGTTTTATACCTGGCTTTGTAACCAGTATGGAGGCTTATTGAGCAAAACGACTTACCTGTAAGGTAAGCATACAGTAAGACTATGTTTGTTTCAGACTTGGAGGCATATTAGGTACATTGGCCACGGCCATACCTGTCCAATATTCAGATAGGCGTTAAGCGCTAACCACACTGAGCGATTTGCAGGCGATTTGGGGAGGGACGCGACTAGCGACGAACTACGTTTCGCCACGGACCAAATCGCCCATCGAATCGCTCGGTTCTAAGTCGCCAGAACAAGTCGCTCACCTCACGGAAGTGGCCTCAACGACTAGCCAATAGGAGAGCGGTGAGGGGCGCAACTTCCGGCTTAGGAAGAGAACGAGGGGAAGGGGCGAGCGGTGGCACAATGCATCCTAGAAAAGTACGATCCTCTGCTCACTGAAATACGTTTATTTCCAGTTTTTGTGACAAATGCAGATATAAAAAAATTACCAGCATATAGACGGGGTGAATGATGATGAGTGGGCGAAGCTCGTGAGGGGAAATCATCGGTAAAACCGTGACTCTTCAGTGAAAGTTCGCCCACTACATCTGTGTCCGAACGTAACGTCTAGAAAGTCTCGCTTAAACCGCGCGTCGGCACCTTGGGGCTGAGCTCGCCTGATGCGTTTTGCAGACGCCTCACGAGCTCTCGCTGCATCGGGGTCTGCCTGCCGATACGCGCGCTGTCTCGCCGCTTCCCGTTCTCTGACGTTTTGGAGATCCTCTTCGCGCCGCAGCCGTGCCGCTTCGCGTACGGCAGGGTCCTCGCGCCGTTGCCGTGACGCTTGGGCCTCTCGTTCTCAAACGCTGGGATCTTGGCGGCGTCGTCGCGCAGCCAGACGACACGCTTCGGCCTCCCGCTCTCGTACGGCAGGATCTTGGCGGCGGCGTCGCGCAGCTTCACGGAGCGCTTCTGCCTCGCGGGCTCGCACATCTGCAGCCTTATCCATCGGGCGACTCCGAGCGCGCGCCAACAGAGAACAGATTTTATTACAACGCTCCCCGCCATCTAGTAAACAATCCAAGAACTAAACTAGAGGTAGCCACGCCATCTAGTAAACAATCCAAGCGCATCTTTTCATCATATACAAGTACCGCCATCTAGTAAACAATCCAAGAACTAAACTAGAGGTAGCCCCGCCATCTAGTAAACAATCCAAGAAATAAACTAGAGGTGGCTACATACACACGTCGAGGATGGACAGACCCACGCCCTAAGGAGCTTCGCCCCTAAAAAACCTAGCTGCCTTGTGTACTTCGATAATCGTATTGGGCGCTGGACGGCAATATTGGGATCGCTTAGGTCCTGCGGAAATAAAGTTTGTTCTCTCTCTCTCATCGCGTCGCTCGCGTGATCGCTTTCATGTTGGTGCCTCAGTGAGCGACTGCGACGAGCGATTGCGGATACCAGTCCGCATCGCTCGTCGCGTCGCCCGCAAACATCGCTGCATGTGGTTACTGCTGTATAGCAAAACTGCACTCAAGAGGAGGAGGACCAGGAAGAACAGCAAACTTCAACAGTAAAATCGAGCTGGTTAGTGGGCACGCTCCTCAGTCAAAGACAGTAGTGGAAGAGTAATTTTTTTTTTAATTCATCGAACGTCATCCCGAGTACGCCAGGATTTCTTCTTTACGACTGAAGGAGTTGGAAAACAATAAAAAACTGTTTGGACATATTCTTTGAATTCGAATTCTGTAATACTGAAACCCGGCATTTATACTATTTATTGCGTTCTTTAGCAAGTATATCAAGGGTCCACCACCATAATCATGCCATAACTGCTCAGGTTGAGATTCATTTCGTTACGATAACGATGGTTACGATAGACATTCGGCGCACAAAAGCTGCCTTCGATTACTGTGGGCAACGGTGTCGGCGCCGTTTCGGGGTGGCATATATAGCACCAACCTTCTCATTGTATTTGCATATGAATAAACAACGCACACTGTTGGTATGTACTTTTTTACACAACCATAAGGAACGCCCATTTCTGAAGACGATTCTATATGCCTTACAGAACGAAGAAAATGTCCACACGAACTTTGTGAGCCTCGCAAACACCCCCAAACCTCCTAGGATGTTTGGGACGGTGCAGAAAAATTATTGCGTTGGGCACAGAAAAAACATTCATCTAATACAAGTCCACAACACAGGAAGAAATAGAAGACAGCCGTTTTATTTCCTACTGTGCGACCTGCTGCTTGGTGCGTAGCATGACACCGTTGAGTCTTCATAAGAGTATCTCATAAATAATTTAAGGTAGCCTACGCATGTTCAATACTCATCGATTAGCTCTGAGCACTCAAACTCGCCAAAACGCTAGATAGTGCGAGGTACACGCGATCGTCTGAGCGATGATCTTAGGAAGTCGTTCTCTGTCTCCTCGTGTCTTGTAAACTCGTGCAGGTTAAAGCTTGAAATTATTCAGAGCTGTCAGAAGCTGGCTGAAAATACACTTTTTAAAGCACGGAAGCATCAAGCGGATGATTTCTAGCCCAGGCACTACTGCCAGTAAAGAGCGCACGACCACGGAGCGAGTGTAGCAGCGGCTCGAGTGTAGCAGACGACAGCGGAGCGAGTCCCTAAGCCGACGTCAGAGCCCGGGGGCGCCACTCAAACATCTCACCACCAATAGCTCGTTCAGCAAGCTTATAAGCCCTGCCTAATTTGCATTTGCTTTTGCTGGCCACCGGCAATCACACAGCTGGGCACATGACATCATAGCTTCTTTTGCGGAAAATGAGTTAGTGGGTCGCATGACCATTTCCTTTTTTTATAATTACATAGTTTATATGGGCCAAGTTTGCGTTTATAGTGGTATCAGCATGATTCTAACGAGGTAATGTTTCGAAGGAACCAAACTTGTGCTGTGTTTGCATGGCCCATTTAACAGCTTGTTTTGGAACACTAAAGCATTGTTTCCGTCTGCTATCACCTTACGAAATACAGGTTATGTGGATAAATCTTCCCACCTTTCTATTTATATTTAAATAATAATTGGATTCAAGTTTTTAATATTTGCCCTTAGAAGAGTAAAGAAATGGTACAGATGACAAAGTGAATAAATTCAGCATTAATTTAACAATGAAGTTTGTTGCTATCGTTTAATGCATCAGCTTAGAAATGGATCTTTCAGAAAATACTGCGAAGCGTGTTCACTGGGGCCCCGCTGAGGGCCACATATGTTAACACGGTCGTTGTTGACGTGATTTGACCATAACCTATTCTTTCTGGCACTTTCCAACCAGGAATTTGTTTACAACGTCGCAGAGCGATAAAACCCAGGCAGCGACAAAATAAGAAAGCTCACACTAACGCTTAAGTCCTGGAGGCAGCGCAGCTCTACGCAACCTTCACGACGGTCACGACGGTTCAAGAGCACGATTGCAGCCGATCTGCTTCTTCGCAGCCGCAACGGCCTTTACTTCATCTGTGTCGCTATAAGCATAAGCGTCCTTCATTATTCGGAAGTGTTGCTGTGAGTACGGTGAACGCCGGAGTTTTTCTTTTTCGCTCTGTTTTGGGGGCCGCAAGCGGTGTTTGTGCCTCTATGGTCATGGCTCGATGTATAAGCGCGCGGGCAGTGGCATGAGCCGCCTCATTGCCTTAGAGAGATTAGTGACCAGCTATGCTGACATTCTCATTTACTACCGTCAAGGCCGAAGAACCTTCCGACCCGCCACAGAACCCTACTCCATGCGATTTACCCGCCCAATGCACGTCTACCTGCAATTTCTGTCCCAACGCCCGGTACACTCTACCACCAGATTTGGGAATGCCAGAAGACCCCAGGTCTTGCCCCAATAACCTCCCCCTTCTACAGGCAGTGGGCCGACCCGCCTGACGAGCCCGGACCTTGGGATCCAGCGTGAACTGGTGAAGCGGGCCTGGACCACCAGCCGAGCTCAGGGTATCCCGGAATAGGGAGCCCCCCAGCGGGCGGGTACCCTAAAATCTGCACCAGCTTGACAAATACAGATTTATTCATCATCATCATCTTTTTCGAGCTAGGCCACTGTTGGCCAATAGTGTGCTTGACAAACGTGCACCGGGAATGGTAGGCCGTCGCCACGAGGCACGCACTCAAGAGCGCTCCGAATTTTCTTGGTCTTGTTGATTGCCGGGCGGTTCGCAGGGAAGCCCGCGCTCACGCGCGCTCTGTATTTTTATTTCTCAGGGTATTTTGTGGCGCCCGGAATTCATGGATTGCCAACAGCTTCGCTGTTGAAAAGGCACTAGCCCAGGTAGGCATTGTATACCCTATGTGCGCAAATTTCCACGGCGTACTTCCTCTGATACCAGCCTCACTTCCAGACACACGTGCAGGACGCAACTGATTTCTTCCCATCCCTCTCCTATATAAAGATCGCTATTTATTTTTTATTTATCTGTATTGTAAGCCCTGTCCGGCTCTTACGGAAGTGGACACTCGATGCGCACTAAATGCATGAATACAAGAAATGGTACACTGCGCTTGAGTACAACAATGGGTTCACTGCACATCGGTACTTATGAACGGTTAAAAAACACATTAAAAATTGATCATGTCATTGCCAAAGCACGCAAAAAAGAAACAAAAGGCATGCGCATTCTCAACTCTCTGGTTTTACTACCAAACAGCTGCGGGAAAACAACTGATACTACTAACATTGTTCAGCTTCTTCCAACACACATAACGCAGTGAGACACTTCCAAACGCAACACAGCATCTGATAATACAACGCGTTAAAGTGCAAAATCAAAAGCATGCGTGAAAGAACAGGTGACAAACGTGCTTGCCTTGTACCCTCGGCTAGACACGGCACAGAAACAGGGTGAAAAAAATTTACACCATCTTCCCGGGAGGGGTACCATTGGGGTAGATGCGACCGCATCGGGGGTTGTCCATTGCGTTTCCGTTATGTTAGCGAGGTCAGGGTGTGGATTGCTTGTTGTTGTGTATCCTATTTACGCAGCAGGTTCAGCCCCCAAAGCGTCGCATCTACCCCATGGTTTCCCCTCGCGGGAAGATGGTTTAAATTTTTTAACGGAGCGCAAGCTGCGCGCTAACGCACAGCTGGCACGGGCGACGGGAGCGAGCCCACCCGAGAGCAAGCTGCGCGCTGACCGCGCTCACTCACAGATGGCGCTGCGGTTGAGAGCGGCGGAGCGCGCAGCTGCCGCGGCGAGGAGAATGGGGGGAGGGATGCGGACTACGCTGCCACAACGCGGAACAAGGCGAGTTAAAGAGATCCGTTGCATCTAAAATGTACACATTTTCCAAACGCCTTTACTGTTCCAGGGACTAATCTGTTAACCGATTGCAGCGTTGATAACGTCGGGTGGTAATACGTTCTAGGTTTCAATCGACTACAAAAAAAACGAGCACGTCAACGTATTTGTACGCGTATTATAACCTTATGAGTTTTTTTGTGATTGGTCCTTGTCGAGCGCCGATGTGGAGGTTGGTTGTGATCACTTTCCTGAATTTTTATAGCTCCCTGATACAAAAGGTACATGCAATTCATAGCAGCAACGCCACGAGATGACGGCATGATTGGAATGCGTGTGTGAGCTTTCTCGTGGCTCGAATGAAGATCGAATAGAAAAGCTAGGTTTTGAGAATATAAAGGTTTAATAATAGAGAAAAACTGGGGTTAAACTGGATCAGGACAGAGGAGCACGGAGAGAAAACGTCTCACGCGGTGCACAGGCGTGTTCCGACTCTCTGGGCGACAGCACATACACGTAAGAGAGAGAGAGAGAACGAACATAAACACCCGCGTTGCGTCTGGCGTCTCCCTGTTCTCGGGCATAACACGCCCGAGTCAGGGGCGCGTTCTTGCTCTTGAAAAGGGATCGGGTCCTCGCGGCGCGGCCGTGGTCGTAAATTGCGGTCGTTCTCCGCGTCTTCAGGGCGGCAGCTCTGGAGGTGTTGAGAGAGGCTAAGGGCCCCGTGGCCGACCGTTCCCGTCGGCGGAGATTTCTGCGAAGTGTCGGAGTGAGCTGACACGCCTCTCCTTAATTTTGTGCCTGTCCTCAGGCACAAGTATCCGCCTTTTCGTTCAGCCTGTAGTTGCCACCGTCAGTGACGGACTCCAGTGCGCCAGTTCCGAGATCCGTTCTACCTGTGCGATCCAGTCCTGCAGGTTGCGTTAGACGTTCCCGTCGTACCCTGGAATAGCGGAGGCCGTGTCGCTGGTAGAGTGAATCTGGATTGGAGCGGCGGGGGCTGGAGGTCTCAGCAGAAGTTCGGGGAGCTGGGCTTGCGTTTTCGCCACCATGGCGAGAGTGCGAGAGATGTCCGATTCGTTGTCCTGTTGAACGTGGGACGTTTCGTTTTGTCATGGCGCCGTGCGTGCTGCTTGTAGCTTGCGCTCTCGTAGCCTCCGGCACGTCGGTAGCAGCAAGGAGCGTGCTGCGTCGTTCGATGCCTGCTTCTGGCTCCTGTGTCGTGGGAGCCATGTGGCCACCTCTTGCTAGCTGTCTCCCAAGACTCTGGAGTTTGTCGCGCAGCCTCCCGTTTTTGACGGTCAGCGCCGCTTCCAGGTTCGTCTGCCTATCGTCGTCGTTGGCAGCCTGGAGCGTCGTTGGCGCACTTGTCGTCCGTTCGGAGAGCTGGCGACGTCGTACATTGTCCTCAATGAGACGCGTTACGAGGTCGTCCTTGCGGCCAGAGCACGGAAGCTTTCGGGATCGGAGCTCGTCGGTTAGCTGCTGCTTCTTCACTGAACACAAAACATGGCATTCCGTCGAAGCTAACAGCGAGCCGGTCACGTTGTCACTGGGCGGCGACTTTGGCTAGTTTCGGTTTCCGAAATTGTGGCGATCCTAGCGGCACGGTGCTGCGGCGTGGCCCTTCCCTTTCCCTCAGTGTTTCTTTCTTTCCACACCGTCAACGCTTCCGCGCCTCCTCACGCATGCGCAACAGCTCACCGGCCCCAAATTTTTTTTTTTCTTTATCTCGGCGCGCACGGCGGGCCAGTTCGGTACGTGCGGGAGCGAGCCGGCGTGCGAAGGGTTGCGCGGGTTGCCTAAACGCTTCCACGGGTGGAAAGTTTCGCTGCATTATAAAATACATTCGAATGTATTCTAAATATGGGGCAGCGGAGGAAGGAGTGTTACCACTCCTGCGCAGCTCTGTGGTGCAGCAACACAGGGCGGTACAGTTCGACCAAGTTTCTCGCCTTCTCCAAAGACGACAGGTAAGCAAATTAGCTTTGTACAAGTTATAGTGAATTCCTTAAAAGCCGAGTGATTGCACTCTTCTGTTTTCAAAATAATTCGCGCATGTAACGTGAAGTTAATGAGACATGTCACTCGTCTTGGAGTGGAAACTAATGTGCAAATATATCCCAGCTGTGCAGGTACGCAAAGTTTTAGTAGAAGTAAACGCGTCTTTGGCACGCACACACTTGCTCGCAAGATCAATTTGTGGTGGCATTGCCGTTTTTTGATGATTGCCTTAGTAACTGCTGGAACGTCGATTCAGTATACTTATCAAGGTATTTTTTGTTGTTTCGTGCAGCAGGTATGAGTCTGGGTTTTGGGGCCCCCAAGTCGAGGACGGTTTGCGACTTCATTGGACGTTTCCTCCGGTGACTCTCCTCAATCCATCCAATGTCATCACGACGCACCTGCTAGCAAAGAAGGCAAGCTCAACTGTACGCGCTTCTTGCCTTTCATGGCGTACATATGGCGTGGAGGTGCTGCGCGCCCTAAGCATTTTTTCCTCCCCCGTCTTGCTCCAAAACGTATATTTGCGGCGAAACTACTGCCAAGCGTTGCTTCAGAGCTCCGAAAAATCTGACGTAACTCCGCGGTGTTCAATGCAAGTCGATTTTCACATGAAGCAGTGGAAGGCCAAACCGAAATACATGCGTTGTCTGCAGCCGCCATTGCAAGCGTTTCGCTCATTAAAAAAATAAATAAAACAAGTAGCATTGCCGGCTTTGCTGTTCAATCTAAACTGCGCGCCCGCGCCTTGTCATCTTATCGCGAATGGGTTTGGTGTTCCATAGTTCTGAAGTTAGAATGGTCATGCCGTATCGGACAGGATGAGATAAGAGGCGCTGCCCAGACACGAGTTAGAGGGTAGCTTGTAACAACCTGGCCGATATCTGCGGCTTAAAATACAGGAAAGCTTCTTTTTTTTCTGGGTGTCTTCTCCCCCCCCCCCCCCCCCCCCCCCGCCTTCCCTCCCACCCCGGTAAGCAGACTGTTAATTCACGCGCCATTAAAAGAAAAGACGGGTGCGTTCGATTTGTGTTCTGTGTTCTACGACGTGCACATGGTTGGGCATTGTTTTTGTACGTAGATATAATCCAGCAAAGAGTGTCTACAGTGCGGTCATTGTGTTGCAACAGTTTTTTATGGCTGCATTTTGTTGGTGTGAACATGATTTCTCGGAAGTGTATGCAGGTTAATGGGCGGGTCAACGCTTTCTTTCAGAGTTTGCGTTAACTCGCCCGAAAGGCAGGGCTTGAAGCATACGTGTGCGTGCTTTCTTTTAACATATAGATCCCCAATTATTGTGTCTCTGAACTGAAACGAATTTTTTTAATGTCTAAAGAACATTCCTGTCTCGAGGTGAGCCCAAGAAATAAGTATACATTGAGTGGAACTTTCAAGTTCTTTTCTTCTCCCGCCGAGGTGTGCGCAAAAAAAAATCTGTGTAGGGAATAGAACTTTCGAAGTTCTTCTTTCGTAATCAAGTATTGTGTACCTAAATGTGTATTCATGGCTGTAACTTTTGCGCAACTTTAGACGGAGACCGATACAAAAAGGGACTCG
This sequence comes from Haemaphysalis longicornis, assembly GCA_013339765.2. Taxonomy (NCBI): domain Eukaryota; kingdom Metazoa; phylum Arthropoda; class Arachnida; order Ixodida; family Ixodidae; genus Haemaphysalis; species Haemaphysalis longicornis. The sequence continues at coordinate 158,285,628 of CM023453.1, read as the reverse complement.
AAGACCTGTACCTGTCACCGTGTAAAGTTGCGCAAAAGTTACAGCCATGAATTCAGAATACCAACTAGCCCGCCTAACCGTGTTATTGTAAATGTGTATGTAGCACGTTTTTTTCCTATTGTACAATATTGTATGCCTAAATTTGCATATGTCATATTTTGCTTAGTCCAATACTGTGTACATAAAATGTATGTGCAATATATGGGTGTAGTACATGTGTTTTCATGACTTCGAATCAAAGACGTCCTCATATGAATTTTGAATAAATGCATAGCAAAAATAATGTTTGTGTAACACTCCAATTATTATCGCCACAAAGACAACAATTCGACACCAGAAAACGTACTATTACCTACATGTTTTCTTCGTTCAATTATTAAACACGTTACTGCACACATAACAAACGACGGGCGGCGGCCATTTCGAGTCATCGGCGCCGCCCAGCGTCGGTTTCAGGGGCCGGGGAGCGGCGGCCTGGCCTGGCTGCCGCGGGATAAATGACGTCAGCAGCGTCCGCGACGTCAGCAAACGCCCTTTCCCCCCTCGCCACTCGTTGCCATGGCGATTAATGCAACGTTTCTCAGAGGCCACGTACTACTAGGGGAGGATTTGGCGCTGCTGGCGCGAATTACGTGGGACCACGGTGGATGCGAGAGAGGCCGCCCCGTGACGTTGTCGTGGACTCGGTCGATTCTCCTCGTGTGCGTGCACTCTCGTAGTCGTGGTGCGGTTCGTCAGTGTCTTTCGTCTCCTCGTCGGCCCTAAATCGTTATCCTGTCGGCTGTGACATGTCAGCTTTCTCGTGGCTCGAATAAAGATCGAACAGGAGAAGCTAGGTTTTGAGAATTAAAGGTTTAATAATAGATAAAAAAATTCCCCGAATTTCCCCGAGGGGGAGAATGTGAAAGTGCGAATGCACGGTTGTCGGCCCGCTTGCGGCGCTTGCGCTCGGCCCCCGCAGCCCACCGCCTCGCCGCCTTCTCTTCCATCTCTTCCATCGGGTTTGTAGTATCACGTGTACACCACGCAGTTATCAAGCCGCTATAACGCCGCTGAGTCGCCAACGCACGCCGCTGACGACGTAGTTTGAATGCGTTAAAGATATAAGGCGCGTTACTCACACTGATATCAGCGTGGCGTCCGTGGCTTAGTCGGTAGCGCGTCGCGCTGCGGCCGCAAAGTCCTCGGATCGAAACCTGGCGCCGGATGCTGTTTCTTTTTTAAATATACGCCTCGAGCGCGGCCTGTAGGGGCGCCACTGAAATCCCCCTAGCGGCCCGTTTCGAAAGCAGCCGCGGGAGTCCGCGCCCCGCTCCCCAGTGCCACCGCTGCTTTTGCGGCATGTTCACGACTGAGATTTACCGTTTGCGGCCGTTTGAAATCGATGTTTGTGTAAAGCAGTCACTCTGTTCGCAAATGGGGTGTATTTACGCGAGTGTAAATGTTTCTGACGCAATCTTATTGCAGTATATTCGTCTGTATAAGCGCCAGGTGTGTGCCACAGGCAAGCGTCGCGGAACCGGCGTATAATGGAACCGATTGTAGTTACACTGCCCTAAATTTACTAGCCGTGTCTCCGTAACCAACGGTTCATCAGATGTTCATGCTATGGCTATACACTACGATTTAAATCCGTTTTGTGCGCTTACATAATCCGCGGAGCACTCATACCTGACAGCACGCCAGTTACGTTTGCCAATATTATACCTCAGATATTGATCACCACCATTTACAAGCCTGTCTGTGTTAATTTCGGGTATATTCAACAAAAGTACGATGGACAATGCATAATTATACTCGGGGATCAGCACACGACAGAGTCGTCTTGTGAGGTGAGCGCCCGCAAACATTCATCTGCTACATACAGTGTGTTGCGACGATAACTGGAACACTTTAAAAAAATTTTTCCCGAGCGATCCGCCGCTCTGTTCGCGCTCAAACTTCACACAAAGGTCGCATTTTGTGGTCTATTCTGTTTGACACCGGGAACAACAACGGTAGTTACCTGTTTATTCTGAAAATAAATAAAAACGATTTTCGCCTATGGAAAAAAGGCGGCGATTTGGACGTGCGAGCCCGTAAACCGGGTTTTCTGATCGTCTGTTAGCTCATTTCTAGGTGCATTTTCTGATCGTCTGCTGCACCATTTGGCTCCGTACGTGAATCCCAAACATGCGTTTCACTCTGCAGGTGGTTCCGTCGTTCCAACATCAACTTGCGCTGGCTCGCACGTCCAAATCAGCGGCAATTTTCCCATAGGCGAAAATCGTTTTTATTTATCTTCAGAATAAACAGGTAAGTACCGTTGTTGTTCCCGGTGTCAAACAAAATAGACCACAAAATGCGACCTTTGTGTGAAGTTTGAGCGCGAACAGAGCGGCGGATCCCTCAGGAAAATTTTTTAAAGTGTTCCAGTTATCGTCGCAACACCCTGTATATCCTCTGCGAGCAGCGCGGAGACGGGCTTAGAATATAATCCACGTCCGCGACTAAATGCTTCTTCGAAATATCGTCATATGGCACAGGGAGCCTGCAGAATAAAGCAGAAACTGAAATCAGAGGGCCTTATCACATACCACACTCTTCCAATGACACCTTTCATCGCTTAATTGTTCAACAGCCTACCCTGTATACTTCCAAAAATGCGTCCGCCGTACGATCAGCTCTTCGTTGAAGTAGAAAAACAAAAGGAAAGTGAACGCGAGATTTGTGTGTGGGATTACTAAACTATTTCATTGCTTGATTCCGCTCCGCATTTGTACACAGGTTCCCCTCCCCTCCCCCCCCACCGATGTCTCGCGAAGCAGTGCATTTCGCGTATAGTTGGTCTAGTGAACCCTACCTGGCTTAAGTTTCGACGAACGTCTTTAGCATGTCAAAAGCTGCACTGTTTTTGTTTTTCATTTCTGTTAGAGCTAATTATTATGTTTCTCAATTCCGCACTTTCACAGCATTTTTTCCCCCCGTGGTTTCATTAACTTGCCTTGGTTCTTGCTATGTGTGGGCACATATTTAACGATGCACAGGCTTGGAATTTAGTTAACATTTTCGCATGGTTTATATTCTTATAACAGGCATTAGTTATTGTCCGGGATTGGGTAATCACATCCCCGAAACACATTTTTCTGCGACGTACATATTCGAAACGAAGCCGCGTTCGTTGTCCACGCTGCAAAATGAAGCCAACCTCTCATTGTGCCAGTATGAGGTCTAAACGAGGCGACAGTAGAATTCATTTGGAGGTGGCATGGGTGATATGTTGCTGCCGTCGCCGACGCCCGGAAGAGCGGCGACGAAGCGCGCAGAACCGCGTCCCCGGGTAGCTCTTGCAGGCGATCGCGTGCTCTACGAAGACGCAACTGCTTTTGAAGTGACCTAAACGTACTCTTTGCCTAAATACATCACCATAACAAGTTTTTTTTGAGGGCGCGGAAAGGCGAAAAGAAGCGAAACAGAACCAAAACACTGCACGAGCCCCTATCAGCCACGCAGCGCAAATCCCGTCAACGCCGCGGAGAAGCGGCGGCAGGCGGCGCAGCGATCGCGAAGCTCGAGGCGTATAGAGGAGCACTGCGGACGCCGACGCCGCCGCCGCCGCCGGCGGTGGATGGTTTGGGGTCGCTTATAAAGTGCATTCGCACTTAAAACTGACGTTACTATGGATCAGGACAGAGGAGTACGGATAGAAAATGTCTCACGCGGTGCACAGGCTTGGGGCGACTCTCTGGGCGACAGCACACACACGTAAGAGAGAGAGAGAGAACGAACGTAAACACCCGCGTTGCGTATGGCGTCTCCCTGTTCTCGGGCATAACACGCCCGAGTCAGGTGCGCGTTCGTGTTCTTGAAAAGCTCGGGTCCTCGTGGCGCGGCCGTGTTCGTAAATTGCGGTCGTTCTCCGCGTCTTTGGGCGGAAGCTCCGAAGGTGTTGAGAGAAACTAAAGGCCCCGTGGCCGACCGCTCCCGTTTCTCGGCGGAGATTTCTGTGAAGCGACGTAGCGAGCTGACGCGTGCATGGATGCGCAGTGAAGTTACACTGCCGTTTATAGAATATTTGCTCTAAATAAAACTGGCTGCCTTAATCTGAATTTTTATAATTTGCGCACCAGATATTGTTAATATACACTGCCATACTCGAAAGTGGTTCTTACGAGTGTTTTATATACTGTAATTTGACGTGAGGCGGTGCTGCGGACAATTTTCTACAGGGGAAGCAATGTTGTTTGAATGCTTTGGTGCAGGTGTTTTCAATATAATAATTCTATTGCGTGAAAGTTATGACTAAATATTTTATAGAATTTGTTCGCGACACCTCGGAACCATTCGATCTGTAGTCAAATTCTCGCTCGGGGTGACCTTTCTGAGTTTTGCTGATACAGTTTGTTTACTAGTGCTAATTCCAGGTGTCACATCAACCAGATATATTGCCGCGAACCATACATTGGGTTTGTTTATTTGTGTTTTGCTTTTACCGCCCGGCTGCGCCGGTCTGTGTTATCTCTGCCCCAAAGGGGAAGCGCGTGTTCCATTCTTTCTTTCTGTGCCGCATGTGTTATCTGTTGTGATAGGGAGAGCATTCCGATCTAACGTGAACAGCCCAGAATAATCTTCTTGGATCTACTATGTTCTCGATGCGAATCGACGTTTAAAGAACCACGCGCGCCAAACGATAAAAAGCCCGCACTGCGGACGCCGGGGCATTCGATTCGACGACACTCGCCTGTGCAAGTCACTTTGTTGACCGCTGCTTCGCCGCCTCTGTATTCTTTTGAGTTGTTAGGGGAGCATAAGTTCGCTCCAATAAACGGTTTCTCATTCAAGACAACTGCATCGTCCTTGTCTTCGTGACATCTGGTGGAGGTGCTGGGTACGCACCCTTCATGCCCACTAAAACCTCGGGAAGCCGCCAAGCCAATCCAACAAGAGCCAGCCTCCGCCTGCAAGATTTACCACCCGAGTTCGGTTTGATGCCAGAAGGGCCCAAGAAAAAGAACACTGCAACCAACACCATGGTGCAAGAAACAACGTCGCCAATCGTCCTGCAGCAGCCCCGGGAACGCCATCGTTCCGGGGAGCCCCCGCTGAAGACCCCGAAGAATGGTTGGAGAAGCTGGAGCGCGTCCGCATCTTCAACAGGTGGGACGACGAAGAAACTTTCCGGCATGTCTTCTTTTACTTAGAAGATGCTGCTCGAACTTGGTTCGAGAACCATGAGAGTTCTTTGACGGACTGGACTCACTTCAAAAGGGAGTTCCTGAAGACATTCACTACCGTTGTGAGAAAAGAGCGAGCTGCGCTTTTGCTTGAAACTCGGACACGACACCCCAACGAAGGGGTCGTGATCTTCGTTGAGGAGATGAAGCAACTATTTCGCCGCGCGGACCCCGAAATGACGGAAGAAAAGAAGTTACGCTTCTTGATGCGCGGTGTGAAGGAGGAGCTGTTTGCTGGACTTCTCCGCAACCCGCCCAAAACCATCGCTGAATTCGTGACCGAAACCAGCACGATTGAGAAGGCTCTCGAAATGCGTGCTAAGCAGTATGACCGGAACTTTGTTGGCGCGGCCAGTGCGAACTACATCGACAACATGCGGATTCCGGCTGATAGCCTACGCGAGACCATCCCGCAGTGGTGAGAGAGGAGCTGCGGAAACTTTTCCCGACGCCGCCGCAACCCCAAGTCGCTTGCCTAACTGACGTGATCCGGGAAGAAGTTCAAAACGCCTTGGGAACTTCTGTGGCATCCGAAGTACACTGCGAGCCCCAAGCTATGACGTACTCCGCGGCTGTTCACCGACCCCGCCCTGCTCCAACACGCCGTCAAGAGGCACGTCGTCAAGAGGCCCCGCCCTACCGCCGCCCAGTGGGCGGCGGTAGGGCGGACCGGGCGGACCGGGACTTAAAACAATGGAACAAAGAATGCATACTGCCATTTTCCTGGTTCTTGAAGGCGTGTGTTCACCGTTCTTGAAGGCGCTTGTTCACAAAAAGGAAACACATGAAGGTCGTTGTGCGGGATGAAATCATTCATTCTACAAGTAAGTACGCACTCCCAGTTGTGGAACTTTGATGGTCCCTTTTTAGGTAGTTGCAATATACGTAATGGCTTCGGAACACCATTTCAGTGACAACTTGACCTGTAGGTGAAAACGACAGTAAGAGCTTTTGGGAACACGTTGGCAAAACTTTCCTGGAAATGCACTCCGAGGAGGCCCTGCCAGGAACGCCTGCATCTTAATTTTAGTTGGGTAAGTTGGCATTTTATTTTTGTGGGACTCAATTTATGGCAGTGTTTATTGAAGCTGGCATTTTATTTTTGCGGGACTGAATTTGTGGTAGTTTTCTTTGTAGCAAAATCTTACTGTTAAAAATAAATCGTGAACTCCAATATTGGGAAATACCTTCACATTCAGCCTGTTTCGGATGCTGCAACATGTGGACAAAAAAACTATTATTTTGCATTCAAGTTTTGCAAACATTTTGCTTTCACATTGAGAGTTGCTGCTGTGATAATACGGCACCACGGCCACGCCCAGTGCGGTTGCTTTCCAGAATTAGAGAACGGCCATTGACAGTCTGTGCTAATATTTTTTGTACATTGTTAGCAGCATTCCCAGAAAAGAAACCAAGCAATCAATTACTGTGCTATAAAAGGGGTATCCTAAGCAACTCATTTATTTAAAGCCATCGTCTAACAAAAGTTTCTTCTTCCTTCCTTAAAGGTACATGACGTGGTCCAGCTATTCTCGAGGTCCAGTTATTTTGAGAGAAGAAAATGGCAGCGTAAATATTGTCTGCAAGAAACACGTCATGGATTTTCCGCCTGCGTTGTCACATCAAGATGTGGTCATCCTCCTCGCCGTATATTTCATCTTAATCTCCTGAAACTTATGCGACTTTGGAGAGTTCTTGGGACTTTTGCAGAGAGTTCTTGGCCATTTAACAGTGGCCTGGTGTCATTTAAGTTGAAAGCTCTGTTGAAAGACTTGATGTGGTCACTCTACTTGGGGTTTTAAATTATTGTTAGACGTTGAAGCCTATTCGGAAAGATATGTCGTGGTTCAAATGATTGGTAGATGCAAGCGGCATGTCAATTGCAAAAGTGAAGTCGTGCTTTCCTTTGCAATTTTTCATTATTGGCACAAAGCGCAGGCTGCCTTTGCAGCTACTCTGTTAATGTAGTTAATGGCACTGCACTGTAACGTTTTTATTATTCAAGTGCAGCTCGAAATTTTTTTTCCATGGCAGTGCTGCTGTTGATGGATGCAAACGTGAGAGTAATTATTTACACAGACGGTTTGGGGCTTTATTAATCAATTTTTGTACTGTATCTTAGCTGACACCTAAGCCCTAGAAGAATGCGAAATATACATATTTGGCTTGAAAAAGTTGTTTACTTTGGACTAAGTTGCATTTCTCGCTTGTTAGAGGCAGTGCTTTGGTCACAAGCATACTGTCGTCATGATAGTAGGGTTTGTATAGCACGCAACTGTGAATTTTACCTCAGATAAATGTTCCGGCTGGAAAAATGCTTCCAAGTTCGCTTGGTAAAATTGGTTACCTGTATGTTTCAACGCTACCTGGCTTGGTTATTTGGGATGTCTGAATTGTTCTTGAGGGAATTAATAACGTCTTTAGAGTTAGGCTGCTTGTTAAATTTTAAAATGCGTAACATGCTCCGAGCTATCTGGTTTGTAAAATTTTGTAATATTCACACTGGGTGCTATGAGCTTTTTTTTGGATAAGTTTTTTTAAATAGCTACATATTGTCGGGGAAGCAACGCGGCTTCAGTGGAAGGCTTTTTCAGGGCGCGTATATAGTCGGTTTTGGCTACAGTTAGCTTGATATTACAGTTAGGTTGATATTGATATATGGTGTATGTTTTAGTTGTGCATATAGTGCCACATGCTTCCGGTAAGTTTTTCTGTGCAAATGTTATATTGTTAGTAGTGGCTCCGGTGTTCTTTTCCTACACTCTTGCAGGTCTTGTGATAATCCAACCGTGTATGGCTTGTATTTTTGGCTTTTCCCTACAATTTAATAGCAAACTGCATATTTTGGACCGGGATGCGTAAACATGGTATGGCAAGCGCTGTGGGTACTTCCGCATTTGCGGTACCTGATTTCATGATTTTGTGCGAAGGTAGATGTACAAGTCTGTGACGTGGTTGCGCTTAAAGAAAACACTTTATTTTATGCTGACTGTTGTGTAATGCTTTTTGAGTTAGTGCGAGGGTAGATGTACAAGTCTGTTTGTGACGCGGTTGCGCTTAAAGCCATCTTTATTACCCATGTTTTTTTAGCAAAAAAAAATGGTAAATATTAGCGAAAATAGGAAAATGCCACTTAGATCGTTTTGGCCACTTGATATCGTTTTGGTATTTGATCCTGTACGCTGGTCATTTTCTGCCCAAGTGGAAACAGATATGTCTCCGTATCTCAAATGTACGCAATAATACGAGCGAATAAAATTTGCTTAGTGTTTTGAAAAGCATTGTATCAGTGCTAATAGTTAGTTTGGGTGTGTATTTTAATGCGATCTTGTTTCTTTTACATGCAGCCAAAACCCAGAACAGGATGCGGCGGATGAAGCCAAAGTCTCTGTGTGCCGCTCCAGGTATCTCAGACCAATTTTTATATAGAACTGTGCTCCGATAGGCAACTGTTGGGAACTGTCAGGGACCGCACTGCTGCGGCGGTTTCTGTTTTTCCCAAATTTTTGGTATCACTGTGGGCCATATGTCAAGGCTGCGTTAGAATGGTGCTTGCGGTTTCCTTCTGATACCAATGCATCCGCCAGCCTGGCAAATGACCTCAGTTTATACCAACAGGAAAGCAGATATATTGGAAAAATGGAGTCCCATAGACAGCTTCTCAACGTCTATCGGAACACCGTTTTTTATAAACAGCTGGTCTGAAGGTACCTGGAACGGCGCACCGGATAAATCCATAATCATTTTACGTGGATCAGTGTTCCAGTAACTTACACTACCCGTTTATTTGGAACAGTGATCCGTATACTTTTATTTGGAACGCCGATCCAGATAATTTAGCTGCAAAAATAAGTGGTGCACTGTTCCACCTACATTTTCAGGGTATGTGGAACACGGTTCCAAATATATAAGTGGAACTTTTTTGCAAAAAAGTTCCAGGTACTAAGTGGATCTTATGTGGATCCAGATTAAGAGTGTGGGTTTGGACTCCCAGCCGATGACGCGGACTCAGTGAGAAGCTCCTCGGCGGTATTTCGGACCCTACCAGATTCTACGACGTGTTGGCCAACTTACCTACGAAGTGATCCCCGATGGTCATTCGGGCAGATCACGGCGACGCACGCGGCCTGAAGTCGTCCACGTGGTTCGCTTAAAACCTTTCTACGGACGATGACGAACTTTTTTTTTCATTTGTTCGGACTGTCGCTTATGTTAGCATCGGGTCGATGCACTCTTAGAGGGGGGGTATGCCGCGAACCATACATTGGGTTTGTTTATTTGTGTTTTGCTTTTACCGCCCGGCTGCGCCGGTCTGTGTTATCTCTGCGCCAAGGGAAGCGCGTATTCCATTCTTTCTTTCTGTGCCGCATGTGTTATCGTTTGTGATAGGGAGAGCATTCCGATCTAACTTGAACAGCCCAGAATAATCTTCTTGGATCTACTATGTTCTCGATGCGAATCGACGTTTCGAGAACCACGCGCGCCAAAAGATAAAAAGCCCGCACTGCGGACGCCGGGGCATTCGATTCGACCACACTCGCCTGTGCAAGTCACTTTGTTGACCGCTGCTTCGCCGCCTCTGTATTTTTTTGAGTTGTTAGGGGAGCATAAGTTCGCTCCAATAAACGTGTTTCTCATTCAAGACAACTGCATCGTCCTTGTCTTCGTGACAATATTACAGACGAAGAACTTAGTCTTAATTGGTCCGTGGTATCATGCACGATTGAATGTGTAGGGAATCAGCCCTACGTGCGCCGGCGTATGGTTATTACAGTGCAGCAAGTGCGCGTCGGGCAGATATAGTGACGTCAGTGCGTCATGTGCCCGTGCGTGCGTGTGCAATAAACAGTTAGCGGGCAATGGAACACGTGTGGTGCGTACCAAGCCCGGAACATGCGCACAACGACCCCGTCTGGTATAAAGACGGCTTCACGGGTGCGGTAGGGGGGACTTGGACGGAACAGCTCGGCGTCAGCACAACCAGGATTGGAGCAGCAAGGGGAAGTCAACCGTACCGACGACCCTGGCCAGCTCGGACAAAACCAGCACATGTGGTGGGCACACACAGAGTGGCTTGGTACCAATAATGAACGTTGTCGTGAGTGCAGAGGAAGCGTTGTATTATTTTTCTGCACAATCGGTGCAGTGCGTTTTCTCAGTGTCGCGTTGTTTACATGACCGCATGTTTTACCAACTGCTGTTTCTACTCATCTCATTTTTGTTTTGCCGTCGCGGAATGAACCGGTGATTTCTGTTTCTTTCGTGTCAGCATCACTTCATCGGGCGGGGTCAGGGTCGCGAATCCTTCGCGCGTGAAGGAGGTTCCTTCCAATAAACAATGCAATCGTAACCAACAGTCGAACGGTAGCTCCATCGCCAATGCAGTCAACAACGCCATTAACATACGCAAGAAAAAATAACGGGCCCAACCCGAAACCCTGCACGATGCAGGAAAAAAACTCAAGAGGTGACATTGCGATTTAAGGCAGGTTCGAGAGCGGAGCGAGGAGAGTACGCGCAGTGAGGCGGGCACCGAAACCATAGAGATGAAGAATCTCATGCAACCTTACAGAGTTGGGGAGGCCATAAGACTCATTCTCGTCAAATTCGAAAGAACAAGTGAAAAGATAAAAATGTTTGGAAGCAACGACCAAAGGAAAGTGTTCGAAGCTCAAATTCAACAGCCTTTGGTTTGCTACAACTGCAGAGAGCCAGGGCACATAGCTGCGGTTTGCAGGAAACGCAGGGAGAACGAGAAAAGTTTGGCTCCTTATTTGCACGCACTTACGTTGAAGAACCTCCCTCCGCAGTACCTGTATTTGGTTTCTAACAAATCGGAGCAACTACTAAGGGAGAGAGGCCTAATTCTTCTTCGAGGGAAGAGTGATGGCGCCGACGAGAGCAAAGACACGCTAAATGGCAGCGAGGCTCGAGTAGGAGGCAAAAGGGGGGCATAAAACATCCCAGCAGAAGAGGAAAAGCATAAACATCCGCCGACAGCGAAGGAAGTGAGTAGTAGTAGTAGAAAACTTTATTATAAAGTCAGACTAGCTCTCAGAGGGTGATGCCCTTAGTCCAGGGCCCCATTTGCTGCTGCGATCCATCTTGCCCGGTCGATCAGTCCGCGCTGGTCGTCCAAGGCTGAGCTGGAAAGAGCGGCTTCCCATCCGGAGGGGGAGGGGCTGAGTATAGAGGATCAGAGCCGAGAGGAACCCGAGAGTTACCAGATGGCAGTCAAGACATCCGAATTGAGTGCGGGCGATCGCGGCGAAGAGAGGGAGGCCGTCAATGGGCCTCTGCACGTAGAAAACGCCGACGAAAGTGAACTCAAAGGAGAGGGTGCACGGGCGCGCGTGTTGCCACCGAGCTCCGCCGCATTTCAACGCCTGCTTGGCGTCAGCTTGGTTACGTTGTGTGAGGAGCGAGGGCGAGAGTATAAGTCGCCTGGATTCCTTACAGAAAAGGGAGGTTGCACGAAAGAATGGCACTTTTTTCGAGAAGGATGGCGTGCTTTGTCGCCGCTAAGAAGACAGGCGGGGAATATCATGTGAGCAGTTAGGGGTTCCAATAAAATATTGAACAGATATCTGCACATTTTCTGCACAAAACACGAAAGCAAGACTACTTTAGTATTTTTACTGCCCGGGCTGCTTCCACGATGTAGAGCATTTCGTCAGATCATGCGATGCGTGCTAGCGCGTGGGCAAATCGTCTGACAAGTGGAAGGCACCGCTGAGACTTGTTCTCCTGACCACCGAACCCTTTCGGCGTGTAGTCATTGACGCGGTTGGACCACTTGCCACCCCAGCTTTACGGCACAAGAATGTGTCGCCAATGCTCTGTCCAGCGACAAAATTTCCTGAGGCTGTTCTCCTTAAGTAGCTTATTTCTACGGAGGTGGTGAACGGTCTTCTGGACATTTTCTCGTGCGTACGTTTCCGCGCAGAGCTGCAGAGTGATCAGGGTAGCGTTTTTACGAGCGTTCTCACTACCACTTTCTTGGAGAAGTGCGGCATAAAGGTCGTGGACAGCTCGGTGTAACATCCACAGACAAACAGAGTAGAACGCGGGCATTCAGCGCTAAAGCGTGTGCGAAGGGCTTATATGTCATGAGCACTCTACCGACTGGGAGCGTTGCCTCCCAGCGGCGACGCTTGCGTTGCGCACTGTGCCGCATGAGTCTACCGGGTTTAGCCCCGCGGAGCTGGTATACTGCCGCGAACTGCGGTCGCCACTCCTATGCTTTGCGAAATGGACGACGGCGCAACAGGAGACAAGTGCTTTTGAGTATGGCTGGGATTTCTCAAAAGAATGAGGATAGCGCGCGAGGTGACAAAGGCTTGCATGAGTGCCACACAGAAAAAATTCAAGCTTTATTACGACCGCACAGCCCGAAAACGTTCGTTTAAAGAAAACGACAAGGCCATGCTGATGTGTCCTTGCAAGATAAACAAGCATGAAGTTCAGTGGGAGGGTCCCGCCGAGGTTCTGAAGAAACTGTCAGATACCAACTACGTGGTATGATTGGGAGAACGAAGAAAGAACGTAAAAATATATCACGTAAATCTTATGAAGCCATACGTAGACAGGTAAGCAGTGCTTTGCCTCTGACTGAATGGGTACGGAGAGATGCCGGTTGACATCTCTATTCTTTTGGGGAAGTCAAAAACGAGGCCCTGACTAGGCAAGTTGCTCGGGCAATGATAAAAGACGAGAGCTTACACGGGACCAAGTCGCGGATTTGGAAAATCTTATAGAAGAGTTCAAGGTTTTTTACAGACAGACCGGGAAAAACGCACATCACGACTCACGATGTCGATCTCACTTTGGACGAGTCCGTCCAAGTAAAAAATTACCGGGTTTCCCCAGACAATTTTACCTGATAAGAGCCGAAGTAGAGAGGATGCTAAACTTAGGGGCAATCGAAGCTGGCGACAGCGACTATGCCTCGCCGATGATAATGGTAGATGCCCAGGGAAAGAGCCGCGGAGATGCATAGATTAACGGCGACAAAGACGAGGGATCAGCTCTACCCTATCCCGAACACCGAAGAAAGGATATAAACTGTCAATCGGGCTGGCTACATCTCTACCATCGATCGAATTCGCGGGTATTGGCAGGTGCCTCTGACGGCTCAAGCAAGCCGTAATGCGGCGTTTGTGACACCTTTGGGGTCCTACCGTCCCCTTGTCCTCAGTTTCGGGCTAAACAATGCCCCATTTTGTTTTTCCTGGCTTATGGGCAGAGTGCTGCGTGGCATGAGTGATTTCGCCAGGCCCTACCTCGACGACATAGCAGTCTTTCCTAACTCGTGGGGATCAAGAGCTCTTAGAGCATGTCAGAAAGGTGTTTGAGCGGTTGAGTGAAGCTGGGTTGATGGTGAAAGCCCAAAGATGCGAGCTACACAGAGCCGAATTTTCCTATCTCGGGCACATTGTGGGACGCGGAAAACGTGTGCCCTAGGAAATCAAGGTCGATCCAATTCTGTCTTACCCCAGACTAAAAACCAAGACAGAAGTCTGGGCCTTCCTCGGGCTTACCGGCTACTACCGTCGGTACATCAAGAACTATTCGGAAATGGCCAGCCCACTAACACATGCACTACGAAAGGACAAGCCCACACAAATTGCGCGGGCAAAAAACAGCGCAAAGTGTTCCATGCTTGAATACTTCGCATAAGAGCCGCTCCGTGCTTCAGGCACCAGACTGTGATAGGCCTTTCATCCTGCAATGCGATAGATCCTGCAGTATATTTGTGCCAGCGGGACGAAGAGGGAAACGAGCATCCTATTCCATACATGAGCAGAAGGCTTACCGTCCGTGAAGAAGCCTACAGCGCCTCAGAAAAGGATTGTGCCCGCCTAGTATGGGCCGCACACTAGTTAGCTTGCTACCTAGCTGGTTCGCATTTCACTTTTCACACTGATCATTGTCCTTTGACATGGCTTCCAAAAACGGCCGTGGCCTGAGATGGAGTCTCGCACTTCAGCAGTATAACTTCGATGTTCGGTACAAAAAGGGCAAAACGCAGGGCAATGCCGATGGCTTGAGCAGGCTTACAATTTGATGTGAGGCAGGTATGTAACCTTTCCTGACGCCAACCACGTCAGAGAGAGAGAAAGAATGAAAACTTGTATCCACAAAATTTGGGACTTCCCTTGTGTTCTGGGGAGGGTTTTAGTGTTCTTTTATTCATAATAAAAATGAGGTTTGTATAATACGCAGTTTGCTCCGTTACTTGAACCGATGGCTCTGGAGCGGGCAAAGTGCAGTGTGGGTTTATATGCGCTTGTGTTATCCTGTAATGTAGCACAGCAGTGTACGAAAGAGCTGGCCAAACCAGCGGAAGGCAGACGAACATGGTCTACAGTGGTAGACGCCATTCGACTACAGACGACGCTTCGAGTGACCAAGATGAAGAATCTTATGCAACATTACAGAGTTGAGGAGGACATAGGACTCTTTCTCGTCAACTTTCAAAGAGTATGCGAAAAGATAAAGGGTGCGCGCGGCAGGTGGCCCAAGCGCCTGCTTACACTTTTACCGGGCGAGGAGGCGGTTGTAGTGGAGAGACTAACAGCAGAGCAGGCGGGGAACTACGAAGCTGTAAAGAAGGTGCTGCTTGAAAAGTTTTGTCGTTCTGCTTAGGTGTTTCGGCAGAGATTTTGTGGTGCGCCGGTTCGGGCGGGCGAGTCATTTACAGAGCATGGATACAAGCTCATTGCGAATCTGATCGAGTGGCTGAAAGGAGCTCAAGCATATGGAAGCCATGACAAAGTCGTTGAGGCAGTGGGGCTTAGAGCAGTTTTAACAAAGGGGTTTCTGATGGGAAACGATTTTAATTTAGGATAGAAATCTTGCGACTGCCCACGAAGCTGCTAAACTATCGGGAGAATAGGCGTCCCTTAGGAAGCTCCAGGCTAATGATCACGAACGTTTTAAAAAGCCGCAGGCACAGACCCACGGCATTAGCGCACACAGGATTTTTATCTGGGGGGGAGGG
Organism: Haemaphysalis longicornis; assembly: GCA_013339765.2. Classification (NCBI taxonomy): domain Eukaryota; kingdom Metazoa; phylum Arthropoda; class Arachnida; order Ixodida; family Ixodidae; genus Haemaphysalis; species Haemaphysalis longicornis. The sequence continues at coordinate 158,270,412 of CM023453.1, read as the reverse complement.
TTGAAATTTTAACAACAAATAAAAATATAATATTATATAAATGTACAAATATATAAGAACAAATATAAAAAAAATGTAAGTATTACAAATAAATGAAAATAAATAACAATAAAGCATAAAATATATAAACTATAACAGTAGCGAGTTTTTATTATTTTTTGCTAACAAATTACGCATTAAATCAGCCGCCATTACCTATAGAATAGGTGACCGGTAAAAAGCGCAAAGACTCATGGGGACGTCGTCTGCTCCAGCCACTTCCGGTTCGAAAGCTGTCCGGGGCCTCTTGTAGGCCGGGCAGCTTTCACGCGCGTGTGTGCGCGTTGTTTATTTGTCACAGAGTGCTTAACTTGTAGAGGAGCCACTAGTATATAATTGCTCACTGTTATTCATTTATTGTGGGATGAATGAACTTTTTGGTAGAAATATATAAACCAACAAGAACACGCGCGCGTGAAATCCGCCGACCTACGGGAGGCAGGACAGTTCTCGAACCGGAAGTGGCGGGGCCCCGCCGAGAGCAGACAATGTACCCATGAGCCTTTGCGCTTTTTACCGCTCACCTATTCGACTGCAGGAGGCTTATAATAATGGATGCAACTTCACATAAAAAAAGAAGATACGCGATGCCTTTGCCATTGCCCGGAAGCCCTGGACCCAAGTTTGAAGTAGAATTGGAAGATATGGATGACGGGAAATCAGGTAGGGGATGGAAATACAATTACAGCATTCCTGAATGCCTTCTTCACTGATGAATTCAGGCCAAGAGTAAAGCACGTGCAGTCTCCTCTTGACGTTTATTTTTACAAAAATGCAGAGAAAAAACTTTGCAGTAGTGCTGACTATTACGTAATGCCGAATATTGTCCCTTCTCTGCCGCTACGGTACCATGGTGATCGGCAGGGAAGCAGTCGAGATGTTTCAGTATTTTTAAGTTAAGTGTGTTGAATTTACTAAATTTACACAGGAGATCATAACAACAACAGACACACCCGTTCGTTGACGCCAAGCTTTCCAACATGTGGGAAGCCAGGCACTCGCCGACCCGCAGGTGGAAGCTTCAATGAAGGGAATAGGAAGGTGGCACGAGGCATTGCACTACTAAACAAACAGATAGCAGAATATACCGCCAAGCTATGGAGAGATAAATGGCACAAGATGTGTGAGGGCCTTCAAGAATAGTTATCTGCCGGTAAAACGTGGAAGCTACTGAGACATCTAATTGACCCAACACAAAGCAAAACAACAACGAATCGGAACCTGACCAAGGTACTAACACGTAGAAAGGCAGGTAATGTAAACTCCTGAAAGCACTTAAAAAGAAAGTACTTGCAAACCGAGAAGATATTCACCCACCACCCCAGGAATACGAGGGACCCCAAAAACGAAAAGTTAGATCACCCATTCACCATCGCAGAGTTATAGGCAGCTATCGACGACAGCAACAAGAAAAGCGCCCCGGCACACACAACATTACTTTAAGCTCCTAGCTAGCATGTGTGGTAAAACAGCAAACGAACTCTTACAGTATATCAAGACTGCCTGGGAGACCTTTACGGTTGCCGGACGAATGGAAAGAAGCCGAAGTTAGATTTATACCGAAACCTGGCAAACCCCCGTCGGTGGACAATCTTAGCCGATATCGCTGACATACTGCGTCGGCAAGGTAATAGAACGCATGGTCTTGTGACGACTCCAGAAACATCTCGAGGCAGGAGACAAATGCCGGCCAACCATGTACGGGTTTCGAAAACATATCGGAACACAAGACATCATGATTCAACTTCACGAGCTGGTGTTCAAACAGGCCACAAGAGCCGGACCCAAGGGCCATCCTAGCCTTAGATCTCAAGGGAGCGTTTGATAACGTAACCCACGCCAGCGTGTTACGGAACCTTAACACAACGAGATGCCGAGGCAGGACCTTCCGGTATGTCAGAAACTTTCTAACGGGCAGAACGGCAACATTGGCGATAGGAGGAACCAAGTCGGACCCCATAACACTGGGCGAGCGCGGCGCACCCCAAGGATCGCTGATCTCACCTCTACGGTTCAATCTCAACTCTCCTGCCCTCGCCACGACTCTTGGAACAGATTGAAAGAATTGAACATGCATTTTACGCTGACGATATCACGGTATGAACGAACAGAGCAGGGTCTGAGGGATGGATGGAAGAAACATTGCAGCAAGCAGTGAAGACGGTGCATGAGTAGGCTAAGTCGTGCGGACTGAGCTGCGCCCCCCCAAAAATCCGAGCTCTTAGTATTCAAACCGGGTGCTAACAAGAAGCCCAGGAGTCAAATCAACTCTTCCAAATAGGCGGAGTCGAGATAAAGCCCACCCAACAATGCCGTATACTGGGGCTCATACTGTGGACCGAAAGGTAAAGCGGACGCAGCCCTGGCCCAAGATCAGAACCACCACGGAACAGAGACTGGGTATGCTGAGACGGGTAGCCAACAGGAATCGGGGCATAAATAACACGACGCAATCCGCCTTGTCCAGGCTTTCGTCATGTCACGAATCACCTATTCAGCACCGTACCTGCAACTAACGAAGACACAGAGGGAAGGACTAGACATACTTTAAGAAAGACAACGAAGCAAGCCCTGGGACTCCTCATCTACACGTCCACCCAAACGGCTGCATGAAATGGGAGTCCACAAACACCGTGGACGAGCTTGTGGAAGCCCACCTGTGAAAACCAGACGATTGCCGCTCACGCTGCACCTAACACGGCAGAAGGGTCCTCCAGAAGATAGGATGGAAGATTGAGCTGATGCCAACACCGGGCCTCATACCAGAACACTGGCGAGCAAAAATCACGTCGAAGCCCCTTCCACGTAATATGACGCCGGGAGAGGACGAGGGAAGAAGAAAGGCGCGAACAGCAGCTCTGGAGAGGAGATAGGCGACAACCCTCACGTCGTGTACACGGACGCATCCCTACTACAGGGAAGCAACAGAGCAGCAGTGGGCGTAACGTCTCGAAACAGGCTAATTAAGACGGCAATTACGAGGACACGAGACCCAACCACAGCGGAAGAAGTGGCCATGGCACTAGCGCTGCTTCAATCCGGCGTCGAGGTCGTGGTCACTGTCAGCAAGAAGGCCTACCGCAGCTACCAGAAGGGCACGATCTCCTCCTTGGCAGCAAACATTATGAACAAGAGAGAGCCACCAGAAAGGGTAGTAGAGGTCGTATGGACACCCGCTCAGTCCTCATTATTCGGCAACACAATTGCCGATTACTACGCCCGAGAGATGGCACGCCAGGCACAAGAGGAGGCGAGTGGAGGAAAAGACGACCCGACTCCCGTCACTAGCTTCAAAGAGATAACAGAAATGTACAGTGAGGACAGGCGCGCACTGCCAGCACCCCATCGCACAACTAACACGGAAAGAGCAGACAATATTAAGAAGAATTCAAGCGGGGTCGCTGGCCCACCCAACATTGCTACACACCATGTTCCCACAACAATATGAAGTCACATGCCCCTTCTGTCGCCAAGAAAAAGGCACCTTGCGACACGTGATTGCAGAGTGTACGTCACTCAAAGCCCCATCCCACAAATCCCATCCCCAACCAACACCCCCCCTACCTCCTTCCCCCATACAGCGATGGGAGATTCTACGGTCCAGCTCCGCCGCAAACAACCCACGCGGCCCTAGTGGCCCGGGGACTGGAGGTGCTGGCCGTTTATGGGCCCTGTGAATAAGGGACCACCCCGTCGGAGGCTGCCTCAACGGTGACTTCAATGGCTTCAAATAAAGTTGTATCTATCTATCTATATATCTACTAATAACATTGGTAGACCATCAACACACACAAATTTCAAACAATACACCTATTACATGAAACGAGAAAATAGTTAAGAGAGTGTACTGCCGCTACGGTAGCATGTTGGTGGAGGGGTGAAGCAGTGGAGACGTTGAAATTCTAAGGTTAAGTGAATTAAGTTACTGATGACCTTGTCTGATCTTTCACACATACAAATTTGCAACAATACAATTATTACATTAAATGAGAAAAACAGTATACAGAACAAGAGTACTGCGCGGACATGCCTGACTGGATCGGTCTCCTGGCGAAAGGGCCGGGCGACGGACCGCAGCGTTTCTCGAATGATTTTCTGGTGCAGGCCCCTTGAAGCTGGCGGAGCGGCTTTATAGTTACTTCAAGTGGACCCGAGGAAGAAAAGCGAATTCTCCCCCCTGTTTCTGCAGCGAATACGGGAGACGCTCATGAATACCAATCAGCCATGCTCCCGCCAAAGAGAAAAGGACCAATAACACGCAGACACAAAGTTTGCACTGGAAAACGCGCACTTGCAGAATTATTGACATAATTATTGACGTAATGAATGTGGTTCAGTGGACAATACAGCAAGGTCGTTTAAACTACAACCGAATGCCCAGAGCCCGCAATCGGCCAGTGCCGTGGCCACGGGGGGTGTGGAAGTGCCCAGCTGTAACGCACGCTGGGCCGATAGCTCCCCGTAACAGCCGATTCTTCTGGTCGGCACGCAAAGACACACTCCGCATGCATTTCTTTGAAAACCTGTGCCCCTGATGGCGAAAAAAGTAGTTGAAAGAAAAAAACGCAAATTGATCGGGGGTTTCGCGACGAGAGCCAGAGTACTAAACGGAGCATAGCTGATGGTTGAAGGTGTCCGGGGAGTAATCAAGGGACCAACAGTGAGCGGCAGCGTTTCTGCAATAAGGCCCTGGCGCCGGCAGCTGCTCCCCGTGAACCCGGCGGACAGGGCTTTGATTTGTTTCGACCGGGTCAGGAAAAAAAAGCGCATTCTCGACACACTTTCCGAGTCAACCGGGGAGACGCTTCTTAACACCAACAAAAGAACCCAACCACAAACGACACAAGGTTTGAACCCGAAAACGCGTGCTCCGGCAATAGAAATAGTTGAGGTAGACGAAATAAATGAGACAAAACAGGGTAAGTAAGGAGTGGAAAGAAGAGGAACGGCCGTTGGAAATAGAGAGAGGGCTCGGAGCCCGGAGGGAACACCACAGGGTGTGCGGAAATCTTCTACAACGCGGATACCCGGATCACCTGCGACACTCAGTCAGGATGGTCTCCATACCCCGTAATAGCCGCGCCTTCCGGTCGGTCGGCGCGCAAACAAAGGCTACATGCGTTTCTTAGTAAAACTGGGGCCTTGATGCCCGAAGTAGTTCAAAACAACAGGGAAAGACAGCAAAACGCAACGAGGGTTTCGCAACACATATTTGCTGCTATACCAGATACTAAAAAAAAGGCTGTTCACCTATCTACCAACTATAAAATACGGTTACACGGCGAAGCCAGTTTCGAGGAACAAAGACAGGCACCACACTTAAAATACGTCTGAATGCGAAGTTTACTCAAATTTCATCTATCTGCAAGTGAACAAAATCTGTTCGTATAGTTGGCACAATTTGCCACTGAACAGCCAAATTAACACATATTTTTTAAAGCCTATTGAACCAAAACATCATTGTTGTCCGGTGATCACTGGTATTCGTAACTGCACACGAAGCGTTGCTGCCTTCCTCACATATTGTTACAAACTCAGGCGCGATATAACTATATATACTATTATATATATACTATATATATTATATATATATATATAAACCGAACCTTTTTTTATTTAATGGGAGAGGGTGGGCTCGTACACGGCTTAGTATTAAAGGAAAAACACTTGTTTAAGCTTTCAAACGAAATAAAATAACTACGATCTGATCATTTTAGATTTAATTTGAGGCCACAAGGCAAGCTCGACAATACTGAGTCCAAACCTTTGGGAAATTTCGGCGTCTTTTTAGATGCGACTGCATCTCATTCACTCGCCTTGTCCATGCAGCGTCGGCGTTGTTGTCGTCCGCCCGTCCCCCATTCTCCTCGCCGCGCGAGCTGCGCTCCTCCGCCACTCACCCCCTCTCCTCTCCGATGCCCCTCTCTCGTCCACACCCCTCCCCCTACACTACAAAAAAAAATAATAGTTAGTGGCGCCCGGTTTTGATCTCCACGACCCTGTAGGCGGAACGCGAGATACATGGTGCTCTTCCGCTGCGCCACAAAACTTTTTTTTTCTTTATTACATGGGAGAATGCGCTCAGACGTTTCAGTACGAGGAATACAAGCAAACAAAAGAATACACTCAAGTTATGAGGACACATATGCATCAAAATTCAGGCAAACACACACAAGCGTTCAAAACAGGGAACCAGTCAGGTGGTTGGTCAAGCGAACTATACACACTATGTACAAAACCGAGACAGAATCAAATGCTACGAACGCGCCTTATATCCTTGACTCATTCAAACTACGTCAAGAAGGTAGTGATACAACGCATGATGGGGCAATGATTAACACTTGAAATAAAAGAAAAGACGCTCCAACTTACAACAACAATGAGGGAGTAAAGGTCGTTGCGACAGCGAAGCCCCAAGCATACCACTTAGAGAGATTGACCAAGATTGGCCAGTAAAACATAATAATAATCATAAAACATACTATACATACGCGTTCCCGACACGTCTCACGCGATTTCAGAATCAATCCAGCGGAAACACCAAGTGAACCTCACGATGCGTTGCATCTACACAGGGTTCCCTCGCGGGGAGGTGGGCGCAATTTTTTTCTAGAAGACGACGAATGATTCAAATCTCGTGATGGAAGTTCTGCACAGACGTTCAGAAAATGGTATAACCTGCCCTTCAAGAATTGTGCTACTATTTTCGGTTTAGCGTGGCTATGAGGCATGCCATAGGGGGGAGGGGGGCAACGGAATCAATAAAAATTCCCATGGATTCTTGAGCATTCAGACATTTCCTGCCCACGAACACTTTTTTGTGTCACTAAAATGTTTTCTCATTCTTTTTATAAACTGCTTCAAGTTATACGCAAGTCGGCCCACACAGTCTTAAACGCAAAATCCTAAAAGCTCGTGCTCTAGTTTTATTCTTTAATGCCGGTCATACAATATTCTTCTTCGAGATTTAACTGCCAATGTCCAATAATAAAAGCTTCCGAGATTACGCACTTCGCTCGGTGAACTTCGGTTTTGCTTTGGTGGGAGAGGCGTGCAGAGGGTGGACAGACATCTGGGAGGAGGAAGGGTTACAACCCCCTCCCCCCACCCCCCCCCCGTGGGTGCGCCAATGCCCGGCGGTATGCTCCTAAGCGGGATGGGAGTCACAATCCGGAGCCGAAAAGCTCCCCCAGCCATCATAGGGCAGAGCGGGCTTGAAAAGCAGGCGATAGAAAGTGGACGCCAAATGGGGAAGCAGAGTTGGCGCGCAACGATCACACGAAAAGGTTGGATGCTCAAAGTCAACAGCCTTTGGTTTGCTACAACTGCAGAGAGCCACGGCACATAGCTGCGGCACAGGACTGCTCGGCCTCAATGAAGCCGGTTTGTACTTTGGCCAGTGATTTCTGTCCGGCCTTTTTCCGGCAGCCATGTTCGGTCCGTGTCCAAATGTGGGCCTTTTGGTCGTATACGGCCGTACTCCCATGGCTGTCTAACGGCCAGTGTCCGTCGGCCACTCGAGCGGCTTACGTTCATACGGCCAGATTCTAGCCGTAGGGCTCCGGCCATTCTAAAGCCACCCGTGTACGGCCGAAGTACGGCCACCGGAGGACAGCCGAGATGCGGTCGTCGGTCTCCGGCCGGACTAAAGCTGCCGGAAATACGGCCGTGTTACGGGCTTTCGGCTTCAGCCACAGTACGTTAACTGTACTGAGGCCGGTCACTGCATGTCGCGGAAGCAGATGACCAGTCGCGCTGTGCAGCAGCACAAACCCAGCATTTTGGGTCCAATGCAGCCACATCAAAGTGAGCCCGCGCGCAACCACCAGCCGTCCAGCCTTCAGCGCAGCCTTGCCTAAATAAGCCATGAGGAGAAAATACAACTTTGTTTATTTTGAAAGAACTAGGATTCAGTATCTCACTCAGCTCCATATAAAGCCACAAAAGATGTTTTTTAACGAAAAAACAAGAAGTATTTAAAAACTTTCAAATTTTGCGCCAGAGTGACGTTGTACGACCAAGAATGCCGTCATTTAGAGCCAACAATAAAATATAATTTTCAGTGCGTTTAACTGCACGTTAGCCATCAAGTGATGCGGTCAAATGGAAGTAGAGGCCCCATTACAGACGTCCACTCATGTGTCATCGCGACAGGTCAGTTAGGCGGCCACCAATCGCACAAACAAGGTTCCGTGGCGTCATTGAAAAGTTGCGGGAAATTGGCTAGGGGGTCGCGTTCACACGTTTTCTTTGATATCTCCGTTATTTGTTCGAAGATTGCGATGATATTGGTATCACTGTTATCGGGACTAAGCAGTCTTTCTAATACACCCACTTGTATTTTGTCTTCATGGGCTCCTTTAATTATCAGCGTCCGTTGACACCAAAATTTACTTTTAAACAGTGCTCAAAAATGGTCGTTCCTTTAATTGCTGCCTCTTTTACTGTCGAATACAGAAGATATTCAGTTCTGTGTAGAGCTGGAATAGATGTATTGTCCACGTCCTGATATCTTCTGTGGGGCGGCTTACCTGCAATATATGGGGAGGGATGGGGGGGGGGGGGCAGGGGAGGCTGTTGGAATTTCACAAAGATGAAAGTGCCGCTTTTACCCCCATTTCATTTAGAAAAATCTTCCTGCTATGACTAAATGAACTATTTTGACAACAGTTGCTAGACCCAGTTTTGTTGCATATAAAACCGGCGTGAATGCATTTACGAAGCGTTTTGTTACTCCACGAAAACTGAGAAGCATTCAATATAAATTCCTTCACACAAAACGCATGTCCAGTATTTGTCAATTTTTTCTTGCAAAGACACTTCTCTACTCGATCAACTTTTCTGATCATCTTTCACAGGGCTGATCCTAGGAGAGATCGAACAAGTGCTTTTAATTTCAATCTATTTTTTATGGTATTTTCATGAGTTATGTGCACACGACTTATTATCCCAAAATAGGTTAATTTTCCTCTAATATCGTACTACGGTAAAAAAATTCCAAGACGCGTTGCGAATGACGCCTTGCTTCAGGTGGCTGCAGTTGTATTCCTCTGTGTTCATGCAAGGAAAGGGGAAGAGGAATACGAGTACTGCGGAGGGAGGTTCTTCGACACCGCTGCCTCTGTCACCAGCCCCCCAAAGGGACCGTCTATCGCTATCGCAACCGGCAAGCAGACGCTTTGTGCTCCACGACTTGTCTAATGCAGGCACATTCCCCAATGTAGTCCTCCGTTCTTACGGGGTCCGGGTGAATGACATATAATGTAGCCGAAGAATCCCCGAGAACCTGTAGGGTTTTCCGTTCACTGTCACTTCGTGCAAATAAAGGGCCAACATTTTGTTGTGTCCTCGCAGTCGCTGACATACTGTAAGAGCACCCTGCGTTTAGTGAAAACCAACAGGTATGTGCCGTAGCTCTCTGCAGTTGTATCAAATCAAAGGTCGTTGACTTCGTGCTTCGAACCTTTTCGTGCGATCGCTGCCCGCAAGCTGTGCTTCCCCCCTTTTGGTCCACCTGCTATCGCCTGCTTTCCGTGTCCGCTCAGCACTCTGTTGGCTTGGGGACGCTATTCGGCTCCGGAGTGTGACTCAGTCAGGTTCATGAACAATAATACAAGAAGAAACTCAGTGAACGAAACTTAGCTGGTATAATACCTAGAAACCCACAATAAACACAACGGACAGAGACTGCTAACAATGGGTAAACGCAGTGAATAGGTACAGACAACGATAGTAAGAGTTCCAATAAAAGGGACAAAGTGTGAGCCAGGGAGTGAAGGAAAAGGACACACAGTACGTGGTTTTAGCTTCAGTGCGTGGGAACGTCTGTGCTTGGGTCACACGTCTGGTCGCTTGGAGGGCACGTGCTGTAGCCCATGGTAGAGCAGCGCGCTGGAGCTCCCGTCACCGTCGTGGGGAACGCAGCTCTCTGGAAGCGATGCTGTCTTTTACCGATGCCCGGCGAGACGACGCCCTTGCAGAGGAGATGTCTTGGAGGTTGTGCCTGTGGAGGACCTCTTGGGGCACGGCACGGGTTCGGTCGCCGAACCGCCGCGCATACCGGTCACGGCCGCACAATTCTTAGTCTCTCGTCTCCCTTGGTGTTCTTTTGCGGGATCGCTTCTGCCGCCGGCCGCTGTCTCTGGCCGCTTCCGATTGGAACGCGGCCGGCGCAAGCTCGTGCTCTGGTCTCGAGCGCTCCCCGCCGTAGCCAGGGCAATGACCTTGGCGCCCCGCGCCTTGCGTCATCTTTGTCATCTTCTTGTTGACCTTCACGTGTTGACCTTCACGCATGACAGACTCCCATCCCGCTTAGGAGCATACCTTGTGGCTGTGCCTGGCGGCTTTGCCTGTGCCTGTGCTTGGATGCGCCTGTGGCTGTGGCTGGAGCCCCTAGACCCCGGACCACGGCTACGACAATTTCTCCGGGGTCTGCAAAAGTGGGCCCACGTTCCCGTCACCGCAAAGGACGTCGGGAGGGCGCCGACCTTGTCTGCTAGGATCGCCAGACGGGCGCGTTCGTTTTCGTTGTTTAGCAGTAGTGTTAAAGTGAACTAGTATCAGAATTTTTTTAGCGTTCCACCCGTGTTTCGAGGAAAGACGCTTGCCTGGTGTCTCCGGAGCTCTCGGACTGTGAAAATGGGGTTGCTGGCAGCTATGGAGGAATTCCACTTGCGATGCAGCACGTAAGGCTGCGATGTTTTGTTGTCTGGTCTCGGGTCGCTACAATGGCTACGTGCTGACGGCGCTTTGGTAAATGAGCTGTGAGCCACGATATTATTTGATAATTTATGCCAATTGAGTTCAGTTTTTCAAGTAAATCGCTATGCGGGACACGGGTTAAGGCTTTATAGAAGTGCAATAATAATTTATCAACCTGGAGATTAAAATTTATTGCTGAAGCGAAATCATGAGTGATTTCAATGAGCGGAGTCACCGTGGTGAAACCCTTGCAAAAGCTGTGTTGTTTTGGGTAAGGCAGATTGTTTTCTTCTAAGGAATTTATTATTGCTTTGTTGAGAATGTGTTCCATCACTTTGCTGCACCAACTTGTTAGTGCGATTGCTCTGTAGATTTCTCTCTGCAGTTTGTTGACATCTTTATGTATGGGTGTGTTTTTTGGAAAAAAGTCAATCTTCCGGCAGCGTGGGACGCCGTCGTACAGATAAAGATTGCATACAAGAATGGGACTAACTGTTCAGCCATATCGTTGAAGGAAAACATCTGATATATTATCAGGACCGGCAATTCTTTTGACGTCAATCTACATAAGCAAGTTTAGAATTCCCGACTGTGTTATCTGTATCCCCGACATCGCTGAGGGGGGCATTGTCGCCGGTGCTGCTACGGCAGAAACACATGTAAAAACAGATTGGAACTACTCATTGAAGCAGTATGTTATTGACTTTGCGTTGCTTTCCGCAGCACCTGCTACTTCCAGTGTTGTGATAAGGGCAACGGGTTTAGGCAAATGTCGGCAAGACTTGTGTGACGGATTATCATGAAACTTGCCAGCGTTGTTGAAAAGAAACTATATCTAGATTTTGTTATTTTGATCTTTTATGTTCATGCGAGGTAACTTATGTCTGCTGAAATATTCCTTTTTTTCGCATTCTTTTTACCTTTCCTGTAAATGAATGATACCACGGGTAGTCCAAAATGTTTTCCGCTCTGCAGGTTTCCATTTAGTAGGAATGATGTTGGCTGCGCAAAACTCTATAGCTCGTTAATTCTTTAACCATAGGTAATTAATGCTTGCACCAGAATCACCTGAAAATTCATTAGACTTGCCAACGCTGCTAGTTTCCCTAGAAGTGTTCGCGTTATAGGCTCTCAGCGTGACTATTAGGTGCGTAGTACCTTAGGACCGCAAAATGTCCATCCGCCTCAATCCGTGCGCACATAACCATCAAGCGAAAATGAAGCGAAATTCGATGTGAGCCGTGAGGTGCAGTTTTATTTAGGAAATAATCAAGGTGCAACTCGCGGCTCTAATCTACTGACGGTGGGGCGCAAATCGGATGTCACTTGGGGCGAAACTTGGATGTCATTTCGATCCCCCTACTCCGCGCGTTCGCCATCAGCCACGGAGTGGAGATGCTGCCATTTTTTTGTGCGGGAGAAGAAAAGTGACGACAGGGACAAGGATGAACAATGTTCACGCCGTGCGAACACAGGACCAGACGATTAGTTATTTTCGTTACAATCAATCAATCAATCAATCAATCAATCAATCAATCAATCAATCAATCAATCAATCAATCAATCAATCAATCAATCAAATCAATCAATCAATAAACGTAAACAAGAACACCCGGAAGCCTTTGTGCTGGCGCACGAATAAAAAGGCAAGCCATGATGTACATATCCCAGAAAGGAGTAGTATAAAAAACTGTGGTTGATTCCTGTAAAACACGAAAGTGAAACGTGCTGCGAAATCTGCAGGTGAGCATGATTTGTGAGTCAGCGGCTGTCTTGTGGGTGTACTTGGCGACCGAAATCCTGAAGGCGGGTCGCTTCGGCAAAGGTGTACGGTGTCATTTCCGTGACGAATATGTCGTCAGTGAAATCTTGGTGTATCCCGTCGTAAAACACTTTCGTGCTAACAGAAAAAACCCGACCTTCCCGCGATGGGAACCCTGTGGAGATGCGACGCATCTTGGGGGTTGACTTGGTGTTTCCGTTGGGTTGATTCTCTAATTGCGTGAAACGTGTGAGGAATGCGTATGATGTATTCTTTATTTAACACGCGGCGTAACGTTAACGATGACGGCCTTGTGGTCGCTGAAGTGTACGGGTAGTGGATGGTGAAGTAACGGGACCATCGTGCAATTTGCAGTGAAGATCAAGTCTATGCACGTGCCCGAAATCGGAACGCCGGTGCTGGAACGACCGCGGCTATGACACAACGTAGCGCGGCTATGACGGAACACAATCCAACACAATCCACTTTATTCCAACCCAAAATCTAAACCCAATCCAATTTAATCCAAGCCAAGCCAAGCCAAGCCAAGCCAACCCAATCGAATCCAATCCAATGCCCCTCGCGAGAGAGCGTTCGCTATCGGAGAGGAGAGGGGGTGAGCGGCGGAGAGCGCAGCTTGTGCGGCGAGGAGAATGGGGAAGGGGTGTGGACGGACAACAACAACGCCGTATGGAGGGACAAGTCGAGTGAATGAGATGCAATCGCATCTAAAATATGAAACCCGGGCCCTCTCGAAGCCAAATAAGACAGTCTTATTCGCAGTCGAATCTTATTGGCAGTCTTATTGGGGTCTTATGTTCCCTAGGCTATAAGACGCTTTCTGGAAACTTATAAGACAGCGAATAAGACTTAAATAAGAACGCAATAAGGCTGTGAATAAGCCTGCTCCGAGCAGTCTTATTCACTGTCTTATGCTGACGTTGTCGGTCATTTCATCATAAAGATCGACCTCCATACCGTGAAAAACGAGTGCAGTAGCCGTACAACTGGTGAACGATACCAAGCGGTGGCCGTTCAACCGTCTGCATCAAACAAATAAATGCTTGTTCCGAGGAGATCGACGCCGTTTGAAACGCCGTCGGGAGGGAGGGTGAAAGGGGACAGAAAACGCCGGCGGCGGAAGCCGCAAGGCCTACCTACTTTAGCGACACAGCGCCTTGTGTCGTCGTTTCTTTGTCCCTTCTTTTTGCACGGTTTCGAATTTCAGTATGCACCAACTAGCCCAAACCACCGTTCTACCTATTTTGATGTGGCACCGATGGCTGCAGCCATGAGTATTCACACAAATATCATATCGCTCGTTCTGTCTTGGAGTGCGTGTCCGATTCGGTAGATCAGGTGTCCCCTAACACAAATTGACCTTGCAAAAGTGTTTGATCGGGTTTCTCACGATTTCTTATTCGCCCTTCTGGCAGCAAGTTCAACTTAGGTTATGTGTTATATAAGGGCAATCAAGCTTTGCTATGATCGGTGCAATACACAGCTTATCGTCAATCGTATTCTAAACCGATTGCGATCAGGTCGTCTGTCCGACAAGACTGCCCCCTGTCACCGTTGCTGTTTGCATTGTACCTCGAGCCTCTTTGTCTCAGCATTCAGGAGAGTCAAAGAGTGAAAGGTTTGCTGCAATCGTGCGATTTTAAGGTGCTTGTTATGCAGATGATATAGCGTATTTTTGCTCTGACAAAAGGAGTGTCAGGAAAGCCCTTGCAGTGACTAAACAGTTCTGCGATGTGGTCTGGAGCGGATGTTAATATAGAAAAAACCAAGGGTTTTTTGGATTGGACAACGGGGAACGAAAACCGTCCAGATTCGCTGGTATTTTTTTTGGGACAGCGCTCCACTTCAGTACCTCGGCGTGCCCGTTACATCAAATACGAACACAGGGCCTCATTGGTCATCAGCGCTGACGCAAGTTAAGCGCGCATCGCAGGCATGGAATGGGCGAGACCTCTCTGGGTTTCACTTGCAAGAGTGTGTAACGTCTCCTTGCCACAAAGCTATGATAGAGCGGTTTTTACCGCTCGGAGCACTTTTCGCGCGGCACCCGCAGCACTCAGCTTTTCTCCTCCGCTTCGCTTCGATGTACTAGTTATTCTCTCGCTAACGTCGGCAGACAACGGCGAGGGAAATCGCGAAACCACAGGAGCGGCCCACATAACACCTGCTATCTGAAAACACTACCGAGGTTCAAACCCGCACAGTGAGATGCTGCTCGCTGGCGCTTCCATATGAATAAGCTGCATGAACATGCCAGGGCCCCTCACAAATAAGATTATCCCATCACCAATAACTTTGTGGAAAAAAATACAAACAGATATTCACTACAAAGCTGTGGTTCCGGTCCTCATTTCAATACTCCATGAATCTTGCCACCTCTCGAGTCTGGTTGATCAGTTTTCTCTTAAGCTCAGGTCTTAGGTGGCAAGAGCTGCCTCCCATGTTCTTGTTTCTGCTGTTGCGAGTTAATGCTTGACCATGTATCTACAAATTTCCATGTCACATTGTATAATGTCGGTTTTACCACGAAAATGGGAAGCGTCTCGATATTGTTTGTGGGTACATTAGGCGGTACGCATGTAGATTTGGACGGGGTTCGCTTGAATTCCTCACCATGACATGTGTTCTTCTGTGCTAGGTTACTGACAAAGGTCGCGTACTGGCGCTTCAAGCACTAACCTCCGTGAGTATTTCGCAGTATTGAAGAAGAAGGGGGGTGAAATGAAAAACATGTCGATCTCAGCTCGGATCGGTAATTCACAAGCTATCTGACCCGTTGCTTTGTTCCCTTCTAACCCTTTGCGTACTGGGGCCCATGTTGGTCTTCTGTCGGAGGCATTACCGACGCTTTTGAGGAATTTGGCCGCCGTCCTTAGTATTCTTCGATGGCATGTAAGTTTCCAGTCAGTAATAATGTGGAGTGCTTTTTTTTCGCTTTTCCAGGGGCCATATCCAGGGCGACCACCATTGCTTCTGCTGCCGTGGGGTTTTGTTTCTTGTTGCGAAGCTGCTAATAAGCCGATTATCAGGGCCACTGTGGCTTTGCTGTTTTCTTACATCGAGGCGTCCCATAGACTGTGTTTATTTTATTTTTGAGTAGTTTTTCGAGTTGCCTTACTCTTGCTGCTATCCTCCCTGTTTATAAAATTTTGTTCATATGTTTGGTATTCGAGGACATCGCGATTTTCTTACGGAGATGTTTGTTTAGACCTACGTTTACTGTAATCTCCGCCCAGTCCACCGAGGTCCTTATCCTCTCGAATATGGGGCGACCAGTTTTGGTGGTCGGCAGGTATTGCTTTGCACTTCGAGGACTACTTGTTTGATTTATTTAAACGTATTCGTTACTCATAGTCTGACTGCCACAAAGCACTTCTACAGAAGAGCTCACAAATAAGAAGTACACTTCCCGGATGCCTACCTTGTCATGGCGCACATTGACGTTTACTTGTTGGATTTCAGTTTTTCAAGCTGCTAATGTGAGCATTTGCTGAATAAAGCTTGTGCGGTAGGCTTCCTCTTGTCCTTACAAATACCATGTCGACCTGCAGACCGCCAGTTCACCTTGCGATAAAGTGCTTCCTGTAGATTGGTTTTTTACGCGTTACAACAAAAGCGTTGGTTCATTTTACTTCCTTAGTATATATATTAACTTCGCCGACTCTTTTCTGCCTTTAGTAGCCCTTAGACACTCTACAATAATACGGGTCTCACAAGCAAATGCAGTTTACAACTACAGCGAAAGCAGTCACCGAAGCGATGTAAGCCACTATACGTATCGGATTTTGGTTTGTGTGGAGTTATTTTTAAATTCATTCACCTCCACTAAACCCAATGCAGTATACAAATGAACAAAATGAAGCATATTTCGGGACCAAATTCTTTGGGGCTCAGTTTTTCCTGCGTCATGAAATTGAGAAGACCCGCCGACTGAGCCCAACGCCACTTTCTTTGGTGTTGAGGCCTGAGCTTGCAGTCGGCCGCAGTCAACCAATCGGGAAAATCGCATGTCATAAGACCGTTATGAGAATCGGTGAGGAGGATGTAGTAGAAGGAGAACAGACCTTTTTAAATCGATTCTTCTAGAACATTCAGATAAACGCCATCCAGAGTGGTCGGAAAAGAGGCTTCAGACTTTAATCCTCACTGACCCCAACGTATCCAAATCGTATCCGTAACATCATCACAAGAAGATACCAGCCCAGACTTTACACTGATAAAAAACGCTCCACACGCAGAGTGGCGAACTCTGGAAGAGTCGCTGGGCAGTGATCACTACATTGTCCCGACTATCATCACGACCGCACCTTTACGTCGGACACTCAAGTCGACGAAAATAACTGACTGGACCACCTTTCGCAAGCCACAGAGTCCAAAGCGACACAACCGACATTAAACTCACTGAAAGCAATGGATCGTGGACTCTGCACCACGATGTAAATAAGCACTCGAAAGTGATCGCCCTCACCACAGAAGCGCCTCTGAAGTGGATTCCCACCTCCTCCATCTCTGGGAAGCACGCAAAGGCCTCCAACGAAGATGGAAGGGCAGAAGGACCAGAAACATAACAGAAGCTAAAATGCAGGATAGCACAGATAAATCGGCAAGCAGCGGAGTACCGCAGCCGAGCTGAAGCGACAAAAACTGGCGTCAGCTCTGCGACGGCTCACAGTGCACGCTCTGCACGTCAGACATGGAAGCTCCTCCGCCACTTGGCTGGGACCCCAACAGAGGGTAAGCTGGAGAGTCCGAAAGCAATCCAGCGCTTGCTACACCTCTCATCCTGGCCAGCGACGACGAGGGTACTGGAAAGCCTAAAGACCAGTACATTGGCACAACTTTACCTCCGTGACTCCTCGCCACGTATGCTGGCCGTCCCAACCCGGAGCTGGACAAGCCAATAACGACAGAGGAGGTCTGGCAGGCACTTCAAGCCCTGACCCGCAACATCACTCCGGGTAAAGACAACGTCAATAACAAGCTACTTAGGAACCTCGACGACCAGAAGCATCCAAGCCTTAACGGGGGTACTTCAATGAGCACTGGGAACGGGGCACAATACCGGCTGAATGGAAACGCGCTGAAATGGTGCTTATTCTGAAGCCAGTTAAACCTACGAAGTTGGACACATTGCGCACCGTATCGCTAAACGTCATGCGTAGGAAGCGTTTTGAGCGTGTGATCCTCGCCCGCCTTCAACCATACATACAAGCCCAAGCATTTTATCCGCACACAATGTTTGGATTCGGCCTCACCTGTCAACTCATGACATCCTTCTTCAACTAAAGGAAGACGTCTTGGCGCACATTTTCTTCTCCTTACTCAGCAGGGCTATCCTCGCTCTTGATTTGAAAAGGAGCATTCGACCATGTGAGCACGACGCCATCCCTCGAAATCTAAGTGACCACGAACTGTGGACAACGAAGGCTCCAGTATATCCAGGCATTCCTAACGATTCGCACGGTGACTGTGGGCATCGGACCACTACGAACGGAACTTCAAACCATGCCCAACAAAGGAACGCCACAAGGAGCGGTGCTTTATACAACGTTATTTAACATAGCTATGATGAAGTTCCCACAACAACGTAACACCATCCCGGGGATTAAACATGCACTGTATGCTGATGACATCACGATTTGGACTACTGGTGGGTCAGAAGGCGACATGCAGGATGCGCTCCAGAAAGCTGCTGACGCAGAACAACAGTACGCCAGTGTGCGCGGCCTTCAGTGCTCCCCGGAGAAGTCCGAGCTCATCATTCTGAGGCGCAAGCCACTGGAACGAACCACAATACAAATAAAGCTCCAAGATAGCGACATCCCCGTAGTCCCAACCATCCGCATACTGGGACTTTAGATCCAGCAAGACGGAGGAGGAACGCTAACCATCCAGCGCCTCAACCACACTACCTCGCAAATCGTGCGGATGGTCCGTCGAGTAACAAACCGGCACCAGGGTATGAAGGAGGATGATGTCATCAAGTTGGTGCAAGCACTGGTTGTCAGCCGCGTGGTGTACTCTGCGCCTTACCTCCCGCTGAAACCGAGGTAAATGGACCAACTTGACATACTACTCGGAAGGCGTACAAGCAAGCGCTAGGCCTCCCTCCTCACACCTCCACTAGTAAGCTGGAAGCGCTCGGGGTGCGCAACAAGGTGCGGGAATAATTGATTCCCACCTGTCAGCCAACTAGAGCGGCTGAGGGCAAACGTCGACCGGTCGCACGGTGCTGAGGCAACTAGGCTACCAGATAGTGGATGCCGGCCACCCTCGACGAGAAACTGTGCCACAGGACATCCGTACGCTGATCAGGGTTGCTCTGCTTCCGCGAAACATGCACCCTGAGCATCAGGTACAGCGCAGACAAGAGCGAGTACAATTCCTACTAAGGAAGTACTCTGCCCACCCCCATGTGCGATTCACGGACGCGGCCCAACTATGCAACCCATCCAACCACAGCAGTAAGCGTCCTCGACGGCTCAGGCGATGTCGTTTTTGCACTGCGACCGTACAAACCAAAACATCGTTGAAGCCGAAGAAACGGCCATCGCACTGGCAATGGACGTCTGCCAACTTCAAATAAACCGCTTCACGTAATTACGGACTGCCAACAGGCATGCATAAACTATGGCAACGGTCGCATCTCAACATCCGCCCTCCGATTACTAAACAAAATTACACCATTTTCCCCGTGTGGAACCCTGATGGGGATGCGAAGCATCGTGGCGGTTCCGTGTGGTTCCATTGTGTTGCCGTTATGTTGAGTGATCTGGGTTTTACTAGCGCCGGAGAGTAAATTCCGCGTCCGGGTCCACACCGGTGGCAAAGGCACGCCAGTGCTGTTGTGTTACGGTGAGTAGGCGGTGGTTCTCGAGGCGCCGAAATTCGCCCATCATGTTCTTGTCGATGTTGTATCTGTGGTAGAATCAGTAGTCTCCATCAGCTTTGGGGAGGTAAAGGTTGTTGAAATTGGTGCACCGGCCTGAGAGCAATGTACACGCCCTCCTCTTCGCAGCCTTGTCTTCTCGTTCTTCTTCTTCGGCGGTTTCCCCTACGGGAAAATGACGACGGTGGTTGAACGCGAACCTATCTCGTGATGGATTCTTTTGGTTGGCCAATCCCTAGGGGCATCCTGACACAATCAGCATCAGAGGCGATGCGGACGGGGCTGGTTGAGCTGCAAGGCGCTTCCCGCCACAGCTTTCCACGGGAAATTCAGCATCCCCCTCTAATGTTTTCGTTCGTCGTTTCCGTTGACGTTCAGCTTCGCGTGCCTTCGTTGTATCAGTAGCTTCTTGACGTAGTTTGAATGAGTCAAGGACATAAGGCGCGTTCGTAGCACTTGCTCCTGTCCCGGATTTGTGGCGTAGTGGGAAGAGCACCGCGTACCTCCGGTTGCGGCCAGAGAGTCGTGGGATCGAAACCGGGCACCGCTAACTATTTCTTTTTTATAGTGTAGTATCGCGGAGCTGTGGGTGTAAGGAGGAGAGTTGCGCATGAGCAGTAAGCGTGTGGACGGCGCCGCCATCAACGACGCAGGACCAGGCGAGCCTAAGATATGCTCCGCATTTAAAAGCACAACGATACCCTGAACCCTACCATACTCATATGGACACCAGGTCACGCAAGGCTCGACGGAAAGAGCGAGCACACGCTACAGCCTGAGCATGCACCCTCCAGGCACCGCACCAGTCGCTCCGTGACCAGAGCCTGTCCAGCAGCAGTACCGTGCACTTCTTGGCAAAACCACCGCCTTGCCAGGTGGGCCTACCCACTACCGCACCAGAAGCTTACCCGAGAAGAGGCTGTAGCCTGGCGGCAACTAAAGACCAACACATACCCCCACCTTAGCTTCCTGCACATCATACACCCCACAATATATCTATCCACCAACATGCCCACACTGCAGCGAACATGCAACACTATACCACACCACATGTGCTTGCCAGAACACACCAGCAGCCCCTATTATTCGCACCCCCACCCTCGAGCAGTGGGAGGGCCGCGCTGTGCAGTTCGGACCCTGAGGACCAGCGACAGTTTGGTGGACCCCGGCACGCAGGACCGCAGCCACCGCAGGGGCCCTGGATTGAGGGCTTCTCCCGCTTTTCAGCGCAAATCTGTTGAATAAATGTTTTACCCACCACCACCACCACCACTTTAATAGACACAACTAGTCGGCACAAAGAAAAAACACAGCGGCGCACCCCGACAAGGTTGACGCAGCAGCAGAAGACCGAAAAAACCTGGAAGAGTGGTAAAGAAAGCTTCGCATTAAAAACGAATACCGCTACAAGCCTCCATAGGCTTCGTACTGCAAAACATTTTGACTTTAATTTTAAGAATAATTGAATTCTGAATAAGTTTAAGAACCTTGGGCACATGGCGCGCATTCGCTGGTCCACTGAATTTGAGAAAACCTTGGTCCAGATGTTGGACCTTGAATTAGATACGGCAGCAATGAGCCTTCTCCCAGTTGCGAAGGCATATATCTGGCAACTCTGGAACTACGGACTAATGTAGCCGGTGTGACGGAGTAGTTTGGAGACAGGCCAAGAGATGGCGGTGGCTGCGTGGCTTTATTCGAGAGCTCACTAGTTGGGGTTGCCTTAGGGCCAGGTGTACTCTAACAACGTATGGGTACAAGCTAGTTGGTACGGTACTCCATTTAAAACAGGTTTACTCAATCCTTGGTGCAGGGGAACGCTACCATGCATTTGAGTCATGTTGCTTGCAATGTAACAGTGGAGTTCAACTTAAACGGTTTGTAATTCGACACATGCCATTTTAAAGTATAAACATTGAGAGAATGCGTTTAAAAAAACGCCAGGAAGAGCGCATAAGCTCATGAAGCAACTGGGCGTCGTGTAAACTTGAGTTTTAAGTGCGAATGCACTTCTTAAGCGAGCCTGAAGCGTCCGCCGCCGTCCGCATAGCAACAGCTGCGGGTGCGCGCGCTCCTCGTCTTCCTTGGCAACGGGGGGTGGTGGTTGTGGTTCGCGACGGGAAAATGAAAGGAAATTCACTGGGGATATTTTGAGCTCGGCAGGGCAGCTCACCTGCATACAACCCAGTGCAGGGGAAGGAAGTAGAGGGGGAGTGATAGGATAAAGTAGAAAGAGAGAGAGACAAAGGTATAAAGAGAGCTGTCAGTCCTAGAACGCTGTCAGTCCGGGCACACCAGTCAATCACTGCACTCGGGCTACAGGCCGCTGCGTGAGGCCGGTCGATCTCCAGGAAGTGAAGCAGATAAAGTGAACACTTCCGTTGGGTTGCCGCAGGTCCTTCGGGAACAGAAGGTCCTCCATGTCGGCGCTGGGAAGGCCTCGACGCTGGAGCGCTCGGTGGAGCTCTGCTCTCGGGCCTGCGTGGTGGGGGCAGAAGCAGAGTAGGTGCTCGAGCGTCTCCAGTTCGGAACAGTCCGCACATGTAGGGGAGTCCCTTGCGGCCGTGTTGGTGCAGACGCTCCGCCACATTGCAGCAGTTCAGCCGCATGCGGAGAAGCAGGCAGCGGGCGTCCCTGCTGATGCGTGCGGGCAACGGTCTGGGCGCCAGGCCGCCTCACGACCCGAGGGTCGGGGTGCATAGTCTGCACCATGCGGGCCAGGGCAGTGCGGGCCTCGTCGAACGCGGTGACGTCTTCGGAGACTGGGGTTGCCCTCCTGGTGGGCCTCCCTGGCGCGGGCGTCGGCGTCTTCGTTGCCCCGGATGCCACTGTGGCCCGGCAGCCAGTGGAGCCGCAGGTCGCAGCCTCGGGAGGCCACAGTGCGCAGCTTGATTGCAAGGGAGCGCTCCGGGTAGCCGCTGCTGTTGGTGGGTTGATCGGCCGCGTGCAGCCGCAGCAGGGCAGTCCTGGAGTCCGTGA
Source organism: Haemaphysalis longicornis (assembly GCA_013339765.2). NCBI lineage: Eukaryota > Metazoa > Arthropoda > Arachnida > Ixodida > Ixodidae > Haemaphysalis > Haemaphysalis longicornis. Next base: position 158,248,021 of record CM023453.1, on the reverse strand, counting down.
GGATGACCGCCCCGGGGTGGTTATGGGGCCCCCTTTCGAGGAGGAGGTCGGCGGCCAGGTGCAGCGCTGCCAGCTCCGCCCGTGTGGAGGAAGTGGGGAAGGGCAGGCGGCAGCTCTGGCTGGCTCCCAGCTCAGGCACCACGCACGCAGCCGCCCCCTCGCACGTGCTGTGCTTGACGGAGCCGTCCGTGAAGAGATGCAGGTAGCTGCTCAGCTCGTCCTGCAGCAGGACGGCCGCCTCTTGGCGGATGGCCTGGGGTGGTGTGGTCCGCTTGTTGCGGACCCCGCGGAGGGTCGTGGTGATCTGCAGGGCCTCCCCGGTGTCTGGTTGTGGCGGCTCCAGACAGGGTCGGTTCGGAACCTCGATGCCCTCCTCGAAGATAGTGAGCAGCGCTCCCATGTGGCAACGGGGGGAGATGGGCGCGCGCTGCCTGGCTGCTGACATGGCACATACCCACGTGGGGGATTGGCCAGGAATCTCCTCGTCTTCTTTGGCAACGGGGGAAGATGGGCGCGCGCTGCCTGGCCGCTGACATGACACATACCCACGTGGGGGATCGGGCGTGAGAAGGGCTAATGCACCCGCTTAAAGGAGTACTGACACGAAATTTCAAACTGAGATCCGCTCTAGCAATCAAGTACAACGCAACACAAATAGGTGTCTGTGAATAAATGCATCTTTCTTTCTTTGTAGTTGTGTGTGTGTGTGTGATCTCTCTTTCGCGAACATTACCGAACCGCGCAAATTCAACTCTTGCATTCGCACTTTCACATTCTTCCCCTCGGGGAAATGCGGGAAAATTTTTCACGAACGCTTGGAAGATGGGCCAGTGACACCTTGGCAGGAATCCTCGCTTTTTTGTGGTGTGAGTTATCTACGAATTACCTCCCTCACCAGATGTCCCGACATTATGTGTTTTGATCAGGTATGACAACAACATATGTTTAGTAACAAAGATCATTTTTTTGTTCCAGTGTTTTTAGCGGCAATCCTCAGCTATTGGATAAAAATTGAGTCATCGATATGAAAACGGTCTCTGTAAATTAGTAAGTTCGTGGATAACTACCAACTTACTTATCTGAATGACCTCCTGGTGAGCCCCTCCCGTGGAACGTGGACTGCCCCTCACAATCTCATTGGGTTGTATTCATTAACCTCACAATCCCCGAATGTATTCGTGCGCAGAGCGCCATTCAAGGCTCCAGGATTCAAGAATTTTGTAGTACAGTTGTACACTATGGACAGTATTCACACAAGTCGAATTGGAAGTCAAATGACTTGTAGAAACCGAAGACGAAAATATCAGTGAACTCGTCGGCAACATCGGCGGAGTGATCGAAGTATCCATACTGCCTACCGACATCGAAGTGTGCCACCCAGTTCCGACTGGGGACCAGGAAAGACGGACGTTTAGGTGTTCAGTTTAAGAGACGGCAGAACGAGGAACATTGTCCTTGAAAGGGCGCGCACCCATCGCGTTGAGGGCAGTGAAATTGGTTATGTCGAACGAAAAAGAAATTTTTTTGAATCAAAGGAGCATCTTGTCCCGCTTTGAAGCGTGTTTTGCCCCTGGCTATTGGAATGAAGATGGAGAGGCAGTGGCGCTTTTTCTTGTTGCGGAACGGGAAAATATTTGCATGCAAGTCAGAAGGAAGCGGCTTAGTTCGCCTCTATCACGTTAAAGATCCCCAGATGGTCAAATTATACCGGAGCAATCCACTACGCGCGCCTCATCGCCTGCGTTTGCGTCGGCGCGTGTTAAACCCTACAATCAACCAATCAGTTCGCATGTATAAAGATCGTCATCTGAGCAAAGTCTGCTGATTTAGCGATTAGCGCCCGTTCTCCTTCTGCTTTTTTTTTCTTTTTTTGTCGGATGTGTTATCACGAATATTGTCACGAGGGTGACGAAGAAGGGCGCAGTAGGGTATGCGCAACTGTGGGCCCGATGAATGAAGAACGACGAGGAAGAGCTTTGCGTGGGGCGTGCATCCCTGGGCGAACGCTCGGCAACAGCTGCCTTGTAAATAATGTAAATAGGTCATCTCGTACTGTAAATAGATCGTGGCGTAATCCTCCATGGTTTCCACTCATTCTTTCTGCCGCCACGTGACATTTTGGTGGAGCTGCTGGGTCTCAATCCCCATCGCGGTCTCAGCCTCTCCCGGTCTCGTCCCCGAAGCCATGCTACACAGCATCTTGTATCCCGTCGGCCCCGCCCAGCCCCCGGTGAGACATGAACATGACCATCCCCAGCCTGTTTCCCTAGCCAATGACCCGCCGTGACCTTCCGACGCGACCAGCCGCGACCCAACGGACACGACGACCGCCGATCCCCGTGCCCAGTCCTCCGGCGGAGCTCCAAGGGCTTTGGCCGCTGCCTTCGACCCATCGGTGGGAAACGCTATTCAGGGGCGCAGCTCATCGAACCAATCGTAATCCGCGGCGGTCAGAACATTTCCCCGCTCTTCTCTCTCATTCGTATCCTCACCGCATCAGAACATTTCTTGTGATGTCGACCGGGCGACCGTCCTGGTCCCGTGACCGTGAGGGCCCGTGGGGACAAGCGCCTTTGCCCAAGCGTTCTCGTCTTCTTTTCTCCCTCGCTGATGGTGATAGCCGCGGCATTTTCTTCCCTGACTTGATGGTGATGAAATTGCGGCAATATTTTTTGAAAGAAAGAACGGAAAGTTTCTTTCATTCTTTGCATACAATACAATTTTACCATCTGGGCCCTTAGCCAAATCCGGCTGGTGCCCGGGCCAATGCAGTAAAGGCTTCATGAAATTGTAATTACACTTCATGAAATGAAGTGTAAAGGCTGCATGAATAGTATATTTTTTGCCATGTGAAATTTCAGTTGCACCCAAAGCACAGAGCGCCGTATCTCCTCTCAAATCAACGCCACGTATCGCTTCGCCTCAAAAAATAGAAATGACCATGTTTTTCACGTAATTTTAATTTCTGTGGGACATCATACCACTATCTGAAACCCCGTACCACTTAGTGACCTTGTTCATTTTAGATGGAATTTGAAGTGTAATGAATGAATTTTACATGAATAAATAGAAGTGTATTTCGCGGTGGTGTGGTCGCGGTACTCGTTGGAAAGCGTTTGCCACGTGAAGTTCTACAACAGTACAACATGTGGAACTCCGGACTACGACGTATTGTGCCTGAAAAATGGTAGCAACATTCACGCTGTCTCATACCGCCCACCTTCTGGTAATGTAACTGTATTACCAAAAAGTGTTAGCAGAACTGCTTGAATTTCCTCCCTTTCATCAGTACCGAATGCTCCTTGTTGGTAATTTATTATAAATTTTCTGGAAAATACCGCAAGTTCTTGGGAATTTATTAATAAAATTTGCTCGTCCGGATTCAAGAACGTCATTGCGACTTACCACGTGTGACAGAATCTGGTCAGTGAATTTGTGATTCTTTAATCGTTAGTGCAGGCACCAAGTTCATTCGGCTGGTACGAGTAATTGCGGCCTTAGCGATCACTTGTCTAATTTTATTTGTTATCGAGTAGCCTACTAGCCAAAAGAACCTTGCCAGCCTAAAGCTAAGGTTTAGATCGTTCTCAAGCAACACATGGATTCATTTCGAACGCGCATTATATACGAAGACAGATCATCCGTGTACGGTGAGACCGATGTAAAGCCTATTTACCAGTACAGTCTTTACATCTTTTTTAAAACATTACAATGCCCCTTTTCGATACATCAGCGCAGAATTTAAACAAAGATAAGGAAGCTTAGGTACGACCAGAACGTAGAAATGATCAAACCCAAGAGCTACTTTTTACAACGTTCTAAAATGTAAAAACAATTATGCCAGCAGCATCCTTTTTGTTATGTTTGAGAGCAACGAACTGTTAAAGTACGCAAAATCAATAATGAAGCTGTAGGACGTAAAAGTGAAAAAAAAACACATCGTTCTAACATAGTTGTAGACGGCCGCAAATTAAAAGGCGTTCCTTTGTGTGAATTGTTTAACGATCATATGGTTCCACCAGCAAAAAAACATTATATTATCCCCAACCTATTTGAAGAACAACGACACAATATCCATTAGTCCAACCAATGAGAATTGAGGTTATCGTACATTTATGGGCTTATAAAACAGCACTCCCGCGATCGCGAACACAAGTGGAAGGAGGATGATATGAGGTTGGCCGGAGCATAGACGAACCCGGGGATACATCTCAGGAGAGCGCGTTTACTCTTGCGTTTGCCGTCCATGCTAGCGTGGCCAGGTACCCAAACCAGGACAAAGAGATCAGACGGATAGCTGTTTAGAGTGTCAGTCGCTAGGTTAGAAGAAAATGGGTTGACGGTATGGCGTAAACAATTTCGGATGGCGGATTCCGAATATGTGAAGTTGTAGGGGTTTTCGGTCGAGGTTGTGAGAGCAGCATGCCCTATGGCCAAGAGCGATGGAGTGCTCTTCAAAGGAGTTGGCATCTCACGGGCAGAAAAAAAGGCGTTTGAGCAGATGTCATGTGTCAAGGGCACCCGCTGGGAGGGGATGCAATAAACCCCCAAAAAGGGAAAGAAAAGAATAAAGAAACAGAAATTTGAAGTGCCCCGTACGAGCGCACCAATGAGGCCACGCCAGCGCCTAAACCCCGAGGCATCATGGTCAAATATGGCAGCTCACTGGTCAGCCAAGTAGAGAAGGCCGCGATGTTGACCAGTGGCGCAATGACCATATGTGGACATGAAAAGGCACGGAGCCAATGAGAGGGCGACATGAGAGATCCCAGAGGGGTAAAAACGGATCGTACAAAACGAAGGGGGAGGCAGAACCGGAAGGCAAGAAACCAGGAGGTGCAGGATCCCGCGAGCTTTAAGGAACGAGACAGGCGGGCGGGACCAGGCCCGCACCCCTGTCTCGTTCTCCTTTCTGCTTACAATAAAGTTGTACTACTACTACGAGGCCAACGACTATGCCCACCACGCCTTGGCGGAGCGGGCTGACTTCGAATCGGCGGCGGCGGCATTCTAGGCGCACCACAAACCCGTGTCTCCATGGCCCCAGCGGCGGCGGGTCTCGCGCACCTGCGGCAAGGTCCACGCTCCGCCGACCCTGTCCGACCTTCGCTTCGACGGCCCCCGAAAGGCTACGTTAGTACCGAGACCTACCTAGTACCTCCAGCGACAGCGGCTACCAGGGCGTGGCCACCGAGGAAACGCATCGGGACGAGCGGAGCCCACGCCGTCCAAGGAACGACCCGCGCGCATCGAGCGACGGCTTCAACACGAGACGACGACGGCTGCCACCGAGTCGCGGCAACGCAAGGGTGCGATACGTCAGCGCGCACGACCGGGGCAGGCCAGTCCATTAGTGGCACTTGTCATGGGACAAGACTAAAAAGTAGTTTGTGGTAAAGACTTGGTCTAGGACTGTTTTGTTGCTTATTGATGAGCGTATTTAGAGTCTGTACGACTGTATTGTAGAGATTTTAAAATGTTGATTTTGAATTATATTTTGGGATTTTTATTGAAGATCTGAATGTTTCATTGATTTTTTAAGTGTTTGCTTGATCTTTCGTGTGCAATAAATGTGTGTTGTGTTAAACATGTCAACGGCTTTTCGTGAGTCCATCTGTGTTTCCTGGTCAAGACAATTTCATCATCCCGTCACGTGACAATGAAAATAATTGGAAAGCCTGCTAGGATAGATTATTCCTCACCAGGATATTTTCTAGGCCCGGTCACGTGTCTTAAGAGCTCGAAGAATTGATTTGGGAAGGGTGTTGATGTTCGTTTAAACGCAGAGTTTGAACAAAGAGCAGGTTTTCCAATTCATAGATGAAGAGAGTCACAGAGTGCGTGATAGATTGGATGCAGATATAGATGAATTGCCAGGGAAGATAGAACTGGAGAAACCGAGGCAGCGCCTCGTTGAAAAAATGGCCACGTATCTGCTCCTTTCGTTGCAAATGTCGTCACAAGACGCTAGTCTTGTAGACGTTTGCCAAGGAAATGCCCCACTTTGCTTTCCCGCTCACCTCTCATGCTGTTTTCGTACCGTCGCGCTTATCCCAAGGTAAACACACTAAAGGTTTGCGCAAGGCGATTTGAATTTACCGCGTTCCACTGCTACAGGCCGGGTTCCTCGATGCCAGCGCTGCACTACGGCTTAGACGCGCGTGAATGGAGGCGGCCCCGACTAGAAGGTTTATAGAACCACGTTGCCCGTGCTCCACGTGCGTTCCAAGCAGAACGCGGAACCTAGCTAGTGGAACCTTTCGTTGCTGTTTCCGCGTGATTTTTCATATGCCGCCAGGAGGCGGCGGTTTTCTGCAGTTGATTGTAGATATATCAATTGTTACCGAAAAAAACAAGCATCTATGAATTTTTAATAAAGGAACACTGTAAATATAACCTTGCTGTACTTATTTCCTGTCGTATATTTGCGTAATGTTTTGTTCTTGTTCAACAAAGTTGACAAGTATGAACATATAAACCGGGCTTAGACATTTACATTTGGCAGTGAGAAATAACACTATTGAGCAATATCAATTTTACTTTGGCCGGGTGGCTAAATCGAGTTACGGACAGACAGATGGACTGACAGACAGACAGACAGACAAAGACCGACAGACATACAGACAGACCAAAATTTCTGGGTTTAAGTAGCCCAAGAAAGACTATCGTCTTTAATAGTTCCTACGAACAAGGAGGGATCGTTTAATCTGCGCACGTGAGAGTAATGGCACGCGCCTAGAAAGGGCGGTGGTTGCCAAAGCAAAGTAACAAAAGAAAAAGGGTTCTCGCGAGAGAGCGCGCATGAAGGACGCAAAGAGAGCGGTGAACCTGCCGCCCATGAGACCGAAGGCACGTTGTCCACCGAGAACGACGATTCACGTGAGATAGAAAGCAGGTCGCAGATGACGATGAGGGCGCGAGTAAAAACTAACATAAAGAAAGCAATTATTTCTCTAGACAGCTCGTTGAGGTGAAAGGAGCGTTCGAAGCGCGAGGCGATGAATCGGCCTTATGCTTATGTGGCGCGGTGGCAGGCCAGACGCTTAGACATGAGCGAGCGGACAACACGGCAGGCGAGCACAGTTTGCTGCCGCCTAGTACCGCTGGTGGCCCACTTGGTTTGACGGTCTGTGAAAGTTTAGTAATTGAGACTGAGGTACCTGATGCTCCGTGCACGGGTAGCAATTGTCCGTTGAAAATGCCTACGGGTAGGGAGAGTAGCCTCATCACCGAAAAGGCAAGTACAAATCTTTCGACAGTGAAGGGGCAGCTGAGCGTCTGAGGTTGCGAAAGGTGTTTCCAGTGCGCTGCCGAGTACCGGGATTTCAGACCAACTAGGAGAGTAGCCTCAGACCGAGATTGGTGATGATGATAAAGAGATATGAGTAGAGAGGTTTGAGAGGAAGACAGTGCAGGGGCGAGTGATCTCAGGCGAAAGGTCGTAGCGAGCTGCGGATAAGTAAGCGCAGGGACAGTGCTGTAGGGAAAATACTCCAGATAATAAAAAAAGCTCTGCGGGAATGCAGAGTCATCCAGGATAGCCCAGTGCAAAATACAAGAGGAATTCCAGATTGAGAGGCGGTCTGTTTACAAAAGATTCCCAGTCAAGCACAGTGGTTGCTGAAGGAGCAGACGGCGTGCAAAGATGAGACAGGTTGAGTAAAACGCCCACAGTGAGCGCGGAAACGCCAGGTAGCTCGGGGCAGAGAAGAGGTGATGCGCTAAGAGGCTTGCGAGCTAGAAGGAGACAAAGAAATGCGCTCTGTGGCATAGTAGGCGGTGACCTTGCAAGACTTTGTGGCCTAAAGCACACATTCAGCCAGGTTACGTGCCGCCGGCAAACCAGCGGGGTGACAAAAGTTGTTTGTCTGAACCGAGACAAGAGTGTAGGAAAGGGTGTTGAATGGAAGAGGCGGAAGAAGGGGAAGATGAAACCATAGGTCAACAAACCTGATAGAAACACAGATTTGACTTAAAAGCGAAGAGTAACCATGATAGTGACGAACAAGTTGTGTGTTGTGGTAGACCGTAAATATTGGAGTATAGTTAAAAGACAAATTGGGTGTAAGTGTATAAATGGGGATATGAATGCTTAGAGACCAAGTTTGGATTGATAAATAGTGGTGTCGAATATGAGATCGTTGTTGTCTCTGATTTGATGATGTGCTCGACTAGATTGTATGAGTATGGTGGTGTAAGTGTATGAAGTGTAGGAATAAATGAGGAAAGCCGAGTGGAAAGGCGAGGTTATAGTAATAATAATATGTTATTCACACTTCAAAATACAGAACATTATCCAGTCAGCATAAGCCGCATGGCGTGTGTGCCCCGCTGGGCAGTCACAGGAGTGCGCGAATTGGGACACAACGGGAATGGAAACCTCAAGGAGCCCAACAATCGCAAGGAAAATATCTCGAGCAATGCTATGCCCAGAGAAGAAAATAAAAACGCCAAGGTACTTTTTACCTACATACATAGGAAGGGCATTTAACCGTCAGTCGCCCTTCAAATTGTTTCAATGGTTTTTAGGTGCATCCAAAACGCGCAATGCATTCATTCAATGTCTGCAATAAATTAAACAAAAACGTTTTTACCTGATTCATATTATTATTAACTGACTCGGTTTTAATTCGGTTCAATAAATGTGGGACATAAAAGGCACGGTTTTTTTTACCGTAATAAGTGTACACTCGTGTAAATACAAACTTTTCAACATTTCTCAAAGGCCTAGCTTTAACATTCACAACGTTGAATACATTCTGATAAAAGTGCTTGCACAAAGCATCATACATAAATTGCTTTTGAACAGGTAAAACATGAAATTGTTTCATAACATCTGCATTGGTTCACCATGTGCTTTGTACTATAAGGAGTTTGTAGGCAATTTTATGGAGGATGGTGTTCAGAATATTGAGCTTATAAGATGATGCAAGACCGTATATTGTAATTCCGTATTTCATAATGGACTCTCGTAAACTTTTATATACAAGCTTTTTAACTGAAGTGTTGCAAATAGAGCGCAGCGCATACAAGGAAGTGCACACTGCTCTAAGACGTTGGGCAACGTATTCAATGTGAAGGCTCCAATTATGTGTGTCGTCAAAATATAACCCCAAGTGTTTTACGTTATGTTGAAGTCTTAGCACGGAACAAGAACAGTTATTGCATTTACTGCCGTGTAGGTGTAATGGGTTGGAATGGTCCATCACTATGAACTTAAAATTAACGCCAGTAAAACTAAGGCTGTCAAATTTAGGGCTAAGAACAATGCAACAAAGGTTGAAATTATATTAAAATTTGGCGAACGCCTGTTGAAATAATTGACAAACATAAAATACCAAGTAACCAGGTGTTACCTTTTCTGAAGACCTCACATTGGCGCCTCACGTTGGAATGCTCATTGGATCTCTGTAATTGGGCATCTGGTGCGATATCGCGATGTCGCCATTTTCTCCGAGAGGATATCAAGCTAAAAGTTTGCTACGCACCATTTGCGACCAACATTAACTACTGCCACCTAGTTTGGAGAACAGCTGTGATGCGTAACCTAGATTTATATTCCGCCTTTTTATGATTTCCGTGTACCTAATTCTTTTTTTTTCTAATGCAAAAATTCAGAAACTTTATTAGAACAACATTACGTATTCCTCTTCAAATAAGGGACTCTCCCACACTCAGCGGTGACAGCTGGCTCGCTCCCCTTCGGCGGAGCGGGTATTGTCTACAGTCCCTGTAATATTCATTGCCCTCCGTCTTTAACAAATTTCCAAAGGTTGGTATCGACTACAGCAAAGTGCGAAGACAATCTGAGTAAATATTTTGTGGCCAGATAGGTATTTGTCGGCAGCGTATATCATTGACGTCTTGTGCATACAAACTTCTGATATCATTCGCACACGAAAAGCGTACTGGTTTAGAGGGACCCTGCAACACTCTTTGAGCCGTGCAAGTAAAACTGCGCGACGGTTAGATTACACTGCCAGGAAGACCCAAGCCAAATATTACAGGTGCACGTGAAGCGGTGAGCGCGCTAATCTGTGTGAAAGATACGGAAAAACCGACTGCGCTTCCTTCTATTCCCATCATTTTGCACGTCTTTTACGACGTCATTGAGCCATGGGTGGGTATTGGCTTTCGCTGGTGAGCTTCAGGATAATTTCTCGCATTTCCTGTGACGATCCGCCGTGGTTGGCGCTGTGTAACAAACTCTTCTATGCCTGAGCCTGTACGCACAGTTTTGACGTTTCTTTTCTGTTCTAAGCGCGCGTGGAGTGTGAGTGACGAACTTAATACTCCCCTTTCAACGCCAGACCACATGACAACAGACGTTTACTGCTCTGCTCCAAAAAAATTCCCGCGCCTTCCCGCGAGGGGAACACGAGTAAATGCAGAGCATTGGGGCCTCAGTACGGTTGAAGGCAGTGTTGCTTCCATCGCTTCTTCCGTGTGCTGGAGTAGCAGACACGAGTAAACGTGGCACGAGCGTCAACCAAGGAAGGAAGGAGCAACGCAGTGACTAAAGCACAAGCGACCGCTAGCCGCTTTATATTTGCAGCGCGCGCAGTAGAGGGAGAGCAGTACGGGGGGGAGAGCGGCATGCGCAAGCAGCGCGCGCCCTTCTACGCCCCACCGCGCTGCTATCACGCACCTGTTACGCCGAGAACCGCGACGGAGCGAACGGGCTGACTACGACGCATGCGCGCGCCAGCTGCTGTTGCGGACGCGGAGCTGTGGAGACCGTCCGACGCAGGAACAGCGAGGCTAAGAAATGCTCTGCATTTAAAACGCCCTGCCTGCCTGAGCGTACGCTTGCCAGCAGGCAGGCATGCCTGCTTTTTTGTGGCACCAAACCGGAAATCGACCCCTCCACGTTTCGGAGGAGGGCAATAACTCCCCGGCGGGTCATTTATCGAAAGACGCCGGAGAAGACACTGCGAGTTCGCCCCCTTCTCCCGGAGAGAGCGCGCAGCTTTCTTCGTGTTGTCCGTGGTCCAGTTGAGAGAAACAATTATGCGAGATTTCTTATCGCGCGTAGTTTCGGTGATAGTGAACGAATTTTCATAATTATTGCTGGAGGAGATTGCTGGGACAATAGACTTTACCTTAAAATACATTCCGAGTAGTCGATGGTAAGTGTTGCAGGGTTCCTTTAAGGCATGTCGGTGTGACTACATCAGTTAACGGATTTATTTTTTTAGCTTCTACAAACTGTCCAAACTAAATTTTTTTGTTTGCCTGAAGTCATATTGCAGCAGTGACTAAACATGTGTTTTGTGCACTTCTGTTGTTTTAGTGTTTGTTTTGGGTTTTTTTGTTTTTCGCACAGTAAAAATGTGACCTATCTCAGTTAATGCGTAGCTGGTTGTTATATTTCAAAATTGGGTTTGTTGTATCTTTGCGATTTACTGTTGTTACTGTTGTCTGTCTGTCATGAATAATATTATTTGGGAATATATGTAAGACTGCGTACACTTATAAATTTTTTTTGGTACGTGGGCGTTTATTTGCGTGTGTGTGCGTCTGTTTTTTACGTATATATTAGCATGTGTATGCTTTTGTCGCTGGCAAAAAGCTGCTGTTTATAAGTATGCCAGGCACCATAAAATGGTCGCAGACCGCTTTTATCACCTGTGTAGAAATGCAATAGAAATGCCTGTGTAGAAAATGCAATAAACAGACTTTACTTGATCCATCTTCCCCTACATTTGGCTTCCATTTGCCCTGTTGAGAACGTTAAATACTTAAGGGTCCTAACATATTCATTGAAAACGATTATTCACAGCAGACCCTCCAAAAGCGCAAGCTTCTTTGGGTGAGCGCTAAGGCGGATAAATCCCAAGGCAAAACAGCTTTTCTTATCCATGATAAGTTTATGCGTTGGCGACGACCTTTTCATCTGGAATGAAGCGAAAAATTAGAGGCGAAAAATTAGCCGTAAAACTACTACTCCGAAGCCCGCTGACGATTTGGTTAGCAATGCTCTGAACGCCTCCCCTGAGCAAGGTACGGCGTGACGGGTGTGTGACAACCGTTTTAGGCTTCTCAATATAAATGTCCGAAGTATTGTGAACAAGATAAATCAACTTGAAGCTGAACTTTTGACACGCAGCCCGCACACTTGCTGTTATCGCAGAAACCTGGCTTTACGGTGCTATACTTGATGAGGATGTCGTTCCACCCGCTTATAAAATATTTCCTAGGGACCGTGACACGAGAGGCGGGGGTGTTGTTGTCATTTTTAAACAAAATATTGATGTCATTCCCTTGACGCAATGTCCGGACTCTGAATGCCTGTACCTCAAGGTTACTCTTAATGGTCGTGTTTTTATTTGTATGCTGTTTGTAAACCTCCCGAGTCGAAACATTTTTCTTAAAAAAATTCGAAATGACATGAAAGGATTCAACCACCACAAACTGGTTATCGCGGGTGATTTTAACTTGCCGGGCATTGACTGGAAGCTTCCGTTCACATGCTGATTTTTCAAACCGACATTAGTTCACTTTTCGACAGATCCTCAATAACAACCTAGTTGAAGTAGTGCAACAGCCTACTCGGGTACCACTAACTTGTGTTCATTACTCGATCTTGTGTTTTTATCGTTCTAGGAATATCCGATCACGAAGTTGTGACGGTATCTTTTAGTTTAGATGGAAATACCTCTCAGGTTGTGCCTTCGCTCAAAACTGTTAAAGATTACTCTTATGCAAATGACAGAGCTGTAGTTGCATATCTTGAAATAAATCTTTTCGATTTTGGCCATGATGATATTACATTACTATGGGACAAGTTTTAAAATATCTGTTTTCACGGCATCGACAACATCATTCCTAGCAAAGCTAAAGAAACTGCGAAGTAACACAATGAATAACCAGGTCGATTATACATTTGAAACGAAAGAGTAAACGCCTATGTCGCAAATGCAAAACCTCGCCTAAGCTTACCGACATTCGCGCAGCTCTGTCAGATGCAATTAGGCATGCAAAAGGGCACTATTTTAACACTACTTTGACCAGCTTCATAAAAGAAAAATTCACATAAATTCTGAATTTTTATTGGTGCGCGGAAAAAAAGGGTTAGCCACATTTCGCATAATGGACACACCTCCTATCCGATCACAAAGTTATAGCAGACCACTTCAATAACTACTTCCCCAGCGTTTTTTTTTTCACATGTCCCTGCGATCAAAAAGAAGCACGCATTGGTTTCCTCCAGAGTGCCAAGTTATCTCCTATTCTGGTGTCCTGAACATGCTTCATAGGTTGAAAACAAAATCATCCCTGGTCCCAATGGCCTTCCTTCGACGTTATGGAGAAAAACTTGGCTAGTTTTCTAGTTCCTATATTCCACGCTTCGCTTAGATCACCTATTTGACTCCTCACTTCAAGGTAGCCCGTGTTGTAGCCGTTCATAAAAAGGGATCGTCTTATCATTCGCGAACTATCGGCCTATTTCAATAGTCTCTTCAGCCTGTAAACTTCTTAAACATATTGTAGCAACTTGCACTTGCATCTCTTATTTACTGCACAGCACAAATATTGATCCCTTTCCAACACGGACAGTCAATCAACTACCCACAGTAATTCACTCTCTCTGCTTCCACTCTAGATAAAGGCGGCCAGGTTGACGTCATTTTTCTTGATTTCAGTAAGGCCTTCGACTGCGTTCCACATGACAAACTAATTAATGAGCTACGTGTAATAGGGATTCCTCCTTTCTTTGTGGCATGGGTTTCTTCCTATCACACTAACCGTAAGCTGTATGTGAACTTTCATGACAACATTTCCGATGTCCTCCCAGTTACATCTGGTGTTCCACAGGGTAGCGTACTTGGGCCCCCACTTTTTTTATCTATGGTAATGATATTGGTGATGTCGTCGCTGAACCTGTACAAATACGTCTTTCGCCGATGATTGTATTCTGTTTAATAACACCCACTCTTTAGGTGACCAGAGAACCCTAACTCCTTTTCTTTAGGTGGCCAGACAACCCTAAATTCTTCTTTCGTGGTGCACGCAATGGCGTATGAGAACTAATACGAGAATCAGTTTATACTAGCTTTACCAATATAACTCCTCCTGGCAAGTTTTGCTGCATGATTTCCAACAATCCCTTAGCTGAGGTAAATGAATATAAGTATCTCGGTGTTACAGTTTCTAACAACTTAGTTGGAATACTCATATAAGGAACATTTGCGCTTCAGCGTTCCGTAAGTTATGTCAACTGAGGCATAAACTTAAAGATGCTCCCTGTCATGTTAAATACCTGGCCTGCACAACCCTCATAATACCTAAATTAGAATATGCTTGCACAGTTTGGTATCCCTACACTAAAGTTAACATTATAAATCTCGTGAAAATCCAAAGAAGAGCTGTACGTTTCATCATTTCAAAACAAAACCACCTTGATTCCGTATCCAACTAATGCACACGAATACATCCAAACTCTTAAACTAGGGCGCAAATTTCTTCGCTTGAAGTTTCTGCACAAACTGGTCAATAAAAAGCTGGGATTATATAGTAGTTTGTATGTTAATCCACTTTCAACCAGAACTCGTCACACCATGACAAATCTCTAACCCAATTTTTAGCTAAGACTATTTTCAGTTTTCACTTTTCGTTAGCTGTTTCTGCACTTTCTTCTGTTGAATCCCTCGAAGCAAATTTTTAGCCCACATGCCATTGTGCTGAGCTGATGCCTAGCCCTTCATAAATGCCTTGCTTTTTTTTATATATATATACCTTGTATTATTCCTTACACAATTGTGACGCAGTATTCTTGTACTTTTACGTTTGTTGTCCACTTCTGCTTGGGCTGTCAAGCCTGCAGTATTTAATAAAATAAATAAATAAATAAATAAATAAATAAATAAACCGGGCCTTTGGCCTCTTGTATAAAAAGATGTATATTTCATTGTCTTATAACAAAGGTAAAGGAGCGATACTAGAAAATTATAAATCTGGCCGACTTGACATTTTTGTGTGTGATAGAACTGTTTTTAGCATGTGTATGCGTCTGGTTATTTTATGTATATTGCCGCGAACCATACATTGGGTTTGTTTATTTGTGTTTTGCTTTTACCACCCGGCTGCGCCGGTCTGTGTTTATCTCTGCGCCAAGTGAAGCGCGTTGTTCCATTCTTTCTTTCTGTGCCGCATGTGTTACCTGTTGTGATAGGGAGAGCATTCCGGTCTAACGTGAACAGCCCAGAATAATCTTCTTGGATCTACTATGTTCTCGATGCGAATCGACGTTTCGAGAACCACGCGCGCCAAAAGATAAAAAGCCCGTACTGCGGACGCCGGGGCATTCGATTCGACGACACTCGCCTGTGCAAGTCACTTTGTTGACCGCTGCTTCGCCGCCTCCGTATTCTTTTGAGTTGTTAGGGGAGCACAAGTTCGCTCCAATAAACGTGTTTCTCATTCAAGACAACTGGATCGTCCTTGTCTTCGTGACATGTGGTGGAGGTGCTGGGTACGCACCCTTCATGCCCACTACAACCTCGGGAAGCCGCCAAGCCAGTCCAACAGAGCCAGCCTCCGCCTGCAAGATTTACCACCCGAGTTAGGTTTGATGCCAGAAGGGCCCAAGAAAAGGAACGCTGCAACCAACACCATGGTGCAAGAAACAACGTCGCCAATCGTCCTGCAGCAGCCCCGGGAACCGCCATCGTTCCGGGGAGCCCCCGCTGAAGACCCCGAAGAATGGTTGGAGAAGCTGGAGCGCGTCCGCATCTTCAACAGGTGGGACGACGAAGAAACTTTTCCGGCATGTCTTCTTTTGCTTAGAAGATGCTGCTCGAACTTGGTTCGAGAACCATGAGAGTTCTTTGACCGACTGGACTCACTTCAAAAGGGAGTTCTTGAAGACATTCACTACCGTTGTGAGAAAAGAGCGAGCTGCGCTTTTGCTTGAAACTCGGACACAACACCCCAACGCAGGGGTCGTGATCTTCGTTGAGGAGATGAAACAACTATTTCGCCGCGCGGACCCCGAAATGACGGAAAGAAAAGAAGTTACGCTTCTTGATGCGCGGTGTGAAGGAGGAGTGTTTGCTGGACTTGTCCGCAACCCGCCCAAAACCATCGCTGAATTCGCGATTGAGAAGGCTTTCGAAATGCGTGCTAAGCAGTATGACCGGAACTTTGTTGGCGCGGCCAGTGCGAACTACGTCGACAACATGCGGATTCTGGCTGATAGCCTACGCGAGACCATCCGCGCAGTAGTGAGAGAGGAGCTGCGGAAACTTTTCCCGACGACGCCGCAACCCCAAGTCACTTGCCTAACTGACGTGATCCGGGAAGAAGTCAAAACGCTTTGGGAACTTCTGTGGCATCCGAAGTACACTGCGAGCCCCAAGCTATGACGTACTCCGCGGCTGTTCACCGACCCCCGCCCTGCTCCAACACGTCGTCAAGAGGCACGTCGTCAAGAGGCCCCGCCCCTCCGCCGACCACTGTCGCCCGCCCGACCCCCGGTAGCACAAAACCCAACCCAGTCGCCGAGGAAGACTGACGTATGGCGAACACCGGATAATCGTCCTCTGTGCTACCACCTGCGCAGAGGCCGACGACATCTACCGTCGCTGCCCATACAAGGGTCTCGGAATACGTGGTTTCTCCCGTCGACGCACCCCGCCCCCGACCCGGCCAGCACCCATCTGAGATTTGAAGAATACCTGTCGAACATCAGGCGTGGACCAGCCCGTTTCAACCGTTCGCCGTCGCCCTACCCGTACCAGGTCGCCGGACCGCCGTAGCAGGGCTGACTTCGCACGTGGAAGGTCTCCCAGCCCACGCGGGGGAAACCAAAGGCGGCAACTTCTGGAGGTGAAGTTGCTCTACGGCGAAAAACTGGAAACCCTCCAACGACGCAAGGACGCGCTGAAGACAGTGATTCACGACATGCCCTCATCCCGACGACCCGACGTAACCCTGACGAGACCTCCCGAACACGACGACAGCTACACGGCGCGAGCGTACCCGACCTGACCGAGACGTCCGTTGAGAAGATGACGACAACGACGATGCACAGTGCCCGATCATCAACACGTACAAGCAGAGGTACGACGCCCCGACGAACCCGGAACTCGAGGAAGACTGCATCTGACGTCAGGGTGTCCATCGACGGCTTTGACGTAGTCGCCCTCGTAGACACGGGAGCTGACTATTCGGTAATGAGCGGACCATTTGCGTCTAAACTGAAGAAAGTTATGACCAGATGGGACGGTCCGCACATACGCACAGCAGGAGGCCACCTCGTGACGCCAAGTGGAACGTGCACATCGCGCGTCACCATGGACGGCACAACGTACCCTGCGGCGTTCGTCGTTCTGCCTAACTGCTCCCGCGACGTAATTCTCGGAATTGACTTTTTGACGGACAATTGCGCAATAATTGATCTGCAGACCAAGTCGATAACTTTTTCCTCCGATCACTCCAAGACGCCGCAGCCGAACCCCGATCACCGTGCTGCTGTCAGGATCGCCGACGATCACATCACCCTGCCACCCCCGCGCCAGCTTGATGATCGCCGTCTACTGTGAAGATGCTGCTTCTGACATCGACGCTATCGTAGAGAATGATCGAAGGTTGCTTCTCGACCGCGGTGTCTACGTCGCAAGAGGCAGTGCGCACTTTAAACAACGCCAATCTCACGTTTTGGTCAATAATTTCACCGAACAGTACCAGCATTTAAACAAGGGAGCTGCGATTGCATTCCTCGAAGAAACGCAAGAAGCAAGTGACATGATCGCAGTCGCCGACTTTGAACGCACACCCGAGAAACCTTCAAGCTCCCGCAGCCATTCGACTTGAATCCGGTGCTACCGCAAGAACAACGGAAAAAAATTATTGGCTTTGCTGCGTCGCTACAGCGAATATTTTTCGTCGTGCGCAAAACTACGTCAGACCCCTCTAGCGAAGCACCGAATAATAACTGAAGATGGAGCCCGACCTACCCGGCAGTCACCGTACCGCGTCTCTTCACACGAACGGAAGCCATCCGCACTCAAGTCGACGACATGCTGAGCGACGACATGATACAGCCATCGAAAAGCCCCTGGGCTGCGCCCGTCGTACTCGTAAAGAAAAAAGACGGCACATTAGGTTTTGCGTTGACTACCGGCGACTGAACAAAATCACGAAAACGGACGTGTACCCCCTCCCCCGAATCGACGACGCCCTCGACCACCTCTGCCACGCGAAGTACTTCTCATCAATAGACCTGAAGACCGGCTACTGGCAAATTGAAGTGGACGAGAGAGTCCGAGAGAAAGACTGCATTATAACCCCAGACGGCCTATACGAGTTCAAGGTGATGCCGTTTGGGCTGTGCACAGCACCAGCAACGTTTCAAAGAGTCATGGGCACTGTGCTAGCTGGCCTTAAGTGGCACACCTGCCTCGTATACCTCGACGACGTAGTGGTATCGCCCGGACTTTCGACGAACACCTCGAAAGGTTAGAGTCTGTACTCGAGGCCATTCGTGCGTCGGGGTTGACGCTGAAGCCTGAAAAGTGCCGTTTCGCATACGGGGAACTCAAGTTCTTGGCCCACGTCGTCAACGGCGCGGGAGTCCTACCTGACCCGGCAAAAACCTCAGCCATTGCGAACTTCCCAAGGCCGAAAGACAAGAAGGGCGTGCAAAGATTTCTCGGGCCGTGCGCATACTACCGGCGCTTCGTCGCAAACTTCGCACGCATTGCAGAGCACTCACGCGCTTGACGAAAGATAGCACCCCTTTCAGCTGGGAAAATGACCAAGAAAAAGCATTCTGCGAGCTGAAAAACGCCTGCAACGCCCACCCGTGCTCGCTCATTTCGACGAAAATGCCGAAACGGAAATGCACACAGACGCCAGTGATATAGGCTTGGGTGCCGTCCTTGTCCAAAAGCAAAGCGGCTGCGAAAGGGTAATCGCCTATGCCAGCCGTGGTCTGTCGAAGGAGGAGAAAAACTATTCTGCCTTTCAGAAATAGTGCCTGGCTATTATATGGGCGATTTCAAAATTTCGCCCATACGTGTATGGAAGGCCATTCAAGGTTGTAACAGACCCACCATGCGCTGGGTTGGCTCGCCAATTTGAAGGACCCCCTCTGCCCGTCTTGGGCGGTGGAGCGTGCGCCTGCAGGAGTTCGACGTTTAAAGTCGTTTATAAATCCGGCAGGAAACACTCCGACGCCGACTGCCTGTCCCGCGCACCCGTCGACCCACCACCACAAGACTGTGATGAAGACAGCGCGTTCTTCGGGATCGTGACGGAGAGCGACCTAGCCGCCCAGCAGCGTGCCGACCCCGCCTTACGCGTCATAATCGAGTACCTCGAGGGATGCAACGTTGCCGTTCCTAGGACCTTCAAACGCAGCTTACCAGCATTCAGCCTGAGAAACTCCGTCCTTGTGAAGAAGAATTTCAGCCCCGGAACAAGAACGAATTACCTTCTCGTCATGCCCGCGGACCTTCGTGGCGAAATTTTGGAAGCGTGCCACGACGACCCGTCTTCCGGACATCTGGGCACAGCCCGCACTATTGGAAAAAATCAAGGCGAAGTACTACTGGCCCGGCCTTACCTTTGACGTCACCCACTACGTCCGGAGCTGCCGTGACTGCCAGCGAAGAAAAACCGCCGCCGACAAGACCCGCCGGACTTCTGCAAACCGATCGCCGTCCCATCGAGACCATTTCAACAGATTGGAATGGACCTTTTAGGCCCGTTCCCTACGTCACGATCACAGAACAAGTGGATTGTTGTAGCGACAGACTACATGATGCGCTACGCCGAGACGGCCGCTCTTCCGTGGGGGACTGCACAAGAAGTGGCGAAGTTCTTTATAAGTTAAGTTTGTGCTGCGACATGGAGCTCCAGAAGTCCTAATAACAGAACCGCGGAACGGCATTTACTGCGGAGCTGATGCAAGGAGTATTACGCTACAGCAACACGGATCACCGAAGAACGACGGCGTACCACCCCCAAACGAACGGACTAACACAACGTCTGAACAAGACATCGCAGATATGCTGTCAATGTACGTTGACGTTGGACATAAGACTTGGGACGAAGTGCTCCCGTATGTCAAGTTTGCGTACAACACGGCTATCCAGGAGACGACGCAGCTGACGCCGTTCGAGCTTGTCTACGGTAGAAGGCCGACTACGATGCTCGACGCCATGCTTCCGCACGTAGAAGACGACGACCTCAACGCCGACGTCCACGGATATCTTCAACGTGCCGAGGAGGCCCGCCACCTCGCTCGAGTTAACGGACCAGCAGCTGGTGGATTCGGGCCGCTACAACCTCCGACGCCGAGACGCCGAGTACCAACCAGGGGATCGTGTGTGAGTTTGGACTCCCATCCGACGACGCGGACTCAGTGAGAAGCTCCTGCGGCGGTATTGCGGGCCCTACTAGATTCTACGACGTGTGGCCAACTTACCTACGAAGGGATCCCCGATGGTGACTCCGGCACATCACGACAACGCACGCGGCCTGAAGTCGTCCACGTGGTTCCCTTAAAACCTTTCTACGGACGATGACGAACTATTATTTTCATTTGTTCGGGCTGTCGCTTATGTTAGCGTCGGGTCGATGCACTCTTAGAGGGGGGGGTAATGCCGCGAACCATACATTGGGTTTTTTAATTTGTGTTTTGCTTTTACCGCCCGGCTGCGCCGGTCTGTGTTATCTCTGCGCCAATGGAAGCGCGTGTTCCATTCTTTCTTTCTGTGCTGCATGTGTTATCTGTTGTGATAGGGAGAGCATTCCGGTCTAACGTGAACAGCCCAGAATAATCTTCTTGGATCTACTATGTTCTCGATGCGAATCGACGTTCGAGAACCACGCGCGCCAAAAGATAAAAAGCCTGCAGTGCGGACGCCGAGGCATTCGATTCGACGACACTCGCCTGTGCAAGTCACTTTGTTGACCGCTGCTTCGTCGCCTCTGTATTCTTTTGAGTTGTTAGGCGAGCACAAGTTCGCTCTAATAAACGTGTTTCTCATTCACGACAACTGCATCGTCCTTGTCTTCGTGACAATATATTAGCATGTGTATGCTTTTGCCATTGGCAAACTGCAGCTATCTATATGGGCTGCCAATCGTACTGCTCGGGCAGCGCGTGGCAGCGCTTCAAGTGGTCATTGACCACTCTATCGCCTGTGGACCCCCAACACTCCAACGTTGCAAAATAAACTTGAAACCAAAAACTCTACCCAATGTGCTTATGTGAAAATCCAATGACACACTTTACTTGAACCATCTGCCCTTACCTTTGCTCCCATTTACCCTAAGTGGGCTTATGACCTCTTGTCTAAAACAATGCCGATTTTATTCTCTGATAAGAAACGTAAAAGAGCGGCACTAGAAAATTGGAGAATGTCTCACTGACTTGAAGGCAAGCACAACTCCGTGAATGAAGGACGTATCATGACGCGAGAGGATAGGTGGAGGCAGCTGTGAATCATATTTTATGGAAGATATGCGTGGCACCAAGCACTGCGGATCGGCCACTGGGCTGAGGGCACTCCTAAACTCAACTTTGGGGGGCCTTGTGAGAAAACAAAGCGGGGAGTAGAAAAGGTAATTACCGATGGCTTTTCCCACATAACATTCTTCGCCGCATCCATGCACCTCCTACCCTTCGATGTTTTTTCTACTGGGAATACATCCCAAGCACCGTTTCGCATCAATTGTCATGATTACAGCCGACAGTGAACATCCACACGACAGAAGATGGTCGCTCGGAACCAAACCTCTGCACAGTAGCTGCGGAGACATATCGAACACTACCGATGAGGTTGTCTGAAGATGTCCACTAGACCTTGTAATTAGGTTTTCTTCGTTTGCACTAAAGGCTGTTGTCCCTTTGCGGATGGGTGAACAGCCATCTGCAAAGCATCCGCCTCATGCAGTCGATGACCTGGGACTCTCTTGACTATGGATTTTGCAATGCTGTCGAAGTTCCGACGCGCATAACGTCGACGTCAACCTGCATAGATGCTTGCACCACCAATCCTGATAAGTGTAACATATATGCAGGAAACAATTGCCTGCGACGGTCAGCGATCATCTTCCAGTATTCACTTTTGTAAACCACGCTAGATGAGATGGCGTTTGCAGGCCACGCAATTTTAAGTACCGTCGCATTGATTCTAACACTTTGAGCAACTTTCCAAACGCGATTGCCGCCACTGACTGGGCGTATGTCTTATCTATGAGTGGACGCTGACAGAGCTTACGATGTGTTTTTATCTACAGTGAAAGCCACTTGTGATTCTTCCTGTTTTTGAGGCAAGCGAAAAAAAGCAAAAATAGAAAACCACGGGCAACAGCAAAAATAATCAATAAAATCAAATCAAGAGACAAGCTATTCGCAAGTTCGTAAAAACACGATATCCTGCGACACTACGCACGTATAAAAATACCGCAAACAGTTAAGCCGAGAATTACAGAGGGCGAAACTGGAGTATTTTAGCAATCTTTTCGATCGCTCCCTGAGCAACAACGCGCGAGATCAATGGGACAGATCAAATTGCTTGCTTAACTTCCGGCAACACAGCGTAACGGCTTTCATTGAAAAAGACCGAAGGTCCTTTTCGGAAAAGAGCTTTCCAACCAGTTTAATCGTTTTTTTATAGCTATCACACAATCGCTATGCCAGATAAAAATATTCATTATGCCTATATGGCACCAAGTGGCCAAGAAACATTATTTATGTTTCCAACTACTGAATTAGAACTTATTTCCGTGTTCTCAAATCTTCGATCGAGTAAATCTAAGGATAAGGATGTTTTCAAATTCAACCGCATGAATTTGTAATAGACTTATTTGCCCCAATCTGACATACATTTACCACCTCTGTTTAAGTACCGGTGTCTTCCCAAAACAAATGAGATGTGAAAAGGTTGTGGCAATGCATAAAAGTGGTTCTGCCTCTGACTTTTCCAATTGCAAACCGGTATGTATCCTACAAGTACTATCTAAAGCCCTATAAAAAGATTCATTGCAGATTGAGTAGTTTTTTATGCAAGTCTTCTGTTCTTTCCAATTTTCAGTATGGATTTAGAAAACAGCGATAAACTGAAATGGCATTAACTGAGCAAAAGGGGATTATTTTCGACGCTTTTTAAAGGAGCCATGAAGAGAAAACACAAGTTTGGTTCATTCGAAAGATTGCCTCGTTAGAACCATAACGACACCACTTATAACGCAAACTTCGCTCAAATAAGCTACATAAGTTAGGAAAAAAGGAAATGACCATGCGACCCCCACCAGCTCATTTTCCGCAACAGAACCTGTGATGTCACTTGGGAATGCTCTGCGATTGGCGGAGGGCCGGCAAAAGCAAACGCATGTTAGGCAGGGCTTACAGTTTGCATAGCGAGCTAAATGCCCGTGAAACATACTGCACATTCTTTTTATGACAAAGAACGGTGGAGTAAACGGTTGAAGGTCCGAACGAACACGCAAGCGTGTGCGCCAATGCATTCGAAACTAGCGCGGGCCGAGCTCGACATCTCCCCGTCGCGCAGACGAATTTTCGGGTTCGAGGCTCTTCGGGGCCAACGAACCGTTCCAGTACGCACAGCTGTGACCTTGCTTCGTATCGTAATCCCTTCACAGGAGGTTGGCCGTCATATCGCCAACCAGCAAAGGTAAAAATAGAAACGAGGGGAGTAAGAAACAGCAAGAAGCGACGAGATAGTGTCAGTCGTCGCGTAAGTTTCGAATGGTGTTGGCTTGCTGCTGTCGTTTCGAGCTCGTTTCCAGTTACAAACACTGAAAACTTCAGTTTGTTCGAGTACTTTACAATGAAATTTCGTTGCTGCGTTTTGAAATGCCCATGTAGTACGGGCAAATTGTCGAGGGAGTGCGACATCCCCGCCGGTGAGATCTCCTTTCATGTGCTACCCAACGACAAACCTAGGCGAAGAAAGTGGCTACGTTTTGTGAACATTGCAAACGGAGGAGAGAGAGCTAAAGGAAGTACGAGTGTGCTCGCTTCATTTCCGAGGAAGTGATTACGGCAGGGACCCTTACGTTAGCTCACTCCTGGGACATGCTGGCGCTCGTCGCCGACTTAGTCAAATCGCTCTGACCTTAGGGAAGAAAAATGCCGTAAACACCGCGCATTGACGCTCGTATCTTTCTGGTCGAAGCAGAGAGCTCGCGTGAACGGCTTTCCATACACGACAACCGGCCAACTGGCATAAGTGATACTGCTAACTGAAATTGAAACTATTATTAACCGTAATCAAAATACGGCACATACGTACCAAGTCTATATTCGCCCGTCGCGACGGGGCTGACGAGGCAGCGGAGCCGACGGCTGGGCGTTCGTCTGTTGTGGCTATCGCGGAATGGTCGCTTTCCCGTCCACCGCGTATCCCACAACTCTTGCCGCTCGTGCACTTAGAAGCATTGAGCGTTTTAGTGGTGTCAGGTTGTTAAATGCAAGCCAGAGCTCCTCGGCGAGAGTTTTGTTCTCCGGATCAGGCGATTCCATGACTAGGGGCTGCGGGTGCACTAGGTTTTACTAGTATTTTTAAAATGGCCGCCGTCTCGATCGACTCCCGCGTGTGGGTGCTATATGGAGTCGACATACTAAGTATCTGTTTCATGGACCGGCTCTATGACGCCATTGTAGACGTCACGGAATGTTCAATTTTAGCGGGAGATTTAAAATTTTGGCTTAAATTGCCTTATTTCTCAGTGAATAAAGCATCATTTGCTTCCGGGAAAGCGCTTGGGGTACTATGAAACACCTAATCTTTCGAATAAATCAAACTTTTGTTTTCTCTTCATGGCTCCTTTAAGACAAGCTCCTTGTGCAAGGGATATATGTTGAACTATCCGAGGCATTTGACTTCATCCACCACTCTCTACTATTTCAAAAACCTCAGTCATTAGGAAATTAGGGGAATCAGTCTTGCTGTAGTGTAGTCCTAGCTAAAGTACTGTAAGCAAGTTGTGTGTTTTAAGGAAACCGTGTCTGATGTCGAGCCAACCTTGCCTGTTGTACCACAGGCCAGAATTTAGGGCATTTCCTGTTTTGGTATATTTAAATGAACATTTTTCATAACACCTCTTCCGGTTCATTTATTAGCTTACGCTGATGATATCCCAATACTTGCCACAGGAAACACAACAGCCGAGTTATCGCAGTGTGGAAACGATTTTATGGATTATTTGCGTCGCTGGTGCAATAGAAACCGTCTTAAAGTTAATACGAATAAATAAAAAAATGTGATACACAGAACAAAGAATACGGTAGTAAATTGGTGATATTGAATTAGTTCTAGGTAATGACCGAATTGACAAAGTGTCCGGTGTGAAATGTCTTGGCGTTGCATTCTCCGAGACTGCTTAATTGGGACATACCTGTTGATAATGCTAGATCAAAAACTGAACAGACTAAACGGAATGTTATGACAACATAGGTTAACCGTTCCCAGTAAAGTTAAACTGCTAATTTATAATTCGTATATTTTACCTGTGATTACTTTGCCACATGGTTTAGGGAACGATGACACAGCAAATAAAAAATCGTCTAGAATCGCACAAAAACGAGCCCATAAGGTTGATAACTAATGTAACATCGAATGCTCATACCTATTGTCACTAGGTAAGGCATAGGAGTAGCGGCACTCATGCACGCAAGCATGTAACGGCGGCCACTTTGGTGTTCATAAGTGTTGGGACATTGCCTCTTCTACGGCTTCGCCGCTAACTTCCTGCCGGAGTGTTTCTTAACAACATTGCCGAAGATTACAGTAAAAAACGCTCTTCGTACTCACCTTCAGCTGCTGAAATGCTGCTACAACAAACACGCATTGCCTTTTGATTCGTGTTAGGAACAACGTTAGTGGAGCGCAGCCGAAGAGCAGGGACGGCGAGTTAAGTCTTCCATAGTTTAACGACTGAAAAATGTACAAGCAACAAAATTGCAGCGCCCATAAACCGTCGCAGTGTAAACAAGTGTCACATGATGCGAACTGACCAATGATCATGCCGGCGGCATGGAACAATGGGAGAAAAGAGTGCCGATACTCTTTAATTTTATCTAGTGACACTACTCATACTGAAGAATACTTCAGGCAGCCTAATATTGTTAGAGTGACTACCTTAAATATGTTTGAGGCTGATCTGCATTTACAAAACTGCTGTAGCAAGGAACAATAGCCTCATGCTAAAAATGTTTCTGTTAAGGCGCCATGAGCCTATCTATGATGTGGGTCACTCCATTTCATGGCCAATACTCCTAGGCCGTACCAAATATCATACACCATCTTTGTCGTGGAATTTGACAGTGTTTAAATATTCTCGAAGGTAATAATTTTTCTCTTAAATTGTTTTCTACGAGAACGTTCGTGGAACTGAGCAATGTTTCTGAGCCTCCGACCGAATAGGATAACCTATGCGAATATTTTTACAGTGCACTGTAAAGGACCTGCGTGAATTCCCCATTCATACATGTGTATATGTATGCGGGTGCGAATATATATTAGTGCATATGTGTGTGTATGTATATATATTTGTATATGGGTATATGCGATGTGGAATATAAATGAATGTCTACTTTGGCTAGACTACGTGCCCGCCCGACCGCCCGCCCGTCCGCCCGTCCCGTACGTCCGTCCTCCATCCATACATCCATCCATCCATCCATCCATCCATCCATCCATCCATCCATCCATCCATCCATCCATCCATCCATCCATCCATCCATCCATCCATCCATCCATCCATCTGTCTAAAACCAAAGCGGCCTGCGCTGCATACAATGTAATTTGTGTTGCGGACGGTCGCTTGAACTATTAGGCCGGTTATCTGCAAGAACCCGGGAAAAAACAATGCCAGCCGGGTTATCTGTTCGGCTTGATATTATTATAGGAATTTATATTTTTGCTTTCCTCTGCAGTTCGTGCTAACTCTCGGGAATAGAGTTATCCGAAGAAAGCCGGGTTTACACTGTACCAACAAGTGTGTCATGTGTCAAGGGCGGCCCTGGAGAGGGGATATATCAAAAACCGTCCGAGAGGAAAAAAAAAGAAAAACAAAACGAAAATTTGTAGTGCGCGCCAGGAACGCACCAATGAACGAAAGCCGCGCCTAACACCGAGGCCTCATGGCCAAATTTGGTAGCGAACTGGTTAGCCAATCAGAGAACGCCCCGCCGATGCAAGTGGCGTATTGTCCAAGTATGAAAACGATAACGCAAGGAGCTAATCAGAGTGTGCCGCCATCAAGCCCAGAGGGGCTAAGCGGGGGCGCACCAGGAGAAGAGAGGAGGCACGGAACCAGTAGCGGAAGAAGCACTATAAGAAGGAGCCAGCGGCACGCGGCGAGGCCACCGATGATGCCATTCGAGCATGGGCAGGAGCGGGCTGACTTCACATCGGCTTGCAGCGTCCTAGGCCTCTCCGCCAACTTGTGTCTTGATGGCCCCAGCGGCATCGGTTGGGCTCTAGCTTTTTAGCGTCCACGCTCCATCGACCTTCGCTTCGACGTTCATGAAGGGCTACGTTCGTGGCGAGATCTACCTGCGTAACCCCGAAGGAAGCGGCTACCAGGGGCAGCCACCGAGGAAACACGTCGGGACGCGCGGAGCCTACGTCGTCCAAGGATCGACTACGCGCATCGAACACCGGCATCAACAAGAGACATCGACGGCTACCATTAGGTCTCGGCAGCGTAAGGCTGCACGTCAGCTCCGGGCGACACCAGGGTAGGCCAGTCCATTAGCGACGGAGTTGTTGGACACAACAAGGGAATTGCGTCGTGAAAAGAGTTAGCTAGGACCATGTAATGAGTGTATTTGGACTAATTGTGTGGAACTGTTTGAGAGACGTTTGCGTTTTGATCTTAATTGCATTTTGAGTTTTTAGGTAGGGGTTTGAGTTTTAATCCGTTGTTTACAATTAATTGCATGGGTCGTTGGCGTTAAGGTTTTTCCAAGTGTGCATTAAATGTGTGCTTGGTTAAACCCGTCAGTGGATCTCCTGCGCCCATCTGTCTGGAGCTGGGCAAGACACCCTCACCATCCACAAAGTGACAATGTGTTAACAGAAAAAGTTATTACGGTTGAAATAATTTCTCGGGGAGCAGCATGTGCCCATGTGCGTAACGTTTTGGAGGGTATGGACGGGGCATTCAGGCATTACGGGATTTTGAACCGGACGCAGTAGGTAACGGCCCTCGCCGTACAGTACGCAGCTCTCAGTGCGAAAGGAAAGAGCACGCT
Organism: Haemaphysalis longicornis; assembly: GCA_013339765.2. Taxonomy (NCBI): domain Eukaryota; kingdom Metazoa; phylum Arthropoda; class Arachnida; order Ixodida; family Ixodidae; genus Haemaphysalis; species Haemaphysalis longicornis. The sequence continues at coordinate 158,219,781 of CM023453.1, read as the reverse complement.
GTGAAAAAAAAAGTGTTTGCAAACATTTGCCACCTGTGCGTTTTTTGCGACTGAGCTTTCAGAAAGCAAATGGGCCATGGGGACTGGAGTTGGCCTTAATAAACTCCCCAGAGAACTGTGCCCAATAATGCAATCATACTCACTTGATCATGGCATTGCGAACCCCCGTCTCCGAGTAATACAGAGGGCGTGATTTCTAGCACTTTTTATTACATTGTGCGCATGTTTGAAGAATCACACTCCTGTTGGATCGGTAAGTATCAATCACTCCCTAAAAAAAGAAGCTTCCAAGTTTAAAATTAGTGTAATTCAATTGCGTTGTGCTTTCCAGCTTCGTTTCCCCTAGGAATTTTTAATCACTTTTGTATTTTGTTAAGCACGATGAAATCTCCAGCACTGTGGCGAAATGCACTGGGAAACTCTTCACATTTGGCGTATCCTCGGGAAGCGCACGCGACGGGTGAGGGTCGAAGTCACGTAAGGCATCTGTTCCGTGCCGTAAGTGCAACTGAAGGAGAGCGCCACAACACGATAAACTTCCATCAACACGGCGATTAGGTCCTCGGATCCCGTGCTGGCTTTCCAACATACAGCAGAAGGCTTCACGAACAAAGAGCCGCTCCGTCCATTTCCCCGAGAACGGTAGCCTGCGCATAGGGTATAAAACATGGCAGCATAGTGGCGAGAGTTAGGAGCCCAAAAGAGGTATGACACTAGTTTTCTCTTGTAAAGATATAACGGCACCAACTTGGCCCAACTTGCGACCGTTCTGCTGAAAAATATCCTGGTTGCCGTCAACAGTTCTAAAAGACATTTATAAAGGATCTAGTCAGAGTAAACTAAACACCTCCGCGAGAATACTTCCAATGAGTTCTGAGCAGTTCTACACGAAGGGATCGCGTTAGCTCGTCTACTCGCCAGTATTCAGCACCTGCTTGTTGAGAGAGAGGTTTTTGGGCGCGCACGCTTGGTCTCTCTAGAAACTTTGCAAGCGATGCTCTAAGAAAGCCAACGGCACCGACTAAATAAGGAGCAACCTGTGAGGGCTTACAACCGTACTTGAAGAGCAAATCGGATCTCATATTACGACCGCTTTCATGAAAAAAACATTTTGGGTACTCCTCCAGAAGGCTGTTCACTTGTGCAAACCAGTATCCGCGACAAAGCTACATGTATCTTCCCTTATCATACTGCCTGTCTTGAGCGCGGTTTATTCTTGTAAATGCAGATCATTTCAGTAACTCACGATGTCACCCGCGTTGACGTCCGTACGTCCGTACGTCCGTAAAAAAATACTATCCGGCGCCCGGTTTCGATCCCTCCACCCTGCGGGTGGAACGCAATGTACATGGTGCTCTACCCACTGCGCCACAAAGCCGACACAGAACGGGACGCTACGAACGCGCCTTATATCGCTGACACATTCAAATTACTGCTGACGAGAGCTCTCTCGTCAGCAGTTGCCACATGTGAAACAACATTAACGTAACGCAAACTACTTAACGTCGTGCGCCCCCGGAAATGCTCTGCATTTGATCGTGCCCCTCGCGAGGGGGATGTTCACTGCGTCTTCTCTCGGTCGCGGGATCTGTGGTGCCATCTGGCGGAGGCGCGGCACAACTCGTAGCACTTTGAAAAGATGCGGCGCCAGCCAGCTGTGTGTGTGCGTGCCGCACTTGTACAAATGGCGAGTGCATTGGCTGTCCACAGAGGAAAGCATTCGTGCAAGTAAGCCGCTGCAGTCAGTCAGTCAGTCAGTCAGTCAGTCAGTCAGTCAGTTAGTTAGTTAGTTAGTTAACAACTCCGAAAGCATTTGCGTTTCTCGCTTTGTAAACAAAGCGAAACACGCAAGAATGACGAAATTTCCTTGACTCATTCAAACTACGTGAAGAAGCTGCTGATACAACGCATTCATATTTGTTATGCACACGCCATAAACCCGCTGCAGCCATTGGGAATTGAGTGCGAGTCAAGTGTTTGTCAGCATTTTATTTTTTTTTTTTGATGATATACAGACAGATTGATTTGCTCCGAGCCTTTACCCGAATGGAACGCGATATTGAGGGAACGCATTGCCGCCTGCTTGATTTCTATGTGAGGGTGCATACTGTCTGCACGTGTAGCAATGAAGTGGTGAAAGGGACAAACAACCGATTTATGTCGAACACACGGTCGCTAGTGCAGATGAGGAAGAGGAGGAGGAGGATAAACTTTATTGGGAGCATCGTAATGTGGTGTGGGGCCCTCATTCCAGGACTCCATTGGAGACCCCTGCCGCTACGGCCCTTTCCACCAGCCTAAGCTGGGAATCGAGATGTGGAGCTGGACAGCTCCTTTTCCCACTGCTCACGGCAAGGGTGCGCGATTCTTGGAATTTTGGGGTTTGCCGAACACTCCCATAGTGCAGATGAGAGATGCTATTGTATACAGTTAGGAACACGTAAACAATTTCATATGAGTCCACAACGAGTAATTTTAGTGTGGAACCAAGAGTAGTGAAAATTGGGCACTTGAAACCTGGTGAAGATCAGTGCCTAAACTGGTCAGTTACAACGCGGTGCATCACGCAACTTAAATTGTTTTGCAAGCTCAAACTTTAGCGAAGGGCACCCAAAATAAACAACATTGTTATGGTAAGCTCCGGCATGTCCGACATTTCCATAGTTTTGGACGCACCGTTAGAGCCCTCTACCGAAGTGAAATCGAAATCTGTTATGTTGACGGGCTCAGGAGTAAAATGTTCCATACAAAACTTTATAAGTAGGCTACTTGTCACTGTTTTAGCTTGAATAACGTTCAGAAGAGTATATGTATTGGTATTGTTGTGCGCATGTAAACGCAATTGGGATTGTGATTCGGTGTCATAGTTTCCAGCATTCTTTTTTGGCGGTCTCCTTCATGCCGGGAGGCTGGCAGATCTAACAATCCCGCTTTCGGATGTTGTAAGACATTATCAGCAGAAATGTTTCATTCAAAACAGTTTCAGAGATGCCATTTTGCAGAGGGTAGAGAACATGGACTCAATAAAAATCGGATGGCGGTCTCTAAGCTACTAACACTTAAAGGAGCCATGAAGAGAAAACACAAGTTTGGTTCATTCAAAAGATTGTCTCGTTAGAATCATACTGACAACCACTTTTAACGTAACTTCGCTCAAATAAGCTACATAAGTAGGAAAAACGGGAATGGTCATGCGACCCACCAGCTCATTTCCCGCAACAGAACCTATGTCGTCACATGAGCTAAGCTCTGGCGATTGGCGGAGGCTGGCAGAAGCAGACGCAAATTAGGTAGAACTTACAAACTAGACGAACGAGTGATTTGCGCTTAAATTTAGGGCGCATTCTTTACAAAGCAATAAGAATGATGGGACAAACAGTGGAAGTTACGAAAGCACATGTAACATAGAAGTACTGATGCTTTCTGCTGTTCGTACTGCGCACAGCATGCTTGGTTTAGCTGCACATCACTACGGGGCTTGGGGTTGTCTCAGACGACACTGGCCGATTGACGCAAGCAACGGTGTCTTACGTGACCCCATTTGTCGAGCGAGCACTGTTTCAGGGAACGAATATTTTCTCCCAGAACAAAAACAAGCCAGGTTAAATGCGGGCAAAAACAAACCAAACGCTTGCCACGGTATGGTGGCGCCATCTAGTTACGGAACGTAAAGAAACGCTGGAACAAATCAACACCGCTGCACAGGGGTGGAGACAACCTTTGAACGGTCCCGTGCCGCCGCAATTGGGCCAACGGGCTCAAACGCGTTATTCTTTTCGTTTCCCACGAGACCTAGCAACGCGAAACAGACAATATGATTCAAACTTCTTCAGTAAACTGCGTTGCGGCGATAGTTTTAAGCGCGGTTTTGACACAATGACTTGCTTCAGCGGCGAGCGAGCAACCGAAAATGGCGGCGCCAGCGTATACGTTTCTCTACCCTGTACGGAGGCGTGCAGAGCGGTCGGTTCCAGTCATGGAGGAAAGAAAAGGTTCCAGTGATGTCACTTGGGACCACGAAAACGCACGATTGAGCGGGAAAATCAAAATTTTACCCTAAATTGTTTCATTCTCAGTGAATAAAGCACCGTTTGTATCTGGACAAGCGCTGGGGGCACTATAAACACGAAATCTTCGAATAAAACCAACTTGCATTTTCTCTTCATGGCTCCTTTAAGACAGCGCAAAACAGTGCCCCCCTGTGGAGGCGGTTGGGAAGCGATGCTTTATACAGCACTTACCACGGGTGACTATGACCTGCTTGCGTTAATATTCACACGCTGCACTGCGCGTGTAACATGTTCTTTATTATTTCCCTTCACCACGACGTTCAGAACAGCTTTATGAACGGTGCGATACACTCTCAGACTACGTTTTCACCGCAGTTAAATTCATCGTGAGCGTTAAGTCAAGGCAAGTTCCATGGATGGTAGTCCGTTGTTTGGCATCGGTGTTGCACAAGAGTCCAAGCTCTTCGAAGACGAAATGGACAAACCACTGGCGTGCACACGGCCGGCACACACGCCGTGGGCGGAGCGCCCAGCCGCGCGAGAGGTCACGTGTCGCTATAACGTGACATTCAGCGAGAACGCAGGGGCTAAACCCGCAACTGTGCTCTGTGAGGGCACCGTCTGTCTCCGTTTTCCCCGCGTGTGCTCGTGGCTCAATTGGTAAGACAACAAGCTCTGGCTGCGTTTCTCTATCCGTTGTATGTTCCATTCTTAGCGGTCAATGTAATTTCTTTTTGTATGTTCGTGGGGGTTTTCTTTTGACGTCGACGGTCGCAAAAGAACCTTTGGCTGGTAGACGTAGAAAGCTTCAGTTGAAAGCCCATGTACATGTTTTTTGCTTCATGTGGTTGGTTTACGAAAACATTCCGAACTCATTTCCTGGTTAGCTGCGATACCAGCCTGACTGGGCGAGGAGGTGCAGGGTGTGTCAGATGAGGACAACTGAAATGGATGCTAGGAGATGGAGCATATTGCAGCAACTGCAGTGGAGGGATGTTGCAGTGAGTGAAGATGTCCTGCTCCAAGCATGCAAGTGATCACTTACTTGGAACAGTCGAGCAGGCAACTAGGATATCGGCGTCAGCGGGTGCCCGGGGTAGTAGTGTATGGCGGGCTCGTATGCCTACGATATGTTGCACCTCCTGAACACGGCTTCCACTGAAGGCCTTTAGGACATGATGGAAGAAAAGACAACAAACGAAGGTTCAAACTTGGCCTTATTCGCGTGAGGAATATTAAATACAAAGCAAACAAAATAATGGGCACCGAGGTTATTTCGGCTTTCTCTTAAGGCCGCAAGCCGAGCAGTGCAAGAACGAGGGGCTCCAGCTGCCACAAACATAGATGACGTCATGGCCACAAAACTGCACTGACCTCATACTGAGCTGAATGTACAATTTATTAAGCCTCGGGCGTAAAGAGAAAGTCTCGTAAAAGAAAATAAAATAACTGAAATGAAGAATGCAGCACGGTAAGACTTATCTATATGTTCACCTAATGTGTGAAAAGTGTGCGCGCTAGAACCAGCTTCTCTAAATATTTCGGCCGCGCATTTTGTCACTTCTCTGATAATGTCCCGAAACGAAGGACAGTCTTCTGCGGCCTCTACATTTAAACTTTTCTTTTCTCTCGCGGGTTACCTGGTGACGCTCTCCCTCTCCCGTTTCGCTCTTCCTACGACAAGTAAGGTCGAGATATGTTAAGGTAATTCAATTTATATTCAATTATCGCGTGTTCCACTGCTTGCGTGCCACCAAGTGGAATCAGTAGCTTAGTCCGAAATACTTTTAGGGGGGTATCGTACCCTGTCAGTAAAAAAATAAAGATAGTCTGCTCCCGAACGATATTTTATTTTTCGTTTTCCTACCTTGTTCTCTTTTACATTTAAACTTACCCTCTCAGTACTGAATTACAGAAAATGGTCGTAAGAAATTCAAAGTCATATCGCACAAACGGACCGGACTGAAAGAACCAGACATCATCCGACTCATTCAAGCCGTGCTTATCAGCCGTGTTGTACGGTACGCCTTACCTGTCCCTCAAGCCAGACGAACGGCGAAAGCTAAATATTCTTATCCGACAAACATACAAGACGGCCCTCGGACTTCCTACATGCACATCGAACGCCAAGCTGTTGCAACTGGGCTTACACAACACCTGGGAAGAGCTCTGTGAGGCGCAACGCACTTCACAACTCCAACGGCTCCAACTCGACTAATGCTGGACGTGCGACCCTAGTGCGCCTTGGATATCCACCGCCTCCGATCTCCAGATGCAGAATACGTGTTTCCACTGTCTATCCGCGTTATCCGCGTTAACACATCCGCGTTACCCCAATTCCTAGAAATATGCATCCTACTTATCACATTGGAAGACGAAGGGCCCGCGCCAACTATCTTCAGGCACAATTTCAAAATCAAAAGGAGGTGCTGTACACAGATGCCTCTCCCTACGTCACCAAAAACGCCTATGCGATTTCAGTTGTAAATAATACACTTCAGACCGTAGCCACAGCCACTGTCCTCACACACCGCCATTGCAGAGGAAGCAGCAATAGCCGTGGCAGCCACCACAACACAGAGCGACTACGTTACGATACTGACCGATTCTCAAGGGGCTTGCCGCAACTTCCTGCGAGGCACTCTCTCCCCAGCAACCCTAAATATTCTCAAAACCAAAACTCACCTACATGACCTCTGCATTATCTGGGCACCAAGTCATTCAGGCATAGGCGGCAATGAAGCGGCACATACCGCGGCTCGAGAAGCAGTACACCGGGCCATTGCGGACAGCCACAACCCTATGCCAACCACCCCCACTAACTATACGCCCCACCCCTGCTAACATACCACGACATCCTCTCTCACTACAGACTATCCCGCCAACAGTTTCCTCCCCCACATAAGCAACTGACCAAAGAGGAAGGAGTTATACTTCGCCAGCTCCAAACTAACACCTTTCCCCACAACACGCTCTGGCACAAAATATTCCCCACCCAATTCTCCCCTCAGTGCATCTTCTGCCCCACATCAGGAACACTATACCACATAGTGTGGGAATGCCCGAACATCCCAGACCTCCCTCCCAATCCCAACCCTGCCCCTTCACAGTGGGTGGCGGCGCTGACCAGATCCGACACCTGCTCCCAGCTTCGGCTAATGAATAGGGCCTGGAAGGCCGGCTACAGCCAGGGAGTCCTGGACTGAGGACACCCCTCACTGGTCCGGAGTGACTGCACTCAACGGATGGGACAAATAAAGTTTTTTCATCCTCCTCCGCCTCCTAACGTGAAGCTCTCATAAACCTAGTACATTAGAAAATAAAAAGAAAATACAAAGCTACGTTCGAGTATTATGATTTTATTGTATGATTCCAAGTGGAATCACTTAAACACAGTGGGTGTGAAATATGTCACCAACTACACACAGTCCACGGTGCGCTTATTTGTTTGTGGAAGTCCTTGAAACCGTTTTTTTCCTTGTTCAGGCGGAAGTGCATTTGGCATTCAGGCAGAGAATGCAGGAGTGAGACGTAACACAGAGCTTGACCCTTCGTTTTTTGTCCGCGTGAATGGGCTAATGGCCCATCATGTCAAGATGCCATCTTGACTGGTCGTGATTGAAGTGGTGCTCTTCTGGAAGGGAGGAGGACGAAGAAAGAAGCGTCATTTTATGATACGATAAAAGAGATGCCCTGTGGCCCTCCGCACCGGTGCAGTCCCTATTCCGGGAACCCCCATTGGCAAAGGCCGCCGCTCTCACGTTGAGCTAGAACCTTTTGAGACTCCAGCCCCTAGCAATTGAGCAGGGCTGCCTCCCATGCCTCTCTGGTAGGGGAAGGGTTGGGGGATAACGCAGGGTTGCTCTGGCATGCCCACACCATGTGGAAGGTGTCGGAAACCTCCCCACAGTGCAGACACCGCCCATCTGTTTTAGGGTCCAAATGCTTTGCTACTGCAGCAGATAAATGTGTTCGTCTGCAGGCGCCGCGTATTAGCTCAAACGACCTTGCTCAGACCCTTTGCAGGGGCTGGGTAAAGCCGGCGGTTATCGCAGTAATGTTTTACGATTTCTCTAAACCGCAGAAGTTGTTTGCTAATCTCCGAGCCGGGAGAGCATGGGTGAGGCGCCCGGTGGGTAAGCGCTCGGGCAGCCGCGTGCGTGGCCTCGTTACGTCTCAGACCCTGATGCCCGGAGACCACGGACCACATCACTCGTTTTAAAATACTGTAGGCCAACGGTGGTGCCATGCCCGCTAAATAGCTTTCACAGGCTCGGCGAGAGTCGGTGATTATTGTACTTGACATTGGGTCCTAGGCGGCGAGCGCTATGGCCATCACCTCGGCTTGCGTGGACTTAGAAGCCCGGTAGGAGAAGCCAATCGATTTGCTGGTCCCTGTGAATTGCAGCGGCAGTGAAGAACCCCAGAGGCGACGGTCCTGCCACATCAACGTAGAACACACCTCGCCTATTTCCGTATCTCCTTTCCAGGGTCCTGGCGCGTGCTTCCCTTCCTGCTAACGTGAGTGTGATTTTCCTTGTTACGCGGAAGTGGATGCACCCCGAGCCTGTGCCGCCACAACTCTGGGAGTTTGCACGTCTCCTCTGTTGTGCAATCGTGTTTGATTTGGAGGCGATCAAGCAAGTGGCGCCCCGACGCCGTGTGCGCGAACCTCGTGTACTGATTTGTGAGATGGCCTCCTTCAGCTCTTGGTACGAATTGAGCACTCCCAGCGCCGATAACCTGGTGTTGGATGTAGCCACCAGGAAGTTTTGTGGCCTTCTTAATGATGACGTCAATGCGATTCTCGTGTTGTTTGGTCGTACGTAGGTAGGGTACGGAGAAGAGGATTCTACTAGTTACAAAGGCATGGGCGAGCCGGAGCGCGTTCCTGCCCCGTAGCCCACAGCACTTGGTATATGCGCCTTGTATCATCTGTCCGACCTGTTAACCTGTTCGCTTCAGTTTGGCAATGGTGTCTCTGGGCTAAGTTTGTTGTGAATAAGTAGACCGAGGATCCTGATTTCTTCCACTTCTCTGATAGGACCCACCTGTTAAAAACGGAGATGTACAGCCATGTGTTGTCTTTAGGATTGAGTTTAATGTGCAAAAGTTCTGATTTTGTTATTGGCACATTGGAGGCCGCAGTCACTAGCAGAGCTTTCGACAATGCTGGCAGCCCTTTGATAGCGGTCCTCCATTTCCCCAAGGCTGCCTTCTGTGCTCCAGATTGTAATGTCATCGGCGTAAAGGCATGGTGTATGCCCTCTATCCCGAACTAATTTGTGCGGCAGCTGCATCATAGCGACGTTAAAGAGTAGCAGCGACGAGACCGCTCCTTGTGGAGTCACCCTTGTACCCATGTAATATGGACCGTACCCTCATGTTTAATCCAAAGGAATGCTTGACGTTGGAAGGAAATCTCTAACGTACGCGAAGGCTTTCCGACCCATATTCGTTGTGCTTAAGTTTCTAGTATGCTGCTGTTCCGGACGTTGTCAAATGCCCCCTTGAGATCTAGGGCAAGGATGGCTTTATCGTTTTGTCGCATTGTAGTTGGACGAATTACGTTGCGGTGTAGCTGGAGAAGGACGTCCTGTGCTGACATATGTGGGCGGAACCCGAACCTAGTGTCTGCAAAGAGGCCCGTGGACTTAATGTGTCGAGAGATATGATCCCGGACCATCGCCTCCATGAGCTTACCAGCTGCATGAGGTGAGCGAAATTGGCCTCAGAATATGAATATTAACAATTTTCCTGATTTGAGTATAAAAGTGACCAAGGAGGTCTTCCATTCTGGGGGAGTGGACGGCCTTCCCAGATTTGATTTATGGAATCTAACATTTTGACGTAGGCCAGGTCTGAGAGGTTCGCCAATAGTTGGACTGTTGTACGGTCTCTTCCCAGGTCTGTACCTCTGTGCATCTTAGCTAAGCTGCCCGAAAATCTTGTAGTGTAAAGGGGCATTCATGTCTGGGTTCTACTTGCCTGCGTACTGGTACTCAGGTCCACTGGGGTCTTCCGTGCGGCAGAGATATAGGTCACATAGAGTATCCGCGATTTGGGTCGTCGTACCTTGGTACCCTTGTAGCGTTCTTGGGAATTGACGCTGCGTTTCCCCTCTCGTCTGAGTTGGGTCAATGAGATTACGAAAAGGCGCCATGTCCCCTTTGATCACATTTGAAGCGCAGCCGAATTGCATCTTTCTATCCAATTTCCGTCGCTGAATTGACAGCGTATTTCGCCGTTTTTCGAGGTACTTCACTGATGCGGGCTCGCAGCTTGCGATTAAGTTTCTGTTTTTTTTCTTCTTTTAGTAAGGCTCCGGCGTGCCTCCCATATATGCATCACATGGTTGTCAACAGTTGGGTTCTTTCGGTGGTCTGATTGTTGTAACATCTTGCTCTTCTAAGGCGGTGATCTGTTTTGCCCACTCCGTATAGCTGTCTGTGAAAAGAACAGTGGGATCTTGTTGCAGCCTATATCCATGCCAATTGGTTAGTTTGGCCTCGCCCCGCTATCTTCTAGCAGCCTTCGCAAAGAAGGGTAATCCTAAGGAGGCAGTGATCGCTACCAAGTAAGTGTCTCCGCCAGGTTTTCCCAAGTAGCGTCGGTATCATTTCTAACTAGGGATAGGTCGGGACACGTGTGGCGAGTTCCCGAGTTTTCCACACATGTGGCAGGTGCGAGGTTCATGAGTAGCGTAAGTCGAAGCATGGATATTAACTCCGCTAACTCACGTCCCCTGGCCTGCTGGAAGTGGTATCCCCAATGAAGGCCCGGGCGTAAAATCCCCAACTATCACGAGGAGCAGATTTAAATGCTCGATAGAAAACTTCGTTAAAAGTTATGCTTGGTTTGCGCGGGGGGCTGTAAATGTTGAGCACGTGTGTTGGGGAATACACGTGCTCAACGAGGGACGTCAGTTGTGCCTGCTCTGCGTAGAGCACTCTCTTTCTCCCTCTCTCTCTCTCTCGCTCTGGCGCAGCATCGCCGATTTGAGCCTGCTTTTATATAACGCGTGCCTTTGACGGGTGCTTCAGGGAGAGCCGTTTCATGCTGCGGTGATGGTAGCGAAACCTATATTTGGCTATACCGCAGGCTCACACATTACCTTTCTCTCTCTCCCTTACGCTTTCATCGCTCACTAAGATAGATATTCTCAGTTTGCTACACTGATTCCTTGTCATCACATCTGCCACAGTGGCAAAACGTGTGGCTTCCCTCCAGTACATCTTGTACAATGGTGATTTCACAACTCCGGAGATGACATTAAATCCTACAAATTCCTTTATTTTTTTCGCATTTCTGGTTACTGAGTACCGTCGATTCTGCAGAGAGTAGAGGTATGTTTGTTCGCCAGAATCGTTGAACACATTCTCGTCCCAAGACAGTTTGTAAGAGTATAATATGGAGGACAGAGAATCGTGTGATCGTGGTCCAAATTGTTCACAAAAATCTGCAAGCACAGCATCCATATCGCCACTTCTACAATTCAATGCTTTCTGTGTAGGCTTATTTCCAGTTTTCTTTGCCGGTTGAGCAGGTACTGCTGATTGTTCAGAAGATGTTTCGCCTAGGGCGCTGTCGGTATTCTCATTTCTCTTCGACGTAGTTCAGTTTCTAATCAAGGCCAATTTCAGTTAGGCTCCCTTCTTGGCAGCGGAGTTTCGTTGAGCAGTGAGCTTTGCGCCATTCTCTTAATCATCATCATCAGCAGGCGTCTAGATCTACCTATATCCGACATCGTCACCCCTTGAGGGATAAGGAGCTCAGTTGGTGAACGCTTGTTTTCCCCTTAATTAAAAACATGCCATGCTGACGCTAACAATCTGCATAGAAACGACATTACAAACTTAGAAGCGCACTGAAACACAAGAACACGTTTCAAATGGAGAAAAACACAAACGCATTACTAAAAAACTGGCTGAGGCTTATTTTCCGCTATCCTTGAGTATGAAAAGCAAAACCTTGGCTTAGTCTCATTGAGTCCTGGTTTCGCTGGTTAACCTTTGATTTGGCTGTATTGCCGACCACGTCTCAAAGCCGTTCGGTTCCGTGCAACGCTCACAGAAGGAGGCCGGGATAACGCGGCGTTCATTCATGGACGAAGACGCAGTTCCTCTTCGCCGGGCGCGAGACGAGTCACGTTGCCCGAAACGACCCAGCGACGCATGCATGCGAGGCTGCGGAGGTGGTTGGCTGCAACTGCCGCAGCGGTGGTGTCGACAGCTGTCGGCACCCGCAGGCGCCAACGGCGGGCCCGCTGAATCCTTCGATGCGCGATGAGGGGTGTGTCGCGGGGGGTGTGTCTCCCGTCAAAAGTTCATTTGCGCATCCTACACAATATAGCCGTGCGAAAGCCCAGCTTTAAAGTGGTTTAAAGAGAACGACACGCCGCAGGGACGCCGGTGTCCGCTGAGCACTGAATGCGTCAGGCTTAGCAAAATGAACCCTGCCGGTCTCGATGAGTTCCTTTTTGGAATAGTAGTTATTCTCGCAATGTTTTCAAGACGTTGGAGCCTTTCTCCTATACATATACGATATTTTGGAGTTAATGAGGCCCCCCTTAAGAAGATCACACGAAGAAACAATAAAAAAAATTTTCCAATTTCGAAAAGCGAAACGAAGTTGCTCCAATGATGGCTATAAAAAAACCACGGGAAAACTTGCTTCGATTGGAATTAGACAGCCGGACTTGCTGACAAATTCATGGTGCAGGTGAATGTCGATAAAAAGCTAATGTTGCGGTTTGTGAAAGTTTTCCTAGACAAATGCGTTGCTCAGAACTTTCCACGTTGGCTTACGTAATGTGGTTTCATTGGAGTCAAAGGGACACATTATACCTCTAGTTCAGATTGCTGCTTCGCCGGCCTCAACACCACCACGAATGGCGTAGAGAGGTCCTCGCCGAGCCAAAGCGGGCCAGCAGCAACAGCTGCCCACTCATACCTCAAGCTCCTCATGGCAAGTGCTGCTAGATGCTGCGCGGTCGTTCCTGGCTCCTTTCAAGTCTACCGTGGTCCGCGCGATTATAACATTACTCGATGTCGTTGCTTCCATCATACAACACTAGCATGGAGCACCGGCACAACAATGCGCCTACAGAATATCCGAAATCAGGCGACCATACTTCAGTGGAATGCATGTGGACTTCACCCACGATAATCTGACCTCCGGCAGTTCATCAGAAAGCACCATTTCCCTATAATCGCCATATCTGAATCTAACCTGCGCTCCAGGGTTAGGATTTCTGGATATTCGCTCTCGGAATCCACAAACGGCATGAAACCGAAGCAGGGTCCTACTAGCAATTCGCAATGACCTTTGTTGTCCACACTGTACCCCAGTACACTTCTAATGAAAACGTCGTGGCTACGGTGCAACACAAGGCCGTTAAAATTCACAGCATCAATGGCTACATACCTCCTCGAGCGCGCTTTGACACCAGCGTTTGCATTCTATTCTGGCCAACACGCCATCACATCATGTGCTGGCGGGTGACTTCAATGAGCATCACCCGCCTTGGGGCAGCAGAAGCACATCATCTCGGGGGAAACCGCATTCTTAACGTCGCTACCAACGTTGCAGTGCATGTTTAAACACGTGCCGCACCAGATTGGTCCGTGGAAAATATGAAGTGCCTTCGATGTGACACTGATATCGACATTCCTGCTGTTATCTGCGTCGTGGTTTGCTGGGTAGACAGCTTTGGAAGTGACAATTTGCCCACATATACAACTTATCAAGGGAATCTGTGGAGGTCCACAAAAACTCAGGGTGCACGGCACAAATTGGGAGAAGTTCAGAGATTTTCTAGTAGGCACACCAGTCCACTCTCAACACACACGAGAAGTTTGGTGACGCTGTTTCGAACAAGAGGGCTGCATCTGAATAGACGCTGTTTGCTCCCCCAGGTGGCATCAGCAGTAGAATAGAGTACGAGCGACTTCCTGCAATTCGCAGGAGAGCAGAACGGCGAGCATGAAAAAACGGCGTCTCGGATAATATTAGAGGACGCTAGGCAGGCTACAGACACAGTTCAAAAACCCAATGCAAGCCTGTAGAATAGCGCTGGAGTGAGTTCCGCTCTCGGCTGAATCCACGCAAACCACTCACGGTGATCTGGCAAAAGTTTCACACCTTCAGAACTCCACCAAGACCACCTCAACCGTTTTTTTAGCCGGGGCTCTTCAGAAGGGCGTCAGTGAAGGAGCGTTGCCGAGAAATTCTGCACTAAATTCACCACTCCGCTCAGCAAGCAGGTAATTTTGGAAAGTGTCCGCGTTCTGCTACTCCACCGCGAACGCAACGATAATGGATAACCATTCGCCATTCAAGAGATTACCACGGCGTTGGGAAATCTCAACTTGTCTCCATCTCCGGGCGCTGACGGAAGCCCGCATTTGGCTTTACGCCAATTGGGCCCAAAAAATCTTCAGCAGTTGCTCTCCTCTACAACCAACCCTGGCAGATCGGGCAACTTGAGGCCTGCTGAAAGATTGCCCGAGTCGTGGCGATTTTCATAACCAGGCAAACCGGCAACGAATATAGACTCTTATCGGCCAATTGCACTTCTAAGTTGTATTGGCAAGGAAATGGAGAATGATGATGCTGGAACGACTTGTTTTGGAACTGGAGAATCGAGACATGTATCCATTGCAAATGTCTCGGTTCAGGACAGGACGTAGTAGCGTAGACACATCATTTCCTTGGTGTGAGATATTCCCCCTGCAAAAATCAGCCGCAAACAGCACTATAGCCTTTCTTCTTTCACATCAAAGCAGCATTCAACAGCGTCACACACGAAGCCATCCAAAGAGAGATGATATGCATAGGGTTCAGGATGCTGTTCGAGTGGCTATGGACTACTTGCAAGACCTGGTTACGTCTTACATGGCCACCCAGTGATGGCAGTGGGTATGTGATACTTGCAAAGGCCGGTACGTCTACATGGCCAACAGTTATGGCGATACGGCCAAACATCCCGTTACGCAAGGAATTACTCAAAGCGGCATATTCAGCCCAACCCTTTTTAGCAGGGTCTATATGCCTCCCAACAGTCCTTCTCAAAGATGTTATCATCGCACTGTACGCAGACGACATCTCGTCTGGGCTTCAGTCAGGAACTGTCGAAAACATTCGAGGCGAAACTCAGAAGGCAATACTGATAGATGAGAAAATGTCTGATTCTGTTGTCTCATATTTTCACTAGAGAAGTGTGCGGCGAAAGCATTCTACGCGGCGCGATATTTGACCTTATACCCCTCACCGGAGAAGGTATTCCCTTACCTTATGTCCAAATCCCACAAGTTCTCTCGGTGTCACGTTTTACCGTGCAATGTCACGGGCCACACACATTCGGCGACTGAAGGAGCGGCTTTTGTGTCCTTTGCGCAAACCAGCTTCGAAATCACCGCCTACATGGAGCACCCGTACGCGGCACTCTCACGGCTCTCTCGCAACCTCTACAGCATACATTACAGACTTCCTAAACAAAATCTCCGAGCAACAACTAGAATTTTAGTCACACCTAGATGCCCTCACAGAAAAAGTGAACAAACTTAGCTCCTCCGCTATCCCGCTTCTCCCGTCCCCCGAGACCGAGCAGCTCAATGAGCGTTTCAAAAATCTGCTGGAGACCATTACAAAAGCCCTGTATGAAGCAAACGACCCACTACACGCCACAGTAGAAGCACTTACAACACGTCAGCTGAAACTGAAAAAGGCAATATCCGCCCTGTCATCAGCCACGACCCAATCCCTAGCATCATCACAAAAGCGAAGTACCATCCCTATGACGACGGCAGCCTCTCCCCGCGACCCCCATCTAGTCTCTCGTATTGGCTTCCGCCCCAGCACCGAGCCATTAACATCTACCAATGAACTGCAGATCGTACAAGAGAAAGAAGGGCCAAGTTGGCCTCGTCCTCCAAAACCACCTTGACATTGTCGCTCCTAAAGAGGTAAACACACCGAACCCCGTCCTCCAAAACTACGTCTCGTTCTCGCAAGGACCCCCCAAGCAGAACCGGCCGTCATGGCGAACAAAAATCATCCCCCTCAGACCCACAATCTTCCTCAAGATGTGGCCAACATCCTTTGTGAAATTCTCCCCCAGTCATTCTTCTCAACCAAGCATATACATTCTTGACGTATACAGCCCACCATCCGTATCCTCAAGGAAATCGACTCCCTGCTTCATGAATCGCGCAAGATCTCCAAGCAAGACCCCCTCCTCCTGGTGTGAGATTTCAATGCCCCACACCACGGCTGAGGCTATGCACAAGCCACAAAAAAGGACACGGCTTTATTACAAGCCACCCAACATCATGGCTTTGTACTATACAAGGATTTGACCCAACCAACCAGAGTGGGCCATGAGTGTGGCACGGGATACAACACCCGACCTCACTTTTGCCACCAACACAACCAAATTTTGAGTGGACTTGCCTGTTGGACACATTGCGGCAGCGACTACAAATGTCTGTTACAATTACGGTCGCCGACTCTCCCACCAGGAGGAAGACTAGAGTCACCAACTGGCCGGAATTCAGAGCTGACCCCACTCCCACTCATCACCCATCGGGGACGACATCACGGCATGAACGGAAGCACTCAACAAACTTGTACGGAAGCACACACAGGAAATAGCCCTCACTGATACCAACCCTGGCGTAGACCCGCATCTCCTCCACATCTGGGATGCCCGCCGAGGCTATATCAGAGATGGCAAAGGCCTGCGCCACAACAAGAAATTGAGGAAGCGGCATAGCCCAAACTTACCCAAGAAGCTCAAGACTATGCCAAAACACTCCAACATCAAACCTGGCGCTAGTTTTAACCAGTTGAAGAGCAGTGTCAGTACGAAAACCACTTGGCATATACTGCGCCACCTCATTGACAATAGCCAAATCTCGATCCATCACCAACACCAAGATCCTTCGACTAATCAGAAACAGTGAATCTTACACCCGGAGAACTCCTTCAGGCCATCAAAACATATCTGTTCGGTCACCCTACTGGCGCATCCCGACCCTATCTCAACTAAATACGACGGGGCAGCCCAATAGCGAACTGGATACTTCTTTCAAGAATCAGAATTCAGCAAGCATTACCACGTCTCACCCGAAACACAAAGCAAGGTAGAGATGGAATTCCCAACCGACTGCTCAGAAAGTTGGACTGTGACTCTCAAGATTCACTCCTAGAACTGTTCAATCATTCATTGGGACCAGGAACCTTGCCGACAGAGTGGAAACATTGATATTACCCTCATCTCGAAACCCACCAAGCCCATTTTTCCTAACATCCCTTCGCCCCATCTCACTGATCTCGTGCATTGGAAACTTTTCGAGCACCTAGTGCACCAACGCTTGACAGCCTACCTAGAAGAACGAGAACTTTTGCCCTCACCATGTTTGCATTTCCTCAAAATCTCTCGACCCAGGATGTCCTTATACAACTAAAAGAGCAATTTATAGATCATCTCAGCCATACTACAACCCACGCCC
This sequence comes from Haemaphysalis longicornis, assembly GCA_013339765.2. Lineage (NCBI taxonomy): Eukaryota > Metazoa > Arthropoda > Arachnida > Ixodida > Ixodidae > Haemaphysalis > Haemaphysalis longicornis. Next base: position 158,202,257 of record CM023453.1, on the reverse strand, counting down.
GTACTGGCGCTAGAGAGAAAGGGGGCCTTTGACAACGTCACCCATGCAGCCATCCTAGAAAACCTCGTTAACATCAACTTTGAGCTAACCTTACAACTTCGTCAGAACGTTTTTCACAAATCGGACGGCAACACTCCGGCTCGGCCCACATGTATCACCCACTTTCAACACTCCGTGCCAAGCGGGCACCGAAGGGGTGGGTAATTTCACCCCTAATATTAAATATAGCCCTGTTTCCACTCCTTCACTATTGGAGTGCATACCACGCCTTGGGCTATGCATTTTATGCTGATGAATAACCCTATCGACCACGAAGGCTCGAGCGGTCACCAACAGATGCCCTACAGAAAGCAGTCGACACCACGATCTCCTACCCTCCAGTTCAGAGGGCTGACTTGTGAACCCTTCAAATCAGCCCTTGTCTAAAGTCCAACACCCGCGTTCGCCCACCTCATCCCGACGCCTGACACACAAGTAACCATCTCTGGTCAACCCATACCCCAAGTCAAGACTATAAGATTATTGGGGGTCCCATTCCACCACGATGGGCCTGCGCGGCCCTCTTACCCCAACTGCAAAAAACCATAGCCCAACTCGCCCACATAATTGGTCGCATCAGCAACAAAACTTTTGGGCTGAAAGAACAGGACACGTGCCGCGTCGCACAAGCGCTACTCCTCAGCAGGCTTACGTACGCCACGCCGTTCCTGGCCGTCAAGCTTCAAGGATGGGCTAAATTGGATATCTTCGTACGCAAGACGTATAAAGTGTCACTGGGACTACCTGCGTACAACAGCAACGAGAAACTGTTACAACCCGGGATACATTGAAGCCCAGACACGGCCGCAACTCAACCGTCTGTACCTAACACCACCAGGCTGGAGGTACTCAAACTCATAGGGATAGAACCCCCCAATTCCAACAACGCCCCGCACTCCGATCCCACCGAACACACCGTGCAAGATCCGGCTACCCCCATACCTCGCCGACATGCAGCCGACTTTCAACAAGAGCCGCAGAGAATCTAGCGTTCATCATCTGGCCAGAAAATACTGCAAAGACCATAAGGTTCAGTACACAGCATTGCACAGCACACCCGATCCCGAAGAACCACAGTTGTTGCCCTTACTCGGAAGGGAAGGCGGCTACAGCAGCATCTTATTGTAGTTTATCACCCACAGCAGCGGAGGCCATTGCGATTGCACATGCTGCAGCTATTCACCAGAAAAAAACTACAAGTCGCAGTTCTGACCGATTTACAACAGGCCTGCTGACCGTATCAGTACGGCAGGGTGCGTGAAAGCGGCCTTCATCTCCTCCGATACTTGCCCGAAGATCTTGAAATCGCCATCGTCTGGACCGCCCGCCCACTCGGCCTTGCCGGGAACAAGGCAGACCACCCTGCCATCCGAGATCTGCACTTCCGGGCATTCCCATCTTTAAAGGGACCCTGCAACACGCTTTGACGAGTGCAAGTAAACCGGCGTGACGTTTAGATTACACGGCCAGGAACACCTGAGCCCACATATTACACGTGCACGTGAAGCGGTGAGCGCGCAAATCGGTGTAAAGACGCGGAAAAATCGACCCGCACTCTCTTCAGTTCTCCTTATTGCACCCCTGGCATGGCCTATGCGACGTCATACGGGCCATGGCTGTCCGATCGGCTGTCACTGGTCACCTTCGCGGCTAATTTCTCCGATGTCCTGTGAAGATCCCCTGCCGTCGGCGCAGTGTGCGACCCTCTTCTATGACTAAACCTGTAGGCACAGTTTTGCGTTTCGTTTGTGTTTTGAGTGCGCGCGGAGTTTGAGTGATGAGCTCAATACTTCCCTTTCAACCAGACCAATCGACCACAAACGTTTATTGCTTAAAGACGCCTTACCAGCCCGAGCGCGCGCTTGCGAGCAGGCAGCCATGCCTGCTTTTGTGGCAGTTAACCGGAAATAGACCCCTCCACGTTTCGGAGAAAAGGGGAAAACTCCCCGGCTGTCATATATCGAAGGCCGCCGGTGGTGGTGGTGATTTATTAAGAAAGAAGGGAGAGAAAAGAACTTGGGGATATTGTTGAACTCAGTTGGGGAGTTCACCCTCATACAACCCAGTCCAGGGAAGGGAAAGGGGGGGGGGAGTTCAAAGGATAGGAAGAGAGAAAGAGGGAAAAAGGAAGAGAGTGGGGCACAATCTATGTAGCGTTCGTTTCGTCCAAGGCGCGACGGCTACAAGCGCTGTACTAGTCCGGTCACAACTACGAAGTTGAGGAGGTGCTGGAAGACCTCCCGTCGTAAAGCGTCCGATCCCGTGGGGAACAGGAGGTCTTCCAGCTTGTGGCTTGGAGAAAACGCCGTGAGCCGCCCCCCCTCTCCGGGAAAGAGCATGCAGCTTTCGTCGCGTTTGCCCGCGGTCGAACTGGAGAAGGAACAATTCTGCGCAATTTTTTCATCGCGCATAGTTTCGGTGATAGTGGTCGGCTTTTCATAATTCATAATTCTTGCGGGAGGAGATTGCTGGGACGATAGACTTTACCCTAAAATATCTTCCGAGTAGTCGACGGTAAATGTGTCGTAGGGTCCCTTTATGGAAAGATGCCTCGAACTGCCCGGGCTCCACAATACCCTATCTAACACCCCTCGATACTACATACAGTGCCATCCCTATTCACTACGTGCACTCCAGAAGGATCCATCCACCACCCCATCCTACTCTCAGCAACCAGCAGTCTCATATCTGGCGCCCGCTACAGACATGTACTTACTTTAATTACACGGTTCTCTCCCAGATTTATTCATCACTTCCAACACAACTGCCGCAATTGCAACGTCCCTCTCACCACTTACTTTTTGGTGCACTCATGCAAAGACAATCGTAAACCCCTCTTCAACCCATCACCTGAGCAGTGGGAGCATGCGCTGACCAGCTAGGCTCCGGAGCAACAACAAGCACTGGTCGATCGGGCACTGGAATCAGCGCTGGGCTCGCGGCCTCCTCGACTTGGGAGGCTGACCACTTCCGCTCTTGCTTATTTTCCTTTAAGATAAATACACCTTTATCTCTCTCTCTCTCTCTCTCTCTCTTTCAGAGGCCGTCGCAAATCCGCCGACGAAACGGGTCATCCCGCTGGGCGGCTAATAGATCTTTCCAGCTCAATACGACCGTCGTGCAATGAGTCATCGCTTTCCCCTGTTCTCTCAGCCAAGGCCCATCCACGTTGCGGCGGTATGGAGTATGCGTGAAACGCCAGTACACCTCGGCTATGCAGGGTCTCCGCACGGGTTTTCTCAACTCTGCGCACTCTTCATCGTTCGACGGCTATGTTACTTTCGCCTTCATCGAGCTCGCTTTGGCGGCAGCAGGCTAAAGTCACATTGGACAGTGAACCTCAGTGGAAACGGGAACGAGATTGCGCGTCAGATACCACGTTCTTGCTCTATCGAAAGGGGCCGGCACAAGCATGAATCTTGCGTGCACTACTCCGGCTAGCGGCTGTGTCCTTTCTCCGGGAATACGAATACCGCCGCTCCAGTTGTGGCGTGATCGCACCGCCATACTCCCCAGTGGGGCTACGGTAACTACTGGTGCACCTACACTACTTGCTTACGAAGGCGCAGCACCTCCATCCCCTTACCAGACACCGCTAGCGGATTGTTATCCCCGCGGCAAAGCGGTGCATAACATCAAAGCTGATTCCGAGAGTACTCAGCTGAGCTTGTTCGCGTGCAAAGGCAAATAACACCATGGCCCCTCATTTGGCACCAGTATTTGTGTCTCTTACAATATTCAAAATCCCAGCATTACACTAGGCATGCAGTCATGCACACTGAGAGGAACCAGCGTGGGTTTGAGCTAGCTCAGCACTCTCAAGAGACTGAAACGCCGCCGCGCTAGCTCAACACCCGCCTCTATTCGCAGGTGGAGTAGGGGCGACCAAGGAACATGCCCACGATACAGAGAAAAGACTGTTAATTTACGCCAACCTGCTCGTAACATGGGTTACATTTACACGCTTCCATTCAGGCGGAAAGGTCGATAAGGTTCAACGCGCAAGTGTGCGCGTTGTCGCCGCGCTAACCAGTGGGCTCAGAGGTCAGGGCAAAACCCGGAGCGCACCGCACCTTTATGAGCACGCATCGCTACTCTGGCCATATTGTCTCGGAGCAGCCATGGAGAGGCGGACCGTTCCGTCACAGGCGTGTCAAGTGCTACGTACGGCTTATTGTAAGCATAGGAACAAAGGAGCAACTAAGGCACGGGTCGGCCGCTGCAAGGCCTTGCAGGCTTACCTAGCGCAAACGAGCTGCGACCGGAAGGCGAAGAAATCGTGACGTACCGTAGCCATCCCGAAGAGCATTTCCCCGACCCGTAACTTGCGCAGGGAGCGCGTTGCGGGCCTGCCGAGAGGGGTTCGCATCCCGTTCAAAATGGGCCAATAAGATTAGGTTAACCACGAACCAGGATGGAGTGGCGTCGCGCTGACATTCTTTTATCACCGTAACGGGGCGCTACAGCCTCCACCTAAGGCAAGAGTTTCGGAAAGTCCGCTCGGTCCTACACAGTGGCGCCGAGACGAGCCGGCCTTTCTGGAAGAGAGGAGGAAAGCGCAACGCGATGTACAAACCAAGAGAATGCGCCGTGGCAAGCAGACGCCAGGGTGCCCACTCTCGTTAGGAGCATTTTCGCAGCCAAAAAGACTGCAAGTAACTGTTGCATACCAGAGAAGGGCAAGCATCAAGTCCACATGCACCGGTTTAGAGAAGAGGAGGCAACGGATCAGGGAAAACACACGCGAAGAGACTAGTATAGGTCACATCCTCATTAGCAACAAAACTCTTGGTCAATCCCCCGCGTGGTTTTGTGCCATGGTGGAGGCAACCAACCAACCACCACCTTAGCTAACACAGCTAAAACCCCTTTGGTGCTCTCTCTGTGCAAAGCAGGTCACAAAGCTTGTGATTGGCCGTTGGAATTCAAGCTAAAATTACTGCTCTGAATTACGCTTAGTATGCCATAGCGTAGCCTCTTGTACAGAACGAGCCAACAGCGAGGATACGACGTCGTGTTGTGTGTCGTCAACTGGACACACGTGCGGATCTTTAAAAGGGCACTGACAGAAAAATTTTGCATCTTGTTTTTTTGTTGCGATAAGTAGCTAGTCACCTACTTACCACATGTAGAAACCCCATTTGCTTCAGCGTGCGACGGTTGCTTAATTAGAGGCATTTTTCAATGCGGCCAGTCGCAGTTTCGGCTTCAGAGCGGGTGCGGAAACGATGGCTTTTTGTGAACAAAGCTGACCACGTGAACATCGGAGGGATATCACAGAGCAGAGCTGCCGTAGCACTGTCGAATCAGGGTCGCCGCAGTTTCTGCGAATGCCCCCGTACTGATCTCATGAGCCGCTTAATTATAAAGCGACCGTGGACGGGACGCAGGCGCTGCGAGTGCAAATGCTACCGCGGCTAAAGAACGACGCGTGACGCTCGAAGGCACTGTGTGGCAAGACGCGTGCTGGGAGCAGCCGGCCAGTCTGCTTTCATGTCCGGCTACAGATGTGTTCGCCTTAACACTGCGGGGGATATTCGATTGCCCCGTCGTAAACGGTGCAGAAGACAATTTTTAATGCGACCCGCCATCGCATCATCAACTCCTTTCTCATATAAGCTGCCATGGTTGGCACTTGGGTACAATTTCGTGCAGCGGTAACAAGGTATCACTCGAGCTACCTGCGCCGGCCTGGGCGACTTCGCGGCCATGGCCGCCGCCTGCACAGCGACCGTGCGGCTCGCTCAGTGGGCTGTTCGTGTACCCGGCGCGTTTTCACGACAAATTTGAATAAAACGTAACAGATACAGAGTGCCTGGAATCGCTCTAGAACTTTGGTCGCGGCCAGCTGCCCGATGAGCTGACGAAATCACGGCGCCTCTGCCGTCAACGATCGGGTCGTTCGTTCTCCAGAGCAGATGCTCCGCCTTCCGGTCCTCCGATTGGAGGGACGAGCCGGGCGAGCCGGCGAAAAAACGCCAGCAGTGCGGAAGCGGCAAACACAAAACTCGTGACGTGTTTGGATCCTGTTTATTTACAATACAAAATATCAGCGGGATGTCGATTACGCGTGGTCCTCTGCTGGCTGCTCCGTTCCGTTTCGCACACTTTAAAATTGATTTTATGTATGTTCTATGCTGTATTCGGCGCTTATATTTTGCAGATAATGTATGTGTGTTCACAACAATCTATGTCCGAAGTTATCTGGCCTTAAAATTTTTGTGTCAGTACGCTTTTAAAGGACAGGTTGGAGAGGCCTTCTTGTCATTTTTGTTCCCAATCTAAGGAAGGAGCAACGGCTACTACCATGGTAATACAGATTTCCTCACTGCCCGGATTTCTCGGGCTGCAAGGGGACCTTTTTGGAAAGACAGTTTCGGTGTTGAATGACACCGGAAGGAACACCCTGTTGGGGCGCGGCTTTCTTATTCCCTAGTCGGCAGTTACGCGCACAAGAGCTACGCTGCTTTTACTAACGGAAAGAACCTCGATGTCCTAGAGGCACTGGTTGAAATATTCTTGCTTTTTTTCTCGGGAAAGGCAATCACCAAATGCATAAATACCCCGATCTACAATGTTATCGTGGACAAACTCCAAGGTACACGCTGTGCCTCTGATCCCGACCCCACATGGAAGGCAAGCTCCAAGCTATTACCGACAGAATAGCCGAGACATGAAATGACTTCCGCACCTCGATTCAAAGTCGTGACAGGGACAACCCTTATGATAGGCGTCTTATGATAGGGGTCTAACAATGCGCTTGAACGCTATTAGAGTTGCTCCGGAAGAGCTTCGTGCGAAACAAGGAGAAGACCTAACCCTGTGGATGTGTTGGGACAAGTCGGAAAATCCGTACCCGTGAAGCGATCAGGCGCTTACACGTATTTTGTAATGAAAGGACTTCTTTGGAGCCGTTCCGAAACAGTGGGAGACGTGTTTGAACAGACGTAAGTACCGAAAAAATTCCGGACCAAGATACTGAGCCGGAATCTCAGGAGTACAACAGGAGGACACGTCCGTATCAAGAAGAACATGTTCGGGGTATTGGACACTGGATTGGGTGGGAAAACATCTCCATGTGCGGAGGTACACCCATTCATCCCAAAATGCCAAAGGCCATTTCAGAAAGATAAAGTTGGACATGAACCGATTGGACGCAGGCTTTTCATCGTTAACCGCCCGAACGAGTAGCTCTCAATAGCGTGATCCCCTGCCTTTCATCAGAGTCTAGGGGGTTAATCCAAATTAAGCCCACTGTTGGTCGAGGGTTACAAAGGCATGGGCGGACAAAACATGCCGTGAGGTGCTGCAATTAACCAGTTTTTGGCAGTTAGGAGATGAAACAGTCCGTCTTTCTATGATGTAGTCGCCCGCGAGGCTAAATTCTCTGCCAATCTACGTGTACTGTTGTGTACTTCCCATGTAGTTTTTACGGTACTTTTGAATGTCCGTGCTTATGTACTGACACCGCGAATCACGCAGTACTTTGTTTTGGGGGACTCTTGTGAGTGTTCTGGGGCGCGATTGTCGCGATGTTATCCATGTGGATGTGGTGTGTGTCAAGGTGCTGCAATCTGGATCAGCCCATACGACCACCCCGGAGTGTTTTAAGTGCATTAGTACATAACGGGGCACAGCTTGTCGTCGTAGCTCGTCCGTGGTCACGGTGTTACCTAGACTCACGCACCCGAACGGAGTCACGCGGCGCTACGCACCGAAACAGGTCTCGTAAAGATACCCAAAAAGAGAATTTACTACAACCGACATACCAGGGCGCAGCGACTGGTGGTAACAGCGCTTCCCTAAAACTATAAAACATTAATTCGCTTTCAACTACTCCGTGCATTCAACACAAACACAACAAATGTTTGTTGGGGGGGGCACCAATATACTGCAAAATTAATCCAGCGAAGTTCACTGGTGTTCGAAGAAGAGTTCCAAAAGAAAGCTGTAACTCAATGCGGTAATATAGATATGCTCATTATGTTGTTCCCGGCCACTATGAGCCGTGTGGACCAGTGTTACAGAAATGCTTCTTCTCTGAGAGTTGCTAACTTGTTTTGTAAGTGACGTATAAGGATCGACCAGTACACGCCACAGCAATGGGAACATCGCCCGTTGCGGTCGGGCGCGAAGAAACACGGCCCCACTATTTTGACACAATACAAAAGGACCAGCCCACATCAGGAAGTTCAATAACTCATCATTTGAAATGTGTGCTCATTCGAAGCGTAAGAACAAACAACCGGCTTAACAGAGTCCAAAATGTTTGGCGCTACAATACACTGAAACAAGCATGTTCTAATGTTTCAGTGTGACCTCAGTACGGGCACCGTGAGGAACGCACAGTACCGAATCTCACACTCACATATCAGGAGATTTATTTTTTTTTATTTATTTACAAAATACTGCAGGCCTTTTTGAGGCCCAGGCAGGAGTGGGGTACAGATACAATATCTGATACGCATTAACATTGCAAGCAAAAAGTAAGAATAACTAATAAAAGCAGCGCAAGGGAAAAAAAAGCAAGGGTATAGTGAATCCGAGGTTTGGCATAGAAGGCATGCATAAAAAAAACATGAAGAACTGGAAAAAAAGAAGACCATTTATAATGCCATACAACAAGCAACTGAAATGGGGAGAACACAAGCAAGCTGAAATTTTACATGTTACCGAAATTTTCAATTGGTCGGGGTACATCATTTGAAAGAAAAATTGTCCGCGTATCTGCTCCTTTCGTTGCAAATGTCATCAAATAACGATAGTCTTTATCGGCTTTTCCCAAGTAAATGCCTGCCTTCGCTTTCCGGCTCACCTCTCATGTTGTTCCTCTTGCGTCGCGCTCCTCCCAAGGTAAAGATGCCACCGGTTTGCTTAAATCATTTTAAATTTCCCGCGTTCCACTGCTCCAAACAAGGTGTCTCGATGCCAGCGCTGCCGTACGGCGAAGACGCGCGTGAATCGAGGCGGCCTACTTCAACGTTTATAGAACCGCGTTTCCCTACTCCACGTGCGTTGCAAGCAGAACGTGGAAGCTATGTAGTGGAACCTTTCGTAACTGTTGCCGGTTGATTTCTTAAAATGGCGCCAGAAGCTATAGTGGCGTGGCCGACAGCAGGCGACGGCGGAGGGAATTTTATTTCTGCAGTTGCTGGAGTATATAATTTCGCAAAAATCAAGCATGTATGATTTTTTATAAAGGAACACTGCAAATATCACTTCTGTATTATTTTTGTCTTATATTTGGGTAATGTCTTTGTTCTTCAACAATGTTGACAAGTATGACCATTACACCGGACCTAGATGGGTACATTTAGCTGTGACTATAGAAGACTATTGCGCGGACATTGTTTTACTTGGGCCGGGTGGCTGAACAAGACAGACAAAACATACAGACAGACAGACAAACATACGGACAGACAGACAAACATACAGACAGACAGACATACAGATAGACCAACATTTCTGGGTTTAAGTAGCCCAAGAAAAACTATCGTCTTTAATATGTGGCTGGGGAGGGCATTCCAATCTATTATGGTTCTTGGAAAGAACGAATGTTTAAACTTCTCTGTATGTGCAAAAATGGGAGTTAACCTACAGGAATGGTGATGTGTGGGTCTAGTGGTTGAAGGCTGAAGGAAGGTAGAGGAGTCGAGCTTTAAGTCCTGATGCCAGAGACGAAAAAGAAATTTTAGCCTAGCAAGCTTTCTCCGAGATTCTAAGGAGCTAATTCCATTTCCGTTCATTAGTTCGGTAGGAGAATCAGACCTTTTATAACGATTATACGTAAAACGAACTGCAAGTCTGTTAATCTGCTCAAGTTTGTTAATATCGTTCTTATAGAAGGGGTCCCAAACAATACATGCATATTCTAGTCTGGACCTAATTAACGAGTTGTACGCCAACAGTTTAACATGCGGGGGCGAGTATTTAAGCCTGTGTCTGACGAGACCAAGTTTCCGACGGGCAGATGCGCAGACAGCATCGATATGTTTGAACCATATTATGGTGAGTAGTGAGTGTTACGCCCAGGTACCGAAAGCTTTCAGTTTGAGCAATTACAACGTCATTAATGCGGTATTGGAATTCAGCGGGACATTTTTGTTGGTAACGTGCATGAACATTGTTTTCTCGAGATTAAGTCTCATGTGCCACTTATCGCACCAGTCAGAAATAGCCCTTATACTACCATTTAAAACAACCTGGTCATTGTTATTTTTTATTTTCCTTGTAAACTAAGCAATCGTCGGCCAATAATCTAATAGTAACGCTCTGTTAGATCACGCTGTTAGATCAGGCTGTTAGATCATTAATGTAAATTTAAAACAGCAACGGGCCTAGGACGCTTCCTTGCGGGATGCCAGATTTAACGGGAAGGAAGTCAGACTAGTGCCCATCTACATCGACGAACTGATGGCGCGTGTTAATGGAGCCATGAAGAGAAAACAGAAGTTTGTTTTATTCGAAAGATTAGGTGTTTCATAGTACCCCAAGCGCTTTCCCGGAAGCAAATGATGCTTTATTCACTGAGAAATAAGGCAATTTAAGCCAAAATTTTAAATCTCACGCTAAAATTGCACATTTCGTCACGTGAACAATGGCGTCATACGAGCCGGTTCATGAAACACATACTTAGTATGTCGACTCCATATAGCACCCACACGCGGGAGTCGACCGAGACGGCGGCCCATTTTAAAAATACTAGTAAAACCTAGTGCACCCGCAGCCCTAGTCATGGAATCGCATGATCCGGAGAACAAAAACTCTCGCCGAGGAGCGCGGGCTTGCATTTAACAACCTCACACCACTTGAACGCTCAATGCTTCTAACTGCACGAGCGGCAAGAGTTGTGGGATACGCGGTGGACGGGAAAGCCACCATTCCGCGATAGCCACAACAGACGAACGCCCAGCCGTCGGCACCGCTGCCTCGTCAGCCCCGTCGCGACGGACGAATACAGACTGGTACGTATGTGCCGTATTTTCAATTTCAGTAGCAGTATCGCTTATGCCAGTTGGCCGGTGTCGTATATTGAAAGCCGGTCGCTCGAGCTCTCTGCTCCGACCAGAAAGATTCGAGCGTCAATGCGCGGTGTGTACGGCAATTTTTTTCCCCAGGTCAGAGCGCTTACGGCGATTTGACGAAGTCGGCGACGAGGCGCCAGCTTGTCCGGGTCCCTGCCGTGATCACTTCCTCGGAAATGAAGCGAGCACACTCGTACTTCATTTAGCTCTCTTTCTCCTCCGTTTGCAAAGATCACAAAACGTAGCCACTTGCTTCGCCGAGGTTCGTCGTTGGGCAGCACATGAAAGGATGATCTCACCAGCGGGGATCTCGCACTCCCTCGACGATTTGCCCGTACTACATGTGGAATTTCAAAACACAACAACAAAATTTCATTGTAAAGTACTCGAACAAACTGAAGTTTCCAGTGGTTGTAACTGTAAACGAGCTCGTAACGACAGCAGCAAGCAACATGACCTCCATACCGAAACCTGTGTGACGAGTGGCACTATCTCGTTGCTGCTCTGTGTTCCTTACTCCCCTTGTTTCTATTTTTACCTTTGCTGGTTGCCGATATGACGGCCAACCTCCTGTGATGGGACTACGATACCAAGCAAGGTCGCGGCTGTGCGTGCTGGGACGGTTCGTTGGCCCCGAAAAGCCTTGTACCCGAAAATTCGTCTGCGCGATGGTGGCGACGGCGAGATGTCGAGTTCGGCTGGCGGTAGTTTCGTACGCATTGGCATACACGCTTGCGTGTTCGTTCGGAATTTACTCCACCGTTTACTCCACCGTTCCTTGTTATAAAAAGAATGTGCAGTATGTTTCACGGGCATTTAGCTTTCTATGCAAACTGTAAGCCCTGCCTAACATGCGTTTGCTTTTGCCGGCCTCCGCCAATAGCAGAGCATTCTCGAGTGACATCATAGGTTCTGTTGCGGAAAATGAGCTGGTGGTCGCATGGTCATTTCCTTTTTTCCTAATTATGTAGCTTATTTGAGCGAAGTTTGCGTTATAAGTGGTGTCGTTATGGTTCTACCGAGGCAATCTTTCGAATGAACCAACCTTGTGTTTTTTCTTCATGGCTCCGTTAAGTAGCACGATATCCATTTATTTAGGTTGGAAGGGAAGTGTAATCGGTTAGGTTTCAATATCAGACAGAATGAGAAACCCGATCAAATGCTTTGCTGAAGTCCATAAATATTATATCCGTTTGACCAGATTTATTGAGAGTGGACGCGAGTGTATGAACAGTAGAAATGAGTTGGGTGGTGGTCGAGAAGCCTTTACGAAAGCCCTGTTGAAACGGAGTTAAAAGATTATTGTCTTCTAGAAATGTAATCATAAAATTTGCAATACAGTGCTCCAACAGCTTGCAGGATGTACACGTGAGAGATATCGGACGATAGTTTTCGATTTTTGTCCGATCACCTTTTTTAAATACAGGGACAACACGAGCGATTAGCCAGTCCAGGGGCACAGTACGACTCGAAAAAGACAACCGAAAAAGGATTACAAGGAAACGTGCAAGCGATTCAGTATAGCGGCGAAGAAATGTGTTGGAACTTTGTTGTTAGAGGAAAAAGAAGTGACATTGAATGGTGGCGCTGGGCCTGCATTGCATGCTTGGGGTATGGGCCCGGCTCGTGCACTTCGTCGTCGTCCTCTTCACGTTCGGTCATGGAGGCGCATGCTTCGACGATGTGCGAGCCCGACGTAACTTCTAGTTCAAGGCATCAAGGACCGCAGGCTACTCCCGTTCAACTAAAAGCAGCCGCATCCCCAACCGTCGCCACAAGGAAAAGCATTTACTTACAAACTGCCGTGGTATACGCGTCCTCAAAGAGGAAAGAAACTATTGCACGAATTCTATTCGACGGGGGCAGCCAACGAACCTTTGTTACGGCTGGATTAGCCAGAAGATTAGCCTGCCCCACAGCGGACCGGGAAAGCTTTCCGTGGGTTTCTTCGGCGGACACGACAAACCGAAGACGTTCCGTAGAGTTGAGATTGCTCTACGTGGAATCAACGAAGGCCCTCCTTTTAAGATCGACGCCCTTGTTACTGAACAAATCTGTGACCGGCCTATTCCTGTACCTACCGAAAATGCCTTGAAAGAGCTACGCGAATGTGGTTGCACTCTAGCAGCAATTGATTTACACACCGGTAATGCGGTTTCAGATGAAATACATATCCTGGTCGCACTGAGCATTATTGGGACTTCATCACAGGCCGAACAAAGACCTTGAGAAATGGCCTGAAAGCCATCGAGACAGTTTTTGGGTGGACTCTACACGGACCTACTTCTGAGTCAACAACCGCAGCACTTTGTTCACAAACCGTAGTACTGAAATCTCATGCGGCCACCGCCGAACGTTTCCTAGAACGGTTCTGGGACCTCGACACTATCGGGATTCGCTCGGAGGTGTGTGAGCAACCGCAAGACGAGGCAACACTGGCTCAGTTCAACAACTCTATACGGAAAATCGATGATCGGTACGAAGTACGACTTCCCTGGAAGCCATCGGTCGAGCTGGACAATAACAAGGCGACGCTGAACGACGGCTGACTCAACTTGTGCGAAGACTTCGACAAAGTCCCGACCTCTTGAGTGCGTATCACACAGTGATCTCGAAATACGCCAATGATGACATGGCTGAGAGGGTGGCTATGGGCAGCACTGAAGGCCCAGTTTATTACATGCCTCACCACGCAGTCATCAGGGAGGAGCGGACGACAAAAACTCGCGTTGTGTTTGACGCATCGGCGCACGCACGTGGTCATGCATCTCTAAACGAAAGCCTCTACAGCGGTCCCAACCTGAATGCAGACCTATTAGGTCTGCTACTCAAGTTTCGCACGCACCGTATAGCATTGGTGGCAGACATAGAAAAGGCTTTTTTGCAAATCGCCATTCACAAATGTGACAGAGATGCTCTGCGTTACCTCTGGTTCGAGAAAGCGCCTGTTCCAAACGAACTCTTTCCGAGAGTAATGGAGTGGCGAATGAAACGGGTGCCCTTCGGTACAACTTCAAGTCCGTTCTTACTTGCCGCCACAATTAACTACCACCTCCACAAAATGTCATCGCAGTTTCCAGACACTGTTGCTCGGTTACAAGGCTGCATTTACGTGGATGACATTTTAACAGGAGCCGAAACCATTTCCGAGGCACTGAAACTTTCCACCGAAGCTACAACACTTTTCGCAACCGCTTCAATGAAATTGCACAAGTGGGCATCAAATGAAAAAGCCGTCCTTGAAAACCTTCGACTAAAGCAAACCTGCGAAGAGCTTCCCCTCGGACAAGCTCTCGGCCTATTCAAGGTTCTCGGCTTGGTTTGGCATGCAGACACTGACGAACTGGCCTTTTCTCCTGAAAGCGTGACCGATTTCGTTCAGCGTCGGAACGACACCAAGCGGTTCGTGCTACAAGCAACAAGCAGGTTGTATGACCCGCTGGGATTTCTGGCACCTTTCACTATCAGAGCCAAACTTTGTTTCCAACGAATTTGGAAATTGAAAACGGATTGGGACACAGCGGTACCACGAGAAATATTGTCAGAGTGGCAGAACTGGTGCAACGAGCTTCCCGCATTGAGCACAATCGTGGTTCCACGGTTTTACCGACACAACCTTTTACCAGGAAGCACAAGAGGAGCTCTTCATATATTCGCAGATGCCAGCCCCCTAGCTTATGGAGCCGCAGCGTATTTGTGTACTTTCGACCAGCATGGAGAATCCTTCTCAACACTCCTGCTCAGCAAGTCTCGGATCGCTCCTATCAAGGAGATAAGCCTGGCGAGATTGGAGCTGCTGGCTTGTCTCGTGGCAGCACGACTCTATGCATTTATAAAGGCTCACCTTCCTGACGCCTTCAGTGACGTACATTTATGGACTGACTCCATGATTGCGCTTCACTGGATAAGGGGAGATGTAAACCGATGGAAACAATTCGTGCGAAACCGAGTCACCAAAATCCACGCCAAGACCAAACAGACTGGTGGAAACATTGCCCAGGAAAGGAGAACCCGGCCGATATGGTGACGAGAGGCATCACGTCACAACAGCTAATTTCATCGGACTTATGGTGGCATGGACCCCGTGGTTAAAAGGTACCGAAGAGTGGCCGCCACAACCAATGTGCGATACAGACTTCACGGCCGAAGCGAAAAGGGAAGCGGTTTTGAACGATGCACTACAAGTGCTCGTGCCTACATCTCAGACACACCCGCCGGTCATCGACATAGCACGTTTCAGCTCCATCGTTCGTTTAATCCGAACGACGGCATGGACTCTCCGCTTTCTCGACAAGCTACGTCACAAAAGCGTGCTGAAAGGACCCCTTACTCCAAATGAGATCGATAACGCGAAGTTCTGGCTTCGAACCGTTCAAGCAGAAGCTTTCCACGACGACATCGTAGCGGTACAAAAAGGAGAATTGCCACCTCGAGCTTCTCCCCTTCGAAACACTACCATATTTATCGACGACGAGGCTCTGCTGCGCGTGTCTGGAAGAATACACCACAGTCAGCGGTTGTATTCGGAGCGCCATCCCATTATTTTACCGAAGCAACACTTCTACTCTAAGCTTCTTGTGCAGAAACATCATCGTAAGCTTCTACACGCCGGTGTGAGAGACACGCTCGTAGACCTTCGACAGCGGTACTGGATTCTTCAGGGACGACAGCTTGTGAAGAAAGTTATTTCTGAATGTACTGTTTGTCGACGGCACCATGCAAAACCCATGGAGGAAGTGGTTCCCCCTTTGCCAAAGGACAGAGTCACAGAAACCGACCCGTTCACTGTTGTCGGAATCGACTTCGCGGGACCGTTGTTTGTACGCACGGCACGGAAGTTCACAAAGGTGTACCTGGTGCTGTTTACTTGCGCTGTAATCAGGGCTATACATCTCGAACTCATAGACGACCAGACAGCGCCATCCTTCTTGAATGCGTTTCGTCGCTTTGTTTCACGCAGAGGTGTACACCGATAACGCCCTCACCTTCAAACGCAGCAAAAAGGAAGTCACACAACTTTGGGAGACAATCCGTGATCCACAAGTGAAAAACACCTTTGCCAACCACAAGATTGAATGGAAATTCATCTTGCAGCGGGCGCCATGGTGGGGAGGATTTTACGAGCGCCTCATCCGTTCGGTGAAGCTAGCACTGAAAAAGACTCTGGGACAACAATGTGTGACAAGAGATGAACTTGTTACCGTCCTCACGGGAAATGGAGGCCGTTATAAACTCCAGGCCACTCACTTACGTTTTCAACGATAGCCAGGAACCCGAGCCACTGACTCCAGCCCACTTTCTAACAGGGAACCGGCTGACCTCTGTTCCTTGCCCGACATCATCAGAACTCTGTCGTTTCCAACATCCGCATCTTCATAACCTGTGGGCAAAAAAGGGAAGATCTCCTGGAAACCTTCTGGCGAAGATGGGCAACCGAGTACCTGCTGGAGCTATCGTCTCGCCCCATCAAGTCAACAGCAGCTGTCAGAGCCGGAGACATCGTATTAGTCGATGATCCTCTCAGGCCTCGCCAAACCTGGAGACTGGCGCGCATCACAGATCTTCACGTTGGACGCGACGGAAAGATTAGAGCCTGCTCCGTCAAACTCGCTGATGGATCGCAGTTACAGCGTTCCATTCGGATGCTGTACCCCTTAGAAGTGCGTTCTGAGGGAAAACTCATAATCCCCGCCCTGCCAATTTCGTGGGGGCAGGTTGTTGGAACTTTGTTGTTAGAGGAAAAAGAAGTGACATTGAATGGTGGCGCTGGGCCTGCATTGCATGCTTGGGGTATGGGCCCGGCTCGTGCACTTCGTCCTTTGTCCTCTTCATGTTCGGTCATGGAGGCGGACTGAGGGTGGTCTGCGAGACGCTCAATAAAGCCGCCTGTTGTCCTTGAAGGGCGCCGTCTTCTTGTCAGAAATGTGTTTTGGGAAAGCAGTCAGAGCCGCATGACGATTTCGGCTTTAGATTCAACAGCATCGAAAAGATACCCTATGGGTATGAAATCAGAGCTAAGGTCGTCCCTTTTATTGTGATATGTGTCACATGGGCTGGTTTTTGAAAAGACGGCATGAAAGTGACGGTTCAAATGCGACGCAAGTTCTTTGCGGTCGTCAATTTTTTTCCGTCGATCGAAAAGTGATCAATCGATGTCTTGCCATTTTTTTAAAATGGTGCCAAAAATTTACAGGGTAAGCCTTTTAAAAATTTTGTAACCGTTTCAGAATATTTGAACTGTTACTGGCACGATACTTGCTGTCAACCTTTCTCAGGACGTTTCTCAGATATTCCCA
>CM023453.1:157961935-158184798 GCA_013339765.2 Haemaphysalis longicornis | reverse complement strand
GACTGACTGACTCACGGACTGACCCCTCAACGATCACCAAATTGCTAGACCTAGAGACCCGATATTTCGGCAGTAAATTTCCTATTGCTTAGGGGCTCACTACGGCGGGATTTCTGGCAGTTGTACGCCTAGCCTAGCAAAAGGAGGAAATTGTGTTTTCTGAAACTCATGGTTATTTCGCTGACCTGTTCACATATCGAACTGCTTTTTTTCTATGTGTAGCTCGTAAGAACCTAAAAAAAGGTAGTTTTAGGGTTTCGTCTTACGCAGCACTATTGGGGAGATTCTGCATTTTGGAACGCAAAGGGTCTTTCTAAAGATTTTTGCAATAAATGTTTCAGTTATTAATTTAACTATTTGGTTTTAGGGGCGAAGTTCCTCGTGGTCGGGAACTGTCCTGTCCCTCGTTGCTGCTGTATCTGGCATATTAATGATGATTGTGGCGGGATCCCGCTAGGGATGGGCCAACAAAGATGCGTCGAAGATGCGTCGATTCAAAGATGCGTCGAAGAGGTCAAAACGTTCCACGCGTTCGTTGCTACCAAACAAGCAGGAGAGAAAGAAGAGATTGTCGTTCATTGCCGTTCGAAGAGGTTGTCGTTCAAGACACGTACCGCGATTAGGCGACAAAAGATGGCCTGCACAAGGCGACGGCCAAGGTGGTGAAATGTCACACACCGAATTCGCCAACTTACGCATGGAGATTCTCATCGTCCCAAACAAGCCCTACATAATCACCAGAAACTTTTACGTCGTCAAGTGGCTTGTCAACGAAGCGGTGGTAAGCTTGACGTGTCGAGTCATTACATGATATGCGGGCGAATGTTTCACAGTTATAACGATAAGCATTTTAGCTTCGCCCCTCTCATCACCATTCACTTCGTGGAGATGGCGGGATTTTTTTGCTGATAATTGTTACTCATCCTAATGCACCAAATGGATTTTAAGGCTTTCGGCCTGCGCCGCCGGTAAAATGTCAATTAGATTTTTTTTAAATGACACGTCCCACAAACTTCAAGGGCGTACCAGGTGATGTAAATATATAGCCGAACTGCTTATTTCAACGGCTTAAAATTTGAGGGACACACGGACATTATTGCATACGAGCTCAATAGGGCTGACATGTTTAGAGGTTACTCCCGGAAGAGAGTAAAAGGCGCCGATGTGTGTTTTCGCATAATTTTTAGCTATATCTTTTTGATGTTTGTTTTTAACGATATCTTCTTTTTCGTCGAGACAGGTATCCCATACAAATATCTAAACACTCCTTTAGAAGGGTTTTATATAATGCCCATCCAATACGGGAACTCAAGATTTTCAAAAATTTGCGTGTTTTTACAAAATACTCAATTCAATACAGCCGTATCGTATATCGAGTTCATTTTTCTTTGAAGTGCTACGCCATACAATTGTCTGTAACCAAATTTCGGGATTCTGACCTAACGCACCAATAAAGCTGCGAACTGGATTTGTTAAAAACACGGATGTAAAGGTGGAATCCAGTTCACTTTTCGCGCGTTCGCATGGCGCTTGCCTTGTCTCGAGACTGTGCAACCAAACACCTGCCGCTGGAGCCCGTGTTTATTATTATAAAACTGCAACATAGAGATATCATGCGCGCATACATAATAAATACTTGAACAAATGTTATATCCAATAGTGCAATTACTATTGTGTTCCACCAGGGCATTGCCGGCTACTACCGCTACTTCATTATAAATATGGAACTTATAGGTATGATTCAGGCAAACAGAAGAAATAACCCAGCAAATGTTATATCCATTAGTGTCATTGCTGTAATCGCCGACCAGGGTATGGCGGACTACAACCGCTACTTTAATATAAAAGTGTGACTGACAGGGTTTATTCACATATACCAAAACAATAACTCTACAGATTGTTACATCCATTAGTGGCATGACAACTACCGGAAATACCCGGTTACGCCCGAATGTGCTACTACAAAATGCACTTTGAATATAACGATTTCTCTGTTATATCGTAAGCATGGGTGAATGTCACATTTCTACGGTTACAGTTTCAAAAGAACTAACATTCGCTCCTACGGGAGGCGTGCGCTTGCACGATGTTTCAGCAGATGGCGAGCGCTTTGCAAACGCATGAAAATTGAATTGAATACCAAGTCCAGATGGGTGTGAAAAAGCTTTGCGTTTTAACCAGGTTTGCCTTAAGAAATGGGCATTGATATACAAACCCAGCTACCGGCATAATTTTTTATAGCGGGAAACAATTTTTTTCCCGTCGGAGAAAACTGCTTCAGAGAGAGCGTAGCACGAGACCGACAGAAACTGTCTTAATGACCATCCCTGAACAGGTCCGCTGTTAAAAGAAAGTGCGCTACACAATTATTCGTATTGAATACACTGAGCATCTTCTGATTCCTGAAGACAGACGGTAATTTATCATTAATAACTGCAGGACGAAACTCATGTCGCAAATGAAGGGCAATAACCTCGTTTCACGCGATACACAATGTTCTGAAGAGTGGATTGATAACAACGTAAATAATCACCTACACAATCCGCCCGGCAATCAGCCACCAATCGGCAATATATGTCCACAGTAAAGATGTGCACACAGAGCTCAAACGTTTTACAACGGTTTGTTACTTTATGATATTATTATGCTCACAAAAACAGTCCGCTTTCATTTTTACCGACACAAAAACTACGAGATTTATCAATGTTACGGAAAGAATTCAGCAAAACCAATTTATTGGTCGCGCGAGAACAAGCTCTACAACTACCACAACATGTAAGTTGCCCGTGATGTTGCAGCTGTTGGCGCACAGTTTATAAGGAAAATCCTGTTCTGACTAGTTGGAGTAGGAAAATGAAAGGCAATACATGTTAGTAATGGCCACGTTTGTGCTCAGCGCCGGTCAAATGTTGGATGTTCTTTCATTTTTATTTCAGGGTAGGAATATTTGAAACATGCTGCAAAAATTACGTAACGGACTTCTTTTCCTTCTGCCTTTTTTTCTAGATAGGCCGCTGAAGAACAGAGTAAAGTTTCTACTTTATCCTTGCGTAGTAGGCTTCTACCTAACCATCCAAAATATTCCTACATTTTTTTAGAGTGCACGAAGTTTTCAGATATGCTGCGATGTAACCCGACGTGTATAGTGTACCACTTCCATCGAACATTGCAAAACTGAAGCAATGTATTTCGCAGTATTCTATATACTCACGTTGTTTGCAGTATCACAATTATCAGAGTAGCCATTGTAAAAATCTTGTTGAGAGGCATCGTTACGGGCAACGATGATACTTCTATACTACTTCAATTCCTCTGTCTCATTGGCGAATTTATAGCTGTGAACACTACAAGAAGACATTGCGAAACTCTAAAACACCTTTTTTTTCCTGCGGTCACTTACCTAATGATACAGAGAAAGCACACATTGTTTCACGTGTAAAGAAGACGCAAATTGCATTGCTGGCAATGCTATTGTAGTCCACGAAGCAAAAACGTATCAACGAGCAGCAAGCAAAGCAATCGCAGCTAACTACACGAAGAAAAATTGCTGAGGCTGTTTTCTCTTATGCATTTGAAAACCTGGTACAACTGTGGACGGAAGAGAAAGAGTTCGCTTGAAGTAATATTTCAAATAGAGAAGCCTAAAATAACGTGACAGCAAGTTGCGTATATATAAAGGGACTCTGAAGAAAATTTGTCAAGCTCCCGATTTTGCTTCCACTGGGTATACTGGCTCAAATTAGCACAGTTTTCATAGTTTATACAGTTGACAAGTCGGTAATTATTTACAAAGCGCGAAAAAAGAAAAGCTACCATGCGTGCTTTGCACCAGCCGCACCAACTAAAGGCTGTGACGGCGGGAGGAGACGCACCGTGATTGGACGATGCCCAAGTTTAGCAACCAAACAAGTCTCGGTTTCGCTTCTGTAAAACAAAGTGCTTGACATTCCACGGAATTGTTGGATGGGCATTGTCAATACCTCAGTAATCATCGTACCGCGCTTCTGCCATGTTGTCGGCTGTAAAATGCATAAGATAGGCCTCCCAGGACGGCTTGGAATCCTAGCAATCACTAGCCGAGGCCTACGCAGTGGATGAACGCCCTCCGCGTCCCCGCAGACACTCAAATACCATGCGCTTTTCCCCCATATTTGGAGCTTGCCTCACTAATGCCTGTATCGTAAAAAGCGTGTACGCACCAAGCTAAGGGTCTGCTGATTCTGGCCTGTGCCTACTGCCCGAAAGCAGTCGGTGCTTAGGGCAACAGCACGACAACGAGAACTCGCTAGCGCGTCAGTGTCAGCCGGCACGCGTTCTGTGAACTAGTTCGTGGAGCAGTTTACGTTACGGCCCAAAAATGGTGAACTCTGTATAGAAAACATCGGCCGAAAACGAAAAAGGCAACTTATAAAAAGAAAAACGAATGTACCCTCAGGGACTCGAACTCGTGATTTGCAAAACACTTGAAATAACATTCGTGGCGCTCAAGACCACCCGGTCACGGGTGAACGCTGCTGACTTTGGAAATATAAGCTGTATAATGTATAACTAGTTAACCCTTTTATTTAGTTTTAGAATTTCAAGCAGCTTTGGTGACTATTTGTTGCATTGTGCTCGTGCAGTAGGCGTCCCCCAAATTTGCACGATATCTCACATCTAGCAATTGCATTTCTTAGACGGAAAAGCGTTCGCAGATGCACAGTCGTGCTGCTGACCGCTGTCCTTGGTCGCTCAGCGCAAGAAAGTGCTTCTCGCAACTTTAGTTTTACGCTTTACGGTAAAAGTATCAGTTGATTTTATTTCCTTAATACCGACATTGACTTCGTTGACTCTTCTCCCGCCTTCAAGAGGCCTTATATTTTCTTACTGGCGTACCAGTTAGCGAAGCATCGCATGTGCGCTTGTGCAGCGCTTGTGTGAAGCGACCTTGACTTGGAGCTAGATACAGTGTACAAACCAAAGAAGTAAAGAAAGGCACATTGTTCCATTCACAAACGTGTCCTGGCTTCGTTTCAACTGAGCGAGCGAATTGCGACTACCCGTCGGTGACCGGCGGGCGAAACGCTGGGCCGACTGACTCCGTCTGAAGGCAGGGGAGCCGTGTAGTAGCGCAGCCAATTGCCAGCTCATCTCCTCCCGACGTCACACGAAAACGCCACAGAAAATGGGCGAGCGTAAAGAGAGGAGGACAGCATTTTTGAATTAATTTTTTACAAAATAAATTTTCGTAAACGTGCTCAGAGTGGTCGAATCAGGGCCGACGGACCCCAGACTACAATTTGCGCTCGTAATCCCACAATGTTTACAAATCACTTCAGTGTCCCTTTAAAGGACTCTCCTTCTTGCCCTTCTCCTTCTTATTAGTTGGAAGACTCTTCTTATAAATTTAGTTTGTTGCCATTAGGATTGCTTTTTTGTCCCCGCCAGTTCTGAAAGGGTTATGGGATTCGTACGTTCGGGCCTAAAGCGGCCGTCTTGCTTGTTTTATTTGCATGGCGTAATCGTGTTTTGCACCACGTATGATGTATACCTCGAAGGCTTTACGTATTTTCTCAGGGTGATATGATCCGCCGAACTTAAAATAAATCCTGAGAAGGGACAGATTGTTTCCTTAAGCTACTGTTCCTCGGCCATGAGCTTTGCTATACCAGAGTTCGACCTGATTCCGCTACGTTTGAAGCCGTAGCCAATTTCCCCAAGCGTAACAAGAAGAAAGCCCCTAGGTGCGTTTTTCGGAATAAGCTCATATTGCCTTCAGTTTAAAAAACTCCGCTGGCCAACAATTTAACTTGCCCCAATTACCCATTTTGTACGGGATGAGGTCGCGTTCCTCTGGAATGGGGGCAATATGGAGCATTACACCGCCCTATTTGGAAACGTTTGCAAACAACGTTTGGAAACACCACCGGGTGTTGGCCCAACTCGACCAAAACGCAATAAACACAGTTCCCACCAACGGCAGTAAAGTTTCCCTAGGAGCAGGTATTTTGCAATGGCAAGACAGCGCGGAAAGAGTAATGGCTTAAACCAGTCGAACATTGTCTCCTTCCGAATTCAACTACTCGGACACCCAAGAAGAGTTCTTGATGGTCGTATGGGGAGAGCCTAAATTTTGACCGAAGCTATGTCGCGTTCATTTCACATCAGTGACCATTAGTCGCTCTGCTGGTTGAAGAGCATAAAAGACCTGTCTGGACGACTAGCATGCTGGAAACGTAGAGTTGGAACGTGACGGTAGTTTATAAGTCCGGCCAAGAGCATGTCAATGCGGATTGCCTTTGGCGCGCACCAGCTCTCCCTGAGTCGATGAATCATTACAGGGATGACGAAGCTATTTTAGGCATGCTGCACGCATATTCTACGATGGAGCAGAAACAGTGAGACTCCGAGCAACGGCCGCTGGTTAATTTCTGGGATAAACATGTCCTACAGTGCTGCGGACTTTTCAGGAGCGCCGTCGTCCTGCTTCCGCGGAAATGTCGGAATAAAGCAAACTTTGGTCCAGTCGAAGAAGCTACCTGCTTGTTTTTCCGGCAGTACTTCCTAACAAATATCTGCAGGCTTCCCAGGACCAGCTGACGGTAGGTCACCTCGGCTGCAAGGGTACTCCGACCAGGGTTTAACAGTCGTACTACTGGCCCATGCTTTCGGCAGCCATTCGGCATTACGGACGCCCATGTCGTGAAGACAAACGACAAAAAGCACCAGCACTCCGACAAGCTGGCCTCCTACACTATGGTCAAACCTCCGAGAAACGGTTTGAGAAAGTCGGCATTGACATGTAGGGTCAATTTTAAATGTCGTCGGCGCAAAGAAAGTATAATAAAGTTAGCGACAGATATCTTATTTGGTACGCGGAAGCGATTGATCTCTTAAAGAAACGGCATCCCACAGAGCAGAACTTTTTTCTCGCAATTTTTTTTGCTAACGTCCTAATGTAAACATTATTATGGATAGACAGAAAGCGGGTGCCGCTAGCCTTGATGAGGCAATCATGCAACCAAGTGGCTCTTCGCATCAGAAGTCAATAGCGTACCACGCACAGACGAACGGGTTTACGAAACATCTCAACAGGACCGTCGCGGACATGCGGAACATGTATACCGGACCTGGGACACGGTATAACCTTACGTTACATTCGCTTACAATACGGCTCAACAAGACAAGACCCGAATCACGCAGTTGGTTATCATGGCTGAACCGTGACCGTTATTTTTGACGCAATTCTGCCTCATGACTGGAGCAGTGACAACATTCTACTGCATGAGTGTGCCAAACGAGCGGAAGAAGCGCGTCAACTGGGACGCTTGTGACCAATTCAGCAACAGCGCTATGACACGCAACGTTACAAGCTCCGCCACAGGAATGTGGTATTCAAACCGCCGGCAGTGTTAGAGTATGGACTCCTGAAAAGCTGCTAAAATGTAATGTCGGACCTTACAGAGTTTCGCGCTAGGTTTGCGCCGTAACATTCAACGTTCCACGGGGTCGATCTGCTTCCAAATGCCCCTTCTAACGAATCTCATACTGTGCAGACGAAACCCTACTTTAGGCGAAGTCCTTCTTGACGTGCCGTGGTCAGTCAGCCATCTTTACTGATAGCCCCGGTCCGAATTACTTTTCTGCCTGGCCTCTTCGTGTAGGCACCAGCCCAAATAATTAGTTACATCACAATCATACTGTTGACACCAGGAGGCAAAACGACAACGCTATTTGAAAACGTACCGCAACTCGATTGGCTACGGATTTTTCCCAACGTCGCGCTATTAACGGACAATCTACCTACTTTAGCACACGTATCCATGCCGCCTGAATATCCTCCTTGGGCCACTTCCTCTAAATTGCGGAATGAGTCTTTCCCCGCAACATGAACAGTGTTGGGCACCTGGTTCTCTATGCACTAAACGTTCAGGCGATCTCAAAATGACTTGAACTTCTTATTTATCTCGATTCTGTCACCTATAGCACGCACCATTAGTAATGTCCACCAAACATAACCTCCAACTCAGCTGGCAGTTTCCTAAACGAAGGAGTGTCCAGTAGGAAGACGGCATATTTCTGCAATTCTTTACAACCGGTCTGTACGGTTCTTTCGAAAGCTTTAGCGGGAAAACCGTGAGTATGAACAAATAGAGAATATCTCAGCCAAGTAAGGTTTGCAGAAGTTATTACATTGTTTGGTGAAGCTAGACGGCAATGGCAGAGCATACATCTCCAATTGTGCTCGTGAAGCATCATTGCAGGATAGAAATAAACACTGAAAAATATGGCTGGCGATTGCGACGCTCCCTAATGTGATATTTAGTCGAAGCACCAGTGCAATGAGGAAGCACTCACTCGCCGGTTCTCTCGACGGCAGCGATAATGAGCCTCTGCGTCGGCGGCCCGAAGTACGTCTCAGGGACCATGACTCCCGTCTTAGGAAGGGAACGCACATTATCGTCACGCGCATGCCCACCTTACGTTTTCGGCAGCATTGCGCAGACGAGCGTCTCGTGTGGGTACAGCATACGGTCCCCCTCTCTAACCTCCACTTTCGGAAAGCGCTCGCGACTCCACCGCGAACCACCCTCTCTCACAATTTCGCAACATTCTCCTCCTTACGGCATACTGCCACCTCCCCATCGCACACTTACGGAGACCGTTCGCGCCTCCACGGCCAATTTTGCGACACTCTCCTCTTTTGCTTTCTTTCAGTATTTGGTCTTGCCATCGTTCAGTCGATTACGACGGCGACCTGGCTCAGCCCAGATATAGCCACCGAAGGTGAAACTTTCTATTCTTTGCAAATGCAGTTATCACTTCTCTCTCTTCCTCTTCTGTCTTCGGTAGCTCAGACATTTCGCCTTTCAGTTCATCGTAGATTTCTGCACAAGAATCGTGGATCATGTTGCTTACACTCGAGTGCTCAAGCCGGAATTGGCGGATAACGGAGTGGTGAGATTCGGCTGGTAATTAAGAGAAGCAAGGCAATGTTTATCTGAACTGCGCTTGTATAAGTACCAAGAGTAGCTTGAGATGACGTTTATATTTACGTTAATGATGTTTTATTGCCTGCAAAAAGATTTACCTGTAGCTAGATAGCGTAGCGTGATCTGTAGACGTGTGCCCGGAGCAACTGACCTTTGCATCCGTTGTTTCGGCGGGAACTCCTGGGGCGAACTTGTGAAAGGAGCTCTTCAAATTGGTAGTGGCTCACCCGGAGCAGCCCCCACTATTCCTCAGTGTTATTGTGCAGTACTTTCTTCAGTAGCAAATTCTGAACCCCCACATCTTTTCTGGAGGCGTACGGACTCAGCCAGCAGGTAGGTGTACACCCACAGGGCTCATCCTACTCGAGCTCGGGTAACGCTACAGCCATTACCGCGTACTCTCGCTTTCCATCGGCCTCCATCTTTGCAACTCCCCTCGAACATGTTGCGCTATCGCCGGGCGCAAACGGTCCATGCGTCAAGAGTATGCTCCATCCGTCTCCAGTGTCGTCTGCTTGCCTTATCCTCCGGGTGAATACTTTCTTGATCCGGACAGTTCGGTTACGTCACACGACGTCATCAATCCGGCTGCGGACATGCCCAACTTGTGAATCGTCCTTTACCGTTACTGGATTTGCCTGCCCGGTGTAGGGGGTAGAGGGTGTGGGTTCCAGAGCAGAGGTATGTTTTCGTGACTTGTTCAATAAAGTCTCCGTCAGTGCCTAGATAAGCTTGGATTAGTTTATTCAGTGTGTGTTTCTGTTCAGATGTCTGAGGAGCTGTAATGTTTTCCCCATGCTCAGGTTTCCTTTCATTTGATTGCAAATGTGGTCTGATTCATCTTTAGACGAGCGTGTTTAAGGCCTTCCTATGTCTGTATCACACCTGCATAGTTTAATTCTGAGTTTGCGGTTGCGTTTAGTTTTTCGCAACCTTCTTTTTAGGTTTTTCTAGACTTCCCACGTATGGTTAAGATGTGGGTCAATAGCTTGGGCAGGTATTTTTGTATCGACATTTTTGTGGCGGTTTTTGCATCTTTGAAGGGCGGTTCGACCCATTGATTTAGGCCAGTAATTATCTCAATGCAATTAGGTACACCGCTTTAATTTCTGATGCTTCAAACGTTCTGTCAGTGAGTAACGGTTCTGTGACTAAGATTGTGTGGGATTTGATGTGTTAGTGTC
This sequence comes from Haemaphysalis longicornis, assembly GCA_013339765.2. Taxonomy (NCBI): domain Eukaryota; kingdom Metazoa; phylum Arthropoda; class Arachnida; order Ixodida; family Ixodidae; genus Haemaphysalis; species Haemaphysalis longicornis. The sequence continues at coordinate 158,174,642 of CM023453.1, read as the reverse complement.
AGTAAAGTCTGTATTATAATGTTATCTATACCTTGAGAGGTGTCTGGCACATTCCAAGTGGATTTTACGGGTATTGAGAATACAAGGTTGGGGTGGATTCTCGCTGTACGCTTTACCGAACTTGGGTTTAACTAGGAGGTGATGTATTTGTGCCTGATCCCAGAGCTCCCGTCCTTTAGGGTTGCAGGATGGGTCCTCCGGTGCTGTGTGATATGCAATAAAATCTCCCACTATGATAAGGACGTGGGATCCGGCTTTTTGTTAGGTACTAAAATTAAAAGGTTAAATTTATGGCCTGTGGCCTTCGGAGCACCATCTAAGTTGAGTATCAAAAGTACGGGTTTACCCTGTTTTCGGAAGGATGATTATAAGATCATGGGGAATATTTATGTTGTTTGAAGGGCAGCTTTATGTTAACCAAGACAGCCGTTTTGGTGTCTTCGGCGTTTTCGAAGGCTTTGTAGCCTAGACGCTTAACCACTGTGCCCTTTTCCTGTAGGGCTATTATTTCAGAAGGCGTTTGCAGGCTTTGTACATGAAATTATGAATTGCTCCTGTTCCGTCTGAACACCGGCAATTACACTGTCAGAACAGCATGGCGCATAACATCGATTGTACTTGTTGGCCATAATGTTTATTTATTTGGGTACCGGCGCCGTGATGTAGCTTACTGTAGGGAAAACACCTTGCATACAAGTGTGCAACTCTCCTCGGGGGGATTCCAGGGTAGCCTGCAGGGTTACCATATTTGTATGTAATGCGTAGTCGTTTTTATGGATTTCTTTTACCCACTATGCCACTTTGTGATCTTTTTTTCGAATCCTTACGCTTCACCCTCTAAGAAAGTAAACCTCCTTTCTTTGTCGCTTGGTTGGGCTGGTGCTGCGTTCTCTGTAATTCAGACTGTTTTAGTAGTTTCAAGGCACAAAACACAAAGGCACAAGACACACAAGGACAAAGAAACGACAAGAAAAGAGCGCACTCGGACAACTGACATTTTAATATTTCAATGAAAGACCTATATTCCTACAAAACTGCGCACCATCATCACAAAAAGACTTTCCTACAGCGCACATAGGAAACACGTATCGGCTCCTGATATTACATGCATGAAGACAGCACTGAAATTTGTATGTCCAACAAAGCCACGGAAGGGTGACTTACACACTTGTAAGTCACTTTACTTATACACAGAGATTCTGCTAGCCGCTACCTGGAATTCGAGGAGGTGGCGTCCCGAACAATGCAGCGTCGGCCACGGTCGTGCTTCAGCGGTGAACGCTACCGCTCTAGCCCGGCCGTACATCGGCCGCAAGAAAACGGAGAGGAGCGTCTATCAAAGGGCGAGACCGCGGAACCTAGCCATCATGATGGGATAGCTCAGGGATACACCACCGCACCACTCAAGCGCAGACACTGAAACAAGTCGGCATGTGAGCTTTGTGATTCCCATTTATACCAAATTAAACTAGTTAGTTTAGTATGTTTGAGAATTGGGAGAAACCTGTGGAAACTTTTATAATCGCTATTTATCAGAACCAGTTCCCCCTTTCGTATTTTGTAATACCTCTTAAAACACAATCGAATTGGTATTCACCAATTTAGGAAACGCAATCCGGTTCGTGGCAAGCAGTCCGAAAAAGATAGCATTTTTATAGCGGCCAGATGGCTGTATGTTGTTTTTACATTTTGTTTCGCCGCCCTGCAAACCAATGCATAATATATCTTTGCCTTAATATCGTTTACTTCTGTTGGGTGCGGATTACCTAGGACGTGCTGTCGAATAAGTTAATCAAGCGGTGCGAAGGACGCACGCAATAAACGCGAATCTGCGCCAAAATGGGCCAAAAACAACCGTCGCTAAAGCAGACGACAAAGCCGTACCGCCGACACGCCCGCTGGTGAGCAGGCACGTCCGCGCGGGGAATGCTGCGTAGATTCGCCGCGCCATCTGCATTGTGCTCCATGACTGCAACCCTCCGGCCCCTCCCTCGCCGATGCCTCCGCGGCGTTGGGAGTTATTGTCCCCGAAAGACCCGTTGGCTGGGAGAGGTTGAAAGCTTTGCTTTAAAAGTGCCTTTCAACATTGCAGATAAATGTTCCTGCTTGCAACCTATGTCAGTCACGTGTGCGCACATACCACACCCAAAAAGAATTTTACTCAGGGCTATATCTCTGCTTGCACCATGTTTCACTCATGGTGCCCGCCTTACCCTAAATCAAAAGAATCATTACATAATCACCCCTTCCGCCTATTTAGCTAACTCAGGGAAAATACCTGCACCTGCATATTGACTGCAAAGTAAGTCTAGTAAATGACAGATGCAGAAGTCCTTCTACACATTTTCTGGCTCCTTTGAACTCAATGCTAAACACACTGGGGTTCTGAGTTTAATGCTTTTCTCCTTTTTTCCTAAGCAATAACTACGCCACAACTGCAATTTTTAGGTGTGGAGCACCCTAGGACCTCACAACGTCCGTCCGCGTCCGTGCGCATAGCATTTAAAATCGCAAAAAATCACACAGGCAGCGGCACGAATCGAGCCTGTAACTGGTACACCAGACAGAGTTGGTTTCAATTTTATTACCCACTGGGCTACGACCGTGAGTTCGTACCCGAGAGTCAAACGCCTTACTCCCTCTCCTGTAACAAGGCAGAGTACATTAACACCTCCCAATCTCCGTCCGCGTCCAACAGTGCGCACACCACCCGAGTTGCGCGACGACCTTCATTTTATTTTAGCCGTGAGTTGCAGTTTCATTTAGAGAATAATCAAGGAGCAACTCACGACTCAAATTGAATGACGGTCGGAGCGCAAATCGGATGTCGTTGGAGTCCCGTACTCCGCACCCTCACCACATCCACGGAGTGGAGATGCTGCCATTTTTGATCCCGTGACAAAATCCCCTGGCTCATCCCTTGACAGCAGAATCTTCGACAGCAGCAATGCCTGTGCTCGATACAAGGTCGGAAGTGTGACCGGTGTACTCGTGGGGACCAAAGGTAGGCTTGCCGGCGTACATGCTGTTCCTACGCAAGGGCCCCGGACGGACAAGCAGCCCAGAGTAAACGCTCGTGTTCTCCAGTGACCTTCCAGAATCTGCAAGTAGGAGCATAATACAGCAATACCATGTTGTTAGTGGGTGCCTTCTTAAGCTATGTTGGCTGGTTTAGATTGTAATGCAAAAACCTAACTAATAGGCTTGAGATAAGTAGTTGAGCCTTACTACCATTTTGTGCTTATGGCCATTTCTGGTGGTTTAGCAAGATTTTTAAGTTTATACATTTAGGTTATGTGTTACAAGTACAGCAAGGCACAGATCAAAACCAGAACCTCCATTATGAGGGCATTCGGCGTCTGGAAGAAAAGGTTTCCGTGCCTGGCTGTGTCGCTGCAAATGAAGACTCATGATTCACACGTCCAAAAGCCAGCTTGACCGGAAGCGAAATGTGTCCCACGGAGAGACTGGGAATTGTGTGGAAGTAACCTCTATAATCCACTGATGCTCACCCTTTGTATCGCATCTATGTTTTCTGCCTGATTTCAAGATTTTTCTAGCTTGTCAACCGATCATTTGTTTAGTAACAAACGCCCAGTAAAATTCCATAACGCCCAAACAGTAGCTGATGTCCAGTACCGTCACTGTTTACGCTGCGACTGCGATGTCATCCTACGATAATAGGGCTCGCCGTGGTTTTTGTGTGCTTAACGTTGAAAACTCCGGTCGACATTGATTCCCTATTCTCTAATAAACATTGCGTAACTCCTTTCCTGCCCTTAACCGAGCTTATATTTTCTGCAAGCGTTGGCGGTTGTACGCAGATATGCGGTTTGCTTGCTACTACGAGAAACGAATTGTCGCCAAAGCGAACAGCCGAAGCGTCGTAAGCGGTAATACGGATCGCATTAGCGTTGGTGTTGAGTTGTATGAACTTCCTTGACCTGACTATATGTTTTTTACGCTATGAACTAACAGAACAGAGCAGCATTCATTACGGCACGAATGTAGTCAGTGCGCAGTTTTCGCTTCTCGAAGAATTCCCGATTCCATTCGGGTGATCGGTATTGTCGGCTTCTTCGATCAGCGAGCGAGTAACACGCAGATTTTCTTTCGGAACGCATGTTCGTGTCGCCGTCGGTGTTGTGTGAAAAGGCGTACTGCCAACTGAGAAGTCGGCGTCGCCATCGTGTCGTCGTCTTGTCGGCATAGCCGATGTATACGGAGAAGCGTGGTAATAGATTAAAAAAGAAAAAAATGAACAAACAGGATAGCGTTCGCCCAAAACAGCCACCGCGCCCACTCCACGGAGAGCAGATGAAGCTTCTCTTCGCCGAAAGTAAGAGAAAATGCCTTCCATACAATTTCTGCGTGCTCAGCCGTTTTACTAACAGTAATTGTTTTGTATTCTTTGCATACTGGATACATTCCGACCAATTGGAAGCCTGCTAATGTGAAATCACTAGTTATATCTGGTGATAGTAATTCTCCGTGCAACTACAGGCCTGAACGTCCATGTGTTGAAAATTGCTAGAGTACCTGATTTACACCCAAATAATGAAAAATGTGAAAGCAAATAAACTGCGTTTCAAAAATAACCATGGTTGTAGGCATAACCAACTATGTTAAACACAAGCTATTTGAATTAGCAACAGATCTTCACGAAGCTTACATGCCAAGCGTTACATGAATGAACTTTTATTTAAAATTTCAAAAGCTTTTTTTTAAGGCCCTTGCTGCCATTACATTGGGGCGGGGACAACAAAAATATATTTCGGACATTTAAACACAATTTGCAGATAAAGGCAACTTACAACATATTACAGGTTACCTAACAATAAAAAAAGAAAAGGAAAAGAGACGAAGAAAAAAAAAGAAATGTATGCAAAACTAAAAACACTCAATAAAAACCTGTAACTTCCCTTCATGTTATAAAAAGTACACAGGCCTGTTTTTACGAGACATTTCCGTTCAAGTTGTGCTTTTATTGTGCAACAAACGCCTCGTGATCACAAATCACAGCAACTTCTTTTGGCAGCTTGTTCCAGTGATAAATGACGAGAAAGGGCAGTGACTGTCAAAGGAGATTTGTACGCGCAAACATGGGGCGGACTTTGAAGGGATGGTCGAGGCGCGGAAAAATTCGTTGCGGCGGCTTGATATGGGATGCAGTGTAGGATGATGGTGTATGATACATTTTGTGGAATAGAGAGAGAAGTGCCAGCAGACGTCGTTTTTCTAGGGAGGGTAATTGGACAGAATGTTTGATAGCCGTGATGCTAGATGTTCAGGAGTAGTTCTTGGTAGTGAAACGCGCTGCTTTATTTTTAAAGACTCGAGCTTGTTTATTAGTCACGTCTGATTTGAATTCAATATTATATAAAACCATATTCCATCTCTGACCGAACTAAAGCTGGGTAAGCTATTAGTTTAGTTGACTGATTTTAGGCTTGATTACGCTTTAATTCCAGTGTTGTATTCGCTTTCAAAATTATTTCATCAATGTGATCATTCCATGTAATGTTAGAACTTAAAGGAGCTCGTGAATATTTTTACGTGGTCACATTTTCTATACACAAGTTATTCATAAAATACGCAGAAGACTGAACGTAACTAGATCTGGTAAGTGGCACTGAGTTTGTATTAGAAACATTATTTCTCATTCGCCATTTGTCGCACCAAAAGGAAATTTTGCTTAGGTTGGCCTGTAAAATATTATATTCTTCAAAGGCGTTGATTTGTCCATAGAGAACGCAATCATCCACAAATTTTCGAACTGTTGCAGACATGATTTTACTGTTTTAATCATTGTAATTTAGGAATAAAATTGGTCCAAGTATGGAGCGTCAAGGGATGCCAGATGTGACTTTTGCTAAAGCAGAAGACTGATCGCTTACAGAAACAAACTGGTAGCGATTTGTGAAAAAACTTGTAATCCAAATTAAAATTGTACTATTGATGTACAGCGGGCTAAGCTGCATCAATAGACAAGCATGGCGAACTTTATCAAATGCTTTCTTGAAGTAAATAAGTATAGCCGCACCTTTTTTAGTTAATCGTGAAGAGCTTGATTAAGATCCGTAATGAAGTTCAAATCATTCGTGTTTCACAAGAGTGGCCTTGCTGAAAACTATGCTGGTTATTAAAAATAGTTATGTTTACCTAAATAATTTATAGTTGTGGAAGATGGTCTGTGTTCAAGTAATTTACCTGGAATACTAGTCAAAGATATGGGTCTATAATATGAGGCCACTTAACGGACACCTGATTTGTAAATGAGAGTGATACAACTGATCTTCCAATCATCTTGTACGATTCGTGTATCTTGGGCTGCTGGAATAGAGAGCAAAAATCACAAGATACTTATGGCTTAGTCATTTTCAGTATCTTTTAGAAGGTGCCCTCTTGACCAGTGGCTGATTTATTAGAAAGAAGTTGTATGGACGATTCTTTCCTTCCGGAGTGAGTATGAGGTCCTTCATAGATGCCTTAATTGAAGTAAACATAGGTTCAGGTGGTATTGGCTTTTCTTTCGTGAATACCTAGCTGAAAAAGAGTTTGGTTCAGTTGCAGCTTCAGATGGGGATTGTAGCACGCCGTTATTTACGATTGGTAACTTGGAAAGTTTTTGGGATTATTACTTCACAAATTTTTTGGGGGTTTGTTAGTTAACATGCTAACAATGCACAATTAAAACCCTTAATTTTGAACGCTTCAAGTTGCGCTTTACATTCATTTTATTGTTGACTATAGCGCTGCCAATCGCGAACCGAGTTGGACAGCTTCGCTTTCGAATAAAGTCGTTTCTTCTTATTGATCGCTGTTTTCACTTGAGACGTGAACCATGTGCAGTGTGTTTATAAGGCTGCTGAAATTTTGGGAACGTGCTTTAGCATGAGCTCAATAAGCTCCCTTCGGAGAGCGAGCCAGTTGTCATTTGTAATACGATAAGCCATGGTTTGCAATATTCATACTGATAAAGACGAGAACTTGAACAATCGCCTGGAAATTTGCATTGGAGTAATCGAAAACAGTTGTTTCTTTTCAGGATTACTTTTTAAGACTTTCCCAGTGTACTACATTGTGGTCGCTAATACATTCTAGGACGTGAACAAGAAATTTTTCGTTTCGGTTGTAAGGACGAGGTCAAGAATAGAACTTCCTCGTTTTGGTTTGCATACCGTTTGATGCAGATAAAATAACTAAAGAAACCAAGAAACGTCCTGCATTCGCTTTTCCTCGGGCAGAATTGGGGTGTGCACGTCTGTTACTTCATTGCGGGGTTTGTTTAAATCACCGACAAGGAATATTGGTGCCGTTAAATGCATGTTTTTGGATTAAGGATAATAATCATTTAGGCTGTTAATAAATTCAGCACTAGAATCTCCCCCGCACGGGGCACCTTGAGTATTTATGGTGACGGTGAGCAGCGGCACCCCGCACCCCGAGCTCCCATGAATAAGCTGTGTCCAACCGTGGCGAGGTGTTGAAAGATGAAGGGTAGAAGTATAAACGGTGGCCGTCGGAGCCTTGGTCAAGCTCCGGCCGATGGGCTCCCTACCTGTCTACCAGGCAGGAAGCTCAGAAAACATTATCCAATGGAACTACAGAGGCCTCCTTAAAAATCTTCACTATGTGTATGAGATGCCGCAAGCCAATCAGGCAAGTGTCATGCGTCTCAAGGGAACCCACCTCCACTCTAATCAAAGAAATTTCTTAAATAGGTACATGGTATTCAGAAAGGACAGGGTTGCCTGCACACACTCTTCAGGAGGTGTGGCCATTGTCGCCCGGAAATCATTAGCATTTCACCCTCTCTCTTCAAACACTGTCCTTGAGGCTGTAGTGATTTGTACGATAATATTTAATAGGTTGATAACGGTATGCTCCATTTACATATCTCCTGATTTCGCACTTCTGAGCTCCGATTTAAAGGCACTGCTTGACCATCTGCCAGAACCATACATCCTAACAAGGGGACCTTAATGCGCACAACTCACTTTGGGGCTCCTTCAGCACGGATGCCCGAGGTAGAGAAGTTTCTTAGACCCTCTGGAGCATGCCTTTTCAACAAAAAACAGCCTACATACCGTACCTTACGACACAATACATACTCACATCTTCACTTGGCTATTGGTTCTGCAGTTGTCTTTTCATGTCTTGAGTGGGTGTGGGCACGGACTCATATGGTAGTCATCACTCCCTACCTTCATTAACGTATATAGGTACAGGCCCAAGCAGTCCATCTTCAGATAAAAGGTTTACTGAATCAAAAGCAAACTGGAGCACATAAACAAAAACATCTCAACTACACCACACATCCATAAAACACCTACATCTGGAGGAAGCAGCCCAACTCATCACGGAGCACATCCTCGACGCCGCCGAAAAGTCTATTCCCCACGCCCCTGGTGCTCCGCGCAACCAAAGGAGGCCGTGGTGGAATGAGGACTGTAGGCGGGTGCGAGAGGCCCAGAACAAGACGTGGGGTGTCCTTTGCCGGTACCGTACGTCAGATAACCTCATTTCTTTTAAACGGGCAAAGGCTATTCGGAAGCGAGTGCGTCGTGAGGTGAAAATGGAAAGATGGCGCACCTTCCCCACTTCCATCAATTTATAGACAGACACACACAAAGTCTGGACACAAATACGAAAACTAAAAAGACAACAGACACAAAGTGTTCCCCTGGTTAGTACAACAGGGGAAACACTGGAAGACCAGGCTAATACACTCGCACAACACTTCCAACACGTGTCCAGCTCTGAACACTACACAAACACTTTCCCGAAACATAAAATAGCTTGTGAAAAGAAGTCCCTGACTGAGAATAACAGGTCAACATCTGGTTACAATTCTGAATTTACACTTTATGAGTTGAGGGTTGCGCTGAGCACATGTAAACCTTCAGCTCCAGGGCAGATAAGATAACATACACCATGAAGCAACACCTACACCCAGACACTCTTGAAACACTCCTACACCTGTACAATAAAATATGTCTTTCGGGGCACATTCCGCACTCTTGGAGGGAGGCCATAGTAGTGGTGTTCCTGAAGGAACGGAAGGACCCTTCTTTTCTCGCCAGTTATCGTCCGATCGCCCTGACAAGCTGCCTGTGTAAGCTGCCCGAGAAGATGATAAATCACCGGCTCGTGTACTTCCTTGAGTACAACGGTCTTCTCGAGAGCTGCCAGGCAGGCTTCAGGTTGGGGTAATCTACCAACAATCAACTTGTCGCGTTGGAATCCTTCATCAAAGATGCATTTGCTCATAACCAGTTCAGCCTTACGGTATTTTTTGATCTTGAAAGGGCTTACGAGATATCTTGGCGATACGGCATCCTTAGCGCTCTCAAGTCCCTTGGTGTGTCAGGCAACATGTTAAACACCATTTCTAGTTACATGTCCCCGAGGACATTTCGTGTCAAGGTTGGGTCATCCCTGTGCGCTATACACGTGCAGAAAAATGGTGTGCTACAAGGTGGAGTTCTAAGCTGCATATTGTTTATAGTTAAGATGAACTCCCTCCGAAAGGCATTGCCACTAACCATGTCATGTCCCATCTATGTAGACGATGTGCAAATATCTTTTAAATCCTGTAACCTGTCATTTTGCGAAAGTCAAGTTCAGCTCGGTGTTAAGAAACTTGCTGGATGGGCGGACTTTAGTGGTTTTATTCTAAACCCGCGCAAAAGTACGTGTGTTCTTTTCTCCCGTAAGAGCGGGCTTAATACGGACACAGAGATTACTCTTACCCGTTCATCTTTTCCTGTTAAACGGGAGCACAAGTTTTTAGGTGTCATATTTGATGATAAGCTCACTTTGAGCCCACACATCGAAGCACTTAAACATAAATGCCTCAAAACACAAAACATCCTTGAGGTCCTCTCCCAGCAATCCTAAGTTCCGGACAAAGAACTGCTGATCCGAGTCTTTACCGCCTTAGTCGGGTCTCGGTTAGACTACGGCAGTGTAGTGAATGGGTCGGCAGCAAAACGACACTAAAGATTCTTGATCCCGTACTCCACTTCGGCCTACACCTTGCGTCGGGTGCGTTCCGCACTAGCCCCGCCCAAAGTCTATATGTTGAGTGTAATAAATGGTGCCTTGAAAACTAACGAACGTACAAGGACTTATTCTACGCTTCTAAAATTTCATCATTGAATAACCATCTTTTTAAACCTGTTTTTAATGATACATATACATCACCGCTGTTTGTAAATCGCCCGTCCGTTCAATTTCCGTTCTCACTTAGAGTGAGACAGGAAGCTTCAATTTTCGACATCTCCTTTTCAGGACTTTACACATCTTTTACTGACGTTTTACCACCCTAGCAGGTTCAACCTGTTTGTTGTGACTTCTCCTTCGTGAAAACTGATAAAACCAGGGTACCACAAACTGCTATTTTGCAACACTTCTTGTCCCTGCAGTTTAAGAGTGAATCTGCAGAGGTTTATAGCGACGCATCAAATACTACCCTTACTGTGACGTGTGCGGCGCACGGACCCGATGTTAGAGTCTCTAAGACCCTGAAATCGAAAACCAGCATTTTTACGACGAAAGCCCATGGAGTTTTGCTTGTTTTAAATCACATAGTGCAACATGAAATACCAAAATCTACCATTTTCACCAATTCACTGAGTGTTGTACATGCATTGTCATCCAACAAGTCTTCTAAAAATCATGTCTTTACTGTAGTGTATAAAACCGTTATGTCAGCGTATGCATTAAAAATCGAGGTGATCATGTGTTAGGTTCCAGGCCACTCTGGGATTGCGGGAAATGATACCGCGGATCTGCTGGCCGCTGCTTCTGCACATACAAATACACCGGACATAGCAACAGTACCCTACACTGACCTCAAGCCAGACATCAGACAACACCTTCGCGAAACATGGCATGCATTTTGGAATAAACAGACAGACAACAAACTACACATAATAAAGCCACTCCTGGGACCATACACGACTGACACACACAATAGACACACTGAAGTTCCCCTTGCTAGGTTACGAATAGGCCACACTCATATAACACACTCCCACCTGCTCAGAGGATCTCCAAGACCCCTGTGTAGCGGGTGTGGAGAGGCCCTATCTGTATTTCACGTACTACACCAATGCAAAGCACTCGACACAACACGACACAAACACTTCACCCAACATTACAGACAACACATCCCGTTACATCCAGCAATTTTTCTCTTGTAATCCTACATTTTCTGTCAAGCGTGTTATTAAATATTTAGCAGAAGTTAAATTCTTAGACCTAATTTCATACCACGCATGACCACAGCATGGCCTTACACACCAGCCATTCTCACTGCCTTTTATTGCTTTTACTTTTGCTCTTGCTTACTGATTATAGTGTTTACATTCTCACCTCTCATAGTTAACCACTGTTTTGGAGCTCTTTGCCCAAGTTAGCCTTGCGCCATTGACATCGAACGATCATCATCAGGAGCGCTATAATTACGCGGACGGTAACACTCCTACTGCGCAAGTCACAGACGGACACAAATGAAGTGAAATTCACAACATTTTAATGTTTGACTTTGTGTCAATAGTACGGGCACATAGATTAGATTTCACGGCTACTATAACTACGCCTCCCCGTGGGCCCACCCTACCTTGCCTAACTATAATAAGGTTTTCAGAGACCGCTCGTTGTCTTTAATATCTGGTCAAAGCAAAGTTTCTTCATTCCCCAGGATAATATCTACAGGAGAAGCTTCCGTAAATGCACATGGCAAATGTATTTATAAAAGATGCTTCGAAAGTTGCGAAATAAGAGTGACACCTAATTTCCTTTATTAGTACATGTTTGCGTAAATCATCCTTCTTAACGTCGTCTCCTTGCGTGCGACCGTTAGGTTGCTCATGTGGCGCAGAGACTTCGGCTTGATTGCGCCGCGGAAGATGGGTTACTTTCTTTTTTGATGAATCAAAATCTTTTCATGATGTTCCTGATAATCTTTTGATCCTGAAATTGAAGCATTAGAATGTAACAGAATGTACCAAGCCCAATAATATTGTCGTGACGGTCGCAATGGTAATCATACAACAACTGTGTATCAAAAATCACTTGCGCTTGAGTGGCCGTCTTGGACCTTTGAGTTCTTTCTCTAAATAAAAGATTATAACTAGAAACATTGCTTGAAGCACATGGCTTTTTTGCGGATGATTGTGCTTTCTATAAACACATTGAGCAGATGACACGGCTAATCTTCAGGACAACCCTACCAAGCTATTGATTGGTGCGACGTATTAAAAAATGCAGGTAGATACGAAAAAAACAACAACAAAGAAAGTAATGCTTTCTAGAACCCCTAATAATGCTTATGCAGTAAACGGTACTTTTATGCAGAAGGTTTCAAGATTCAAATATTGGGGTATTTTTTAACTTCTGATCTCTTATCGCAAATGTGTATGCAATACATACAAATAAGGCTTCGAAAAAAATAGGGTTTTTGAAAACACGCTTCATTTTTATTTAATTCCAATTAGACTAGATCTCTTAAACAGATCTCTTCAGCCTGACTTGGACTAGACAATCTAACTGGAATTCCTGCTTATGCTTTCTTGGATTATCTGGATTCCCCTCCAAGCCAATTTGACTAGCCAACTCGAAGCAGTCCAGAACAAGGCAGGATGGTTTATCTTGCGTCCTTACTCCCGATCCCATAGCGTATCCTTTTATAAAATCTCCCGTATTCTTACAAATTTCAATATTAATCCTAAATTGTTTGTCTTCCTCTTTTTACTCAAGACATTACAACCAATCGCAAGTTTTCTTGGAACAAAATTTTGCTTTTCATCACAATTCTTAACGGACTGATCATGCGCAGAAAATGCAACCAGTTTTTTGTATGCACAGAAAAATTCTCTTGCTGTGGTTCTACCAAGAAGGATTTGTACCAACTACCGGCCGAGGCTAGTAATATACCACGTGCATCTTTGATAACCGCGTTAGTCAGATTACTCAATGTGGAAAGATTTTTTTATTTCTTCTTTTGAGCTTCTTCTTGACGGCAAAGTTTGCTCGTACCATGTTTTTCACCTTGTTGGCTGCTTCTGTGTTCGTATTTTGGCAAGCTTATTTATGTATTCACACTTCTTTTCTATTCGTTCAACTGTACTCTTTTTTTTGCTCTATGTGATTTTCAATCGTGTTGTATAACCACAATCCGCCTAGGCAACGGCCTGGCAGGTCCTTAGGGTAGGGAAATAAATGAATAAATAATAAATAAATAAAAAAATAAATGATGAACAATAACATAAGAAATAATAAATATAAAATCTAACCACTGGACCACCCCAAAGTCCCGAGGTGCACGAGGTGTGCAGCGGCGGGGAACCATAACCATCGCCGCCAAGTTCAAAGAGAAAAAGATTACGTTTAAATTCTTTACGTAACTTTTAAATTCGTTTAAAGTCGTTACGTTTAAAGCAGAAATAATAAATGAACCTAACAACCAATTTGGGAGGTGGCAGCGTGCAAAAGCCATTCCATTTCGCCCGTTCAGGCCGCCTTAATATGACGCGGGAAAACAAATGCACACAGGGGTTTTTGTGGTTGAAAAATTATGATACACAAAAACGCGAAACCCAAACACACGAAATTAGGTACAACTGAGAACAAACAAAACAGCGCCGCCGCATGAAAGAAAACAAAAAAAACATGAACAAAACCCCTCCCATGGGCTTAATCGAACCTGGGTCTCTAACTGGTTAGTTGAATCAAACCGGGGTTTATCCCATGAATATGTGATCGCATTAGGGGTGCTCAGAATTTTTGTGGTGTTTCGTAGCACGGGCATTCGCTTTGGAACTTGGCTGAATTAAAGTGGACTTCCGCTTCGGACTTTGGCAATTTCGATTTTGGGTTTTAGAATGGTTTTTGGACTTTGAATAAAGTATATTTGTATTAGAATGCTTCGCTTTTTAACCACTGTCCTCTTAAGAAAGCGGCACACTTTAAAAAAGCCAATTAAAGCGAAGGGAAGGCCACTAGCTTTGATGGTTCCGCTGTCTTCACATCTCAATGGCGAAGGTGAATGAATCTTTGCCCTCAATATCTCCCATCTGTTCATCCCGGCCTTCGCCTAACAATATTGTGAAACGGGAAAATGCTGCGGGCTTTGACTGGACGCTGACGACGAGCGTACAAAATAATATTCCTCAGGCTTAACATCATGTGCTTATGAGTGTAGCAACCGGCGAGCGAACGTTGCTCTTGGTAAAAGAATGCACGATCGCTGTTCGAAAGTCCTTGTATTGTTCGCCGTTTTCCAGCGTATTTTACGTCAGTCCCGTCTAAAGCTTGCGTACGCAATAAAAGGTACTCAATTCTAACTTGAAGCGAGAAAACTGAAAACGCTGGGAATATTCCTTGGGCATGACTCTTGGCGCTTTTTCTATTCTTAAAACTCGTCGGCGATAATTTCGCTCTGCACAGATGGAGTTCTTGTTTCTGAAAATCTTTCGTGTGCAGTTTTTATTTATCTTCCCTTTTCATTTTCTCTCAGCGGTCAGATTAAAGGCGGAATTTCTGCAAAAAATAAAATTAATCATTGTCGATAAAATATTCAGTTCACAATTTCGAGCTACAAACAATGGAACTTTTAACTTAGTTCATAGGCGAAGGGTTGCTCTGATAATAAACGAATCTTTGATGGCTTTACAGAGCCCACTCACATTCTCTGATATCTCCTACCAAGTGAACTTTCTTTCTCGCTTAAAAATGACCAGAAATGTCTAAATGTTGGAAGCAGATAACTCAAAGATCGCTAAAAGAAATATCCAGACATATTTTTCAGGTGCGGAACCCAGGGCTCTTTATTTGTGCCAGCATATGATGTGATTGTCCACTGTGAAGCAGATGGCGTCCTTCTTATTCGGAGCTCATTCTCTTGTTCGTTGTATGACCTTGCTTTGAACACTTTAACCTGTGGCCTATTCAAGAAAAGAATCAGCACTTGAGAGCAGCTTGCTTGTGTTCATCACGATAGTTAGGCAATGAATTGAACACAGCAAGGACTCAACCTCAAGTGGTTTGTAAAGCCACGGAAAACCAAGTCTTTATCCACAAGAAGCGGCATTTTATTATCTGAGGTAATTGGCATTGTACCCAATTCCATGCTTCCTGCGCGAAAAATGCAGTGAAAAAATTGAGCATAGTGATAGTCACACCGCTAACATTTTGAATTGTGCCAGTTGAGAGCAGCAATGGTTATCAATAAATTTAATGGTTGTGCTGATAGTGAAAAGTCAGAAAATGTAGCTTTTAGCGTTTTTTTTCTCGTGTATCAATAAGGTATTACAGGTACCCTTTTCGTTTATCATTGATCGCCCTGTTTTGTATTAGAATTTTATTGTAAGAATTTAGTGCCACTATGACTATGTGAAAAGTGCGCTTATGTTTTCTTTTAAATAAAACTCGAAATGAATCTGAAGACGCGCATCTTTTTTACTGTGAAGTTTCGCATTTCACTTGATAGATTTTGAGCATGGATTTGGAATATGACGCACGTTCTTAGGAATAGTACAACATAGCGAAAGGGGTAAAATAGTAGTCCAAAAAAGCCATAACAAATCTTACAAAAGTGGAAATAAAAAGCTATTCTTACCCATCAAATAATGAGGAGGAGAATCTAGATTACGCAACGTAAATTACGATAAAATGACCCAAGCTTCACTGACTGAAGTCGCAAACACTGATGTCAACCACGAAGATACCTGGAATTCGTTGGCTTTCAGGAGTTCAAAAAGTTGTGAAACCCAGCAGACCGCCTTGCACGAGCCAAGACTGGCTCGGGGGTTATCTATTTATGCCATGATCTCTCCTTTTACGCATTCCGCGAGCGTCGGCTTAGTTCAATGGCACCGCGCTGACGTGCAGAGGAAGGCGAGTAACAATGAGACTGGTGAACTCACGGGCAAGCCGCTACTTCGATGTGCGTTACTATCAGAGTGTCGAAGGGGAACAGAACCGAACCAGAAACCGGAACCAAACCGGCATTTTTTGAAGAACTGAACCCGAACCCGAACCGTTATATTGGATCCTGCTCAACCCTGACCGGAACTGAACCGAAAATATAAATAATGGTTCAGGGCTAAAAATCAAACGGTTCGATCATCCAGTTGATAACGCGCGGTCAACGCACGAAAACAATGAGGTACCTTTTGTTCTTTCATAGCAGTAACAACACTTTTGACGGTCTATACGTGGTCCCAGCATGGCGGAATGCAGGCGCAACAATCTAAACAAGCTAACAATAATAATGTCGCAGAGTGTGGCCAGCATCGCCAGGAGCTGACGCTAATCACGTGTGCATATCCAGATATGTGCAACCTCTCTTTATCTGGGTATGTGCTGGTGTTAAAGGGCCAATGGAAGGGAGGAAAAGAGAGACGGAGTTGATGTTTCGACTGGACTCGGTTTGCGGTTTGCGGTTTCTAGGAAACATTGGTTGAAAACCGAAGCTTCCTTCAATACAAAATCCACAATGCACTCAGCGAAACTTTCAAATCAGCGACAACGCAAGGGCTTAGCGCTTCTAATGATGTGATTTTCTTTCTATTAGTTTGTGATTGCGTCTCCGGAATGTGCTCATTTGGTTAGCTCAGCGTTATTGCTTTCGACTTCTTTTCTTTTTCAATACCATAATCGTCCTCATCATGATGTGGCCTCCCATTGTGTAATGTTGGTTATCCAGCAGCACTTTCGGAAAAAGCTGAGGTAACGTAAGTCATTTTTGGCTTGCTCGAATGGTCACTGTTAAGAAATAAAGGTAGAAAACAAGGAGCTCAAGGCCGCAAACACTAAGGTAGGGGCCGCGTACGCTGATCTGGCTTAAAAGCAGAAAGTTCCGAAGAGCGATCTAGTCTGTGCACTGTGCACACAGCCTCAGCTGCTAAAAAGTCAACTAAACAAAGCGTAGTATTTCAATTTACGCGGAGGAAGTAAAGGGACTACTATCTCACAAACAAAGCCTCTGCTGCTCCTCTGAAGTTCTCTGTCCTAGGCATTCACTCGAAGGCACCTTCTTTGTTAAAAGACACCTCTGCCCAGAATTGAAGTATTTGCTAGACCAGGCTAGTGCAAGCAAAGACAAGACAGGTTACAAATACTTTTCGGTGTAAATTTGAGAAATCTCATTATGGCTGAACAACGCGCCAAAAAATGTGTTCTGAGGGTGTTGCTAAGATAAACAACCCAATGTAAAATCTGCAAAATAAGATTACTGTTCAACGCTTTGAGAGAGCTCTTTGCGGCCATATGACGCATCTCATGAGGCGTGCCAAAAGTGCCAAGGGGACACACAGCTGCATAATAGGCTAGAGCCTAGAGCGAGCCAAGGCAATATCCGCATACATTGCGCGACACCATTTATTCTCTTCTTTCTAGAAGTACTTGTGTGCTTTTTTTTTATCTGTCCGGGGCTGCTAACGCTCGATTTCCTATTCTGTAGTTCACTTTTTAATATATTTTGATCGTGATTCGTATTTCGACGTATACAGAAACATGTGTGGATAAAACTCTTGGGCGCTTCTTTTGTCCGTGCTCATAAATCCTGACTGATGTAATATCTTTAATTTCTAGTTCAATGCTTTGCAGTATATCGCTGTTTCTTCAAAACTGTACGCGCTTCTCGGTCAAACGATACAAATCAGCAATGAAAGTACCCTGTATAATTCCCACCCAGCTGAGGTGAGAAATTGTTGAAAAATATGAGCGCTCATAACTTCTGTACATACAATATGCAGTGAAAACACCGAAAATATCACTTTTTATTTTCCCAATCCAATTCGAATTTTCTTTCTTTGTTAGTTTGCTGATTGAGACATGGTGCACTGATCGTGATAATATAAAGTTGGACGGTTTCAGGGCCGTTTATTTGAGCACAAAATCTCAAAGTGGTGGCGGCGTTGCACGTTTCTAAAGCTGGGCTTTACCTGAGACTTTCGCGATGATCTTTAACGCTCCACAGCATATATGAAAGGGTTTGTGTAAAATGCAAGAACGTGTTTTTTACGGTTTTGTATAGACCACCTCCAAGGTAATTCGAGAAACCTTTTGCTGTGTCGAGGTGGTATTGGATTTTGCAAATGCAAATAAACACACTTAATTTTCCGAGGTGACCTAAACACCAATGTATTGTGAAAAACTACTAACCAGAGTCAATTACCTCCACTTCTTCAACCCTCACAGTAATCACTACAAATAGGAAAGTACGAAGAGGACTTTCTATTACCAACCTATCACTGGTTTACCGGTTTCTGGCACCAAGAGCTTAACTCGTACGGCAATTTGTCAATTTATTTAGTATCTGACATGGCCCACACCGCAACAGAAGTCACTGCGAAAAGCTATAAAACAGTTCCGAGAGGAATTCACCTTTGGGAGGAGGTTTTTGCGTGCTCTGCGGCTCAAAGTGTGTATGACCGTTTCTTTTAAATCTTTTAATCGGTCTATAAAGAAAGTTAGTGGTGGTGCGCCTTGGGGGCTTGGGCTGTCGGCGCCTCCTGTCGTCGTCGTTGTTTCATGTAGTGATGGTACTAAAACATCGGAACACTCGTTTTCCAGCGCCTCGGGCTGGCACATTTTATATCCCTGGCCGCAATCAAAAAGGACACCTGGAAACTCGTTTTCCAACGCCTGTTGCTAGAAGGCTTCGTACAATAAAGGCACGATACTTTTACAGCAAAGCTGTATACCTCTAGCCCCAATGGTTTCATCTTCGTTGGGAAACCGCCAAGGTGCCAAGGATACACTTATACAATGCATGCTTCGCCCCTCCCCAGCTCTCACGTTAGCGGAGATGGTCCGGTATTTGTTGTTGTTGCTTTTTCGCTGATTTAATAGACCTGAAGGCTTCGTAGACATAAAGCGAATTCTATCTGTATCCACGAGGCTAGGTTGGCATCGCGCATATAGTCCAAAAAAGAGCGGTATGCAGTACGATGGAGCCATGGATGGTAATGCGTGTCTTCCCGAAAATGTAGGCCTTCAGCCATCAAAAATTTTCATCGGATGTCCTTTGTTCCAGGCCATATTCATACTAGGCGGGGATGGTCTACCCGAACCGTTTCCACATAGCAAGTTGGACATTTCACATGCCATCAGTAGTCCCCTTTCGATGCACTCGTGCAGGGCAGGAGTAAGAGCCATGCCCAGTCGAATCCTTCGTAGTACAAACTCCTCCATCCTGGTAAGCTTGAGGGGAAGGTAACCGATCACGGAATTATGTCAGCAGGCGTTCGGCGTCAAAGATCCTCATTTGAAGCCATTCGTGTGTCCCATAGGTGACTTTGGAGCTGGGCTGGGGATGATGGGGCCCGGCAGCTGTGTGACAGGAAGTCCGCGAGTTCATTTCCTACAATACTGTTGTGACCAGGAACCCACTTCACAATCACCTTCGATAGAATTTCGCTGTGGAGCGGGTGGATACGTTTGAAGATGATGGGGGTCTGCGCAACCTGTTTCAGATAGTAGATTACTTGCGTAGAGTTTGCGGAGATTGATTGTTGTCAAGGCTTCATTGAAGGCGGCTGCAAACAGCAGGGCGTCGTGTATAGCCTGCAATTCCAGCAGGATTGGGGTGCATGTGGCCGAGGCGTACGGAAAATTGCAAATTTAAAGCCCAACAAATTTAAACAAAAGACGAATGAGACAAGGACACAAGGACAACCACTACTTTGATCTGGAAATTTTATTTACGAAACAACATGTATATACGAAAAGGTGAAAACAAAACTAGTGCATGTGCGCATCGTCCTAAACTAGAGTATGTGCGCACTGTACCGGCGCGCACACGCTTTTTATGCCTTGGGCATGCCCAGGAAGGCCAGCTCTTTTGCTGATAAAGACACGGAGGTCGTGCTCACACCATCTTCGGCACCACGATGTATCTCAGCTGCCTCCACAATATCCCGTGTGCGCTGATCGGGATCGCGAAAGACAACTGCACTTTCATCAAATCAAGGCGAACACTTGCAGTTCTGGCAATGTCTGGCGAGGTTCCCGTCCGTGCCTTTTTCCGCTTGATTGGCATGCTCACGGAGGCATTGATTAAGGCACCATCCTGTTTGTCCAACGTAGGCCGTATGGCAAGACAATGGGATTGCACCATTCCGACAGTGCAATCAACCTACTGATTTTGCTGCTTCATCCCGCACTTTTTCTTTTCTTTCGGAATCGGGCACGTAACAGTGCAAAGCGAGCGACAGTTTTTCCGGAGCAGACATCAAAACTTTGACGTCAACCCCTCCACCAATGTTTTTAGGATTGTGTGAAATGCCGTGTAGCTAGGGAACAACCACCAAATTGTTAGGTTGGTGGGTAGCCCGGGTATCTTTATCGCCTTGCCCCATGCCAGCCCGTCTTTGGTTTGAGCGAATTGCGTTGGCCACCGCTACAACCACGTTTGCGGGGTAACTAGCCCACCTTAGGCGTGGCACTTGCAAATGGAAACTGGTGTCCAGAAAGTGTTCGCATGTTTTGCTAAAGGCACTGTTGCGACAGCTGCTGCCAATGGCTTGTTTCCCCAGTTTGGTGTGAGCAGACCTGAACGGCAGTAGCGGCTTCCGGCTGCGGGGTCATACATCCAACAGACGTGTTTTCCAGAGAACTGAAGTCCCAGGTACAAGAATTTAGAGACTGCGCTGCTTAGGGACATCGGTGTGTAACCTCTAGGTGGTAAAGACATGCCTGAAAATTCGCCAACGCTCGTGCCACATCTAGGAAAAAAGCCTCCACGCCACTGTCAACTAACACCAAAAAATCGTCAACATATCGGAACACTTTAACAACTGTTGCCTCCTTTAGCCTGTCAGCAATTACCCTGTCAAGGAGGGCCATCACCAGGTTGCTCAAAACAGGGGCAACGCATCAGCCTATACAGAAGTCTTGCTTTTGGATGTACACGTGACCATCCCACTGGACATACGTTGGTGTTGAGTAGGAACGCAGCAAATCCACAAAATCTTGAACAGAAATGCCACATTCCGTCTGAAACGGTACTGCACCACAAGCAAAAATGGCATCTTCAACACAGGTTAGCATCACCTCATGCGGCAAGGAGTAGTATAAGTCTTTAACATTGACCGAAAACCCAATAAACCCCAATGCCGAATTTTCTCTGAGATATTAAACCACCTGCTCCGAATTCCTTCTACCAAAAGGGTAATCTATATTCAACAGGTTCAGGTTGCGCTGCAAAAAACCCTCTACACATTTCGGCCATGTCTCCCTTTCAGACACGATAACTCTAAAGGGCATGTCGACTTTATGAGTCTTAGCGCTGTAAAACATTTCCAGGCCCATTTTTGCGCTATAGACTATCTGTTTAACCAAACCTCCGAGGTTGAGCTTACTGCACAGATCCTTTGCTTCCCGTTTAACTTCGCCCAACGAGACATTGTCACAAATATGAAGGACAGAACCAATAGCTTCGAGACCTTTAGCAAAAAACCTAGCGTAAGGAAACACTCCGAACCCACCTTCCTTATTGGACTGTACAAGACATAGGTGATGGTTCCTTAATAACGTAGGTGGCTACCCTCTTTACAGCCAACGTAGTCTTGGCGACCCCACACCGCAAAAAAACATCCACGCCTTCTGACACGCACCTTTCTTTTTTGTTATCCGGCGCCAGACCTGACACCTGTCGTACATACGACAGGAGTTTCAGAGCGGATGTCTGGCTGCACGGCGCACTTCGGGCCAATGTCTAGATTGTCCCGCACAAAATCCTGAAGGACAATGTCACCGTCAGTGAAGATGTCCCCTGCCGAAGCAGGCGGAGTACTGGGTCGATTGGACCTGAGCACCAAGAGAGTCCTTCGCCACATGCTCTCTGCAGTGGAGTCGATTTGTGCCTTGTATTCTTGCCATTTTCTCTTCTTAACAGAGGGCGACAGCCGCTGTATTTGAATCTGGTTGTAGAGCAAATCACAGTACAGGCGTTTTTGCCTTTCCCATTCCTAGCGAAGCATCCTGCACATGCTTGTTCCATGGTTGACGGTGGTCGTGAAGCCACCGAAAAGGGCACACACTTCCTGGGGCAGCTGTATCCGCCGAATGCAGAACGAAAATGTGCGCGCCTTGCAAACTGTGATGGCAATGAGAGTGATTAGACGTGAAAGGCTGAAGAGTTACAAACGCTAACGGGCTCGTAGAACTAGAAATATAACTTAACAACGTGAGGGTTCGAGCTAGTTGGTACACCATTGTGCAAATTTAAAGCGCAAAAAATTTAGACAAAAGACGAATGACACAAGGCCAAGCTCTATTTCAACCGGAAATTTTATTTATGGAACAACATATATATAAGAAAAGATGAAATACTACAAAAAAAACGGTGCATGTGCGCATCGTCTTAAACTAGAGTATGTGCGCACTGTACAGGCGCGCACGCGCTCCTTATGCCATGGGCGTACCCCGGAAGGCCAGCTCTTTTGCTGATAAAGACACGGAGGCCATCCTCACACAATCTTCGCCACCACGATGCATCTCAGCCGCCTCCACAATTTCCCGTGTGCGCTGATTGGAATCGCGAAAGACAACTGTACATTGCTGTATGCTGGGATTAGTAGGGTTGGTCTAGGCTGTGACTCCATGTGTTCCTGTGCATGAAGCTACAGTGTAGAGGAGGCATTGATCTTCTGACTCCGGGTTATTTAGAAGAAGAGACAGTGGTACTTTCCCTTCTTGGTCCGCTTTTATGCAGATTGGTTGTCTTGCTGGAGGTTATAATCGTATAACCCAGGGGCGAAGGTCATCCTGACTTTCGCGGAGGAGCCAAGGTGCCCGGATTGAAGTGGCCGTACAGTGCATGGCCGGTCTGCCGAGATGCTTACTTTGAAAGCAGCATAGCTCTGCTTTGATTTATGAGCTCGTTAACTGTGTTGAGCTGAGCTTGTTCCTGTAGGACCGGTATCAGGGTGATGCGAGGAATACTGGTGATGGCTCGCGTGGCTTGTCTAATAATAGCTTCCAGCTTAGCATGTTCGGAAACGGGTAAACGCTGGAACTGGGCTTCAAAAACTAACCATGGGTGAAGCACAGCATGCGCCAGCCCCCGAAGCGACCTCAGTTCTTGCAGCACACGATTTTAATGCAATGCGGCGGATTAGGGGAATGGTATTTGCAGTCGTTTGCCTCACTGCTTTCGGCCATGCTGCAGTGCTACAAGCCTGGTGAGTATTCAGGCCCAGAATACGAAGTTCGGTTCCTACAGCATGCTGATGAGCGCCTATGCGTATAGATGAAGGGTGTACGGCGAGCTTCTTGCGGCCCGCTTTGTTAGAGACTGTCATGTTCTTCGTCATCTTGGTGGAGGCAGTAAGACCAACCTTCGCTGAAATCTTTGGATAACTCGATAACGTTCTGCAGCACTGCATACTGTATCTGTACGTTTTTGTGTGTCGACCATACAGTTACATCATCCGAGTGGATGAGGAAGCCTGTGTGCTGCACAGGGTCGAGCTGCCATGCTGAGTGAACAATACAGTGTTAAAAAGTATTGTGAGAACACAGCTCCCTGGGGGACACCACACACCGAGTGAAACAGTCTTACTGGCTTCCCTTCTACATGGACAGCGAATGTACGTTTTTTAAAAAGGCGGAGACATAATCAACCACATGACGCAGCAGGGCCAACTCAAGCACAGCACGAATGATAGCTTCGTGGGATAGATTATCATACTACTTTGAAATATCAGTTCGTACGAGTGGCGTAGCTGTAGGAGAAGACATTCAAGATATCTTCGGCCAACATCGCCAAACCACCTTCTATGCCAAGACCAGGACGAAACCCGATTTTTTTTCGGTGATATTTGCAATGCTTCTCCAGCCACCAAGAGAGACATGTTGCCCACATTCGTTCTGCTAGTTGGCAGATAGTGAGTGTCAAAGAAATTGGACGAAGATTTTCTAATCCGTTAGGAGGTTTTCCAGGGTTAGCTAATTTGATATCTATTGAGTGCTTCCATTTCGCCGGGATTGTTGAGGTTGTCCAGGTCTCACTAATTATATCCAGAATAGTAGTAAAGATATCTGCCTCCAGGTTTTGGTACACGTCGTATGGTATATCATCCGAGCCTGGTGTGGTACGTTTTTTGGAATATTCAATAGGGTCGAGTGGTTCCAAACGGGGAAAACGGAGTCCCCAGGCCGTCCGTGTCTGCTGCAGGAGGAGGAGGATATTGGTCAAGTGTATGCGGCACATCGTGTTGAGGGAAGAACTGTCGAGCTGCGCGCTTCGCCAATTTTCTGGGGGTCTCCTGAGCTCCAAGGCTGGGAGCTTGCCAGCGGATCGGATTGTCGACGACCGTTTTCCGTTGCTCAGAATGTTCTCCAAAGCGTCCGAGTTGATGTAAGGCCATTTATAACCGTCGCACCGCCGTAGCCACGTTTCACCCGAAAGAACCTTTTAGTATTGTCGGGCTTTCGCTGTAAGACGGTTTGCCCTGAACCTGTCCGGGAGGGAATCCGGATTCCTCCAAGCAGCGCCCTTTTCCATGCCGTCCGCAAAATAAGGAGTTCATGTCAGGGTTCGGTTTTGCCCCCTCTACCCATGTTCTAATTGTAGCCTCTTGTAGCTTTTGAGGCAGTGGGAGGTGAGGGGTGATTACTGCCTCAGGCGTCTGGCTGTGCCTGCCAGAAAGGCGTCCGATTTGCCATTCGCCATGTTACATCGGGAGAATTTGTAGTAGTCGTGGGGGTAGGCTTTGAAAGGATCATGGAGAAGCTGACACGCCGCGTCGAAAAAGGGCTGGTAAAATGTTGTGCACGACTGAAGGTATTGCGTATATGCCTTCCATGTGTGGGGCATTAAAGTCACCACGGAGAAGGGTTCGGACACCCGGGTACGCTTTTCGTACATTAGCAAAGCAGCTTATGCGTATACGGGCTGATGACGCAGGACGTATATAGGTCGAGACAAGTATCATCCTGCCGCGCGGAAGACGTACGTAAAGAGCAAGTACTTCCTGTTTGCTGTTACACCAAGCATTAAAATCTATGTGTATATGGGTATTGAGTAGGTATTTAAACGGCAGCGTTGCTGGAATAGGTATCCGTGGCATTATTGCGCCCATCTGGTATTGTAGGGAAATGATACCCAAAAAAACCATGCAGTGGATACAATGCGTTATGTTCTTGAAAGAGCAGTGCCCATATCTGTAGCTTGCCGTGTACCACTCGGAATATCATTTCTCGATGTTGTTTGCGAGGCCCCGAAAATTCAAATGTAGGATGCCTGGGTGAGTTGACGTGGAGAGTTTGCGTTGTCCCTAGTTTGCTGCTCTTTAGGGACTGCTACCGCCATTGTTTGAGGAGGGCGTTATAAAGTCCAGGAGCGTCAAAACAGCCGCGGCTATCAGAGATGAAAGGGGAGCGATGAAGATGCACACTGCCTCAACGAGAGAGGACAGCACCGAGCACAGGCCGCCAGTGTTTCTCTCGTCTTTTGGTTCACGCTGCTGAACAGCTCGTAGTTTGAGTTGTAGCCGGGGCTATCACAGGCACCCCAAGCATAATGATCAGATTGTCAGGGAACTTGGCGAGGCCTACTTCATTAAGGGGAATAATCACAAGTGTGTAAGCAAATCATCAGTCACTTTTCACGGGAAGGAGCACGCGCCAATCGGAACCATGTTTGTCTAATGTATGAGTTGTTTATGTATAAATTTTGTGTTTTTTCAACAAAACTGTAGTTTTGAGGAAGCGCTTGTGTGCGTCGCTCCTCTCTGTCCCCATTTTTTGTGCGCTCTATAGTTTTTCACCTTTTAGATTCAGGTGGTTCCGCCTGGGAGTAGAATCATGCTGAGCTACTGGAGAGCGTACTGCTAGTGCTAGTGCAGCAGAGGACACCTGCAATGGCCCGTAATGAAGAACCGTTAAGGCCAGAAAGTCCTCCTGGGCGTTCTTGAAGATTGGACCCGCAGATTGCTTGGTACAAGCGTCCTTTTGCCCTGAGCCACACCCTTGCATAAAAGCCGATTTTGCTGACTTGTAGTCAGTGTTGTTAGCACATTGAGCTTCAAAATATCCTTCTCCTCACGCCCGGGCTAAGCCATGAGCAGATATGAATTCATGCTTTCTCCTGCAATTCGGGAAGCAAACCGTTTCAAGCAAAATAGTCTGTAGAATCATGGCTGCCACCGCACCGGAAACATCGCAAGGAACTTTTACACACTTCAGACACGTGCCCAAAGCGCTAGTAATTTTTGCACCGCCTGGGTGTTTCCACGTAGTTATACAACTGGTAGTGCGTGTATCCGAAGATGACGTGCTCGGGTATTGCTTCCGTGCCGAACACAATCTGCACACTCTCTGATGTTTTGCCGAGTCTGCGGGTAGATTTTACTGGCACCTTCAGGTGCAAGGCATTAAGAATATCTTGATTATAAAGGTCCGTAGCGGCTCCCCTAATCACTCCCACTACGCAGTTCCTAGGCCTTGGCTCATATGTCTGCACCTTTGATCCCCGCAGCGCTAGGAAATCTTATAAATCCTCAGCTAGAAAGAGGGCGATCGGTGGAAATAGCATTGCACGTGTCGATGGGGAGAAGGTTCAGCTGATAGTTGGGAGGTACTTGAAGCACGCCGCCAGGAGCGAAAAGATTCTAATCCCTCTTCGAGAACAAAGGGGTGGTAACGCGTGAATATTTTCGAGAAATGAAGAGGCTTCACGACCACGACAACCCTGTGTCTAAGAATGCTCCGGCTGCGCTCACGTCAAGATGCTTGTACGAACGTTTAGAGGCACGGTGCCGCTTCTCGGGTACAGCGGGCTGAAACAGCTGGGACTTTTCATCCTGAGAGGCAGTTTTCATTTCCATAAATGGTGGCCCCAGACGTAGAGTCGGCGATATCGGAAAAATCGTCCTATGTCGACCGTCAGAGGCTGCTCAGAAGGAACCACAGGAGGACTCACTTGTCCAGGAGGACGCTACGTCCCAGAGGACCCAGGATCGGGGCTGCAGGGGCTTGAAGCGCCCGGCGGCCTGTTACAAAGACATAACACTGCCACAACGTGCAAGTAAGCCTTGGTTAACGTCAATTCACTTCCTAATTGTACGTACAAGAAGCAGGCTGTACGGGGTGTTCTTGGAAACTTCGGGTTTTTATGCACTCAAATGATTAAACTCCACAGAAAAAAAGGTTGCAGACGTTTTGGATCAAACCAAAACTGACTATTAGTTTACTATATTGAACAGCGTCATGGCCACAAAATAACTGTTGAGATCACTAAAGAGAACAATATCTTGAAACGAGCTCCCAACGTCGGCAAAAGTGTTATTGAAAGACAAATATGTAAACAAAAACCATTAGCCAATACATTCTAGGAGTCGTTATTAGTATATCACACAGGGCTCACGATGGGCATGCGGTACATTATTTACCAACACTCCCACTCGCCTGGACATTTATTAGCCTATGAAATAATCTGAGGTAATTATTGTTTTTATACAACTTAGAGAGTAAAAGCGAAGATGTTCAGAGCATCAAAATGGAACAAGTTACGTCAGTAAGTGATTAGTAGTACGCTGTCAAACCCACATATATATATCGTTTACTCAGCTGCTTCATTCAACAAAAACATGGTTCAAATGGTGCAAGGTTAGGAAAACCATGAAGGTGGAGTCGATATAGCGTCTCCCCGTACTTGCAGCGGATCCCAGAAGAAAACGATCATTAAGAGCTTGACACAGCACGTTTCTCGTACGCTGACCGATATAGCAGGACTGTCATCCTGGACATTAACGGCCACTAAGACGACGGCGCAGCCGACCGAGTGAAGCCCGCACGTGTCGCCTGCCTCCGACCAACCCAGGGCCTCTCCGTCTCAACGACCGCACCCCGGAATTCACAGGCTTAACCGACAAAAAACATCAGTGGGCAACACAACGATATCCGGCTTTATGAGGGGAGGGGGGAGGGGCTCATACCGCATAGCGCCTAGTGCGCCACTGTTCCACCACGTAGAAGACTACGACAAAGAGGCCGGGAGCTCTCACGTGCCGCATGCCACGCGCAAGCCTGGACCGCACGTGGTGCTCCTTAAAAAGGTGCACGCTCACGTCCACTCGGTATGTTTTTGGCTAAAGTTTATGCCTGGCGCCTGGGGGAGTTTTTATTGGCATTTTTGGCTAACGCCAATGGACCAAGCTCAACTAGACCCAGCTCTGCTGATAAAACGAAATGAGAGACTACTCCCCATAATAGCGGTTGCCGCTATTTGCAAAAGCTCTCAAAATAGTTTTCACTATACTACCACAAATTTCGGACACGCATTCTGCGCTTAAAACGGCGTAATTTCGGTTGGGGTTAGGTGTGTCGAAATAGCCAAAAGTGTTATATCAAAAAATTGATAATTGACAAAATGAACTCACCAGAGTTAACACTAGGCGTATTCGAAGATTCTACGAAGGCGTTACGAAGGCGTTTGGTAAATCGATCACCTAAATGTTTTTGAAAATTATCCTATTAAAACATCAGAGGTAGTATACTTTATTACGCACTAAACTTAGTGATGCATAAGTGTGCGATAATAACCGTTTCTAATTTGCACTCTACAAGATATCCCCAAACTCTACGGGTTACAATAAAGAATATAATATAATAATAATACTGTAGACAAAAACGCTGTACAAAAAACATCACGAACGCCTCTGCCCCCTCTACCGAAGTGAGGTAAAATAAAACATGTTTAAGTTTCATGCAACCCACAGGGCAAACATGCAACACCAAACGTAACAGAAAGAAACGTCACAAATATGAGGAAAGCAAACAATCAGTAGATTTTGCACTAACAGGAAGCGCGCAACATTCTCTAGTACACAAGTCTTTTTTTGCGCAATCATTACAATAACAGACAAAACACCAGCCGCCCCGATTACGCACATATGCCCTAAGTTTAAGAAAAAATTCAAAATAATCAATGAAATCCAGCAACAGTTCAGTTCGGGACGAAGAGCATATTGTGGTTGCCACGCGTAGGAACCAGAAAATAGTTTGACTACAAAATGCGATTCCTTGCTTTTAGGAGAGTGGCCTGAAGGAAACACAACGTCCGAAACTCATTGTTTTTAGTCATTTCGATGCTAATGTTGTCTTTCGCGATAAAAATAATAGGCAAACTTCCACCAAAAACACAGTAAACGGCGTGTAATAGAGGAAGGCACAAGGTGAGCTCCTTACATTATTAAAATGGTTGCAGCGCAGAAACGACGACGGACGAGTAAGGAACAGACGGGACGAGCGCTAACTTTCAACTACTTTATCTGAGAAAACACACATGCAATATACACCGGTCAGGAATGAAAAAAAACCCCATAAGCAAGTAATCGCTAAAAGTGCACACACCCAAGTACACAAAACACACGTGGCACTAGGTAATCATCGCCGACATGAAAAGTCAAGCAGGAAGTCCAATTCTTTATGCGTCAGAGCCACTGAAGGCGCACTTACACAGCGTTCCTTCAGCCTGGCTATCTCGGCAGCTTCGATAATCTCCCGAACCGTCTTGTCTTTGTGCCTGGCCAAAATGCGGGTGCGTGTAAAATCGGGAATGCAGCCACAGTCATGGCAGTGGATACCGAGGTGGCCACTCACGGCACGAGTCACGTTGTAATCATGCTAGCGGAGCCTGTCGTTCGTGCAGCGGCCCGTCTGACCCACATACTCCTTATCGCAAACCACAAACCCCTTATCGCGGACCAAGGGAATCGAGTAGACGACGCCCTGGTTGCACTCGACAAACCTATTCTTGTGATTAACAGAGCAGGATTGGGGTTCCCTCGTGCCTCCATTGACGCGTTTGCATAGCGCCCCCAATTTGTTAGGTGCGGAGAACACGACATTGACGTTCCGACGTCTTCCTACCTTTTTGAGGCGGTGGGACACGTCATGAATGTATGGGATGACCACTACCTTTTTCCTATCTTTTTCGGTTAGGTCCCCCTGACTCGGCACTTTGCTCAACTGCTTCTTCAAGCGCTCAGCAACAGACACGACCAGATTTGTAGGATACCCCGCTGACGACAAGCGGTCCACTTGCTGATACAGGCTGGTACGCATAGCATGGTGGCAGGATTTCTTCAAAGCATTGCCCAAACACAAGTTAGCAACACCCCTCTTAAGAAGTTTGGAGTGCGCAGACTTGTAAGGCAGTAACGGTTTGTTTGCCCTAGGCTCGTACTTCCAGCAAACGTGGCCTCTGCAAAACGTGAGCGTCAGATCCAGGAACCTGATCGAGCCATTCTCAGGCACCTCGAGGGTGACCTCCAAAGGCTCAAGGCACTGCCGAAAGCTCCTGAGCACATCGAGTACGAAGTCATGTGGAGGGTGTAGCCCATTTCACACAGAATCAGATAGTCATCCACATAGCGAAACACTTTCCGAACACAAGTGCCCTCCAAAGTGCGCGCGAGAACTCTGTCCTTCTCTGCTAGAAACAGGTCGCTGCTAGAAACAGAAGCCATTCTGTTTCTCTGCTAGAAACAGAATGGCTCGATCAGGTTCCTGGATCTGACGCTCACGTTTTGCAGAGGCCACGTTTGCTAGAAGTACGAGCCTAGGGCAAACAAACCGTTACTGCCTTACAAGTCTGCGCACTCCAAACTTCTTAAGAGGGGTGTTGCTAACTTGTGTTTAGGCAATGCTTTGAAGAAATCCTGCCACCATGCTATGCGTACCAGCCTGTATCAGCAAGTGGACCGCTTGTCGTCAGAGGGGTATCCTACAAATCTGGTCGTGTCTGTTGCCGAGCGCTTGAAGAAGCAGTTGAGCAAAGTGCCGAGTCAGGGGGACCTAACCGAAAAAGATAGGAAAAAGGTAGTGGTCATGCCATACATTCATGACGTGTCCCACCGCCTCAAAAAGGTAGGAAGACGTGGGAACGTCAATGTCGTGTTCGCCGCACCTAACAAATTGGGGGCGCTATGCAAACGCGTCAATGGAGGCACGAGGGAACCCCAATCCTGCTCTGTTATTCACAAGAATAGGTTTGTCGAGTGCAACCAGGGCGTCGTCTACTCGATTCCCTTGGTCCGCGATAAGGGGTTTGTGGTTTGCGATAAGGAGTATGTGGGTCAGACGGGCCGTTGCACGAACGACAGGCTCCGCGAGCATGATTACAACATGACTCGTGCCGTAAGTGGCCACCTCGGTATCCACTGCCGTGACTGTGTCTGCATTCCCGATTTTACACGCACCCGCATTTTGGCCAAGCACAAAGACAAGACGGTTCGGGAGATTATCGAAGCTGCCGAGATAGCCAGGCTGAAGGAACGCTGTGTAAGTACGCCTTCAGTGGCTCTGACGCATAAAGAATTGGACTTCCTGCGTGACTTTTCATGTCGGCGATGATTACCTAGTGCCACGTGTGTTTTGTGTACTTGCGTGTGTGCACTTTTAGCGATTACTTGCTTATGGTTTTTTTTTTCATTCCTGACCGGTGTATATTGCATGTGTGTTTTCTCAGATAAAGTAGTTGAAAGTTAGCGCTCGTCCCGTCTGTTCCTTACTCGTCCGTCGTCGTTTCTGCGCTGCAACAATTTTAACTATGTACCAACAAGCCCAACTGCTTCTCAATCCTTACGTTACCTTTACGTTTTGGACATTGCAAACGTGGATCAACGAATAGCGTAAAATAAATTTGCAGATTCCACGAGTTTATTCTTCACGGGAACAAACGCAGATGTTTTTATTTAAGGAGCTAATGATACCTTTATTAAATTACGCGAATAGTTTTGTCGTAATTCTTCACTTATCAACAGCCCCAAGTCTAAGGCTGTTTTTTTTCTTAGCAAAAGCAATGGACTGAAAGTACTTGCCTAAACTGTTACGATATAGTTTTGGAAATGAACTTTCAGACTGCCAAACCTTTTGGTGTAATCTTTCATCAGCACATTTCTTGGCTTCCGACACGGTAAAATTGTGTTAGGCTAACAAAATCCTTTTCCCTGCGCAGGAAGTGCGTGTCGTTTCTGTCGTTTCGGCAAAATTATTATCATTAATAAGTTTTTTGTTCTCGCCTGCGCTACTGCTAGTTGCTATGGGCATCTGGAACTAAAGCATGAAAGCAAAAGTTGTATACACTTCAAAAAAGGATATTGTGAGCTGTTGCCAATTTAAGCTACACAGACCATACATATCGTTTTTTCATTAAAGGGGCCATGTAGACAAAAAACACAAGTTCGAAAGATTTCCTCCTTAGAATCATACTTGCACTATTCCTAGCGAAACTTCACTCAAATAACCTATATAATTAGGAGAAAAGGGAATGGCCATGCGACCCATTAGCTCATTTTCCGCAACTGAACCTGTGGTGTCATACCCGCCACCTCTGCGATTACCTGAGGCCGGCAAAGTCAAACGCAAATTAGGCAGAGATTATACGATTGCCCAACGAGCTTTTTGCGCTGATATTTACGGCACGTTGTATATACAGCAGTAAGAATGGTGGCATAAACAGTGTAAGTGACCAAAGCACACTTAAACATAGAAGCATCCCTGCGTACTGCTGTTGGGACTGCGCGCACTATGCCTGTTTTAGCTGGACAGCACGGCGTTTTTTTGGAGTTGTCTAAGTCAACACTGGCCAACTGGCGTAAGCGACAGCGTCCCACGGTACCATAATTGCCACTAAGCACCATGTTTGAGGAAACAAATACTTTATTCCTCAACAAAAATAATCCAGGTACAAATACCACCAAAAAAAGCAAAGGCCGAAAACGACCCACTGCGATTGGTGGCGCCATCTAGGCTGACAAACGGTAAAAAAATTAAGTCGCCGCTTTAAACCAAGTTTAGCTTGAAGACCCGTTCTTATGATGTCATTGCGGCTTGAAGATCCGGTTATATGATGCCATTGCAGACATCGTAAAACACGCGATTAGGTGGGACAATCAAACTTTTAACCTAAATTGAATATTTTTTTTAGTGAATAGAGCATCGTTTGCGTCCATACAATTTCTGGGGGCACTATAAAACACGAAATCTTTCGAATAAAATAAACTTTCATTCTGTCTGCAAGGGCGTTTAAGTTTAAGGCTTTAAAATTTAGTTAGTACATCCATGAGAACATACGCTGTTTTTGTGTCCGATATCCGAACCTCGTAGAAATAGTGTACACCTAAGAGGCTTAGCCCATTTTCAGCCGAAAATTTTATTGATTGAAAATAAGGTTTTATGTGCCTAAACGTGCGCTGCATCCCAGGGGAAATTTTATGCGGGCACATGCCCCGACAGCGAAAGAATTTTGAAATTGAAATGGTAAAATTCTTCATTTCATATACAATAAATAAGTCAAAAGTTACAGAAGGTCGGTTACGCACACGTTGAGGAACAGGTATACTCCACATGTTCACATAATCCGATAAAAATTTAAAAAGTTCTATCCAGTACGTGCAAATTCATAGGAGTTTCAACAACGTCCTGTTTTACAAAATTTCTTACAATGCAGGAATTGTGGTCTTTGTTCAGGGTCTTTTTGAGAGAGCAACGCTTGTACTTGTAGCCAACCGAATATGCATATAATGTGCCAATGTGTCAATGTGCGTGGCAATTGCCATAGAGGTGTGATCATCCTAATCCAATGTTAAAACCGTATGAAGTGTACGGAGCAATCGTTCTGCCGCATTGTACGAATCGGATGTGCGGCTAGTCAAGATGCAATAGCACAGCTTCTTTCCTGCTTTCTACACCCCAAGTATTTTGTATAAAACAACTAGTACTGCAGTGGTGAAAATACAGTTTAGTTTGGATTGTGTTGGCTGTGGAATTCGTTTCCCGGGATACCTAAAAATAGTAATTTAGGCGAGTTGCTAAATTTTAATGGCTACTTTGACCAGACGATCACACTTAAGCTTTCCAGTTGCGTTGACGTTTCCCTGATAATTTCCAGCTGTGACGACTGTGACCCGCATCAACATTCTGAAATAATTCATGACGTTTCAAAACCTCAACAACTACTTAGCCTGACGACCGAACTCCCGGTTGAACAAGATTTTTAGATATGCATATTTCTTTCAACCCAGGTCATTTTTGCTGGACTTATCAGCCGCAGTCGAAGAAGGCCATTTTAAAACTTGCCAAACAGGGTATAGCAAAACAGTGTTTAAAAGTAGCTATCCCGAGTTCCTGTGAGCGTGTGATGGTATCTAGTTACTTCCACGCAAGTCGAGGGACCAGGATTTTCTACCGCAGTCATCGTTAGTGCTTCAGTACGCCTTGTTGTGAAGTAGAAAAAGAATCCAAATCTATATCGCGACCCGCCTCAGGATAAAAAAAAACATACGCCGTTATAGCGTACAATCACCGATTTTAGCACTACGTGGAAAGTGGCACGACAGTGGGCGTAAAGGTGGTTTTTTCGGGTCCAAGAAAACATTCTGGTTATTTTATATGGGTGCATGAAGAAGGCAATAAGAAGCCCTCGTGCACTGAGAAACAGGCTAGAAAATATCTTAGTTTTGCATAAACGCTGTTTATAAATTCTTGTTTTCTTGTAAACGATGCTATAGGCCAATTAGGAAGGTGCATTATTGATCGCCTGAGCAAAAATGCAAACACGCTAAAAGGCGTTTAAAACAGTCATTTTTAAGGTCACTGAAAAATTGAATTGCGAACAAAATAGTGTATTGATGAAGTGTCAAATACTGAAATGATACAGGAACCGACCAACTCGTGAAATCCTTGAATTCGGTGACACGTGTGTGAGCGCTCCGTCTTTAGCGCTATAAAAAAGAATTATATATCTGTCGGACTACCTGGCCTTTTAATTTTGTAATCTTTTGGTTTCCTTTGTTTCTGTGGTTCCCTTCTTCATGCCTTTATGTGCTGTTCATAGAAATGAAACATCTGGCTGTTAGTCAGCTCAAAGCCCGGTTGTCCTTCCTTCTTCCATTCATGGCGCTGTTTCTGCTGTTTTGCTGCTGCCATGGGCCTTAGCAAGTTATTTTACCGCTTCCGACGGCCGCGCTAACGTGGTGGTCTTGCAGAAAGTCGGTTTCACGACAAGTTTTACTGTTGTCAGCTAGTGGCAATAATGCCAATTTCTTTGCATGCCCTGTCATGTTGTTGTGAAATTTACCTGAACAATTGGTGGAGCTATTTGGCTAATTTATTCACGGATTCTCCTTCCCATTTTTGTGTTCTCAAGAATGTCCCTCTATCGTACACGACAGTCTCTTTAACTTAGCGATTCTCGAACAACTTCATGAGCTCTTCCTAGAAGTTTTAACTGTGGAGCTATGTACGGTATTGAACAGTTCGTTGATGTCAACCCGGCCACGCGATGGTATCCAACTGGGCCGATAGATGGAGCAGCTACCGTCTCGACGGCTGCGAGGCGAAGGTTCCCCCGTTGAAACAAAATTGGCGGCAAAACTTTGAAGGCAGTCTAACGCATGATGCCGGTTCATCCTGAGGGGACTGGCAGCGATAATGTACCCAGCTGGACATACAGAAGGCGCAACCACCTCGACGGCCATTCAGTGCTTTGCCTCGGCTCTTATGCCAGAGAAAATGCCGCTATCAAGCTCCTATTGGCGGTGAGCACGACCACGGGCGGCGATGCGAAGCGCGCCTCCATGACGTCAGATTGGGACTCTCGCATTTGTCGTGTGCTTCACTCGAGCTCCCTCTCCGTGCGGTTTCATTGTCCTCGGTTGCCATCTGATTCTTGTCCGCACCAGATTTTTTGTTTGCGCAACTTGTTATTATAATAATACCCCTAAAATCGCATACACTGCCTGAAGACGTGAGCTAAAGTATAGTTTTGGATACCACAACAAAAGAAACATTGCCGGCGTCGCGTTGTTCCTTGGAAGCCGGTCTTATGCGGAGCGCAAAGAGTGGGATCTAAGCGTCAGTTTTTGTATTAAACATTTTCTCGAACAAATAGAACAGCCAAATGCTAATAACCGACAACAGCGGAAATACAAGACCAAAATAAATTCTAAGCCTTCGGGGCTCTCGGCTTTAGCAGAAGGCTCTACGGTTCCCGTAATCATATGTAAGGTAACACAGGTTTTGCAACATTGCCAAAGGCTCGAAAGTGTTGTATCACATCACTTTACGTTGTCATGGCATGAACGTATGCTGACATGCACTATGGACGGCAAACACTGTAGTTCGAGGTCCAAATAATCCACTGTGTGTATAGGCGGGTGCTGGTTTTACACCAGGCTTCTTACCAGTATAGAGGTTTATTCAGCAAAACAAGTCACGTCTACGCTAGAGATACAGTAACACCATGCTTGTTCAGAACTGGAAGGATATTTGGGTACAGTTCCCACAGCACATCTTCCCAATATTCCTATTTTCGTTATAGAAAAACTACACTCAAGAGAATGTGCGTGAGAAAGAGGAGGAAACTTTAACAGTAAAATCGATTAGAACAGTGGGCCAGGTCCTCAGTCCAGGACAAAAGATTGAGAGTAATTTTCTTCAATCCTGAATAGACTAGGATTTGTTCTTAACGCCTGAAAGGGTTGGAAAACAATTAGGAGCTGATTGGACATATTCCGTATACAAATTATTGCGTTTGTTAGTAAGTATATCAAGCCTTCAACGCCGTAATCATGTTGTAATTGTTCTGCTGAGTGTCACTTTGTTATTTTTATAACGATGATTAATATAGAAATTCGGAGCACAAAAGCCGCCTTCGAGTACTCTAGACAACGTTGTCTGGAGCGCGATTGCGGTGGCCTAGCACAAACAGTCTCGTTGTATTTGCATGAGAGTAAACGAGGCACCTTGCGGATATGCGCCTTCTGGCATGCAGCCCTCAGCGATAGGAAAAGCCAAATTCTGAAGAAAGAAATTACGCACAGCCTGAAGGAAATATCCACAAGATCTTTGTAAGCCTCCCATGAATCCCCAAGCCTGCTAATGAGACGTTTGCAACGGTGCAGAAAACGTAATGCGTTGGTCACAGAAAAAACACATTCATCTGATACAAGCCACCAACAACAAAAAAATGCAAGACAGCCGTGTTATTTCCTGCTCTGCGATGCGCGTGTAGGGGCCTGGTGCCAGGTACGTAGCGTTAGACTCTTGAATCTGCATCAGAGAATTTCAAAAATACTGTAGGGAAGCCTACGCATTTTGAATACTTATCGAGGAGCTTAGAGCACTGAACCTCGCGAATAAGCTAGAAAGCACGAGTTACGATCTTCTGACCTATGCTCTGAAGAAAGTTGTTCTCTTTCTCCTCGTGTGTTGCAAACTTGTGGGGGATACAGCATGAAATCATTCAGGTGTGTCAGAAGCTGGCAAAAAATGCCTAATTCCTAGAAATACGCTTTTTATTGCACTAAAGCATCAACTCGGGTGATTTTAGCACAGGCACTGCTGCCCCTCACAAGCGGAGTGTAGCAGTCGACAGCTTCGCGAGTCCGTAAGCCGACGTCAGAGCTAGGTGGCGCCACTCAAACATCTCAACGCCAATATTTGCACCGATAAAAGAATATACCTCCGTGAGTTAGCTGCGAGCACAAGTGCCGCCAAAACAATTTGAAACATGGTCTCGTAACTTTACAGGAATTCGTTCTTTTGGAAACTGCCTCCCTGCGTTGGTGGGCGTTCCCTAATAAAACTTGGAAATCCCCCCTAATAAAAAGTTCCAGTACCCGTTAATGTATGTCATAAATTGAGTAAGAAATGTTTTGGAATATTCCCAAATCCTTGATTGAATTACTTATGACGGCACCTGTAGGTAAGTACGTACCTACCGTGGCGAGTGGCGTCGTGAGCGACCCCTCCACTGAGCGAAATAGCCGCCAGGGTGCCAAAGTCGAGAAATATCATTGCCGTAGTCAAAAGAAAGGTTACCGTATGTGATCGTGAGGGGCCGCCCCTATTCGGCTTTTCGCGCCCTCCGCGGGCTGTTCACCTTCAGATCATTTCCCTTTTCGATAATAGGTCCCAAGACAACGCGATGACCTTCCAGTTGGATATCTCGGGGGGTGGGCCGGGGCATGCGGCACGCTGCCTCATAGCCTATATTGTACACCGAGGAATTGCCAGAACTCTATGGGTCAACTTCGATTACGTACTGAACACACCGAGGCGAGTGGCCTTTTGGGCGACCCCCCGCCCTTGCGGCTGCTGGCCGCCAGCGTGCTGAAGTCATCTCCGCTGTTCGAGCATATTTCCCAGGTCTGGGCCTGGCTTTTTTTCTTTCTTTGTATTTTGAAATAAATAAGGTAAAGGTGTCTCCGCCTTCGTTAAACCCAGTGTAAATAGCCGCACGAAACGTAGGCAGCGCCATTTACTATGCGAAATTGTTAAATCAGCAGCTTTCTCTCAGGCTGCTCACATTTCTTACGAAACGTTATTCCTCTGGGAGCTGCCACAGAAAGTTGTGACCTCTATCTCGGCACTTTTGTTGAACGATGAATTGTAACGTGCTTCCGCGCACTGCTTGGGGAAAGTGACTAAGCTTTGACATTTACCCTTAAAGAGTCCTATTTTCCGTTGCTATTCGCTACTTGCTCCCCAATCATTCTTTTGCTCGGCGGACCCAGCTGCATCTCGCCGGCTTAACACCGTTGGTATAATTCCTTGTGTATCAACCGTAATTATACAGCACAGTCCCTATTCCCGTGTTATATATATGCGTCAAACAACGTAGCACAAATCTAGTTCTGCAAATGAAAAATGACAAATAAGCACCTCCCCAATACAAATAGGAAAATTTTTATAGCATAATAAAGTGTACTGAAACTGGGAAGTGAAGAACGATGCAAGTTTAAACGTATTATTACGGGTTAAACCTTTAGTTTAGCGGAAAACTACAACAATTCGCGGATATGTGTCCTCATGGGCTCCAACCGTAAAAATTACGCCCACTTCCCCTCGCGGGAACCCTGGTGTGATGCGACGCTGAAGGGGGTTCCATTGTGCGTTTTTGTTGGGTCGATTACTCGAATTGCGTGAGCAACCGTCGGGTTATGCGAGAGAGAGGGAAAAGAGCAAGTCTAGCGCGGACGACCGTCGACTGAGAGACCAGCCGGAGCGCGGCCCTCTGCTTATATGCGCAGTGCGCCCGAAGGAAAGGAGACCGCGGAGAGAGAGGGCGCTGCACATGCGCACAGCGCGCTTCCGCCGCCCACTGGCGGAGTGAGAGAGCGCGCCGCACGGCGCGAGCCACAGTTGTTGTGGGAGAGGGCGCGCTATTACGGCGAGAGGAGAGGGGGGACCAGAGGAGAGACGCAGCTGTGCGGACGCGGACGACGACGACGCAACAAGGACAGGGCCGCCGGCAAGAAATGCTTCTCTCAGAGTCGTATCTAAAACGTTCCGCAGACGGGGTTCCCAATCAGTCATCAGCGTCGAGCCGACGGAAGCTGTGATCTTTTCCGGCCGCAGAACCGGTGGAGTAATTTCAGAATGCCTTGCCTATTATGCCTCACCATGAAAGCTTTCTAGCGGAGAACACTTATTAAACTGAAGCATTAATGTCCTCACTGATACCGCTGTACACCAACACGCCCTGCAGAAAAGCCAACTTTCTCTGACTATGATGATAATACCCGTCGGTGACGTGAAGGAGAACAAAACGTTTCCGTGGCTGGAAACGACGTACCGCTCGTTATGAAGGTGGCGTCTTTCCGTTTGCTTCATTTCGACATGATCGAAGCGAAGGCCGAGCAGCTGGTAGTGATTCGCGTGGTACGCGGTACGGTTACGGCTACCAAGTGCACACCCGGGAGTTGTTGTGGGAATGCAGCGCTACTCAATCGTATTCCCGTAGTACAAGTTCCAGTCGTCCAGCTTGAGGAAGACGACGCCAAGGACCACGGGCTCCTGGCCGTCATCTGGCAACGCGCCCATCGGGAACTTCTCTTTGGTGTTGTTACGCTTAGCAAAGCTGAAAATCAAAGTTCTCTCTCTCCCTCTCTTTGGTGTATTCTAAAAAAAGTGTTGCGTAACTCCAAAGTAGCACATACTCACTGTATGGGATTGGTCAACCAAAGAACCCATGACGACAAGGCTTAGAGTTGAAGCATGATCGTTGTGAGAGGAAGCGGTGCCTGATTTATGACTATCGCCCGCTAAAAAAAGCTTCACTTACTTGCCATAATGTTTAGCCCATTAGGTACCGGTTTCTTTTTTAATGAAATTTGCCGAACCTGAGGTCATTTTTAAATGGGTATGCCTCCAAATAAGTCACCGTGAAATTATCATTGTGAACGTGCTCTTCACTTTCAGAATATGGCCCATGACCATATGGTCACACTGGGCTCTCAGGCTATAGTAAAAATCACAAAGCTACGAATTTTATTTCAGGCCTTGTCTCCTAGCGAAAAATGTAATTTTGGATTTGTCGGGCACTTATTTAGTGTGATATGGTTTGAAGCACGGGATGCAAATGCCGACGTCGCATTTAGTGCACTGTGTGCGCACTGTACTGTTGCAGTTGTCTCCAGCGCACCTGCGTCTTTTGCCGTTAGGCACAGTTCCAACGAAGTGAGCTGTTTGGTCATACCGTGGACCGCATAGCGCACTAGAGTTCCTGTATATCGCGTAGCGCAAGAGTTGCGCGTCTGATTGCCACATGCCGCTCGTTCCAGTTCGATAGGAAAGCCCACATTCAGTGCTCCGCACAAGACCCCGTATTCAGTCATTTCTGCTCAACTGAGCATCGGTGGTTGCGAGGAAGTGGCAGAAGCCGCCCAGCCGACTATCGCGCGCCAGTTTTTGTGCGCGCCGCTCCTGGCCACTCCTCCTCGCCACTGGCGCTGGCGCGGCGGCCCCGCTGCAGCTTCTACATGCTAGACGGGTGGCTTTTCCGCACGACTGGAACTCAAGATGGCGGATGGACGCGCAACTCTGCTCCCCTAGGGGAGCTATATACAGGAACTCTATAGACCCTATGCAAAATCTGGCGCCCTCTTGCGGGAACCGCGTGCGCTTCCGCCATGTTGGGGGCTTCCCTGATCTCCGGATACCGCTGTGTACATGATAGCCCGGGGTTAGCGACGCGCACGTCGGCATTTATCCTTGTCCAAGATGCCCAAATACTGCCGTGTAACTTGCTGTCCACAAAGATGATACGAGGACGACCACGTAAATAGCGTACACATATTTTTTTTAATTCTCAACGGAAGCATGACTCGAGCCTTGCGTGATGTTGCTTGTGGGTGTCGACTTCCCGTCGCGCAGTAATATTAAGGCTAGATCGCATGCATAGCCACGAAACGAAAAATATGTGCAGGACTAAAAAGGTCCCAAAGTCAGCTATTTTCTAGCCCTGTATTTGCCGCGGAGCACTCTTCCCTGCTGGTAGTTAAGGCGCACTGAATCGGTCAGCTCGTACTTTATCGTGCGGGTAGAGTTTTGAGTCGGCCGTTCGTGCTTTGCGCACCCGCGTTTTCATTTTATTCTGGAGGTTCGGTAGGCTTTGATGGAAGTACTACGCATACTTTCGTTTGCCAGACGTTACAGGAAATAAAGGATCCGAGAGAGTTGCAACCATCACGTAGCGCCATGAGTAGCGCAAGTAACGTAAGTAGTAATTTCGTGTATCGGTGATTTACCGCTCGTCGCCTGCTGTTCGACCGTAGCCTATTTTCCCAAGATCAAATTTTTCGCGCGCAATTTTCTACGCGGTAGTGTACACCAAGTTTCGTTGTCCACGGCGTGAGCAAAGGACTCTCAGCGTCGCCGCGAGGGGCGCACTCACGAGCGCTCGGCATTTTCTCGCTCTTTAAGGTTTCAGAGTTTTTTTTTTTGGCTAAGACCTTTGCGTGTGATGGGAACGCTGGGCGGTCGCCGCGAGGCACGAGCTCACCAGCGCTCTGGAATTTATCGGTACTTTAATTAGTGATTGCTAATTTATTGGTAATTTATTGACAATGTTTAACGCGTTACAAGCCACACACGTTACGCGCTACACATTACGGCCAGCTGCAACAGCTCTGCCGTTAAAAAATGCCAGGTATGCAATTTATTTTGTTAAGTGTTTTTTTTCTTTTGCAGGTTTCCTCTGCGTCCCAGAGGATCATTAGCGTATATGCCGCCATATCCCCCCCCCCCCATCCTCTCCTCCATTTCAACCTGACGACAGCCCGAGTGTTTCGAAGCGTTTCAGGAATGACCCCCTGAGAAACCCACAAAATGCGAACAAACACGGATGTACTTTCAATGTTTGCTTGCGTTCTCAGAGCCAAAAAAAGCCTCCAACAGCTTCCCTGGCGGTGCCTCCCTGACTGCTTTTTCGATACATAACGCGCAATTACGAAGCCGCCCGCAAATGTGGGCAACACAGAAAGGTCCACAGATCACTCGCCGCTCATTTTGTTGCGCCTAAATCTGAATATAAAAGGATCCCCGAGCCGAGAAAGCCCCTCACACGCTCCGTACAAGCAATCCGGCGACCACCAGCCCCAAACGTGGTGTCGCGGGCTCGTTTCGTTTTTCTTCCGGTAGATGGCGGCACTTTTGCATAAGGTCTATAGCGCACTGTCCCCGAGCGCCGCCGCTCGTCGACGACCTGGTCCTTTTGGCTTGTTGTCCCATCTTGTGAGGTAGCTTTGAACGAATTCCCTCCGGAATTCAAGTTGAGTGATTTTGGATCTGGTGCTGTGGATAAGCGCCCAACCGTTGCTTATGGCTACGTCGCAAATCCAAGTGAATATTATCCACCACCATTTCTTGCCGCTAACTGCAATTCGGTAGGCGCCTACGTTTGCGTCCATCTGGTCACTGCCTCCCATAAAGCCGTTATATTGGGTAACGGCATTAGGGCGAGGCACTTTGATCCTCTTTTTCTGTGCTCGCGAATACCTGTCTGCTGAGGAAATGGGTTCTATGCCGAGCACTGTGCTTGCTATTGTGACAACAGAGTTGTCCATCCAGCGCACAATTATTATCTCGTCATCCGAAAGCGCGTGCTCTTCGTACCCACGGGTCTTGCGTTTAATGATATCAGGCCGAGAAATGGGGATTCTTTCGGCACACGGTTTTTCCTCACTGTGCATTTGGCTTCATAGTTCTTTTCTTTCAGGTGCCTCAGTAGATGCAGGCTGGTGAAGATGTTGTCGAAATAAAAGGGATAAGGTAGATCACGAACTTAGACGGGAAGTTCATACACCATTTCGAGGAGTGGTGCAGCGGCTTTTCCGAATTTCTTTTCATACTTCGTGCTTGTTCCACTGTCTTTCTGCTTTCCTTGGTAGACTTTCTAGTTGGCAAAGTAGCCATCTTTCGCATTCAAGCACCACACCTTGTACCCAAAGCGAATTGGTATGCCGCGTTTGAGTTGCTTGCAGCCATGACGGCCATTATATTCTATTATGCTTTCGTCATAACTCAATTGACGCACAGGCTGAAAGTGGTGCTGGAACTTTGCCTTCAGTAATGTCATCAGGGGCCGCAACTTTGTGAGTTTGTCGCTTAGAGTAAGGCTCGTATTGTCGGCAAAGTGAGGAAACCTCATGATTTCTACGAAACAGTTTCTTCGCATGGCGTTGCATACCATTTTATTCCGCATGTCGATTCCCCTGTCCAAGTAGCACTTTTTTCTGGCAAGCGGTTGTAACCGGAGAGAACCAGTACACCAAGAAAACACTTGATCTCTTCCTTTGTGACCTCGGAGTCTGGCATATTCAAAATCAAAGCGTAGCTCCTTGTTTGTTTGACAACTAGATTTATCACGCTTCAGTCAAAAATGAGCTCAATCAATTCTACAGGCGAAAGGTTTCTGTAAGCGGTGAAGTCCGGTTCCGGAAATATTT
The DNA here is from genome assembly GCA_013339765.2 of Haemaphysalis longicornis. Classification (NCBI taxonomy): domain Eukaryota; kingdom Metazoa; phylum Arthropoda; class Arachnida; order Ixodida; family Ixodidae; genus Haemaphysalis; species Haemaphysalis longicornis. Next base: position 158,130,882 of record CM023453.1, on the reverse strand, counting down.
CGGAATTTTTCACAAGGTAACTATTTTTCCACTTGGTACTTGAAGATGAATTCGCGTCAGCGCTTTTCTTTTTGACGCATGAGAAGCCATTTGGTGATTCATCGCTTTGTTCTTCACATTCTGCTTCATCTCCATCACAATGGCATCCACCAATACGACGGCCATCGGCAAGAACCGTTTGAGCACCTGTTCTAATCTTCCTACTTCTAAGGTTGTCTATGAGGGCGCCAGAATCCTCATCTGCGGAATCTTCGTCCGAGTAAATGGTAGCCTCCGGTGGCTCAATGTAAAGAGTCGACACATCTTCGTCATCCTCTTCGAGTATTCTGGCTATTTCTTCTAAAGTCAACCTAGGCAGAGAAGAAATCGACGCATGAGTCGTGCGGAATTACCCTACAAGGAGCGTAAATTCAAGTAACGAAATTAGGCAAAATATGGAGCCTAAAGGCCCAGCGCGACCATATGGCAACACGGAAAATAACACGTTTTTTCACTAACAACACGTCGATCAATTTCTCTCGAATTGTCACCGGAGATTGCATACAGAGTCCTCTACATGTACAGGTACATCACGCTATAACAAGAAAGAATATTACAAAACAATCCGCTTACCCTCGGAGGCGTTGCATGTCGACATGCCAAAACGCAGAACCACTGTTTTGCGGCTCTTTTTAGCAGCTACCAACTAAACATGGACAACTTCCACGACCTGGTGTCTCTAAGGGCTACCCTAACCTATAAAAAAGCATTGCGCCGTAATTTTGGCGCGATTTTTTAAACCTGCATAAACTGAAACGTGTCGCGGGGATAGGCGTGACCATATGGTCACGCTGGTACCTAATGGGTTAAAGACTACCAGTGAAATTCATGATTCGACACTCTGCAGTATTCGTAAATTTATGTCAAAGAGATGACCAGATGAAAGATTACACCCTGGCTCGTAGTGGGCGGCACGTACGAAAGATGGGCTACTCCAAAAAACAAGATATAGAAAATGTACAGTTTATTTTCGGGGAGAGTTTACGGCTGTCAACTCATAGCGAACATCACATAAAATAGTTCTTTCAAGGAAAGCATCGATAGGTGGTCTCTTTTGTCTTTTTGAAAACACCAAATTCTTTGGTTTTGCCACCAACACCCTGCCCACAGAAGGGACGTCACAATTTTAAAGTGCGAATAGCCTATTGATTTGCCCATATAAATAGGGCACTGATTTGCCACTGTGACAAACACACTTTGGTGGGTGAAAATATTTATGTGACCCACACCTGTCCCTGTGACACGGAAACTCACAGGCGTTCCGGAAAACACAAATATATTACAAACAGAAATCAATTCGACAGCTTGCCGCTTTCCCAACGCTGCTGTAGAGCAGTCCGTCCTACAGTATCTCCCATACCGTGCCCGACAGAGAGTGTACTTCGTTGCGCAGAAAATTCCGTACTTTGTGAACACGTAGTGCGCATTACAATGCCTTTCTGCCTACCAAATGACGTATACCACCCATGGAGTCGTCAGGGGGATACGTGGAACGAATTGGAACTTCGCCCAGTAGCTTTGAGCAGTAGAACCACGTTTGACAGAATGCTTAGTGTCCACTTCGCCGCGGGCATTTCCACGGCGGTAACCGCGGTCGTTACACAGTCAATTTCTCCCCTCTGCCAGTTTCCCGAACCGAGAGAGAGGAAACCCTCCTTCAAAAGATAGCATCGCGTCTGGCGACTTTTGGGTGACGAATGCGTTTTGCAAAGTTCGTCTCCTGGCCCGCTCGCCTATCAAGTACAACACCGTAGCCGACGAAAAAGGCTTGCGCCTAAACTTCTCGCCCCCCCCCCGCCCCCCATGCCTCAGTCACCCGGCCTACGTAAAAATACGCACAATACATGGAAACACAAGTCACACATCCACCGATACATTCTTCCGCTATCTTTATAAATTAGGTGAGCAGCCTAAACTTAACACCTCCCCACCAATAATGTCGCCCGTACACTAGCTCTACGTACAACATAAACTCTGTCTCTGGGTTTAGAAACCCCCATAATCAAAACAAGGGAGAAAACAAATGATAACACAGACAACGCCAAATATACCGGGCATGCATCATTTTTTAGAATTACGGTAGTATAAACGGTTCAGCAAACTGAAGAAAACTTCAAACCGTCCCAGAAGACACTCGCTAAACAAAATGTGAACATCAATAAACTCAGCTGTAGCATCAAACACGTGGAATCTTCTGAAAATCTGCCACACCAAGCAATTTTCCTTTATAACCAAACAGCACACGTGAAAAATACCTACCTTTGACACCCATAGGGCACCAACCACACGAATGGTGCAATCATTGAAAAAGATAACTTTTGGCAATCGCACTTACTACAAACCATAGATACAGCATCTAACGCCAGCAGGATCCATATTTGAGGCTATGAAAAAGACATACAATCAGACCAAATGTAAGAAATGCGACTCTTCTGCAGCAAGAAAAAGGATTTTAAGAAGGTTTCTCGTCTTTTGGCGCACTCGCGGGCCAGTGTTCTGTCAGAAAGCACAACAAAAAAAACACTCGAAGGATTGTTTAGTCCGTCTGCGGTGCACTCGCTGTGCGCTCCCGGTGTACTCAAAGTTCACTTCGGTGGCCGGACCATGCATCACAGGCACCGTGTCACGCACCAACACTGCACATGCTCCCCTCTATCCTCCACCGTCGACGCGAGCTCCACTGTAGGAATGACTGCAATACAACCCAAAAAGGTGACCATCATAGCGGTAAAGGGACCCTGCAACACTTTCTTCAATTTTTTTTTGAAATCCTAAATGTAGGCAGAACATAGCCACCCAACACACCCAGAACTTTGATTATGGGGTCGCTAAGTGCCTCAGCCAAAAAGTACTGCTCCATGCCCATCAGATAGCGTAAACTCGCTCAAAAGATTTTTCACACTTTCCGGGTCTTCACGTTTTCGACCACTCGAACTACGTCATTAAGGCCATCTAGCAGATGTTGTACGGTTTTCCTTCAGTTGCAGGAATGAACGCTTTTCGATAGGAACCTAAATAAAGCCAAAAAAAAAAGAAAGCAGAAACGGAAGGCGTACCTGGGGCGACGACCAAGTCACGCAGTGCCGCTCTTTGCTGGCGATAACTACGGCTTTCGGAGTGCTTGCAGACACGAACAAAGGAGCGAAAGCGTTTATGAAAAGTGTAACAGGGTCCCTTGGAGATGGAGCTTCGAAAAGGGGAGGTAGGCCTTTCAAAGTTGGAGTACACAATACCCCGAAGAACCAAAGCTCCAGCTCAGCAAATCCCCGGCTTCCCAGTATACCTCCTAACGGGAACTCGCCGTTGAACCTGCCCAAAGTGGAAATGAATTGCGCGATGACGGAAGGGCCGCTTCTTCTTGCCATCTGCGATATTATTTCACGCTTTTCTACGCGCGTCTGAATGTAGCAGTATCGCTCGTCTTGTGTAACCTGGTGCATTGCCTTGACTTACTCTTTATTTCGGCCCTTTGGATAACCTTCAGCAGAAAACAAGCCCATCAAGACTTTTCTCATCAGCTCCCTAAACGACGTGGTGCCATTCCTTCACCTCCCGGCAGCATGGGGCTAGTGCGACCGGCGTCTTCATTGAGAGGTCATGCTCACGTAGGCGTCATTACGCATCGGCCAGTTTGGCCGATGTAAAATTTTCCGCATGTCAGTGGAATCTTGTAAACGACGCCTACTCGGCAGTGGACGTATTGCACACCGTGCTTCTTTTCGCAACAACTAGTTTTTCTTTTTCCGTTGATGCGTTTGCACAGGCTCGCCAACTTGCATGGCGCTGAGAACACAATCGGCACGTTAAACCTCGAGGCCACTCGCTTCAGATTGTGGTCACTTTGTGCATATAAGGCACTACCAGGGGTCTCTTTTTCTTTTCACTGTTAACCACAGGATTCGAGTGCCGATGCTTAATCTTCTTGAGTATCGACTCTGATACGACTGACAAAAGTGGGCGAGGAAAACCCGCTTCCTCAAGTCGTAGTAGGAAGTCGTAGTGCTTCCTCATAACCCGCTTCCTCATAACCCGCTTCTTCCGATAACCCGCTTCCTCAAGTCGTAGTGCTTCCTCAATTCCACGCAGTAATGATGTGTGGAATTTTCTGCTGCCGTGGCCTTGTTGGTTCTTTTATCGCTGATTTTATTTTTTATGTGTGTGGCTTATTACAACCTACTTATACTCCTGCTTTTCCTTTCCAATAAATCAGTTGTTAGTGCGCATCTCCCGTCCTTCTTCGTCTCGTGTTGTGTATTTTGCGCCTTTTTCAAGGAGCGAAATTTTAGAAAAGTCTTTACTGGTCCCTTGGAGATGGAGCTTCGAAAAGGGGAGGTAGGCCTTTCAAAGTTGGAGTACACAATACCCCGAAGAACCAAAGCTCCAGCTCAGCAAATCCCCGGCTTCCCAGTATACCTCCTAACGGGAACTCGCCGTTGAACCTGCCCAAAGTGGAAATGAATTGCGCGATGACGGAAGGGCCGCTTCTTCTTGCCATCTGCGATATTATTTCACGCTTTTCTACGCGCGTCTGAATGTAGCAGTATCGCTCGTCTTGTGTAACCTGGTGCATTGCCTTGACTTACTCTTTATTTCGGCCCTTTGGCACTAGGCCCATCAGCAAGCGAAAACAAGACCCTTGCATCAACAGCGATTTTGTCATCAGCTCCCGTCAAACGCACGTATTCGCCTGATCCTCAACTGCATGCCCGGCAGCATTGTTGCTATCTTGAGCGGCGCGTTCACGCTCGAACGACAGTAAATCGGGCCTGTTCTCTTGCGGCACTTCGCGCAAAGGTACTACAAACTCCCCAATCTCGGCGCCTGTCTCGAGTTCGTAATCTAGTAAAGACGCTGAAGAATCGCCCTCAACAGCTGCGTGCTTCAACTGTGGCTCGTAATCGCAAGTACTTTGTGATGGCGCACAGCCTGTCGGCGATGCACAGTAATTTGTAACCGGCGTTTCTACTTTGGGATCAACCTCGAGGGCACACAAGCACGACTAGGAGGCCACTACCGGCGGAATCACTGCAAAATTGGTCTGATCTTTCTACCTTCCGAGCCGCTGATGTACATCACGTATCGCCTGCACAATATTCACTCGAGCTGCGCCATCGCCGCGAAGGGGTCCTCAACTCGCATATCTATTCGCATTAGGCCAACACGACCTCGGAATTTGGCCCGCCGCGGTGGGTCAGTGGTTATAAGGCGTTGTGCTACTGAGCCTGCGGAGGCCGCATTTCTGATGAAGGCAAAATGCAAAAACGCCCGTGTGTTGGAGATTTCGGCGCACGTTGAGCATGCGCAAGTGGTCCAATTAATCTGGAGTCCACCAAGACGGCGCGCGCCATCGCCTGTGTAGCGTAGGTGCGTTAAACCTTATAATCAATGAATCAATCAATCAAACCTAGCCATTGTCAAAGATTTATTCTACTCCTTTCAGGACGAACCAAACGTAAGTTACGCGCACTGCTGCTCTCCCGCACCCATGTCAGACAGCAGTGGTAGTGCTAACTAAGGACAAGGGGATTCGGTTGTCCACCTGGGTAAGCATACAATACGTAGGTGTGACGTCACAGCTCCTCGGGGGCCCGGCGCGTCGCTCTCAAAGCTGGGTATGACCGTGTTCCCTGAGCCGCGCACCAAGTTGTCGCTCCGTTCGAGGCTCAGCTCGAATTCTCCGGGAGATCCCTGTAGTGGCCTTGTTGATGGCTTTCGTTCACTCGGGCACGCGAACGCCTTACGGCGCTAGGTTCGGGTCTACAGTCTCTGCTCCGACATGCAGCTCTGTCCCGTTCCGCAAGTCATCCATGCCGGTTTGGAGCGTTTGCTTCCTGGGGCACCTCACCAAGATTACGCCGCAGGCTCCAAACTTTCCACCTCTGAACTTCCAAGCTCGAACTCTCGCGCGCCGATCTTTGCTGACGCCGGGTGCTGCTGCAGCTCTGAAGCCTTTGGTATTTAATGCAGCGGTCTCCCGTTCTCCAAGTCGTCCTCGCTGCTGCAGCCCAGAGCTTCTGCTTCCTGGGCGTCTACCTAAGATGTGGCCTCAGCCTTGGAGAAGCCTCCCCATCGTCCGCCGAAATCACGGAGCAAGCCATGTCGACTGATCCTGGTCATGGCACCAGTTAGTGTCGGTATGTGGTGTTCAGGTTGAATTCTCAACCTATGACGTTGAAGTGATCAGATGAAAAGATGACAAGTTGGGTCGTAGTCGACGACTGCCTTGAAACAACTTGCAAGCTATTTCTGCTCAAAAGCCCGCATTCTAATCGTTGAGAGCGGCGATATGCGATAGCTTTGTGTGAGTTATATAATGGAGCTCTGGATACATCGTTTGTGGTAATTGAACGATAAAGCTTTTCTGGAAGATCGATGCGGGACAAAAACGATTTAGCAACGCGGAAATTCTTGCGCCGTATTCCATTCCATTCGGTGTTACCTTGGCTTACGAAGAAACACCAGCGGTGTGCGATAGCTGTTCTAGACCTAAATAAGGAGCTTTGGTTGCACCGCTTGTAAACCTAGTAGATTGGGCCTCGCCTCCATATATTGGTGCGGAAACGCAAGCGTTATTATTGCCCCAATTCATCAAACACGGCCAAACGAAACACACCCGACAGTATTGGTTGGAAACCCAGGTTAGGATACCTAATTCTTGCCTTGCGAGAGTCTTCTCCTGCCATGGCCGAGAGGTTGGGTGTTGTGCTTGTGTTCAAAAGCATTGTTCGAATCTTAGCAGAACTTCTCTGTTGTTTTTGTTTTTATGCAGTGAGGGTTTTATCAGTGTTTTTCTTACCAGGGTAAACAAAGGGTTCCAGGGTACTTTGCCTTGTAATCTGTATACAGTCTAACCTCACTTGCAAGGCAGCGTTAAAATTTTTGTTCTCAGGCTTTGAAGGCATCAAGCAGCTCGTAAATAACATCAAGGCAGGACACCAAGTTGCAAGGAGCTAAGTTGTTCGAAGTGGGTTTCTGTTTTTCAAGCTGCCCTTTTCTGTTCTGATTTATGGTGATAACTTTAAATGAATGTCGCAGCTCTACAAAATTCACCTTTGCATTTTTTATGTCAAACACAGGATCCTGAACACTGCATTTACACAATTCAAAATAATTGGTCGTGAATGATCAAAAACAACCTAAAAACGATGACAGAATTCCTACAAACTTGTCTACAACGCTCATCGACAAAATGACTGACGCGTGGCTTCACCAGTCTCATTCGGTTACTCGCCCTCTCCGGCGTGCTGGGTCGGTCCCGCCGAACGACGTCGACGATGGCGCGACACGTGATTTCTCGCCCATGTAGTTACTCCTTAAGGTGTTGCTCTGCTGAATCTGAGGACGCGGGTTCGATCCTGTCTGCAGTGGCTGATTTAGGATGAAGGTTAAGGGCGAAAACAGCCGTGTGTCCATATTTCGACACACGTTAAAATCCCCAAGCGAATAGAAGTATTCCGGGGATTTCCAATACGGCCGACCTTACAGAAGTTAGCCTTAGCGTGCCAAACAAAAAAAAAGTAAACAGATTGCTCTTACTAACACCTTTTTCTAAACAACACTCCTTCTGACGATCTATAATTAGAATCAGCGTTTAAAATAAATCTCGAGAATTTATCTCTGAATCGTTTGAACGCCGTTTTTATGTACAAACAACTGCAATTTATCAGTGCCACCTCTCACGTGCCATGCGTTTTTCCTTTGCGTATTTTGCGTTTTTTAGGTGTTACTATAGTACAGCTTATAGTGCGCACGGCTTCAGAGTCCACTCTTGTACTTTGACGGTGCCACCGGTCTTTTAACCGTGTGAACGAAGCGGCCTCCGAAGACCGAAGGAAAACGAAGGAGGAAATTGCGGAGAAAGTTTGAGGGGGAGGCCGCAGTTCCGAGGCGGTGCAAGACGCTGGAAGGCGGCCACGCTCTACGAGATAGCCGAGAGAACGAAGACGCCATTGAATATGAGGTCGCAAAAAAGCAGAGGCTTAAATTATGCCGAAAGTGTGAGGTGAACGGCAGTATGCGGAGGCCGCGCCACAGAAACCCAGCACGCGCTACATGCTTAGCGTACGTTGGTGCTTCGGCGTGCCCTCATTGCGTGGCTCATCCGAACTAACTATCTTTTGCGCAGGAGTTTCGAGCCCGACTTACAAAAACATGCGTTGCACCGGCGAGGAACTGAGAGAGAACGACCGAGCAGCGCGCGCTGCAGTGCGTTCGTTCATGCGTGTGCCCTGAAACGCAGCAGCTATGCGCGGTCAGCGAGAAGGCCGCAGCTCACGCTGTGCACAATTTTCGCATTGGGCAGTGTAGGAGTCGTCATGTAATTTTTTAGGTATTTTTGGCGGTTACTGTAGCATAGTTCATTTCAACGTAGCCTTTGTTGAGTGCGCTCAGGACAATTTTACAACACACTGTGTGCCGTAATCTATGTAGTGCCCTCCTACACCTTTCCCATAGCACAGTTATTATGAAAACAAATCCTCGGAGCATCCATCGTTGCTGAATGATTGATCACACGGGAAATCCTACTGATTTGTTTGTTTACTGCTTCATCGTGTAGTAGTCCATTTCGGTACTTCCGTTTCTTGGTCTTTTCGAGGGAAAGGCTTCACAAAGCATACTGACACTCAGACACAAGTGGTGGCTAAAAGCAAGATAGTGGCCTTTTTTAGGAAGAGAGGTTGAGAGGAAAAGGTGTACCGGACCCCGGCTCATGAGAATCTGAGCGGCATGGACTCGGACTCAGGACTGCCGACCAGCAGGAGCAGGTCGTGGAAGGGGCGGTCCGGGAAGGAAGAAGAAACAATGAAATGGCCGGGAGGTTAACCAGGTGTAGAGCCTGGTTTGCTACCCGGGACAGGGGGAATGGGGTTCAGGGAATAAAAGAGAGAGCGCGTGAAGAGGAAGAAACAGAACTGGGAATACGTGCACTCCCGTGTCGGGAACTATAGTCTTTTATGCGAGTTCGTTTCGCTAAGGAAACGTAAAAGGGCTTTCGTCGCCTTCTGTGAAGTCGATGGTAGAGATGGATTTCTTAGGATAGTCTGTACTGCAAATGGTCGATTGTCCAATCGGCTGAGCGAAGTGGGAAGCACGCTTCCCTCCGACGAGTATTTGAGACAGCAAAACAAAACATGCTCTAAAGTTCTTCCGCCCCACAGGCGTCACAGCGGGCCCTGCGGGCCATCCCGATGGCGGTCCGAGAGAAGCCTAAAAGGTCTATGAGGAAACCAGACGGAAAGAGGATGCTTCTGGTTTTGCTGGCTTGTGTAGGGGCCGTCTTCGTAGGCTGTCCTCAAATCGAGGTATGATTAGAATGCTTCCGAGCAACAGGGAGACTACTGGGCGGCAAACCCGGAGTGTGCGTTAGAGGCACACCATGTGCTCCACAGTTCAGTAGATGCATTAAAACTTGCACATGGGGTTCACGAACTTCGCAGGGTAAACCTCACATGTGATTGGTCATATTATCGTGTTTCCGTTTACAACAACGTTTAAAAAGAAAGCTGGCTGCTGGCGTGTCGTACCCGTCACTCGTCACCTTACCTGAAATATTGACCTGCGGAAATCAGGGTGTCAAACCGAAGCCTGAACCGAACCGAACACCGGAACGGAACCAAAATTTTCGCCGTTACCGGGAACTGAACCGGAACCGCATTTTCTCGCCATTTTGAAACTAAACCAGAGCCAGAACAATTCGAAGGAACCGTTCCTGACTGGTTCCGGGGCCTCAAAACTGTAATTTCTAGATTTTGATTATGGTGCCCTTCCTTGCACCTGAGCATAATGTCCCGAGACATCATGGTATTGCGGGACAATATTTTTACCGCTTGCCCGACAGCATGACGAAATGTTTTCTTTGTATGTAGACCCACAATACCCTACCAGATTTTCGCCTAATTATTATCATCAATTTAATGTAAAGTTGTCTGTATATAGAAACCGATAGTGCTCATCTTTCTCACTTTTCTTTGGCATTCAGAATAGGTTAAGCTGGAACATATATTCCGATTCTTCTCATGGTTTCTATCGGCTTGGTATTTAATATTGTGTGAACGTTTCACTGTTTTGCTCATTTGAATGCATCGCTGCCCCTTGTGAAGGTCTTCCGGGACACCATCAACAATAAATCTACATCTTGCACTCATTCTAGTTTGAATGGGTAGTTATATACAAATAGGAGTGAAACACACACTCCCACTTCTTTGCGTCATCGGCAGGTTTTGTTGTACAGTGCTGTTGCGTCCCTTGTGCTCTGAGAGATCATGAGAATTTAAAGAATGTTTGCAGCCTTCTCATTTCCACTTTTAAAGCAGATGCGTCAGAATTTCGATATAACGTTGTATCTTCTCAACCTTAAAATTAGGGGAGGATAGAAAAAGTCGATTAATACGGATTATTAGCTAGACTGGAGTGGATATATAGTGAGATGAGTGGATGATCTAGTGTGAAAAATTGGGATTGGTATGTTGATTCATTTAGATTAGAGGAATTAGCGGGTCGGTTGAGGTAGATTCGGGGGTTGTACCAAATACAATATTTGTGGGGTTTCAGGTATTTGTAAATTTTGCGGCGCTGTGCTTCTTGATCAATCAGGAAATTTCCTTGCGCCGGAAAAGCCGGAAAGTAATTACGTGACGACCACCTTATGCTATGAAATGTCTTTGAGCACTTCTTGCTCTGTTATGTCGTTTCTAGTGTAACATTGACATCTCGATCTGAAGTCAGTAAATAATTGCATAACCAACATTTAGGGTACATGGTGTACAAATATACAGAGTGTTACGACGATCATTGCAACACTTTAAATGTTTTCGTGAGCCCACCGTTGCGGAATTCGCGCTGACATTTCACACGAAGGTCGAATTTCGTGGTCTATTTATTTGATACCAAGAGCACCCACAGAACTAACATCTTCAGAGAGAGGGAGAGAAACAACTTTCACTGAGCCCTTTTCAGGTGACGCTTGCAGGCGTCAGACGGGGTCCCTATTCACAAGTCCCATATGAGTCCAATAGCTCCTGGCTTCTGGACGCGAGCTCTTGCTGCATCTATAGGTCGGGGCTGGACATCAAGATCTCCCATCGCTCGGGTACGGGGGGAAGAGGAAGGGGGAGGGAAGGTAGGGGATTCTTGACCTGAGTACACTCCACCAGTATGTGCGGCAGGGTGCCTTCAGTCTTTTTGCAGAACGGGCAGATGGGGTCGTGTTTTTGCCGGGAACATCTTGTGCAATAAAGCTGGGTGCGCCAGTGACCCCGCTTGTGCGCGGCGCACTATTGTTTGTTGCTTGCGGTCGAGTTTCTGGTGCGGCACGGGAAGCCTGCACCTGGCGCTCTGGTACAACCAGGTAATCTCACGGTAGCTCGTAACTGGGTGCGGTTGCTCCGACTCGTCCTCGGCCAGGTGAGCTAGTTCGCGGGCGTAGTGGTCGGCGAGGGCTTTGCCTTTCACTGTCGAGTGTGCCGGAACCCACACGAGCTATACGTCTTGTCCCGGTGGGCTGCGCTTTGCGAGAATAGCTAGGGCCGCGTGCGAGACGATCCCCATGGGGTAGTTGCTGTAAGCCGTCTTCGAATCTGTGACGATTCTAAGGACGTCTCCCTGCGTGAGGGCGAGAGCGATGGCCACCTCTTCTGCTTGGTTGGCGTCTGTGGTCCGTAGCGACGCGCTGGTCACCAGCTTGTCGATGGTCGTGATGGCGGCCACTGCCTTGCTGCTGTGCTGGGGAACTCAGGCGTCCACGTAAAGGACCCGGGGGTCTGCTTCCAGCTTTCGGGCGAGTGCCTGTGCCCGCGCGGCACACTTCTCGTCGTTCGTGCCTGCCTGCATATTGTGTGGCAGGGGCTTGGTCTTGAGCACTTCCCTCCACGGCGGAGGTAGGGGGTGCTTGGGTATCTCTGGTTCGATGGGCCAACCAATCTTCCGGAGGACTGCTCGGCCGTGCTCAGTCTGGCTCAGTCGCTCTCTCTGGTTAGACCGATGAGCCTCTATGAGCTCGTCTACCGTAATATATACCCCCATGTCCAGCAGCTTCGGCGTATACGAGTACTGGGGCAGCCCATAGCCGTCTTGGTGGCTTTCCTTACGATCGTGTCTAGCGTGTTCATCTTCGCCTTCGTTAGCTGGAGATACGGGGCCGAGTAGGTGATGCGAGACACCATGAACGCTCTGACCAGGCGGAAGGCATCGTCTTCTTTAAGTTCTCTGTTCCGGTTCGCAACGCGTCGGATCATTCCGGTGACCTGTTCGGAGGCCATCTTGATCTTAGCAATGGCCGCTGCCGCCTTGCCGTCCCGTTGTAACAAGAGACCGAGGATGCGCAGCTGCGGCGTGGGCTTGATGTCTACGCCGTCAATGTTAACCACCACATTCGGCTCGGCATCGTTCTTGCGTCTTCTGGGCTGCACGATGAGGAGCTCCGACTTCTGGGGTGCGCAGCACAACCCCCAGGTCTTGGCGTATTCGTGGACCGTCGTTGCCGCCCTCTGCAGGACCTCCTCCGTGCAGGCTTCGGATCCCGCGCGACTTGCCCACACCGTGATGTCGTCGGCGTAGAACGCCTGCTAAACGCCCTCGATCTGTTTGAGTAGATTTGGCAGCGGCAGGGGGGCCAGGTTGAATAGCAGGGGTGGCAGGAGGGAACTCTGTGGGGTGCAGCAGTCTCCCCGTTCTATTGGGTCCGACTTCTCTCATCCAATCTCATTCTCAAAAAAATAAAAACAATTTTCGCCTATGGGAAAACAGCGGATGAGAAAAATGATTGTTTAGGGGTTCCAGGCTAGGTCCTAAGCCTAGGACCCTGACACACCTTGTGGGTGTATGCGAAAAATCCACCCTACACCCCCCGGGGCTCCCCCCCCAAACCTCCACCTTTAGATAGAACTTTGTGAGAGACCCTTGGCCAGCTCCATCCTTGAAGATGAGCTGCGCCTGATGAAAAGTGCTGTTGACTCAGCCAGAGCTCAAAGCATCCTTCCATGACGACGCCTCTCGGAAACTTTTTCTCGATTTAATTAAAGTTAATTCCCTCTCTCTCTCTACGAGCAACCATTACCGCTGCTTCTGACTTCACTAAGCTACCATCCTTCCCAGAACCCCATTGCTGCCACCTGTCGGTGAAGTGTCATTAGCACACTGTAATCGCCGGTGCCTCCTTGTATTCACCCAGTGAGTGCGCCCTTCCTTCATTCTAGCGGGTCTGTTAGCGGGTGGAAGGTGGGGAGAATGACATACCATTGAACGCCACCTGCCACACTTAGCAGGGGAGGGGGGAGAGGGGCTCACGCCGACGCGGGACAGTTTTCCACTTCTAGCAGTGCTGATGACCTCGTGTAAAAAATAAAACTCCGTTGAAGCTATGCGTACGATCCGCCGGGGTGGCTTATTAGCTAAGGCATTGTACTGTTCAGCACGAGGACGCGGGATCGATTCCCGGCCACGGCGACAGCTTTTCTGGGGGAGGCGAAAAGCAAAAACGCCCGTGTGTACAAACTTTCAGCATATGTTAAATATCTTCATGATGTCAAAATTACTCGGGTGCACTCCACTACGGGACGCCTTATCCCTGCGTTGCGCCGGCGCTTTTAACCCTGCAACCCATCAATCGAAACTATGGGTATATAAATTCCACAAACCAATTTATTTTCATTGAAAGCATTTGGATAATTTTGCAAAAATACGTTTGCGTCAGCACGCGCCTGCCTGGACGCGTGGTGGTACCTAGATAGATTGCGGGCACGCAGGCTCTCTTCTACCCATATAAGTTGCGAGCCCCAAAAAGAGGCGGCGCGCTGAAGAGTAATATACCTGCGTGCGTACATGTCAACCCTCCAGACGATTTGGAAACAAGGAGCGGCCTGTCACGACTCGGCCAGGGAGGTAGGGGGTGGCAAATCCGCTCTACGATGACACCTAAGGACAGGGGTAACGCATTGACGCAACTCCGGGGATGGGGCGCGCTGTTGTGAAGGCCTCCGGATTCATTTTGACCACCTAGGGATCTTTACCATGGGCCCAAGCCTCGTACACATGGCCGTTCGGGCTTTTCGCCTCGATCAAAAAAGCGGGCGCCGCGGCGGGGAATCCAGCCCGCGACCTCGTGCTCAGCAGCCCAATGCGTAGCGACTGAGCCACCGTGGCTGTTGCCAGAATTCTGGGGAGGATGCCACAACGGATGAGATTGGGAGGGGGCGTCGGAGGCACCGAGGCACTGCCGACTGGCCAGGAGGTTATATGGTCGCCTTCTAGAAGACTGACGCAAGGATGCATTATTTGGAAACGGGGTGCGGTCCGTCACTGGTCGGCGACGGGAGCGGGCAAAGACGCGGCACAGCGGTGGCTACGCCAAGTCATGTTTCAGGGCGCAGCTCTGAATAAGCGCCCACACCTGTGGTTTCGCGTACTCCACCATCGTCGGCCTCGTTGTAACCGAGGGCACGAAGAGGCCACCGAAGATGGAGCGAGCAGAAAAGCTGAGGATAAAAGTAGGTTGAAATTGCGAAGGGCAGGGACTTGCTCGTCGGCGGCGCCACGGTACGACATAACCACACAGTTATGGCGAATGGCGCGCCCGAGCTACGCCGGGCGCGCCGTCATGCATTCGCTGATGACGCGATTACTTCCTGAGACGCAGCAACTATGCGCCGCCGCCAAGGAAACTGCAGTTTGCCCTGCATTCAAATTTCGCTCTAGCGTTTATCGTAATCTTTAATTATTTTTTTATTTCTTCAAGAAAACAACTGCATGATATTATACTGCGGGTTTATGAGCCAAGAATGGAACTAAATAAAAGTATTAAAATCTTTGAAACCTAATTATTAAAATAAGACTTGCGGCCATAAAGACTAATGCTTTAATTTCACCCACATACACAGCCCTAAGTCGCCCAGCGAACCTTTTATTCGTTTCAGTTAGTTTAGGAATGAATAACCTACGATATAAAACATTTTACAGTGGCTTGTACACGTAAAGGAACTCCTTAACACTTTTTGTGAACGGTTTTACATTTTACGTTGCACCTGGAAGCACTAAGAAAGCTATCGCTATTGCCAGCACGTAGCTGCAGTGCGTGATTGGCTTGTCGCAGCGGGTGCGCCTTCGTCTCTGCTTTGATTTTGTGACTGTTTTATAAACGGGCTCTCGAATGCGTTCTCTCCTGCAACTTGAGGAAAACTGACAAATAGCCGTTTCACCGCTGTAATTACGCAATTGAAACGGGCGAAGAACGCCAAGGCTGGGAAGAAGGGAAAAATATTTCTAGGAAGTTTCTATGTTGTGTGATGGGCATAGAGCAGTAATTTTAGTCTGAGGTACTCGCGACCCATAAGTACTGATATGTTGGTTGACTACGTTCTGCAGCATCCAAGACTTCGAGTGAAGTTGCCGGAAGAGTTGCAGGGTCCCTTTCATTTGGACAAGACCAAACATTTACACAATGAAACCAATATTATGACTACGGTTTTATTCCGACGGGACAGGGAAATCCGACGGCACTAAAAATAGCAGAAAAAAACTCACGCTTTTTTTTTCGAACGCATCTGAAACCGTTTGAACCGATTTTATCCGGAACAGAATGGTGCTTCGGAACTGAACCCGGAACCGAATTCGAAAGTCTTGAACCCTAACCCGAACAGGGCCCGACGCAATATCGGTTCGATACCTTGTCTGAGCCAATTTCCCAACAGTGAGGGCGCTAGTTATACGAGATTTATGAATCGAGGCTCCCTAGTTTAGCTTTCCTACTTCGAATGCGTTAGTAATACTACTTACGCAGTTACGCCTGTCTTCATTATTTCTGCATCATCTAGAAAGGCATTGAACCTTCTTTAAACCTCATTTCATATAATGACTTGCTGTATAACAAACTGGATTGGAGGGGGGGGGGGGTGTTATGCCATCACGGATGAAACTGTTGTGCAGTAGGGGTACACAGCTCTGCTGTAAAAGTCTGTTGCATTCGAAGCACGAAGCTCTCTACCACGCTGCGTAAAAAAGTCTCCCGGTGTTTTTTAGTACGCGTTAAGTAGCGCTTCACCGGCGAGGCGTAAACGGGTGTCCCGGTGTTTTTTAGTACGTGTTAAGTTCTAGCGTGAGGTGTAAACGAGTTTCCCGGTGTTTTAGTAACGTGACAACCTGAGACGACAATTATGACGACGACGATAGGAGGCCCCAACAGCCCCAGCCCCTAAGTGGCTTCGCTTCTAAGAAAAAACTTAAAGGCGTCGAGTAGGGCTCCGAGTAGTTAATGCTACCACATTAGCGCCTTCACTGATAGGGCGCACCGTGGTCCCCGGCACCTTTTGGAAGGCATGCGCAACCTATTCTAGAGAGAGAGGGAAGAATAATGCACTTTATTGAGTGAGTGGCGAAGAGTAAAATAGATAGAGCCATGGTTGACTCCAGTGGTCAAAGCTCGCACTTTTGCCATGTTGATAAGATCTCACTGAACCTCCAGCCTCCCATGAATCCTTTTAAGTGTAATTTGCTTTTGTATCAGCCACATTATTGAAAACTTTGTGTCTGTATAGAATAGATTCGCACACGCTCTATGTGCACCGGAAATAGGGTTCTTCGCCGCCTATGGATACCTGTTGTGTATTTCTGCCATCACGTTTACGTGACACGGAATACTGACTATTCTACATCTTTTGAGGGCAGACTTCACAATGTTGTAAATTTTGTGACTTGAGCACAATGCTCATGAAAACTTCGTAAGTACAGGCCAATCCTCAAAATGTGCATGTCCACGAAGAAAGGAACAACACAAGGGGAACTTTGGTTCTTTGCTGGCTGCATTCCAAAATATTACAAATTTTTGGTGATGACCTCTTGCGAACTCTTAAAAAGAACATAGACATCACCCCTGGATCATACGCTTCGTGCCAGGGATGAAAAAGTGTACTGTGGCCAACGACCTTCTTGTGCTGATCGTATTGTGTCCTCTGGATGTGTCGCATGATTCACCACATTGGTCAGAAACCTCGGGAACCTCGGTTATTTTTCGTTAACAATGCGCTATTGTGTACATTATCCATTCGGCACAGTCGTAGCCGCTGACCCGGTTGCATCTTGAGGCGTGTGTTTCTGCGGGACTTTTGAAATATGTGCCAGCGAACGTTCTGTCGTTGCAGATAGGGCAAGACCTTAAAGCTTTTAAAAATAGTTTTTTCATGCAAAAAAGAAAAAAAAGCAGGATAATTCGCAGTTGGTAGAACAGCGGGCTGCTACTATGCAGACTGGCGTTCAGTTTCAATGGGATAACACATTTTTTTATTTTTTTTCCCGCACTGGCCACTTTTTAAACCAGACAACTACAACAACAGCGCTGGTGTGCAGAATAGGTTTTGTCTTATTATATAAAGAAAGGGTTTTGCCTTAATATATAAAGAAAATTGGCTAATAAACAAATAAAACTGTGGAGCAGCCGCTAGCTGTGGTCGCCATTTTCCGGCCCTCCTCAGTGGGCGTTGCACGAATCAAAACGCCATTAGAAAGTTTGTATTGGGAAACCACGAATCTGTATTTAACAGCATTAAAAATCCAGCATGACACACTCGAAGTAACCGTGAAGTGTCGTCTGGTTTCAGGCTTCATGGGGCACCGAATGGTTGATTGATGGATAAATCTTTATTTGGGAGCCTGAGGCGCAGAGGTTAGGGCGCCCGCCTGGTGGAAGGCATCCTTAGTCCAGGATACCCTGGCTGCGGCTGGCTGTCCGGGCCCTCGTCACCAGGTCTTGCTGGATCCTGAGGTCCAGGCTAGTCAGGCAAGCCATCCACTGCTAATAAGATGAATTGGGGTTGGGAGAGAGATGCGGGGTTTTTTTACACTCGCATACCTGATGATGCACGGTGCCAGGAGCAGGACAGAAAACAGGTGGCTTTTCATTTAACGCGCACAAGCAAAATACACGGTACATCATTCCGCACTGCAAAAGCTTTCTGCAGTGGCTGAGTCGCTTGGTTGCCACCGCGCATCATTGCTGGGTTTGTTCATATAACTAACGGAAGCTGTCATTCTGATCGTCCATACCTCTTCTTTTTGGGTGACCGAACCGAAGACCTAAGCTTCTTTATTTTAGTAGCGTTGTTATATTCAGCGCGATGTATATACAACTACTGGTAAATTGTCGGTTGGGCAAACCGTAATTATTTCGCACTTGAAGCACATAAGATCTTGTAGGGCGCTATGTCGGGCGAGAGGAAGGAGCCTCAGGCAGGACGACCATTCGTCGCAAGGCAAAACCAGCTTCTATTTTGCCAGCACCAGTGCGACCCCCGTGTCCTCGTGCGCTCGCGCGGCCACGCAGCCAGTGTCCATGTCCATCTGGCTTGCGCGAGGAGCGGCGCTTGATCCAGCGATGTAGCTGGAGCTGCCGCTACAGGGCTCTCCCCCAAAGAGGAGCGGCAGTGACGAGCGAAAAAGTCGTGCATGTTTCCAGTGGACACGCCGGGGTCGTCTTGTTAAAGGGGGCAGAGCAGGTTCCGACGATGTGACTTCGGGCGGTTCGAAGTATGTGGGCTTCAGGCGTTCGATTGCCACGGTGTCTGCAGAGCCGTTGATGTCCAGTAAGAATGTAGTCGAGTGACGTTGAATGACTGGATAGCGGCCCAGCTAATGTGGACGCAATGGTCCTCGGACGGGTCCGTAGCGCACGAACACATGCGTGGCAGTTTTGAGGTCAGGGTGCGTGTAAGTCATCGAGTTCTTTGCAAGGCGTGCGGGCTGAGGCCGAAGGTGTCGAAAACCCTCTCGTAGGTTATCAACGTATTCACTTGCAGGGACAGGTTGCGGAGGCTCGTCGACCAAGTCCTCTGGCAAACGCAGAGGTGTACCGTAGACGAGCTCAGCAGACGTCACGAGAGGTCCACTTTGTACGCGCTCCGGATTCCGAGAAACGTCAGTGGTAGCCGTTGGACCCACTCGGTGGGGCAGCCGTGTGCAGTGAGTGAAGCCTCGAGGTGTCGATGAAAGCGCTCCACAAGGCCGTTAGACTGCGGGTGGTACGCAGCTGTTCGCAGACGAGTCGTTCCGAGAAGACGCAGTGGTTCGGTGAACAGGGATGACTCGAACTGCCGGCCGCGATCGGTGACAACGGTGAAAGGGCATCTGTAGCGTGACACCCAGGTAGACACTAAGGCTGAAGCTACTGTAGAGGCCATGATGTCGGGAAGAGGGCAGGGTTCGGGCCAACGTGTGAACCGGTCAACACAGGTTAGAATGTACCGGTAACCTTGGGAAGGGGGTAGGGGGCCAACGATGTCAACGTGAACGACAGAAAAACGTTCATCGGGCCTCAGGAATGGCTTGCAAGCGGGAACGGAATGGCGTTGGACTTTTGACCGCTGCCACGGCGTGCAGGCTCGTACCCAGTCTCGAATGTCAGCGTTCATACGGGGCCAAACGTAGCGGGACGCAATGAGTTTTTGAGATGCCCGAATGCCGGGGTGGGCCATGTTGTGTATGCAGTCACACATGCGGCGACGATGTGAGGCAGGTAGGAAGGGTCGAGGAACACCTGTGGACGTGTCGCAGATGATGGTCACACCACGAAACGGTACATCTTCAAGCTTGAGTGCGGTAGGTGCACCACGTAGACGGGAGAGCTCGTTGTTGGCTTGCATCGTAGCCAGTTCTTGTACGTCAAGCGGGTCGGTGACTGCTTCCAGCGTTCCTGGTGAAACAGAATTTACATCGTCCATGCGACTCAGTGTGTCTGCAGTGGAATTGGCCACACCACTGACGTGCTGGATGTCGGACGTGTACTCGGAGAGGTATGCTAGTTGACGCACCTCTCATAGAGTGTAGAGGGTGTCAGGGCGGTTCAAGGCGAACGTGAGCGGCTTGTGATCAGTGAAGATCGTGAAAGTGCGTCCTTCGAGGTGATGTTTGAAGTGACGAACAGCGAGGTACATGGCTAGCAGTTCGCGGCCGAAAACGCTATATCGTGTCTGAGCCGGAGTCATGCGCTTGCAGAAAAACGCTAGCGGTTGCCATGCACCTTTAACTTGCTGCTGAAGGACAGCTCCGACGGCAGAACTTGACGCGTCGGTCATGAGTACCAACGGAAAGCTCGGATTTGGATGAGCCAGCAGTGCAGCGTCGGCGAGAGCGCGTTTGAGGGCCCGGGTAAATGCCCTTTCAGCAGCATCGTCCCAATCAAGTGAAGTGGATGACCGTTTGGTGGAAAGCAGCCTGTCGAGAGGTTCGAGCACTCTGGCACAGTTCTTAATGAAGCGGCGGTAGAAATTTACCAGCCCTAGGAACTGGCGGAGCTTTGTCACTGACGCTGGCTTGGGAAAGTCGATGATCGCATGAAGCTTGGAGGGGAGTGGACATATGCCAGTGGCGTCCAAACTATGACCAAGGAAATCGAGGGCAGTGGCACCAAACTCGCTCTTGGAGACGTTGATGACGATGCCGTGAACAGCGAGACGCTCGAAGAGAAGGCGAAGATGCTTCAGAAGCTCTTCCAGGGATGTGCTGGTCAACAGAATGTCGTCAACGTAGGGGTAGAAGAACGCTAGCCCTCGTGTGATGGCATCAATGAAACGCTGGAATGTTTGTGCAGCGTTGCGGAGTCAAAATGGCATGCGCAGAAATTTGAACAGTCCGAATGGGGTTGTGATGGCAGTATTGGGGATGCTTTCTTCTGCCACGGGAATCTGGTGGTAAGCACGAACCAAGTCTATCTTAGAGAATATCGTGGCCCCGTGGAGAGTGGCGGTGAAGTCTTGGAGGTTGCGTAACGGATAGCGGTCAGGAACGGTCTTGGTGTTCAAGGACCGCTAATCTCCGCAGGGGCGCCAGTCACCAGTTTTCTTAGGCACCATGTGCAGTGGTGATGCATGGTTACTGGATGATGGACGAATGATGCCCAGTTCCATCATGTGCTCGAATTCCGCTCGGGCGACTTTGAACTTGTCAGACGCAAGCCGCCGTGGTCGAAAGAAAACGGCAGGGCCAGTGGTGATGATGTGCTGACGGACGTCATGACGAACAGAGTCCAGTCAGGTGGTGCTGTCACGGTTGGGCAGTCCCGCAGCAAGGTGGCGAACGGTTCATCGGCAACTGTTGCACAGGATGGTGCTAGATTAGCGGCTGCCTCCGCTGACACACCTTGCACTGAGAGTAGTGTTGTAGCATCAAGTAGGTGCTGCCGCTTTAGGTCGACGAGAAGGCCATGTTTTGCGAAGAAGTCGGCACCGAGGATGGCGGTGCGAACGTCGGCGACGAGAAAAACCCACCGGAAATCTCGGCGGAGTCCCAGGTTTACAGTGAGTGAGCGTTGCTTGTAGACGGGTATGCGCGTGCCGTTCACTGCTTTTAAATGCGAAGTGGCACGAGAAGCACGATCCGAGCGTGTAGCGGGCAAAACGCTAACCTGGGCACCGGTATCCACGAGAGACCTTTGTCCGGTGGTGCGGTCGGTGGCGTGAAAGAGGCGACATTCCTGTGTTGGGCCGAGATCGCTTGTCGCCGTATGCGGTCTGCCAGGCCCTTTTCCCGTCGATGCGCACGGCAGACGGCAGTGGCGGACATCAGCGCCGAAACGGCGGTGGTAGGAGCAAATGCCAGGTTTGGCGATTCACTGCGTGGGCTCTCTTGGCGCCGTCTCTGCGACGACGAGCGACGGCGTTGACGGGATGACGGGAACGTTGCGGCGAGACATCGCGGCGTGTTGCGGCAACGATGATCTCTAGCGGATCACAAAGGCTGTCGAGTCTAGATGAAGCGGCGGACTCACTGGACGCTGAAGTGGGGTTCCTGGGGCAGGGTGGAGACGGAGGCTTAGCCGATGCAACCGCGGCCACCTGAGAAAAGGGGGTGGCGACCTCCATGATTTTGTCTGCCAGCGCGGCGAGTGTCTGCAGGTCCATAGCTGCGGCAGTGGCGAGGACCATTTGCACGTTGGAAGGTAGGCGCTGAAGGAAGAGGTCACGCAGCAGTGTGTCATCCATGGCGTGAGAATGCGTGCCAAGGAGTTGCTTTATGTGCCGTAGCAGTTGGCTTGGCCTGCGGTCGCCGAGCTCCTCGGAGGAGAGAAGCTGCTGGATGCGCGCACATTCCGAAGCAGCTGTGGGCTTCAGGAGTGCAGCCTTCAGCTGGTCGTAAGGCGCGGCGGGGCGGGTGTGGTTGAACGAAGTGAGGATGTCGGAGATCTTCTCTGCGGCTGTCGGCGGAAGGGCTCCGACGACGTGGAGAAATTTGGTTTCTTGAGAGGTGATCCGAGCTAGCTGGATTTGCGCCTCTGCTTGCACAAACCAGGTCGTCGAGTGGCGCTCCCAGAATTGCGGAAGCGGAACGGTCAAGGCTGAGACTGCTTCGCCGGCTTCTCGCGAACGGGTTGAGTCCTGGTTGTCAAGGGACATGGCTCTACATTAACCGCGGTTGCGTGTTCGGTAGGGTAACCAATTGTAGGCGCTATGTCGGCGAGAGGAAGGAGCCTCAGGCAGGACGACCGTTCGTCGCAAGGCAAAACCAGATTCTATTTTGTCAGCACCAGTGTGACCCCGTGTCCTCGTGCGCTCGCGCGACCACGCAGCCAGTGTCCATGTCCATCGGGCTGCTGCGCGAGGAGCGGCACTCGATCCAGCGATTTTGCTGGAGCTGCCGCTACAATGTCATAAGATGTCCCAGGGCATGGCAGCACTGCCAGAATGCAACGTCTCAACCCGTTTGTTTATCTGCCGCAGATAATTGGTGTCCTGCTGCTCACGCAAGCAGCAAGCGAAGACCCGGCTCTACTATCTGGATTCGACGGCGCGCCACTTCCCAGCCACCAAGCGCATCTTGTGCGCATTGCGAACTTGGAATCAACGCTCGGCGATTTGCCTGGAAACCGGCCTGCTTTGGTGAATTCATGCGCTGACGCAGATCGCCACAACGTGCAGACGGCGCTGCTGGCAGACTGGTGTGGTATAAAGACTGGACACCCCTCAGCTCAAGCCACAGGGCACGGCAGCACTACCAGGATGCAACGTCTGAACCCGTTTGTTTATCTGCTGCAGGTGAGCAGGTGTTATGGCAAATGTATTGGTTCAAATTACTTATGCCTAATAGTGCTGCCGTGCGCTAGGAAGTTGTGTGCAATATTGTGTGACATGTGTGCCTGTATTAAGGAATAACTGTTGCTCTGTGGTGACATTGAAACATACCCGGGTCCCGATATGGCCAAGATCAAGAAACAGCTTCAGGTAATTGCATATGACATACAAGAATCAAAAGAAAAACGGTTGAAATTTATTAAAGCCAGACTAGAACAATTAGGGTTACTGGTAAACAACATCACGTCGTGTGTCTCCCAGGTAACTAATGTTCAAAAAACCGTTCACTACCTGCAGTTAAAAATATACGACTTAGAAAACCTGTCTAGAAGGTCACATTTACTTGTCTACGGTGTACCGGAGGAGGCAGACGAAAACCCCCAAACTCTCCACCAAACTATAAGTTAGCAGATACTTAAAAACATACTGAAGATCAAACCCATTACAATAGACAGAATTCACAGGATAGGTAAACAAGACGCTCAAAAAACTAGACCAGTCATACTAAAACTCCTCGACTTCCGAGACAAAACAACCACTCTTATTAGAAACTGCACGAAACTCAAAGAAACTGCTCTCTCTGTTGGAGAGGACTTCTCAAATAGAGTAAGAGACATTAGAAAAAAGCTTTGGCAAGTTGCAAAAACAAGACAAGAAGCTGGAGACAAAGTATTTCTGGTCTATGACAAGTTAAAAGTGAACGAAGATCTGTACCGATGGGATGAGGAAACAAATGCTCTTGCGCTCATAACCGCGGCCGTCACAGCATCAACATAAAAAACGACGAAGCGGAAGCACCAAGGCGAGCCACAACGCGCAGCCAACGAAAGAGGTAACATTTCTTAGCATTAACACCCGCAGCATGCTTCACAAATTAGTACCGCTTGAATCCTTACTTCTTGGAATTTAACCGGACTTCGTAGCTTTGGCAGAAACGTGGCTGAGAAATGAGATGAAGGATTTTGAAGTAACACCCCCCAACTACGTTATCATTCGTAAAGCTAGGCCGAGAAGTGCGGAGGCGATGCCATCTTAATAAAAAAAGACATTTCCTTGAAATCTTCCTGAGATTATCGGGGTCGAGGCAATATTTTGCAGCTTCTCTTCACCTTCTCGCCCGTATTTGTTGGGTGCGTTTATCGCAGCCCATCTTCAGACAAGGATAGCTTGCAAGCATTGCACACGTACAGGCATCGGCATGTACTCGGAGCCAGGCTTATCTTGCTCGGCGATTTTAATTTACCTGATATAAACTGGCAAACAATGCAACACCACAGCGCATGCTCGGATGTGCTACTTGATATCATGTTGACATTTAATCTCTCCCAAATTGTAAAACAGCCTACCTGTGTTCAAGGGTGCTGTTTTAATGTACTCGAGTTGGTGTTTTTAGGTGATCGTTTCCCTGCAGATCTAGAAAATATCGTAATTCTTGAAGGCTCATTGGACCACAAAGTTATTCAAGGCTCTGTTTTTATTTTTGACATCCTAATACCGTTCAACTCCTGTACTGCATATCTTGACTTTAAGCATGGGGATGACACCAGCATACTTATTCATCTTTTCCATGAACTTGCTTCGTTTGAACTACTGGCGAATGATTCAGACACAAATATAGAAATCCTATGGGCAAGGTTCAAAGCGGTCGTAACACACTGCTTTCTTAACTATGTGCCACCGAAAACAAAGAAAACAAGAAAACATAAAGCCTGGATAACGCGTGAAATTATTCATTCCAAGCGTAAAGTAAAACGCCTCAGAAAAATTTTGAAGGCAATACCTACGCCACAAATTTGGAACAAGTTGAGTCAAGCTATTAGTAAAATGAAGTCCCAAAAAAATATCCAAAGCAAACTATTTCACAAGTACGCTACCCAACTTTTTGAAAACGTCTCCCCAGAATTTCTGGAACTACCTCAATCCCAAAAACCGTAATAGGGTCGGCCCCGGAAGAAAGCAAACATAAAGCCAACTTGCCAAATAATTATTTTCAATCTGTTTTCACGATTTATGACGGAAATGTGCCTGATGTTGACATATACAACCAGTGACATATTGAACCACTTGTTGTGACAGAGTCCGGAGTGCTTAATTTGTTGTTGAAATTAGATACTAAAAAGGGTGCCGGTCCGGACAACTTGCCGAACGAAGTTCTTAGGAGATATGCTGTATGGGTAGCCAAATACTTCTGTATACTTTTCAATGAGTCTATATGAACCTGTTCCCTCCCCCAAGAATGGAAAATCGCTAAGGTAGCTCCTGTTCATAAATCTGGTAGCGAAGCTGACCCATCAAACTTCAGACCCATCTCACTAACCAGCACACTTGCAAACGTACTGGAAACCATAATTCTTAAACATCTAACATTGTACCTTGACCAGATTCACATCTTATCCCCATTACAACAGGGTTTTTGCGAAGGACTATCCACAGTTACCCAACTGGTTGAACTAATTCACGACATCTCCCTCAATATAGACTGCAGAAAAGAAACAGTTTAATTCTATTTGGTTTCTCAAAGGTATTTGATTGGGTGTCACACAAATAACTTGTAAGAACATTAGAAGCAACAATAGGCAGAGGTCCACTTACAGACTGGATAGACAATTACCTGAGTAACAGAACTCAGTACGTGCAGTCAATCGCGAAAGTTCCACCATAGCCAATGTTACGTCAGGTGTACCACAGGGCAGTGTTTTGGCGCCTATCTTATTCCTGATCTTCATTAATGATTTACCTTCTGGCATTGGTGTTAATGTGAGGCTCTTCACCGATGACTGTATACTTTACAAAGAAGATCATGTAAAATTGAACAATGCCTTGCAGTACATATCTAGTTGTTATGCTCTCTGGCAAAAGACCCTGAATGTTAATAAATCTGCTCTCTTGAGGATAACCACAAAAAAACAGGTATCTCATTTCGTTCACGTTATAAATAACTGTCCACTTCCGGTAGTGACTGAACATAAATATCTAGGTTTAACTTTAACACAAGATTTTATATGGGATATCCACATTAGTCATGTCACATCAGCTGCATTAAAACGACTGTTTTTCATTAGTAGAAGTCTCGGTTCTGCGCCACATGAAACGAACCTTCTCGCCTACAAAGCATGCGTCAGACCCGTCTTATAATATGCAAACGTCGCTGGGTTTCCATTTACAAACAATCTCATAAATGCCCTAGAACGAATACAACAAAAAGCGATAGGATTTGTTTATAACAAGTACAGAATAACAGACTCACCAAGAAAACCTTTAAAAAAAGCAGTTCTCTTAACAATAAAAAACCGCCCTAAACTCGCACGTCAGAAATTCCTGTATCGATTAGTTCACGAATAGCTAAACCTAGACAGTTCAAAGTACATATCATGCGCAGAAACAAGGCCAACACGACAAAAGCATTCACAGACACTGAATGAATATCAGTGCTGTACTGACTGTCTGAAATATTCTTTTTTTACACTAGCAGTTAGTGAGTGGAATAATTTGCCAATCAGTATAACAAACAGTGAATCATTGGAAACTTGTTCATCCCTGTTTGAATGTTACTTATTGTCTTTGGAAAGACAAACTGAGTTTTTTTTGTGCACTGTTAGAAGTGCTCACTATTCTTTTTTCAGTACTAGTTAGTATTGATGTCCTATGGTATTGATGTAGTAATAATTGTACCAATGTAATCATAAAAAGTATTGCGGTCGGTTTTGTCTCACTCGTATTGCAATATTGCAGTGAGTACCCTTTGTATAAATCTTGCACTTTCACAATGTATGTCCTTCCTGCAATAACCCCTAATTGGGATTGGCAGTATGTGTAAATAAATAAATAAATAAATGGTCCGCGAGTAGCTTCGTATGACATCTATGTAATATTGTGTGTGTGTGTCTGTGTGTCCCTCGTTTGTCACCGACCGTTAAAGGCTCCGATTCGAGTTCCTGCGCGCTTGATATGCAAAATGCGGTAAATTCTCTATTACAAAAAAGTCCGGCGTGTGGTTCACCTGGGAAAGGTCACCAATATGGCCGGTGGCGCAAACAGGATAAAAATAAATGAAGCAAAATTGAGTAAATATAGGTGTCCTTTCAACTTAGGCCTGCAAAATGAGTCCATCAAACATCCCCTACACCGCGGCAGATCCTGCCCTCTAGCTGGCTAAAGGTAGACCTAGTGAATGCGCTGTGGGTTTAACTTCGAAAATTTGAGAGACATGCACTCCAGCTTACAGAAGAAATTTAGCATGCTGCCTACCAAAGGAAGCAATGTACGTTAACTCTAATACGTGTATATATGGCTACGAAGGACCTATTTTGGGCCTCTCTATCATACTGCAGACATAGGAAACGGAGCAAATGGATGAGAGACGCCATCGATGGGAATCAGAAAACACTCAGACAACTGAACATGTTCCTGCCGTCTCTGCTGTCTTTTGCCATGGTCTCTCGCGCATCTACCTCAGCAGCAGCAGCTGCAGCAGCAACTGTTAACATGGAGGTACAGATTTGAGTAAGAGCTCTAGGGGGCTGTGGAAAGATTTTGCGGTGATGATAAAGATAATACTCTAGTACATGATGACGGCCATGTTGTTATTTAAAATTATTATGAGAAAAACATAAATTTTGCCAAAATGAAATGAATTATAATAAATTACCCTTTATTAACACATTTAGGCACCCACGGAGTCCCACTAGGGGTTTATGGGCGCCCGGAAGTAGACATTCATGATTTATTAGTAATATTTCTTTTGTTATATCATGGGCAAAAAAAGATCAGCACAACATTGGTGGATCGTAATATTAAAAGTAAGTAACAATGCGTTTAGGTACAGCTTTTCTCGGTCGAACTAGGACGAGCAGAGCGATAAAATTATGAAGACTATGCATATATTAAGGCTCGCGCCTATAGTTTCTATTCACTGCTGTGCCCGCATGCGGGCACAATAAGACCGTGCCGCCATGCGTTTCCCGAAGCATCTGTTTTGCTTAGGCGACGCTGCCGTGGTTACGTCAGCCTCCACGAGATGGCAGTGCTTGTCCGTACTAGCGCCCGAAAAAGCAGAGCAGATGATTACAACGGGCTGTTCGACGTTCCAAACTATGCCCTACCGAACGCAAAGTAGTATATCTACGCCAAATACGGTTACGAGCGGCACCATATGGTCTAATCATTGCCAGACATTGTTGAAGTCATCGCACGACTATATAAACAGTAAACTGGAGCCTAGGTATGCGCACGAATGCGTGGCAGCGTCTTGATGGATCAAGCCACCTGCGTATTCAAGTGAAAGCTGGTTGTCACTCAAGGTCTGTCACCTGTTCAAGGACAACAAGAGAAATACTGTAGCCCAAAATTCGCAGCTCGGAAGCCAAGCCTAAGTAATTTGTTGAAAGGTCGGTTCCGATTCTCTTTCGGTTGTGCCGGCTGGGCAGTGCGAGCACGGCACGAATCAGGAAGCGGCCTCGCATCCAGTAGCAGTTACGCGACCATCTTAGCTAAATCGGCGTACGCGAAAAACATTTCTTACAATACATTCTTTGGTTTTTGGATTCGACCACGCATTAAACGGCACTTGCGGCGACATCCGTGGTCATAGGCAACTGCAGCGTCGGCCTCTTCCACGCCATATCGCTCTCGTTTGCAGTCGCACTTTTATTCTCCGCGTATGCGAAGTGCTCGAGGGCAAGTAAAGTGTCATCACAAAGTGTGAGTGCAATTGATATTATATCTGTTGACGCAACCGCCGAGAATCGGGTTAAAACACCGCAGATGATGCATGATAGTGTTTATGTTTCTGCAAGATGCGGGCGCAAAATCGCATGCGTAGGCACAACAGCCCCGGTCACGGCGGGTTTCAGTGTTCCCAAGCGAAGAAATCATCCTCTGAACTTTTTAGTGAATACTATCTATACGAACATATCAGGCGATATTATGAAACGGGCCGGATTCAGAGCTTACTTACGGTGAGTTTATCAAAGCGTACTAATTTTCTGGTGTATGCTTCTATTCTCTGGATCCTAATTGGTGTTCCCAATTACCCACTTGAGTGGCCTTCAAGCTTACGAATGCCTTCCAAATGAGAAAATCAGGAGTTGTAGCTGTGCTACAACAGTGGCGACTCTGAGCGCATACCAAGGGTAGGCTGCATTTCGTTGTTAGAAACGTCGCAATCGCTAGTAGGGTCCGCTTCTTCGGCATCAGTGATGCTGATCACAGCCTCCACACCGTCGTCAGCACTTGCTACCTCATGTGCCATTGTGCGATTTCGAACGACGGATCAGAATTCTGACAGCAAGATATTTTCCCTCACCAGGCCCTCAGCACCGTCGTTTTCGACATTCGAACACCTCTCGTCTGGATCCGCGCAACAGAGCCGCTTTTCACTCGGCACGCTCCTGATCTACAGCGCCGTGCTGCATTCGTCTTTAGGTCAGGTTTAAGCGCATTATGGCGCTCAAAAGTGTTGCAAAAAATTTCGAATACCTCCCCAGTCGAAATATTTTCACTGGTCCGTGCCCGCCGATTAACGTCCGCCTTCGTCGCTAAATCATAATTCTTCAGTTTTTTGTGAACATGGCTCCGAAACACATGCCGCTGACAAAACAAACACGCACGACGCTGCATTGGTCTCTATGCACAATTACCTTGGTTAACCGCTCAAGCACGCAGAAAAAATGCCAGAAGCCTAGCGCTTCAAGTAAGTTCCCATCCTACTTTATTGCAATTCGCACACAATATTACCTCACATTCTTGCTGCCATGCAGGTTCCACCTATGCTAGCGTGCGAGCAGCAGGTGTTGAAAGCCTGCAAGGCGATGCGACGCCGCTTCCTCCACACCCAGCGCGGTAGCAGATGCAAAAGTTACCACTACCATAACCGCATTCTCCCCGTCAAGAGTAGCGCGCTCTGGCGTACATGTGGCGCAGTGTTCAAAAATGAATGGACCAGGATTTGTGAACTCGATATACGCGTACAACAGCCGTATACTTTTGCATGGTATTTCTAATTGATATTCAGACTGTTCGGTATATACAATAATTTGACGTTTTCGTGTTTGACATAACCATGTTCGACGGTATCAATGTTAAATCCGCTCCAACGTAAACTAGGCCCGGGTAAAAATGTTTCGCCGAAGATTTTCAAAATTCGGTATTGCGCAAATATATGATGCTCATTGTCGCCCGAAGCAAATACCTGCAGTACGAGTTGTTTTTGTGGTCGCTGTTTTGAAACAATATTACGCTCTTTTTAAACGCATCGTCTAATTTACATAAGTGAAGTACCGCACGACTCAACTCTATAGTGGGAACGCAAACTGTCGGGAGCAAACGATCGGCTCACATGAGCGGTGGAGGTGAGCTGGACACTCGTGCGGCTGCCGTATGTTACAGCGCTTCCACAAACGTTGTGTTCTGTTTCGCGACCAACGACATGAGCCCGGACTAGACAGAGAACATGATATTGTGCCTTTCTGCCGAGCATTCCAAGTTTTCCTAACACCGCCTTTTGCAACGCAACAGGGCGGTATACTGCGGAAAGGGAAACTGTCACGTGCTGGAGGGCCAATAATGTCATGTGCACCTATGATGCCTTTTCTTTTAACGAGCCGATTTGTTGGCTGTATATGGTCTTTAGCGGGAGGTGTTGGTAAAGAAACGTCCCAGTCTGTGTGCGTCTGGGATGGGGTCACCACAACAGTCATACGCTCTGAAATTATGGTTTGTATTTAAGCTTGCACCTCTCATTACTTGAGTGTTCGTGTTGAGAAAACTAGTTGTGTTAGGTACCATGTGCAGAATCAAAAGATGCCTAAAACTCAGGCTTATACCGCTCGTTTCTACAATATGCACTTCGAGTAGATCACTTATTAATTATACCCATATTGAATATCTGTAGACGCAAGATGAAAGTGTTTGCGTGTATGTTCAGGCATTCCTTAGAAGCCCCTGCTATCATATAAAAAATGAAATTTGGTCACACACTACTAGGCAAAAGGGACAAAGGCGAGAATAAAATTCGGGCCAAATACAGCCATCGGGCTTCGCGGGGAATAAGTCATCTTCACATGTTGCAATTGTGGCAGAGTGTTGGCGGTGTGTATAAATCTGGAGTGAATTTCGTCCCCGCCCATCTATGAAGGGAAGCGGGAAGTCAAAACGCATCATTCAATGTCACGGCTGCGTCCTTATTCACCTGTATTAGCGTCGTCTTTGCAATGTGGTACCTATGTCTACTGACAGGGTTATATTTCCAAAACACAAGTAATTAAAATCAGACTGTCTTTTATACTGTGCATTTCGAGAAGATATCAATTCTAATGATAGAAATAGCGCATATGCTAAACCAAGCGGCGGGTCATGGCATAGAGCGGTGAAGCGCGACCGACAAACTCTTCTCGGTGACGTTCTGTTAATACAGTGTGTTGCATAGAATTTGCTCGAGGTAATACCGCTCCATTAGAGACTTCGAGCGCATCAAAATGAGACAGGTGTTAGTGAAAGTAGCAAACCTTGCTCTATAACTTAACCTATATGTTTATGCTTAGTAGGCAACAAAAACGCAAGAAAAATAGCTAAACATCTTGCAGTAAGCTTTTGCTCTTGGTATAATACTGAATTGTTTCCAAAGGCTTTGACAATTCGAAACTACACTAAGACCCGGCTGCATATCCCTGTTCCGATTGTCCAGAAGCGCTGGCTTGTAAAATTCAGCCTTAGCAGCGCCGAAATTGGTATGGCGTATGCAGGAAAGTGCGGCCTGTTACAATATTGTGCCCTCACGCAGGTGACTGCTTTCGTAAACGATACCAGAGTGCTTAACATGTTTAGCTATCACTAAGAATACACGTAGTTGGCGCCAATTTATGCCGAACCAAACCAATCGTCAGATCGCCCTGCGTTCCATTCAAACTAAGCGGCGAGTGTTTTTGCTTGTGTTGGAGGAATCGCTGTTTGTGGGGCTCAACTTGGAATTGATACCCAGAATATTTCTCTGCGTGAGCACCACGCACATCTCGATCACTTGCAAGGGTAGAAATTCTGAAACAGTCGAAAATGGGACGCCACGTTGTCCAAAGAACTTCACGTTTTACACTTCAATGTATATTAGGAAACATTCCTTCGTGGCCCCGCTGCCTTAAGGTAGCTTATTGCGTTTGTTTTGTAGGAGTACACGGGTGGAATCCAGCTGAAGGGGTTCATTTTCTATTTGGAGGACACCTTCCAACTTGGCGTCCTTGGGTGGCATCGCCACAGACAACACCGGTTGCGGACTAACCGTTCGTCCCCTCACTATACTTCTCCGCATGGTGGAATGATTGTGTCAAAGGCTGTTCATTCCCTAGTAGGCCGATATTTGGTCCTTCTTGCCAAAGGGTGCTCTTTTCCGTTACCTGTATTCCGTGTGCTATATTGTTTGGTTCGTCATCCTCGTTCCCGGATAGGAATGGTTCGAATTTTTTGAAGCAATCTGCACAAAAGAAAAACAATGGGAATGATAAGGGTTTAGGGTGTTAGTTAATTGCACGGAGGGTGAATATCAGACCTCTTGTACGAACAGCGGATGCTGATGTAGCCACACCCTTCCCGATAGAAAAACATCCTGAACAAATGAACACTTCCGCGTTTTAAATTGCCCATTTAACGTCAAATACAACCTCAATTGTATTTTACTACATTTTTACCGTGATTCTGTAGATTCACGCACTTCAAGATAACCAACCTAATGCAATGGGTTGATATTGATAAACGTAATAGATAACCACGAAGACATACTAAAACACGCTTCCAATGGTCGGGATCAAACCTGGTTTTGTCGCATCAGAAAGACGAAGTGCATTCAATCGCTCCATTCCGATTAGTTCGAAACAGTTTAGACATTTTACGTTGACTTCGACTCACGCTGCATGGGAGGGAGCTAAAGAGTTTAACCGTCTTTCTCTTTAAAATGAGCTATCATTTTTCTTAGGTGGTATTGCAGCAAACCAAGAATTGGGGATCGTCCGCTTATGTCTCGTTTCTAGCTGATGGCTAAGAGCTGCTGATTTGATTGAGTGCTGTGGGATGAGCGTCTATTGGTTCTTTCTGCTGTCGTGCTGTGCACCTTTATTTTTATACATAAGGAAAGTGTACACTCTCTACCCAGAGTACCGCATCTTTAGATCTACGTACTGTTAAGCATAACTAGGCCCATAGCCCATAAACAGACCTACGTATGCGTCTGTTCTTCCAACGAGATGGAGTTTCATTCGAGGGACAATAATGCCGCAGCGACCCACGAACAAAAGTTCACACACGCCTCCAGAGGAGTACTGCTCCCTTATATTCCTTCAATAGTGCTACAGACGCACTACAGACAGTGCTACAGACGCACTACAGACAGTGCTACAGACGCACTGATAACTTGCTGGCTGCAGTGTGTTGGCCA
Organism: Haemaphysalis longicornis; assembly: GCA_013339765.2. Taxonomy (NCBI): domain Eukaryota; kingdom Metazoa; phylum Arthropoda; class Arachnida; order Ixodida; family Ixodidae; genus Haemaphysalis; species Haemaphysalis longicornis. The sequence goes on along the minus strand of CM023453.1, from coordinate 158,097,378 downwards.
ACACTTGCCCTGGAATCGTTTTCCGGAAATCTGTAATCTACCACTATATTCACGCTCGTTATGAGCGAGATAGCTGTGACACTGATTTGTTGGACTTATTTCGGGTACACAGCACTGCCAGAATCCACAGCCTACATCACCCGTTCAACACCCAGGGCAACACCAGCACCTTGAGGCATCGCGGACTGCTGATAATAGAACAAAACATACTGCTGAATACCAGCGGTGGATGTAAGGCCTACAGTGTGAAACACACAAAAACTGGTTCCTGTCCCTACTCAAAGACAAGTTCTGACTCCATTGTTACAGCGGTTCCAATCATACCACCACTCGGTACAAACCGTGTGAGGTGTCGTCTTGTTAGCAAGGCTAAAACAGTGGCTGGTTGGTTATACATCTTCTTGGACCGCGCTGTTTTAAAACTTAGATAAGGGAAGAGCACGCAACGATGGGAGGAAGCGCGAACTAACAAATTAATATTTTCCACAACACGCAAAGTTATACATAAAAAGGTCCATTCGCAAAAGAACTTCCACGAGATGCTCTATGATAATAAATGGCTGAAATTGACAAAAAAGGAAACTGCGAACCTATGCGGCCGACTGGACCTTGGGAATCTCAAGAAGAGCGCTAAAGAGAGTAAACAATTATGCCGGTCACCTTGGTTCTGGGTGAAAACGCACAAGCCGGAAAAGCCGTTTAGAGTGATCATCGAAGACAAGGGCACATGGCAGAGGCATGTCGCGAAATACCTACAGCTCCATCTTGCAAAACTGCCGGTTCAAGACCCGTTCATGAATAAAGGATCAGAAGAGGTGATTCAATTGCTGAAGGAAAGTGAACCGGTAACGTGCGCGTCGGTCGACGTGAAGGACATGTAATGCATTATTCCGCAGGGAGCAGCCTCGGCGACAGTACAAGATAGTATTGATAGCTTTGGAAGCATTAGGTCCCAGAACTAATGCGGCAGAATTGTGATTGGTTTTTTTCGAATTGGTTGGGGTGTACCTTCAGTCACTGTAAGTTCAGTTTGAGGGAAGATTGTGCCACCAGCGCGAAGGAATTTGCATTGAGTCATGCCTAGTGCCGGCCCTCTCTAATCTCTTTATGGCACAGGGGAACCGTTGCTTAGCATCACAGCTGAGACCACTACGCGTGTTGGCTGCCATCTGCTATGCCGACGATTTTCTCCTGTGCTTTCCCTTTCCAAAGGAGCCAGTGTTGATACAGAAAAAATTATTTCACTGTTCAGAAAGGCGTTTCAGGGGCTCGAATGTACATTCTAATGGCCCGAACAGTCGATCATCAGGTTCGTGGTCTTGCAGATACTGGAAGGTGAAAGCACCACGTGCTAGGGATACATGACTACAGGGGACAAGGACCTGGTGAAATACAATTCGGGCCACTTGAAACTGGTGAGGAGAAGCGTTGCATATTCTGCCTTGATTCAGAGCCTCAGGAAGTCTTGTGCGGACAAGCTGGAGCAGAGACTCACTGTGTTCAAGTAGACAGGCCAAGAGCAAGCAGGTTCCCTGAGGCTTTGTTAGTGTCAGTGGCTGAAACAAGAAAATGCGGATGGTAATACTACCATATATCCATAAAGTGGCGCATGGGCAAGAGAAGATTGCTGTAATACATGACTCCCCAGCTGTTTTCACAGCGCCGAGAAAACAGATAAGTCTTTCAAAAAGGTCAACAATGCGCAGAACCCCCGAGATGCCTGCTCCACCAAGCAAGAGCACAAGTTTATAGAATGCCAAAAAGATGTTTATCATCGACCATTGCCATGTGGAAAGGGCTAAGATGGACAGTCGGGCCGCTGCGTCAACGCGAGGATCAAAGAGCATAGGAATAACTGCCAGCAGATTACTCACCCGGGGAGGCTTGCCGATCATTGCCATCATTGCCGCCAATATCCCAGCGATCAAGACTTCACCAAGACAAACGTCATCGGCCGAGGCAGAGAGAAGATAGAAAGAGAGATTCTTGAAGCCTTCGCTCTCATGAAAACAGACGCTTGCATAGCATGCCGTAAGTCAACCTCAGAGATAGCGAGATACAATTTCCTTACGCCTGCGTAGAGGCGCTGCCACGAAAGCGTGTTTTTGACGGGTTGAAATCTTCTTGTTATAAATTTATACCGCTGAATCGGACCAGTGACTCTTTATGTATAACGGTGTGTCGTGGAAAATAAATCAGTTGTTATTTCGCGCTTCTTGCCGTCCTTGTCTCGCGCGGTTCAAGAAGATGTCGTGTTGCTCTCAAAGCCATCAAGTATACAACCAGCTAAAAGGCAGCGCATTATTATATCAAAGAGAAGTTGCATTGATTATGCAATGTCAGAGCGACACGAACAATTTAGGAGGGTCAATTTGGAGGAAACGTCTTTATCACAATTTCTGTTGGCTTGGGAAAATCATGTGATAACGGGAAAGGTGTAAATTGCTTTCATGTAAAATGTTTGAAAAACGCGTTAGGACCTGCAGCGTCAACCTACGCTTTGGACCTTTTGCTATAACAGGTGGCAGAGTGAGCGAAATGCACCTAAGTTTTTTTCAATTGATATAAGTTACTGGTTCTGGTATTGTAAGCCAATTGTCTCTAACCTAGTTCCAAAGGTGATGGGCTGCAAATTGTCCCACATCCTCAGAAAAGATTGCATTGGAGCCGGTCATCATGCAAAGCCACATGTATTGTGCCAGAAGCGAGTGACAAAACGTTTTTTTTAAAATCAAGGTGGTTACGTATGGGTGCGCCCCGAGAAACCGACGGATGATTAGCTGAAAAATATAACAAGGACATCCTCCTCAATGTTTGGTGGGGAAATGCTGACCTGAACGCCTGACTACGCTGGAACTACCTACATCCGCACAATATCCACCCGAGTATGGCTTGCGAGGGCAGCTGGCCCTGCCTTGACAGGAGGTGCACATCAGTTATGTGGGGTCACCGGCTCTACCCTCCAGCCTATTTCTCAACTTTTTTTCAAAATATGAAGTGGTTTGTGCACCTAGTGAATAGCTGCGTCCAGTGCTGAGAATCGGTGGCCACAAACAGTAAGAGCCAAATTTTACCACTCCACGTCAGCCAGGTAATTTTAAAAGACGTAGTAAAAAGTTTTCGTTTATCTCTTTTTCAACATTTTTTCGCACTCGAGTGACATCAATCCAGATTAATTCAACTACTGGCCATATATTTTCATATCTATTAATAAAACACTCGGAAGACAGTATACAAATAACAACAAAAGCAACGCTGGAGGTGCAAGGCGCAGCTGCTGTTGGGAGCACACAACACGGTTCCAAATTTTGTGGTCAACTATAGCTGCTGGGGTGCTTCCAGCCAAAAAGCCAAGTCAAATTGTTTATGAGCTTTGGTCTATTTATGCGTTTATGCTGTGAACGAACAGCAACTGCCAGGCTTTGTTCATTTTTTTGTTGTTACTAATATTAGGCCATGAATGTTCAGAAACGTTATGCTTTTGAGGCGATCAGTGTGACATATTCGACCTTTATAAAGCAATACTAAATTGAGAGCGAACTGATCGTGATTACCCGCTGCTGCAAATATCGTGCTCAAGGAAAATCCCTCGCCCGCAAACGTTTTCACATTGAAGCAAAAAAATAAAGCAAACGCTCAAACCGAACAATCAGTAACTAATAATGAACAAACCTGGCAACAAAGATTTAGAGTGCATTCTAACAATTTGCAAGAGGCCTGGGGAAGTGACATATATGCACACTCAGAACGAAGACAACAGCACAGTTCACAGTAGTAGCAATTCCTAATAGCAGCAACACGGGAATGTTTTACAGCATTAAGTGGTGGCGTTACACCCGTTGAGCTACCCACAATCAGTGATACCACCTTTCTTCCAAAGCAGGAGGGTAGCAGGTTTTGGATCCAGTTCCGAAGATATATTTTCAAACATCAAATTGTTTATTGAAAGCATCTTTATGGGTACTCTTGTGGTCCGATATCGCACACTGATTATCCGGTTTTGTGGAAGTGCGGCAAGATCCTCCGACTGAACACTGTGCTTCGGTCTTTTGTGTTTTTAACAGTAGTAGTAGTAGTAGTATGAAACTTTATTTAGCCTTGTAAAGTAGGAGTGGTTCCCTAGTCCAGGAATCCAAGTGATGACCGGGCGACCGACTCCCTAGATGCCAGTATATGCTGGACGTCCGGGTGGTCGCTGGTAATCAGGTTCTCACACCGCTCAACAGGTCCCTGTAATAGGGCAGCTGTTGCGTGCGACCTTTAAGCAAATCACTGCAGGCTTGGCGTTGCTGGATGACAACAATTCGTCTACTGCAAAACGTTACTCTTCCGCATCACATGTCTAACCAATTTGGAGGCGAAAGCCCTAACTACCCATTCCGCAGAAAAAAAACGCCGTCATTGATGTGTTGAGGTCGGTGAAATGGCTGTCGATGTAGAAAGAGAGAGAGAGTAAACTTTATTTTGCAAATAAAGCTTGCTGCCCCCTCCTCAGGTTCAACCATCCGAAACTGAGTTTCGCTGCTGGAGTTGGCCAGTTGTCTGTCCCACAGCTCATGAGAAGGGTTGAGGATCCCGTGAACACTGTTTTTTTCTTGAAAACCGAAACCATTGTGTAGATGGTACATATCTAGACGCAGTTTGAGCAGGCGGCCGATTCAAAGACTAAATAAATAAAAAACGTGTGATCCAAAGGAATTTTAATAGGGTACTTCGCATACGTTATTACTTAGCAAAAGTCGCATCTCTCTGCGTTAACACTGGCTTGAATATGCCCAAACACGCCCACCGGGTGAGACACGTTGCCAGTAGAGCAAGATGTGTTGTAGTAGTTCGGTTTTGCATTGAGAACAGCCACTGCGGGGATTCCCGGTAAATCAGGAAGTTCTATTAGATAGTGTGCCCACCTCACAACTTATCATGAACTGCCAATGCAAAACGCAAAAGTTGAAGAATCACGCATGCCTCACGCTGTAAGAGGAAGCAACAAAATTAAAGAAAAGAGACGCATAAATTGCGTATTAACAAAAAGCATTTAGAAGTAATTTGCCCAAACGCAAACACAAAGAATTTGGAGAAGGTGATGCAAACATCATGTAAGAGTAACAGAGTTGGTAATTGGTAACATCACAGGGCTTTCGCCTTTAAAGCACGTCACTAGACTAGACTTTTATCGGGGCCAGTGTGCACTCTATGTTCTTAAAATGTAACAAAAAGTTTTTGCATTTACATTTCGGTAGTGAGAGCTGAAACACATTTATGTTCTACATACACACTAAATATAGGGTATGAATCGGTAAATACTGAAGAAGAAAATGCCTGATAGCGCAGTTATAAAACGATTAAAATCGTTAGCAGGTTTCTATTTATTTATTTGTTTTATTATGCCAACTTGTGACAAAATTATTGAGAGACTTTATTGACGCGCAAAACAGGTTTTAAAAGTCATGCATATCATGCGATTATATTCTTTTTGTTACTTGTCAAAGCTAAGTTTTTATGGCTTTGTGAACGAAGCGAAAATCCGGGAGCCCAGTGTGTACAAAAACCTTCCTACAGATCCTCATTCGCACGCGGGAAGAAACAATGTTGGAGAGGAGCTAAATGTATACGGAAAACGTTTTCCTTGTTTTATAGGGGAGGTTGCTGCATTCTGGCTTCTACCAACCTTGAATACCAAGAACGTGGAATCGGTGAAAGAGAAGAAGTCTTTTTCTCATCAGAGCACCTCACAGCGAGCTTGCATGAAGCACTGCATAAGGGACAAGCTCGTGCCGGGGCTGTAGGTGTGCCGGTGGAACAGCCCCATCGTTGCAGTGGCAAACACCAGCTGCCCGTTACTTCAAGATTGATAGGCCGTACGTCATACCTAAAACAACAGACGGGCCTAACAGCTTTACTGGTTACCCATCGGCACCGGCCGCGTGGGCACATTTTATTGGCGGTATTTTTATAACTTTTCCACAAGGACCTGATTTCAGCGATCGAGATTATAGCTATAATTTTATAATTACAGTCATTCAATGGTCGTGTATTAAACTAAGCATTTTTGATGATGTCTGTAGTGGTATTGCGCTCTTTGTATGGTGTACGCATTACTGGAGAATTGACAGAGATAAGGAATTCGATCGTAAGAGAACAAAAGAGGTGTTCCGCGATAAACCATTACAGCTTAAGCTTATGTTTTCGTACAATGAAACCTGTACAATGAAATTAGATAACTGCTAGAATGCAGGAATCGATGACACAGAACATCACAGCGCAGCGCGGACAGAGCAGGTGCTGACCCCCAAGGACGAGCAGGAACAGCGCTATGGTACAGTGTCAAGCAGGTGGCACAAGCCAGAAGCGCACTGGAATAAACGCCTCATAACCAGCACCAGGGCCACACAAGCACGAGGGCCACACAGGGCTACGATCTACCACCGAATATGGTGAAGTGTCTTCAATATAGGTTCGTACAGTACACCACAGAAGTCGAAGGGCCCGTCAAGTGCTCCTTAGAAGTCTACGCATATCAAGCGACGTCATCTTAGCTCATGTTAGGTGAAATATTAGACGGACGTAATTTAAAGCAGCTTTATAGTTTTCAAGCGACGCTCGTATTGCCTGATTTGCCACCTCAGAAGTGACTTACGCCAGAAAGCCCTGCGTAAAGCCAACATTGACAGCTGTCGCTGGCGCGCATGCCCACGTGTCAAGTTCTATCAATGCAAAATGGCAGCTAATCACAGGCGATGGTCGCACCATTCTATATCTCCGGTGCGGTAGCTCACTCTCCTCATCCAATCTATTTTTTAGAACGACATCGGCAGTTCCTTATGCAGAAGAGCGGGCAGCAATTGATGAACGTAAAGGTTCTTTGTAATCGCCAAATAAGAATCCACTAGAACGTATACCGAGCACTTGCTTTCGGGCAAAGAAATAAAGGGTTTTGTTTTGGCGGATGGAGGGTTCTGCGTTTTGATTTCGGTCATTGCATTTTGATTTTCACGAACCGTTCTTCGATTTTGTTTTTCAGTCATTGTGTTTAGAATTTGGTAGTTGCCGTTTTCACGGATAGGAAGCTTCGCGTCCGCCACTCTGGTCGGAGGCAATGTTATTCGTTAAATATTGTATTAAAAACTCTGTTTAGCAAATGGGGGTTTATGCAACCGCTGCCCCTTTAGTTTACGAAGAGTGCTTCGTCAGGTGTAGTAGCTTACAGTGAATTTTTAAATTTAAAATATTGCACACCATCTTGCCAACTACGCAGCACCATTACCGACCACAATGGCTAGAAATCCCTAGAACTTCGATACATTGGCATGGCTGGGAGAGGATTAGGGCTTAAGTGGAAACTTTCTGCGTCCAATTAAGAGTATACTGCAATGCAGGGAAACAATATTTTGTGACTAGATGAACCGGCGGAAAGTTTCTTGCCGCGGGCACCAGATTCAAGGAAAATAACATTCCCCAGCCCGTTTCTCTGTGCGCAGGTATATTTTACCCATTTGGTTTGTAGAGCTTCCCACACAATCTATAGTCAGTGAAAGTAAAGCGTGGATATACCTGGGTGATGCAATAACTATGTGGCGACTACCCGTGTTGTTCCTTCGTGTAAGAGAAACGGTGACGAAGTGTAATGAACAAAAGCGCTGGTCGAAAACTGGTGAATTTTTTGCATATATGATCACATGCATTCAGTTCCGTTGTAAAGATTGAGAAAATGGCAGCAAAATTTCACAACAATGTTTGCAAGCCAGCAGTCTTCAGAAAAGATGAAAAAAGGGGGAAAAACACAGCTGTAAAAATATATTCTTTAAAATTACAACACCCACCAATCCGTGAGACGCACAAAACGGCCCCCTTTCTGGCAGTGACTTATAAGTAGGCATTCTAAGCCTGCTTAGAGCACAAACCTGAAAAAAGAGTATATTTTAAATGGTGGTTTCATGCCAGGGTACTGTAGCATAGGGGAGTATAGTCACAGCGGCATGTCTGCCTATAAATTATTCTTTGACGCTCTTTGGAGTATGACTCGGTTTAAAAAGTTGATCCAGGGCACATGTGAATGTGAAAATTTGCAAAAGTAATTCGAAACTACTGCACTGCCAGGATTACAAATACATAGATACCCCAATCAGGAGAGTCTCAAGATGTTTACAGTGACCCATGTAGACAGCCGTTGCTGTACTGTTGTAATCCCTATACCGAAATTTCGAAAGTTATATTGAGGCTATCTTAAAGAATCAAACCAACTAGCTACACTATACTTTAGCTCTGCACTTTAGTTTTTTCTGCTTGCATACGCAAATGTTTGTGTTTATGGCCTAGCGGAAGGTTGTGCCAGTCAACGCTACAGTCACAGCAATCCAAAATAAGTGACGTGCTTTGTTCAGTTACCTTGTTGATGTATAAAAGGTATTGGAATTTGAGCGAGGACTTCCATGCAGAATATGTAGGCATTTGGTCCTTTCAGTCTTGCTGTCATCTCTCTTGGCCATGCTTTATCTTCATTTTCTTTATTGGAATCAACAACAGCACAGATACCAGAGGAACTTAGAAAAAGCCAGAGAAAGATGGCTTGACGGGGGCTGTGGCCCTTGTGTAGCGATGTACAGAAAATATATACATACATGTGAAACGGTAGAAACTTATATACACAGTTGAAACTTTTTACAGCAAGTATGTTTGATCATTAGGGCACAAGAAGAGAGTGGAGTTGGACAGAGAACAAGCGCTTGTTAAAGACATTAGTAGAAATGAAGAAGAAATTGGTATGCTAAGGGCATGTAATGCGAAGGCAAGATAACAGCTCGTTATTAAAGGTAACAGACTGCATCCCCAGAGAAGGCAAGCGTGGCAGGGGGCCGCAGAATGTTAGATGGGCAGATGAAATTAAGAAGTTTGCATGGATAAATTGGTCGCAGTTAGTACAGGACCGTCATAATTGGATATTCATGGGAGACGCGTTTGCCCTGAATTGGGCGTAGTTAGTCTAATGAAGGTGATGATGATTCGTCATCAGTGCATGGGCGAAGAGATACTTTGGACAGAAAAATACCGACTCTTCTATAATGCTACTTTCACATGAAGGATATCTACTGACCCAGCGAGTTCATTAATGACAGAAGTATAAAGGAGAGAAACTGGCAATCACATTTTGTGTATGTATGGGGAGTCACCTATGTTTCAGCATGGCGAGTACGATGAACAGCAGAGTTTTGTTTCATAATTGACAATTGATTGATCATAATGTTGTTATGCTGCATTTCTGTGTAGTAACTCTTAAGAAGTGTGTCATTATACAAATGTTAAACACCGCGGACGCAATGTTCTCTAAAAAGTGGAGGGCATGTGAGGACCGTGCATTAAGTAGGAGATGGTCCTGAAAGCTTTCTTTTGTAAGGTATGAAGCTTTGTTATGTTTGCCATTGTTGTATTTTCCAAGACTAACTAGCAGTAACTGAGTTTAGAGGCGGAAATTTAATTATAAATTATTAGCCTAGCATTTTTGGGAGATAGAAATACAGCCTTGTAAGAACGCCTGTCACACGCACCAAGTTTAATAAAATCACGGCGATGTGCCTATTTCTCAGCAGGTGTTCATCAAATACCACCCCAAGGCTTTTTGCGTTAACTACGATTTTTATTTCAGAAGTTCTAATTGTAAGTGATCCATCAACATTTTCTTTAGGTTTTTTGCTCCAAAAAACGCGGCCTTCGTTTTAGTATTCAATGCGAAGTAATGGCCCGAGGAATATACATTGAGGATGCCCGGATGTGAAAGGTTTAACTTTGGACAAATGCTTGTTTATGCCAACAGATTGGCAGCGAAACTCAAGGTAATAGTATTGAACAAACTTAAACAAAACCCCCTAAAGCCATAATGATGTTTTAGCAGGGTCACGTGATTTATTCTATCGAATGACTTTTAAAAGTTACGACTACACCCAGCGCTAATAATGTATCCTCAAAGGCTTCTAAATAGATTCTTTTTCTATTAGAAGAGCTGCCTAGGTCGATGATCTTCCCCGAAATCGAATTGGGATTTTGTTACAATAGAATGCGTTGTCATAAAGAGAAGTCGTTCACTCATTGCTAACTTTTAAAAATTCTTTGTAAAAAAACTGGAAGCACAGATATAGGGTGGTAACTTGAGAATTCGTACTTTTTACCGAGCTTGCAATACAATACAGAATTTTGCAAGCTGCATGAGGGCTGAAAAGATTCCACGTTGAAATACAAGACTGTAAATCTCTGCAAGGACAGTGCTCATTATACTGATTGTGTATTTGACAGGCCCAAAGTGTATGTCATCTACATGAAGTGGTTTGCTATTTCGGAATGCACTAAACGTGGAAAGAATTTCCCACTCGTTTGCAGGCGTTATGAACGTGCTTTTACAGTTCCTAGGTGTCATATATACTAAACCACGTGGGCCGTAATAGCTGTCACGTACAGATGCAAAGAAGTTAGTGAAAGGCTCAGCCAGCTGCTCACGGGATATGCGTATCCCATTTTGTATTACTTCATTGTCCGTTGTGTTAGCTTGCACACGACCAAGTAAGGGCATTAGGATTATTACAGAATAAATCACGAAGTCTCAATTTTTGAGGGCTGGTAAATTTGTTTGTGGAATACTTTTGTATATGGAGGTCCTATAATAAGGAATCAGAGTTGATTAGGCTGACAATGACAATTATTTGGTAATTACAGTTAAGGGTAAATAACAAAAAGTAATATTCTAAATACATTCACTGCCATTGCTAAACTGAGGTCCTGTATCCGTCTGATAAACATAGTTCAAGCGGTTTGTTCCAGCGGGCTAAGGCATTTGGAAAACGTGTGTGCCGTTGGGCAAAACGAGAGAGCTTACGCACCTGCTTGACATCCGTTAACTCATACACCGACAAACACAAAATCTAGACATGGATACGAAAACTCAAAGGACATCAGATACACATCGTGCCCTCTGGTTACTACAACATTGGACGCACTGTAACAGCAGGCTAACACACTCCTACAACACTTTTACCACATCTCTAGTTCAGCACACAAAACTAACGCTTTCATGCAACACAAAACAACCTGTGAAAACGAGTTCTTGCTTGGTAATTATACGTCGAACACCTCATATAACTCCAGCTTTTACTTCAGGAGCTGAAGATAGGTCTCATCACTTGTAAGCCTTCAGCTCCAGGCGCAGATTACCTTTTATACACAATGTTACAGCACCTACATGCAGATACACTTCAAACATTCCTACACCTCTACTACAAAATATGGCTTTCGGTACACATTCCAAAGCCTTGAAGAGTCCATAGTTGTGGCTTTTCTTAAGTAGCGTAAGGACCCAACCTCTCCAGTGAATTATCGGTCCACCGCCCTTACAAGCTACCTGTGCAAGCTCCTCGAAAAGATGATAAACTGGACACTTGTGTACTTTCTTGAGTACAACGGGGTTCTCGGGGGCTGCCGGGCTGGCTTCAGGGCTGGGCGATGTACAAATGATCAACTAGTAGCGCTAGAATCCTTCATTAGAGATGCCTACCTACATAACCAATATTGCGTGGCAGTGTTCTTTAATATTGAAAAGGCATGTGACATTGCAAGGCGCTATGGAAAACTTACAGACCTCAAATCCTTTGGTATATCCGGTAACATGTTGAGCATTCTGTCCGGTTACCTATTCTTACGAACATTTCATGCCAGAGTTTGCTCGTCACATTCAAACGTTAACGTGCTGGCGAATGGCTCGCCTCAAGGTAGCATTTTCGGCTGGACCTTGTTTATTGTCAAGAATATTTCGGTTCGGAAGGCATTGTCACCAACAATCTCTTGTTCGATGTATGTGGACGACGTACAAGTATTTTTTAAATCGTGTGACATCCCCATATGTGAATGAGGGACCGGCGTGGGGTAAGCAAGCTTGCTCGCTGGGCAGATCAAAATGGTTTTAAGCTTAATCCTGGGAAAAGCACCTGCGTCGTCTTCTCAGAGAGGCGCAGTATCCAGCCCGTCCCTGAAATTGAACTGTATGGTGACTTGATTTGTTAAAAAAAGGAACACCATTTTTTGGCGTCTCCTTGAACGAAAACCCCGCATTAATTCCTCCCATCAGACAACTGAAACATAAATTCCTCAAAGCAATAAACATTCTTAAGATCATTTCACACCAATGCCATGGTGCGGACAAGCAACTCCTGTTACGTGTCTTTACAAGCTTGGTGGAGTCCGCTTGGACTATGAGAGTGTGGTGTATTGGTCGGCCTCTAAAACAGCGCTGAAAATGCTACACCCACTGCTGCACTTGGGGCTTCGCCTAGCGTCGGTTGCTTTGTGCACTAGCCCCGTACAAAGCATATATGTCGAGTGCGATAAATGGTCCATACATCACTAGCGAACTTACATGAATCTTCTTTTTGCTTTAAAAATTCGTAAATAACCCACCATGTTTATTAATGACCGGTGTAGTTTTTCCGCCAATTGCATACGCTTGCCTGCTACGGTTGGCAGCATTGTTCCATACTATTTTTTTTCGTTACCTGTGCACCATCACATAATGTGCTTTCGTATGCGAAAAATGCTGTCCCACGGTGTTTGTTTTTCTTGCTATTTTTTCTTGTTCTCTTTGGTGCCATCACGTTGTCGACAACGTTTGTTAGGGCTCAGTGTACCCTGTGTTTTCCTGCCGTGCATCGTATTATCAGTTAGTTTGTTCCGCCCACTCCTGCCTAAGCCCTTGTTTGAAGGGTGGCAGTACTGTATAAATAAAAATATCCTTTCAAACCATGTATTCGTTAGGCACCCATGTCCTAACTTCCTTTAATTCATCCATCTATTTCTGCTCCACTCTCACATGGAGTGAGAATAATCTGTCACCTTTTCAGGCACCTACAAAAACCCTTTCTGACTTTTTACCACCATGGCAGATTCGCCCCGTCTGATGCGACTTGTCTTTTTTATCAGTTTATAAAAAACTACTGCCCACAACTGCAATTCTGGAGCACTTCTTCTGCAGAAACACTAGTGTGCAGAATGGTTTAGCGACTCATCAAAAACAGCCCTTACGGGATTGCGTGCTCCGCACGCTCCTGATTTAAGGGTATCTAATACACTAAACTCGAAAAGCGACATTTTTACAGCTGAACCCTGTGGCATTTTTTGTTTTAAAGCACACATTCCATCACAACATTCCAAGTCTATCATCTTCACAAATTCCTTGAGTGTAGTACGTGCATTGGCATCCAAGCAGCTTTGTAAAAATCATGTTTTAATTAACTGTATAAAATCATTATGTCAGCGTATGTGTTTAGTCTTGAAGTGACTGTGTGCTGGGTGCCAGTTCACTTGCAGACCGCCGGAAATGAGACAGAAGATCGAATGGCCGCTGCTGCTGCACTTACAAGTAAAGTTGACACAACAATACCTTACATTGACCTGAAGTCGCACATCAGACAATACATTTGCAAAACATGGCAAGCGCACTCAAATGAACAGACTGACCACAAACTGCACGTTATAAAGCCATTTTTGGGAGCATACACCACTGACAAACACAAGAGACACAATGAAGTTACCCTGGCTCGATTAGGAATAGGCCACACACCCGCAATACACTCCGAACTGCTCAGGGTATCGCTACGACCCCTGAGTAGCTGGTGCGGAGACAGCCTATCCGTGATCCATGCGCTACTTCAATGCAAAGCACTCCGCACAACACGACACAAACACTTAATCGAACTCAAAAGACGACACATGCAACTGCACAGTGCGTTCTTCCTGTCCGACGATCCCATGTTTTCTGTCAAGCGTTTGTTTTCACCATTTAGCAGAAGTGAAATTTTTGGACCTGATTTCATACCACGCATGACCACAAGCTGGAACTCTACACCAGCCATCCTCGTTGTCTTTGGCCCATTTTATTTTGTTCTCGCTCACCTATTTTAGTGTTTATATCTTCATCTGTCAAATGTAAAAACTGTTTTATCGCTCTTTGCCCCAGTCAACCGTGCGCCAGAAAAACCTAACCGTCATCTGATAAACATAGTACGTTTGCTAATTCCCCCGTTGAAGTGCCAAATGTCAGCGTTATTGGCTGGCGTGCTTGCGTAAGGCAAATATATACCCTGTAGCCACCGACTTCATTCGGAATGCAGATAGTCACTTTTGATGCAATCATTGCGAACAAGCATTAAGTACCAAGCTGCAAAACATTGGTTGTAACCTCAGATTAACATTTGATCAGAGCAGTTGAAAATATTAATAAAATTGGTTATGATTTACCGACCACAACTATTTAGGTTAGTGTATAAAAATACTCTTCAAAAGTGAAACGTCTCGTGTGAGTATGCGGATAAGAATAGGCGTACATATAAAGGTCGCATAAAAAGCACAAAGTGAGTTAGTGTGAAATCAAAGGCTCCTGATCGGTGCCGAGTACAAAATGGCCAATAATTTGAAACACAATCATAAAAGAAACTGTTTACTCTGTACCGGCGCCAAAAATAAATGTTTAAAAGTTGGGAAAACTTTCAATGTATATCAAAGCAAAATACAAAATAGGTAACAGTTAAATCAATTCGAATGACGCAGTGTAAGAGTTCATGAGCACATATTTAAAGTTGGTAAAATAATGAAACCACCCTGCTGTTCTTTTCTTCAATTCTTAAGAAAGTCAATCGCACCAGTGTGAAGCGGTACGGCAGAAAACCACGCTTAACATCAATGAAATATGCGCTTCGGTAAACTGAGGAAAAGGTTTTCACTGTCAGATATTGCTGATCGACGAATATACGCTCCTTCCCATTTCAAATACGACATTACAGTAGAGATGGTTAAAACACCCTAAGGAGCATTCCGCGCGATGCAGGAAACTGGATAATATATTTCTTGTTTTCTTTATTGTAATATTCAAGCAGTCACCTAAACAAACTTTGCGAAATGAAATTATTACAGGCATGGGGTGATTGTCCCGGAACGTTCACTCATACTCCGCGAAGCGTTTGTAGGTGCAATAACCAGATAGGTGAGCCATATGGGTAGGTACAAGTGCAATATGGTTGGCATGGATGAAAAAAGTCACACTGAAAAACAGAATAAAGCACAATTCAACACAACGAAGATATATTAAAGTATCTGCGTTTTCAAACATTCCATCAACATTCAAACTTGAACAAGGCGACTGCTGAAATGCGTTTTGGTTGCCGTAAAGTTTACAAAGTGAAGGTATTGATCCATCGCGGTAAATATGATAAGGTGAAGTTAGTATTCCTGCCTCTACTATTCATTGGTATATACAGGAATAACAATAAGAATGTGGTTGTCTTTAAAAATCGAAGTTCTTCGCAAGATTTGTTTCAATAATAGCCATGCTTTGTTCCGAAATAAAAACACCGATAGGTTTTAAGAAATAGTGCATATGCCATGTTGCATCTCGTCTCACGTCGTCATACGTCTCATCTCGTCAGATGGAACACCATCAAAGAACGCTTCGAACAATGTAGCGACCGCGATTATTGCCAACGTTTCATCTAAGAGACTTTTCTTCGTCAGGGCCAGACGAATGCAAGTCTCTTTCCTAGAATGCGGCCAAAAATCATGGTCGCTACATCGTTTGAAGCGTTCTTTGCTTGTATTCCTTACCATCTTCGAAGTTTTATTGTTCCGAAATTATATATATATATATATATATATAGATATATATATATATATATATATATATATATATATATATATTATATATTATAGTATTCTATATATATATATATCTATATCTATATATAATATTTATAAACTGTTCATTTCAGTGCTGCAAAATACTTACGAAGCCATAACACTTCGCCACCGCCGAGGTAGGTTTGGGTGTTGTAGTTGTTGTAGAACTTGTAGTTGTCGTAGCGTGGGTCAACGACTCAATAGGGCTGTCCCTGTAAAATAAATTCTCCAGATTTTCCTGATGTAACCGAACATTCACTCAATTTGTATGTTTTAACTTTGTACGTCACATTATAACCCTTTTAAAAATATATTTTTAAATATGTAGTTAATCGGACTATTCTGTTCTCACGTGATGCCATACTATTTTATTTATCCGCACTTTGCTATTCGATGCCATACTCCTCATGGTTTGGTGCACTACGTCTGAAGGAAGGAAGAAACGATGGAAGGAAGAAGAAAGGAGGGAAATTCCGGGAGGTTAACCAGTTGTAGAGCCCGGTTTCCTACCCTGCACTGGGGGAGTGGGATTCAGAGGATAAAAGATAGGGCGGGAAAACAGCAAAGATAGGACTGGGAAGGCGCACACTAAATTTCAGTTTCGGGCCCTATAGTCTTTCGTGAGTTTCGTTACGCTCAGGAAACGTAAAAGGGCTTTCGTTGCTTTCTGCAAGGTCGATGTTAAAGACCGAAAACTTGGGATCATTTCTACTGTAAATGTTCGATTGTCCAATAGGCTGAGCACGGTGGCAAGCACGCTTTTCTCGGACGAGTATTCGGGGCAGCGACACAGCACATGCTGAATAGTTTCTTCCCCCTCAGAAGGGTCACAGTGGGCGCTTCTGGTTATCCCGATGAGAAGAAGTCGGCATTCGTGAAGGCCACTCCCAACCACAGTCTACAAAGTAAAGTCGACTGGGGTCGAGACATCCCATACGAAATACAGCGATGGAGAAGAGGATATCTATTATACAGACGGGGACTCGAAAAGTCCAGTGTTTTCTATTGCTGAATGGTAATCCGGGGTGCAAAAGAGTAAAGCGTCCTGGCGGCATCGGTCTTTGAAAGCGGAAGCAGGATGGTGCGGTTCCTCTTATTGCTTATGCTGGCAGCTCCATCCGCCAACACGTTACCGATGACTCCGCAGTGACCTGGGAGGCACTGGAATATTACGGCATGACCGGCTGTGATGGCTTGATGGAATTTTTCTCTTATCTTCGTCACCAGTTGGTGGAGGGGGCGGTATCGCAGGACTGCGCGTAAACTCTGTAAGGCAGGCTTGGAATAAGGGAAGATAGCCCAGTTTTTAGGAGTAGCTCCGATGACAGGATCAAGAGCCTCACGAATGGCTGCAAGTTCGGTAGCTGTGTAGCTCCTGATATCGCTAACAAGGAATAAATTTGTGGCGAAATCTGCTGGCATAACCACACGCCTGCCGAACTAAATAATGTTACTGAGCCATCCGTGTATACACGTTTCCGGTCGCTATACCGTTCATGTAATAACAGCATCGTAAGCTGTTAAAGGGCCAATGGTGACAAATCGGCTTTTCTTCTAATTACCGGAACACTGAGACGAATCTCATCTTGTACCAGGGCACCACTACAGGGAGGCCCGCGTTACCGCAGGGACGTACCTTGACGGGATTTCAGCCCTGTGCATTGTGACAATGACTGAAAAGGTATATCATGGTCGATACTGAGGAAGCTGCGCAGAAGGTGTGATGGCATCCTCGTGAGGAGCCTGATGTACAAGCGTAGTGTTTCAGTAGCCACGTACGCTGTATTGGATGTTCCTTACCGATGCAAATGGTGCCCACTGTTTTTCCACAACGCGGAAAACCAAGACACGTACGCAGAGCCTGCGCTTGGAAGCTCTGTATTACGGGAAGGTTAGTGGTGCAAGTATTAAAAATTGCTGACAAGGTTTCTCAAGGCTTCTAAAAAAGTGCGCAGTACAGTTACAGCATTCCTCTTAGCGATATTCCCCACGTCTTTCCAGCAAAAAATCTGAATATGTGGGCAATGGTGATAAGTTTCTTCTTAAGAAAAGACACATGTGCGCTCCAGAAAATCTCGCTGTCGATGATGACGGCAAAGAATTTGTGATGCCTGGAGTAGGGAACAACCTCCAGTTGATATTGATGGAATAGCAAAACATGGGCTTGCGGGTAAATACAACCAGGGCACACCTGTTCCCCGAGATACTCAGACTTTGTTTTTGCAGGTAAGATTCTGTGACATTGATCGCCTTTTGAAGTCATGCCCGTAGCTATAGTCGGTTGACACCCGAATCCCAGAGGCAAATGTCGTCGGCATAAATGGAGACTCAGACATTATTCGGGGAGAGCGCGCACAAGTCTCACGATCGCTAGGTTGAAAACCGTTCCACTTAGCACTCCACCTTGAGGAACACCACAATGAATAAAGTGTTGTGATTTTGGGCCGCCCTCCGTCAGGACATAAAAATATATTTCGGACAAGAAGCTTTCTATCCATCGGTAAAGTCCGAAGTCCGGCAGGGCGTCTAGAATAGCTTCATGAACGACGTTGTCATAGGCGCCCTTGATCAAAGACGAGTGCTGCTGACATGCGTTTGCAACTTTTTTCTTGGTGTGCAAACGTTACCACATCCACGCAGTATATGGAGGAACGCCCGTGCCGAAAGCCGGGCGTTCCTTTCGGCGTTGCCTTCAGGGTATATATTGTTGTATTCGAGGTATCACTGCAGCCGTGTAAGTATCATTCTTTTCATCACCTTGCAAAGGCAGCTTGCCAGGGTAATTGACGATATGATGGAAGGCCAAGCGGAGATTTACCAGTCTTAAGAAGGGGACCAGACGGCTCATTTTTCACTCCGGTGGAAGTATGCCATCCATCCACGACTTGTTAAAGATGTCAAGCGCTTGACGTGCTTGACGGCCAAGGTGGCATAGTGCGGATTAGGATACCTCATCAGGACCCGGGGTTAACTACGCCTGCAGGATGCCACAGCCGCCTCTAACTCTTCCTTGGTAAAGAGCACGTCCATGTTTTGATCGCTGACGTGGCAACTTCACGGATCCTTGCATATCGATTGCCATTAGGTCAAGAGGCAACCCTCGCGCAGACATCTGCGACTTTCATCTCCGGACAGTTTTCATGTAGGGCCAAAGCCTTGAATTGGTAGCACTGCGGCACAGGCGTCGTATGGCCACGCACTACCTTGCATACAGAAGACAAAGGCTTCGAGGGTCGAGGGACTCGCACAATGATTTCCACCGTCGTGTGGGGACCTGAGTGATGCGGGGCTGTATTTTTTTCTGTATGCTTCCTGCTACCCTTTGGCCGTGTACAACTTTTGTACGCCGGTGCCGTCGCTCCGCTCACCGTCGAATTTCCCGGAGGCGCTCAACTTCGGTATCAAATTCCGTCACTTTGGGCGGCGTTATGACAGTACGTGTGCAAGCCTGGGTTGCACTGCCGATAGCGGTTTGTAAGCTTGTGGAAAGGCCCTCACAGGAAGCGCCCTCCATAAGGGATTCAAATTTCGGCCAGTCAGTATATTTCGACACGTTGGGAGAAAAAGGGTGCTGGAATCCCTTATTTTTTCTGTATGTTGGAATATGATTACTGCAGTGGGTTTCAATATCAGTAAATCATTGGAGATGTCTAGCGAATTGCCTAGAAGCTAAGGTCTGATCCAGGCAGCTCATAAGAGGGCGGCGGAGAAATGTCGGCCTTCCATAGTTGAGTACAAATACCCCCTATTCCGACGTAAATGATGCAAGTCTTCGACCCCTGAGGTTCATCATGGAGCTTCCCCAAAGCGGGTCGAGGGATTTTTAATCACCGGTGAGGATCCTAGCTCCTGGTGTTGTTTCGAAGATATGCTGTAGTGTCTGTCAATCAATGATAGCTGATCGGAATGTGTTGGCTCCATGCAGCATGAAAGAGAGCTGTCGTTTTTTAACAGGTAAGCATACGTATTGGTGTCGTGCGGGCGTATCGAATGAAAAGTATAGCTGAGTTACCGGCGTATGAATACTATGACTTTGCTGCTTGTCCCACAAGTAGATGACTCTATGCCTTCATAGCCGGAATAGCTGATGCGGATATGTTGGCTCCCTGCAGCATGAAAGAGAGCTGTCGTTTTTTAACAGGTAAGCATACGTATTGGTTGGTGTCGTGCGGGCGCATCGAATGAACCTTACGTGTGAGTCCCCGGCGTAGGAATACTATGGCTTTGCTGCTTGTCCCAAAAGTAGATGACTCGATGCCTTCATAGCCGGACAGTCTTATTTCAGTTGGTAGGTTTTGTTCGAAGATCACAAGAATAGGGAACAGATTATTGAATACAAACTGGTGAATATCAGAAATTCTGGGTTTTAGAGCTCTGGCATTCTACTGAAAAATACACACTCCATGGACTTCCTGTCGAAATGATGCGGTAACACGTGCCATGATATCACGTGAGGCCTGCCAGTAGTCGACCCAGGGTATCCAGAACTTCGAGGGTGCTCAAAGGGGTCGGCGTTTTTAATTTATCCAGAAGCGAACGAATGGCGTTGATCAACGCGCTGAGAACCGCGCCGATCTGTACGTCATCCTTCGACGAAGCAGTCGGAGTCTGTTTATTCCTCCAATCCGCACGTCGGGACTCCACCTGAACGAGAGGAGGCAGCGTTGTCACGGGTCCACTGGTGGCGATGACTTCCTCGACCAATTTAGATGAAGCAGTGGCCGCACTGCGTGTTTACTCTGCTGGTAGTTATGGTGGTGGTGGTAAAGGCAAGTCTACCGGCGGCGGTGGTGGAGGCAGTGCCTGTGAAGCCGTGGGATTCTCACGTGAGTGGTACTGGCCGTCTTTGACACCGACAGCATTCGACGATCTCCCCCATTGCGATTGTCGGGCGGCGTCGCACTTTTGCAGATGCGTCGTAGTGCGACGAGTGATCCTTGACTATCTGCTGCAGAACCTTTCGTTCCTGTATGAGGCGAGGACAGGTCTTTCACGAGGCGTCGTGTGCGCCTTGACAGTTGGCACATTTGAGCACACCTTCGTGGCAGTATTTGGCATCATGGGGCCAAGCGGATAAGGAGCTCACAGTACATCGTCCGCAAACGCTGCTAACGTGTCCGATCCTTAGCCATTGCGACACTGCAGTGTTTTCGACACGAAAGGTCGTATTGCGTGACGAAAGTGGCCCACCTTCACGTGCGCTGGAATACAGTCACTTTGAAACACAAGCTTAACATGGCGTGAATTTTCCAGATGACTAACCTGCTTGATTATCACACCGCCTGTTTCGGGTTTAATAAGGATGGGTAAGCCGGCATCCGGTACGGAGGCGTCAACAAAATAGAGGACGCCCACAGAAGCTCCCTCACCTGGAGATAAGAAAGCACGAACCTTCATTTGTCCCAGCATCGTGAGTCGATGTAGTGTTTCAGCTTTGTCTATGTATCAAATGTGTCAATGAGGCAGATTGCATTGATGATTTTGTTTTCATAGGGCTTAAAAGCCGAAGACGTATCATGTTTTTTAATAAATGTACAAGTGGAGCATGTGTGTTTAACAAAATTCGGGACTACAGCGTATAAAAGATAGAAACACAAGAAAGAACAAGAAATGAAGAACACAAACACACAAGCCGTCTAACTTACCTTCTTTGTTCTTCCATATCCTTAAAACAACACTGGTCGGTGTCGAGGAAAAATTAAAATTTATTTCTATATTTGTGAGGGGAAAATGAGAGAGCAGCCTAGACAGGCATTCACGTATGACAAATGCCTGCTTTTGTTACTGCTGGTCCCTTCGCAAACCAACTGTTTTTCGACGTTATTTATTAAAAATAGAAAACTCATAAAGAAACCTAACGTCAAACAACGACAAAGAATGCAAAAATAAGGCCGAATACTGCTAGCAGCTATCAGCATTTGGCGTCAGTTTTCAAGTGTTGATGTTTTTCAGAATAAAGGTGGTTTAACGTGCCCACTGCTAATGACTTCAAAATAGCCCCATGGTAGGGTGTTCCAGAATGCTTTCGTCCGCCTGAAGATCCGCAACTTGTGTATGATATTGAAACACCTAAGCCTTCGCATTTCGCCTTCATCTGAAAATAACTTGCAGTGGAAAATATTAATCCACCTGTGCCTTTGATATTGCGAGCACGACTGTGCGCGGCCTTTTAATTCCGGTAAATAGCGAGCCACGGTTTCCACGAAAACCGTAAACTTCCATTTCGAAAAAAATACCGCATTTAAAAAGGGCAACATCTTACCTGTCCCTGAAACAAGTGCCGTTCCTATCCTTAGGTGCTGTGGAGCTGCTAATCAGCCGGACGCAGTAGCAGCCTGGTGGACAACCAATTCTCAAGTCTGGGTTGCACTGAAATACAAACATATCCACGATATACATAAATATCTGCCCAGCATCTTATGAACCGCTCTGTTGGTTGACTGCAATTAAGCGCCCCTTAGCAAGAGCCGGAACGTGTTTTGATTTATTTTTAAATTCTTGGGTGGGGTCAATTTTTAATTATTGCCATCCTTTTTCCCGACCAGACGGACTCCTGTATTACTGTTGGTTTCAGGTGTATCTGTTCCTAAATGTAGAGAAAGAGTTATTGCGAAAGTTGGTGTTGCAAACTTGCACCGCATATGACACACCAAACGCAATGAAGGAAAGCCAAAGCCACACAATGGGTTTCCATGAAGCGAACATGATGATAATGGTGGGGTTTTTGGCGGTCAAGGGAATGAAACAAAACGCGCCCGAAGAAAAAAAATGCTTCCCGTGGTAGGAATCAAACCTGGGTTCCTCGCGGATGGTTACGTAAACCCTACTACCCGAAAAAAAAGTTGCTGCGTTTTTCAGCCGCCCCATTCCATACGGGCGTTTTCCCGTGCAAGCCGGGGAAACTTCCCAAGCATTGTAGTCCCACACAAGGGCGGGGCTCCAGGCCGGGGAGTAGCTTGTACCTATTTGACCGGTAGGTGTCCGGTGACACCAAGGAACACGAATTCACATGGTGCATTCCACAGCCACGGTGGACGCTCAACTCGCTAACCGCCTGTGGCAGGACATGCCGCCAGACTCTTTCACCCCCGGCAGTTGCGCAACGCGGCATGATCACCGGGGGCACTGCCAGATGGACCAGGGTCAGGGGCCCCTCGATAGGGTAAAGGCAGCCTTCCAGGCGTGGATTCCCCGTTCAAGGGTCCGCACTCGACCAGGGACGCCTGTACCCATTAAAGAAACCGGTGGGTGCCCCGCGCCTACCAGGATTCGAACCCAGATTCGAACCCAGCTGAATGCGCCTTAGTCATGCAGAGTCCATCTCCCTTCAGTCCACTCAGCCGGAAAATTTTGTCTGAATAAATCATTTTCGGAAACCTCAAAAAAAAAAGTACCTCCCGCATACGAGGCGAGTGCTGTACCTCTGAGCCATCGCTGCGGTTATGTTACGACCCCTTCCATCGGGGCATTTCCCGACAAAGTCGGGTAACTTTCCAAGCACGAGATCCCTCTTTGCAGGGGGTGCCTGTACCAACTTTTCACTAGTTGGTGCCCAGCGGTACCGAAGTACCTCCCACATTCTCGTACCCCATGGTACAAACCGTACCCTGGTGAAAACGATTTCCAGTACACTGGATCCCCCGTACGGGGGGCACCTGTCCCCATTTTTATTCTCGGTGGGTGACCAGCGGCTCCAGAGGAACCTACCACGTCTGCTGCAGTGGTAGTGCGTGTCCAAGCCCTTCATCTCCCGCCGAGATAGGGGGCGCTTGTACCCTTTGAGCTGGAGGGTGCACAGAGGTCCCAGACCTCGCCCGAAGGGGTTCGAGGGACCTAACACATGGCCTCTCATGGCTGCTTGTGGTCAAGCTCCAAGCGTTTGTTCCACCGTCGAGACAAGCTACGGTATGGGGACGCTTGTACCATTTTAAAGAAACCGGTGTGTATCCGGTGGCCCAGGATTTGAGCCTGGTACTTCCCGCTTACGATACGAGTGTTTTACCACTCGACCATCGCCGTCCGTTGGCTCAGCGCAGCAGTGGCTCATAGCGGTGGCTCAGAGTTACAGCACTCCCTCGCATGCGCAAAGTACTGGTTCGAATCCTTGGTGCCGCCGGGCACGCTCCGGTTTCTTTAATGGGTGCAGGCGTCCCTGGTCGAGTGCGGACCCTTGAAAAGGAGAATCCACGTCTGAAAGCTGGTTTTACATTACCGAGGCGCCTCTGGCCCTTGTCCATTTGGCGGGGCCCCCAGCCATGATGCCGCGTTGCGCCATTGCCGCGGGTGAAATAGTCTGGTGGCATGTCCTGCCACAGGCGGTTGAGAGTTGAGCGTCCATCGTGGCTGTGGAAGGAACCATGTGAATTTGTGTTCCTTGGTGCCGCCGGCCACCTACAGGTAGAATAGGGACAATAACTCCCCGGCCTGGCGCTCGGCCCTTGTGTGGGACTACAACGTTTGGGAAGTCCACCCGGCTTGCACGGGAAATCGCCCCTATGGAAAGTGTCGGCTGCAAAAACGCGGGAACTTTTTTTTCGATTATTCCGACACGGCAGAAGCAGTTAGTAAGTTTGGCTTTCAATCGCACTCATAGTGTATGAGATAAAGCTTCGCGTTTGAACCACCTTGATTTGATTGATTGGTTGATTTATTGTAGGCTTTAACACGCCGACGTAACGCAGGCGATGAGGCGTGCCGTAGTAAAGGGCTCCGGTTAACTTTCACCACCACGGGGATCTTTAACGTGCGCCAAAATCTCGTACACAGGGGCGTTTTAGCCTTACGCCTTCATCAGAAACGCTGCCCCCACAGCCGGGAATCGAAGCCCCATCCTCGTGCTCAGCTGCGCAACGCCTTAGCCACTGAGACACCCCGGCGTGTTTGAACCACCTTTCTCTCATAAAAGTGGCATTCATAATCTTTGAATAAACAAGAATTCTTCATTCCATACGACAAATTTTAACGTGGAGATTTTCCCAAGAGCGAAACATATCTATTGCTACTTATTTCCCTACAGGGTCATAAAAAATGGTGAAGGCGGTGCTTAAATTTTTTTACTACCAACACAACAAAGCAGTCGGATTGTTATACAAAAGTAAATTCATCTACTTATACTATGTCCGCTAGGCGTCGTGAAAAAATTATTTAACAAAAATCCTTACAATTTCTGCAGGCAGGTGGTTTCAGTCACGCGATGTAGTCCCTTAAAATGCCATGATATAGAACAGGCTTTTTAAACGCTCAACATTGCAGTACCCGGAGTGTTTCTGGTCAGCGTTTTATGAAGCTTTGCACAGCAAGCACTCGAACACACACACACACCACACGCACACACACACACACATATATATATATATATATATATAATATATATATATATATATATATATATATATATATATATATAATATATATATATATATATATATATAATATGATATATAATATATATATATTATATATATATATATATATTATATAGAACAGGAATATACGGGACGAGAGACTCGGTAAGGATACATCATTGCCAGTGCTGTGCAGCTGTTTTCGAAATATTTAATAGTGCCGAATGACGTGTGTTGTCATGTTTCTTTGTTACAGTGATAAATAAGCGAAAATATAGGTCGAGAAAAAATCCGCCGTTTTTCCGGGAGCGGGAGTCGAACGCACACCGCCGCATATATATATATATGTTGCAAGCTATGACAAAGGCAGACTATCAGCCGATGTGGACATTCTCCTCAATGGCTATGCGCCAGATGCTATGTGCCACCAGCCTCGCTCACCGCGCACATAGCCGTCCACGCTATCATCATCGGTGTTCTGGAATCTCTGCGCTCGACCTGAGCTCGGTAGCCTGTCGCTGTCTGCGGGATTAGTTTAATAAACCAGTGCACGAAGACTCCTAACCTGTGCCTCACATATATATATATATATATATATATATATATATATTATATATATATATATATATATATAATAGCCATTTCTATATATATATATATGTATATATCACATATACTACATAGATATAGTGAGCACAGTCTGTCTTATTGGATATCGTGTCCTGCAGTGGTCAATCTCACCACAACCTGCACCATCCAGGAACACTCCCATTACCATCATCATCTCGCCGACGGGCGCGTTCGTTTTGGGCTCCATCTTGGCTGGTCTCTCACCAAAGCCGGTTGCACCATTGCCTTGCAATAAACGCTTCACCAGGACCCCTGGTCGACGTCTCTCAAGTGGTGGAGGTTGCCAACATCGATCTCTCGTACCTCGACCCCTTCCGGCACTTTCCTGGAGCTCCGTTCGGGTCGGCGACTTGCCACAATGACTACGGCTAACGCGACGACGGCTAGCACTCCAACCTCTTGCTGGACTGTCACATGCCGGCAGCGTGACCCCCCGTTTTTCACTGGACTCCCCGGAGACGACGTAGAAGACTGGCTTGACAGCTTCAACCGTGTGAGCGCCTTCAATCGATGGGACGACTCCTTCAAGCTCCAGAACGTGTCGTGGTCTCTGACCCAGGTGGCAGAAACTTGGTTTTACAACAACAAAGGAGATTTGACGGACTGGGATCGCTTTACATCTGAACTGCGTCGTATTTTTGGGACTGCCTCCAGACGTTCAGAAGCGGCCAAAAAGAAATTGCAAGACCGCATTCAACAACCAGGCGAGTCATATACGTCATACATTGAGGACGTTTTGGCCCTCTGTCGACGCGCCAACACAGACATGGCGGAGGAAGACCTTGTTCGCCACATCCTCAAAGGAATTAACGCATTTGCGTTCAACGCGCTCGCCGTGCAAAACCCCTCCAGTGTTCGTCAGATCATCACAACCTGCCAGCGCCTTGACGATCTACAGTCGTTGCGCTTGCAACAGACCAAGTTGGACACTACCTCCCACCATGACTCCGACCTACGGGCGCTTATACGGTCCATCATCCGTGAGGAACTTTACGGACAGCCGTCATCTGAGTATGCGGGTGTTCACCCTCAGTCATCCGTTCCTGGGTTGCGTGGGGTAATTCGCGAAGAGCTCGCCTCTGTCACGTGCGGCCTTCCCCCAAAGCGAGACATTGCCACAGCCCCGCCGCCTGCCGCCGTACCTCCGCCGCCGCCCAGTGCTCCTGCGGTTCCTCTTGCTCCATCCCTCCCGCAACCTTACCATCCACACGTGGCTCCATTGTCTACAGCTCCTCCACAGTCCCTCTACTTCTCGGCCTGGCGTCAGCCTCGTCCCTCGTGTTATTACTGTGGCATTCGAGGCCATATATCTCGCTTTTGTCGGAGACGCCAGCAGGATGAACGCCGCGCCTACCTTGATTTTTCTCGCAACGACCGACGCCAATTTTACGACCCTTACCAGCAGTCTTTCCCGTATGCTCCACGTCGCTCCTTTTCCCCACCGCCGGACTCGTTGGACCAACAGCGCAACTCGACCTCCTTCAGACGCCGTTCGCCTTCCCCTCACCGTCGATCTGCATCGCCCCTTCGCCCGGCTTCTCGACTCCATGAAAAACAACCCGGAAAACTAGAAGGAGCAGTTTTTGGAGGGGAAACTGCGTCACTTGGAAAAATTACAAATCCTCCTGCTCAACCATCGAACACGTTGACTGTATTTGTTGAAGGCATTCGAGTAGACGCCCTTGTAGATACTGGTGCCAGCATTTCGATTATCAACGCAGATTTGTGTTCTCGTCTCCGAAAAGTGCGCACTCCTTATGTCGGTCCACTCCTACGTGGTGCTAACGAAGCCATGATTAAGCCTTCTGGACATTGCACGGCACGTGTTCT
Source organism: Haemaphysalis longicornis (assembly GCA_013339765.2). NCBI lineage: Eukaryota > Metazoa > Arthropoda > Arachnida > Ixodida > Ixodidae > Haemaphysalis > Haemaphysalis longicornis. The sequence goes on along the minus strand of CM023453.1, from coordinate 158,069,872 downwards.
CATCAGTGGAGTTCTTCATCATATTCAGTTCGCAGTGTTGTCGCCTTGTGCTCATCAAATCATTTTGGGGTGGGACTTTCTCTCATCATCGTCTGCAGTGATTTCCTGCCGTCAACCCTTTATTCACCTTTCCGACACCGACCTTGCCACTTTATCAGACGTCCCAGCCCCGCGGTTGGTCGCAACCGCCGATTGTGTTCTCTCTCCCGGACAAGAAACTGTCTTTTCTGTTACTTGTGCCAGTAATCCCGACGGAGATGTGATTGCTGTACCCGCTGTACCTTCGCTTGCAAAGGGGTCATAATACCTCCATGTGTAATTCGCTTTTCAGGTGGATCAGCTCTCATTGCCGCCAGAACACTAGTTCTCAGTCAATTCTGCTTCCTCGAGGCGCTACTGTTGCGTCTGTTTCCCAAGACGAAGTTGGTCCTTTTCCCCTTTGCTCTGTTGCGCCTGTTCAGCGCACCTGTGTTCCAGAACTCACGTCCTCGTGCCTCACGTCCACTATCAGCCCTGAACTCTCTGTTGAAAAGAAGGAACAACTCTTGGGCCTACTTAATAAGCACAAGACTTTATTCGACTCGCATTCCACTCAGCTTGGACGCACATCAGCGGCATCCCACCGCATAGACACTGATGGTTCGTGCATTATCCGCCGCCGCCCATATCGGGTTTCATCGTCGGAGCGCAAAATCATCCAAGAGAACGTTGACGACATGCTTCGGCGTGACATCGTTCGTCCTTCAGAAAGCTCTTGGTCATCGCCGGTTGTTTTGGTCCGCAAGAAAGACGGTTCAGTGCGCTTCTGCGTTGACTATCGGGCTCTTAACAAAATAACAAGGAAAGATGTCTACCCTATGCCCCGAATCGATGACGCCCTCGACACGTTACATGGCGCAAAGTACTTTTCGAGTCTTGACCTTCGGTCGGGATATTGGCAGATACCCATGAACGAAGCCGATAAAGAAAAAACAGCTTTTGCCACACCGGACGGACTCTACGAGTTTAACGTGATGCCGTTCGGCTTATGCAACGCTCCAGCTACCTTTGAGCGCATGATTGATAGCGTCCTTCGTGGCTTGAAATGGAAGACCTGTCTTTGTTATCTTGATGACATTGTTATTTTTTCTGCCACTTTCACTGAACATCTTCAACGTTTGGACGAAGTGCTGACCTGTCTAGCCCAAGCCAATCTCCAGCTCAACACAAAAAAATGTCACTTCGCCAGTACTTCCATCAAAGTCTTGGGCCATGTTGTGAGCAAGGACGGAATCCGTCCCGACCCTGATAAGATCAATGCAGTTCTTAATTTTTCCCGGCCTCTTAGTCAAAAAGAACTCCGCAGCTTTCTCGGATTGGCTTCCTACTTTCGACGATTCATTCGTAATTTTGCAACAATAGCTTCTCCACTTAACAAGCTGCTCTCATCCGGGACCTCATTTCTCTGGACTGAAGACTGTGAAACAGCTTTCAAAACCCTAAAAGAAGCACTCACCTCTGGACCTGTACTATGTCATTTTGACGAGGCCGCCCCCACCATTCTTCATACCGACGCCAGTGGGCATGGTCTTGGTGCTGTCCTTCTCCAACGTACCGATGCTTCCTCGGAACGTGTTGTCGCCTACGCGAGCCGCACTTTGTCCCCTGCTGAAAAGAACTATACCATAACAGAAAAAGAGTGCCTTGCCGCTGTCTGGGCTGTGCAAAAATTTCGACCCTACTTGTATGGGCGGCATTTCTCGGTCGTAACAGACCATCACTCCCTTTGCTGGTTATCGTCGCTTACAAATGTATCGGGACGTCTTGGTCGCTGGATTCTGCGTTTGCAGGAGTACGACTTCTCTGTCACTTACAAGTCCGGCAGAACCCACAATGATGCTGACGCTCTGTCCCGTTGTCCACAGTCATCCCCACCAGATACCTTAGCCTCTTCCGATTCCGCAACAGCATTGCCAATGGCACCTCTGCACATCATCGGAAAAACTCTCCCTTCTAACCTTGTATCTTTACAACGCGACGACACGTTCTGCCGACCACTCATCGACCAACTGGAAGGTTCAGAATCACCAACCAACGGACGTTCCCGCCGACGACTAAACAAATTTTGTCTTCTGAATGGTGGAGCTCTTTACCGCCTCAACTATCACCCCACCGGCGACAGATGGGTTCCAGTAATCCCTCGCTGCCTTCGGAACCAGATCTTAGAAGTTTTCCATGACGACCCCACAGCTGGACATCTTGCTTTCCACAAGACTTACGACCGAATCAAAAGCCGGTTCTTTTGGCCGCGTCTTTCGGCCAGCGTCGCTAAATATGTTGCGTCATGCCCTTCGTGCCAGTTTCGTAAACGCCCAACCTCGGCCTCTGCAGGGATGCTACAACCTCTTCCTTGCCATCCTGCTCCATTTGACAGTGTTGGCATCGACTTGTATGGACCTCTTCCTCTGACGCCGACTGGTCATCGGTGGATCGTGACCGCTGTAGACCATTTGACCAGGTATGCGGAAACTGCCCCACTCCGTACGGGTTGCGCTTCCGAGGTGGCAGATTTTTTCCTCCAAGCTATCTTTTTGCGCCATGGACCTCCTCGCACTCTTTTAAGTGATCGTGGCAGAACATTCCTTTCGGCAGTCCTTGAGGAAGTCCTTCGATCGGCCGGTACTGCCCATAAAACAACTTCAAGCTATCACCCTCAGACGAATGGATTGACAGAACGATTCCACCGTACCCTCTCCGATATGATTTCCTGCTACATCAACCCCGACCACAAGAATTGGGACGTTATCCTTCCCTTCGTAACCTACGCCTACAATACCGCCGTTCAAAGTACCACCGGATTTTCACCGTTTTTTCTTGTTTATGGCCGCCACCCCCCTTCTGTTCTGGACTCCTCTTTCTTTTCCTGCCCGTTGTCTACAACAGACAACGCACTGGATCATTTTGTTTCCCGGCTAGCGCATTGTCGAAACCTCGCCCGATTGAGCACTGAGTCCTGCCAGAACGACCGAAAATCTCGCTATGACGCAGCTCACCGAGATGTCTCCTTTCATACGGGAGATGAAGTGCTGCTTTCGACGCCTCTCCGTGCGCCAGGACTGTGCGAAAAGTTTATGCCCCGCTTTATTGGCCCCTACAAAGTTCTTCAGCGTACCTCTCCAGTCAACTATTTAGTAGCTCCTACTTGTGCTGTCACCGACCGCCGGTGCCGCGGCGTGGAGATTGTGCACGTGTCACGTATGAAGCCGTTCGTCTACCGCTCTCCATCCCCTTGACTTTCGGCCAGATGGCCGCCTCGCCGCCCGGGGGGGAAATAGTGTGAGCACAGTCTGTCTTATTGTATATCGTGTCCTGCAGTGGTCAATCTCACCACAACCTGCACCATCCAGGAACACTCCCATTACCATCATCATCTCGCCGACGGGCGCGTTCGTTTTGGGCTCCATCTTGGCTGGTCTCTCACCAAAGCCGGTTGCACCATTGCCTTGCAATAAACGCTTCACCAGGACCCCTGGTCGACGTCTCTCAATATATATATATATATATATATATATATATATATATATATATATATATATACTTGAGAAAATGGTAGACGCACGATTCAACACGTAAACAGTGGTGGTTTCCTAACGTTTCGACTGGAGCACCAGTCTTCATCTTGAGTCTGAAAGCCAGCACTCACCAGTGTACAGCTGTCAGTCTCCGTGATCTCCGCGTGTTGATCATTCTCCGCCCTACAGGCTTAGATCCAACCGCTTGCCATCCAGTTGTAGGCAAGTTGTAGCGACCGCGGTCTGCTGGTAGCCGGGCCGGTCGCCGTCGCTCCGTCGAGCCAGAATTTGACCAGTCTTCATCTTCAAATCAAGATGGAGACTGGTCCTCCAGTCGAAACGTCAGTAAACCACTGTTTTTGTTTTTTGCTGCCGGACAAGAGCTGGGGGCACTATAAAACACCTAATCTTTCGAATAAAACAATCTTATATTCAGTCTTCATGGCTCCTTTAAACAAATATATTTAGCCAGTTGTCGCGGGATTTGCGAAACTTTAGCTGAAGGCTCCAGTTTAAAAAAGTAATGCCGATGTGGCGCCCCCTCTCCTCCATGGCATCCAGCTAGCCCGCCAGCCCACGGTCGGACTGGAAGAGCGGCGAACGCGCACTTTCATACGGCCTGCGCACCCTACAAGGAAACGATACAGCAGATTCTTGACAGAGTGAGGGCGCTTGGAACCAACCCTCTACTTTCCCAACCCTCTTTTTTCTTAGTCGACGCATCGCCTCTGACCTAACAAGCCGACAACGCTTGCCGCACGTGTTTTGGATCTGCCGCGGAATATCACCGGTACAAATGAATGCCTTCGCTGCTATATCTCACCAAAAAGAAGACTCGTTGTGCACTTCAGTTGCATGATTAAGCTTTTTATGTATGTTTCTGACAGTGGGCTCGCCGGCAGCGTCCGCTCAGCCCGACCGGAGCGTGAGCAGCAGAAGCTTAGCTAAGCGATTACCGTATCTACCTCTGCGGGAAATCATTCGCGTCACTGGTCGTGCCGTGTGCGCGTGCACACCAAGGCATCATCCGAAAGGGAAAATAAGAACTGATAAAATGCCTAGTTTATTGCCTGCCTCACCATTTTTATATAATACAGTCGCTGATAAGATATGAAGGCCTCGCATATTTTTCTTCATGTGCCCCGAGTTACAATGTTTCTTTCAATTCCTTGATTAGGCGCTTCCGAGTGATAATGTTAGGCTGTTTGACCCTATTAGACCGAAAATTCAGAAGGGGGGAAGGAGTCGCCTATTTTAATGGGGCACATGTAAATTTATACGGACAGGTATCACGTGTAGCCACGGCAGGGCTGGGGCAGTGGCAAATGCGCGCGCGCCGCCGCTCTACCCCGCCCGTGCTGTAGGTCAATGGCAAGGGTTGGTCCACAGCGCCACGAACTAGCGGCAGTGAAAGGTGGGAACTATACCCGAAGGCCAGGCCGTATGAAAGTGCGCGGCCGCCGCTCCTCCAGCCCAGCCGTGGCCAGCCAAGCGCCACTCGCTACACAACACCCCTGCCACCAGGCGCTATTTATACCACGCCAGTTCCGCCAGTCTGGCACTGCCCGCGGCTTGCGCCAATAGATTAGACCGGCGTGGTCGAGGAAATTGAGAGGCGAAAGGCGAGTGCGAAACTGACACGGCAGAGTCAAACGAACGATAGTACAAGGCGTAAGTGAACAAAAAGCAACATTGCCGTACATGCTGGAGAAACCCTTTGAACGGTCCCGTGCAGTTACTATTACTATTTTTTATTCAGGAGGAGAGAGAGGATAAACATCTTTAATTTGGAGCTTAGTGGTGCCGGTTGGTGAGAGGAACACCGGTGGGTTGCGTCCGCTAGTCCGGGATGCCCTGGTCCTTGTTGGTTGCTCGTGCCCTCTCTATCAGCATGCGCTGGGTCGAGAGGTCCGAGCTGGACAGCCGGTCCACCCACTGCTCGTACGTGGGACAGGGGTTGGGAGTGAGGGATGGGCATTGTTGGCACTCCCAGAACAGATGGTACAAGGTGCCTGGTTGGGGGCAAAAGTCGCAGGTACTATATTACTGGGTGGGGTAGATGTGGTGGAGAAGGGTACAGTGCGGGTAGGAGTTGGTCTGTAGCCGGCGCAGTGTGGTCGCTTCGGCTCTGGAAAGGTGTGAGTTGGGTGGAGGGAACTGGTGGCGGTCGTGTCTGAAGTGAGCGAGAATGTCCGCGTAGCCATTCAGTGTGTGGGGGGCCTTCTCCGTGTCTTGGCTCTCTTCGGAAATGGCCCGGAGGGTGTGTACGCGGGCAGCGGCGTGTGCCGCCTCGTTTCCGTCGAGAGACTCGTATCCAGGGGCCCAAACGATATGAATGTCGGGAAGCTGCGCGATGGTATTCAGGATCTTGAGGGCGAAGGGTGATATGCGGCCGAGCTGGTAGTTGCGCATGCCTACTTGCGAGTCCGTAATGACTGTAACGTATTCGCTATGTGTTGTGGCTGCTAGGGCGATGGCGATTTCCTCAGCGGCGTTTGTAGAGGTGGTGTATATTGTTGCGGCTGTGAGCTCGGTTCCCTGGTGGTCTATAACCGTGACTGCGTAAGCGGGTTTGCGGGTGTAGCGTGCAGCGTCCGTGTAGCGTGTAGTAGGGTTCCCAGCGTGCTTCTTCGTAACTGCATCGACCCGTGATTTGCGGTGTCCTTTGTTGTAAAGGGGGTACATATTCCGCGGCACGGGAGCTACATGAATGTGTTGACGAATGTGGAGGCGGACACGTTGGGGCTGGTCTTCTTTGGGCGGTACCGGGTATCCAAGGCGTGTAAGGGTGTCTCTTCCGGTAGGTGTCAGCTGGATACGGGTGATTTTTGAACAGCGATGAGCCTCGTGCAATTCTTCCAAAGTGTTGTGTACCCCCAGTTTGAGCAACTTGCGCGTGGATGTTGAGGGGGGTAGGCCAATGGCAAGTTTGTAGGCTTGGCGGATAAAAGTATTGAGTTTTTCCTTTTGCGACGGATTTGAGAGCCGGGTATGGTGTGCCGTAATTCAGACGACTAATCAGTATTGCTTGAGGTATTCTCAGAGTGTCCTTCTCCTGAAGGCCGTAGCGGCGGTGGGCGATGCGTCGTACGAGGTGCGTCAGTTGTGTGAGGGTGCGTTTTAATGCAGGTAAGGTTTGAGAGCCGCTTCCATTTTTGGATATGTTAAGACCGAGTATGCGAAGGTGGGGGACTGTGGGTACTGCGAGGTTGTTGATCGTTAATTCCGGATCGGGGATTGGGTCCGTTCGTTTTTTGTAGGTGCTGGCAGAGAGCGTGAGGAGGGCAGACTTCTCTGGGGCGCATTCCAGTCCACGAGCAGGGAGGTATGATTGAGTGACGTGTATTGCTTCCTGAAGTGCATCTTGTTGGGCGCTGCTGCACCCGGTGGGGACTCACAAGGTGAGGTCGTCAGCGTAAAGTGCATGGCGTAAATTGGGGATTGCTGCGAGGAGCGGCGGCAAACCTTTCATAGCTAAGTTGAATAGCAATGGTGAAACGACGGGTCCTTGTGGGGTTCCCTTGGGCGCCATTGCAAATGGGTCGAAACGGCGATGCCCAATGCCTATCGTTGCCGGGCGGTTGGTCAGAAAGCAAGCGATGTAGGAAAATGTACGTTCGCCGCAGTTGGTAGAGGCAAGACCTTACAAGATAGCATGATGCGTTACTTTATCAAATGCCCCTTTGATATCTAGGGCTAGGATTGATTTTTCGCTCTGATTGTTCAGGGTGTCAAGAACGTCGTCTTTAATTTTAAGTAGGATGTCCTGGGCCGGTAAGTGGGGGCGGAAGCCGTACATTGTATGTGGGAAGTACCCGTTCTCTTCGATGTGGGTTTTGCACCATGTCTGTTGTGCACCATGTGCTCAAACAGTTTTCCGACACATGAAGGGAGAGAGATGGGCGGAGGTTCTTTGTAATGAGTGGTTTGTTGGGCTTGGGTATGAGGGTGATTTCGGCGTGCTTCCACTGCTGAGGGAGGGTTCCAGCCTGCCAATGGGAGTTGAAAAAGTATAAAAGCTTTTCAAGGGCAATGTAATCAAGGTTGCGGAGGAGCTTGTTAGGAACCCGGTCTTTTCCTGGGGCTGTGTTGTGGGTTAGATGGTGAACGGCTGCTTCGATTTCCGCCATAATAAAATGTGCGTCCATGTTGAAATTTACTCGCGTAAGAACAATTTAGAAATACATGGCATACAGTTCCGGACAAATGAAAACCTAAGGGAAACAATTGCAACACTCGCTAGCAAGCTCGGCCTTCCTGTTCCTGGGCCTGATGCTATAGAAGCTGTTCACAGAACTAAAGGTAAACCAACTACTGCTCCCCCCATATTTGTTCGTTTCTCAAGTCGAGAAAACGAGGGATAACTGGTTGTAGCAAAGGCTAGCTCTAAAAGGCGAAAAAATCTACGTGAACGAAAACATTACAGCCAAAGCAAGGAGACTCCTTTGGCTGGTGAAGGCGGAAGCCGAGGTCAAAAGGTGCAAAGTTGTCTGGATCCGAGGTGGTCTAGTACTGGTGAAAATAATTTGAAGGTGCTCCGATTATCCACATTGACAACGAAAATGACCTGAGGAACCTTGTTTAGTACGGATGACACATTAAGTTCCTTTTAAGACTGGCTTGAAAGAAGGCAATATTGGCAAAATGAACAATGCAATCACGCGACTTTAGACCTAATCATATCAACGTGAGGAGTTAGCGCAAGCACTGGGATCTGCTGCAGTTATATTTAAAAGAAACACTTCTAATCCTAGAAATACTCGTTCTTACGGAGATTAATATCACGTAACCAGAATGTCCTCAATTTACAATCGATAATTTTAAATCCTTCTCGCTTTGCAGGAAAAAAAGAGGGGGAGGTGTAATGGTGTTTGTTAGGCAGAGCTGGTTATGCGAAGAAATCCCAGTGTCTTTTGATGGGGCCGAAATACTTGTTTTGTCCCTGACTAGGGTCACAAGAAGAATTCCTAGTATGTGCAGTGCACCGGCCTCCTAACAGCAACTCTGAGGCGTTCTTTGAAGAGCTCTCCAGCTTTCTAAAGAAGCATGGTACTAACCGACACATTATACTAGTGGGAGACATGATATCGACATTTCAGGCAAGCTAAAAACCACTGCTACTAAATACCCTACGTAATAAGCGAGTCATGGGATAGAAAATTAGGTTCTAGATTCAACCAGAGAGGAGATAACAGGCGATAGGATAACGAAAACATGCATCGACCTTATTTCCACTAGGCTAAACAAACATAATGTTTTGGGGTGTGTTATTAATGAAAAGGTTGCTGATCATTATTTCACTACGTTGACAGTATTACGTGAAGCGAATAATATGCATGAGCCTTCTAAAAAAGAAAAATTTCTTATAAACGCAAGTAATGTAGACCAATACGTACGTTCGTTTGATCATGTTTCAAGGACTAAGTTAAAACTTAAATGAAAAAATACCGGAAGTCCGTAGATTGACAATGATATAATTGCTCTCTCGCACGTACAGAGCCAACTTTTTAGAAAATGTCAAAGAAACCCAACTGGTTTACTCGCGAGAGAGAATTTAAACAAATAAGAAATAAACTTAGTGCAAAATTAGGGCTTGCGAAAAAAGAAATATCAAATCACTGAATTTTCCCTTTGTAGAAAGAACACAAAGCAAACCTGGTGAACAAAATAATTGGCCGACCGCCAAAGGCTAATATTGATAAAGTTATCGCGGAAGCTTTCCCATGTCAAACTCCGGAAGTATTTGCTACCAACTTTAGTGACCAGTTTTCAGGAGCGCTTCAAAAACTGCATCAAAATAACCTGCAGCCTGTATCTGTTCTAGCGTCACCATGTTGCAATTGTGCTATTTACCAATGGCCACCGAGTTTGACTCATGGCAGGCCATGCTAAGCATGCCTATTACCAAGTCTCCTGGCCTGGATGGAATACGATTACGAGATATTGTGTGCAATTTCAGTCATAATAAATTAGTACTACTTTATATCATTAATGAAACCTTCAGAACGGGTAGAATACCCAGAAGGGATGATGATCACGGTAATACGGTCCCTATTAAAAAAGGGCTCAAGAAAAATGTTTGCAAATTACCGGCCTATAGCCATTCTGAATTCTTTAGCTTGTGTACTTGAGAAGATAGTTTACAACAACATGAATTCCTTTTGTCAGAAATACAATCTTTTCAGCTCTCATCAGTTTGGGATTGCAGCGGCTTAAGTACTATTCATCTGCTTGAAGAATTCAATGACCGTTTATGTAGTGAAATTGATAAAAATAACCTCGTGATAACATTATTCATAGACTTGCAAAAAGCATTTGACACAATAGACCACTGTATATTACTTAATAAAAATAATGGTTTTGGGTTTAGGGGTCCTTATCTTGCCTTTTTTAAAGATTAATTTTCTAAACGTTTTCAAATCGTCCGGGTAGGTGATTGTTATAGTAAGCCGGTACTAATGAAAACAGGGGTACCCTCAAGGGTCAATGCTCGGGCCGCTGTTATTCAATATTTATGTTAATGATATGGCCAGTCTTTCCCTTGAATCCCATGTCTATATGTATGCCGATGATAATGCCGTAGTTTTCCCTTGCACAGTTTACAATGATGGTGCCCATGTCTTTCAGAGATACATTTGTACCATTTTAGACTGGCTGACCGATAATCATAATTATATACCTAAATCGAAGACCAGTCTTATTTGTTTCCATAACCCTTATAGGTCTTTTCAATCAGCTTACCCATTACACTTGCACGGCAGTAAATGCAATAACTGTTCTTGTTCCGTGCTAACACTTCAACATAACGTAAAATACTTGGGGTTATATTTTGACGACACACCTAATTGGAGCCTTCACATTGATTACGTTGCCAAACGTCTTAGAGCAGTGTGCGCTTCCTTGTACGTGCTGCGCTCTGTTTGGAACACTTCAGTTAAAAAGCTTGTATATAAAAGTTTAGGAGAGTCCATTATCAAATACGGAATTACAATATATGGTCTCGCATCACCTGATAAGCTCAATATTCTGAACACCATCCTCCATAAAATTGCACACAACCTCGCTTGTAGCACAAAGCACCATGGGGAACCAATGGAAGATGTCAGGAGACAAATTCATGTTTTACCTGTTCAAAAGCAATTTATGTTTGATGCTTTGCGCAAGCACTTTTATCAAAATGAATTAAAAGTCGTGAATGTAAATCTAGGCCTTTGAGAAACGTTGAAAAGTTTGTATTGCCAGGTGTGTACACTTATTATGGTAAAAGAACCCGTGCCTTTTATGTCCCACATTTATTTAACAGAATTAAAACCGAGCCAGTGGTTAATAATATGAAGCAGGTAAAAACATGTCTGATGTAATTTATTGAAGACATTGAATGAATGCATTGCGCTGTTTTGGATGTACCTAAAAAATGATTGTAACAATTTGAAGTGCGACTGACTGTTAAATGCTTTTCCTGTGTATGTAAGTAAAAAGTACCTTTTCGTTTTTCTATTTTTTGTCTGTCTTTTTTCTTTTTTTTCTGGGCATGGGCAGTTGCTCAAGATATTTTCCTTGCGATTGTTGGGCTCCTTGAGCTTTCTATTCCCGTTGAGTCCCTATTCGCGCCTTCCTGTGACTGCCCATAGGCGCACACAAGCCATGCGGCTTACGCGGGCTGGATAATGTTCTGTATTTTGAAATGTGAATAAACATTATTATTATTAATATTATTAATGGATATATCGAACTCTCCCGCGCCAGATTTTTCCCTCTGCTTAGGCATGCGGCAGGCGTTCCCCAGTGCATCAGTGCGAAGCGGTGCGCGGGTGTCGTTTGCAGCTCCCTCGCGAGCTGGAGCGCGACCAAACCGGCCGTGGCAGAGTGGACCAGCTCCACTCAGGCATGCCGCTGGCGCTGAAAACGCCACATTGGGCACTGCGGACTGCGGTGTCACCGATCTTCAAGTCCGTGCCACTCGCTGGCCGCACTTGCTCGGTTCTCTGGGTTCGCTGTTATTCGCTTGTATCCATGCTTGTCTACGCCGTGTCGAAGACGCCGAGGACTCCGTACCGCTTCCGAGCCCGAGCGAAGCCGTCGCTGCCGTGGCCCTGCTACGGCGATACTGCAGTGCCACTGAGGGCAGTGGTCTTGTGCTTGTAGACTGTTTAGATACCGTGGAGCAAGCAGTCACCAGCAACGCGTTGAGCTCCAAGAAGTAGGCTACACTCACGCATTTCTTCCACCCAAATAAATGATTGTTTTCCTTCCGAGAAAGTGTATCAATAGGCAACTGCAGGGTGGTAAGAGCTCAGCGGTAGCTGGTGACTTCATCAGCAAGGTTGTTCTCATGCAAGTTTTTTTTGCTTCACTTTCTATATCGAATTTTTGCTATATCGAACTATTTTACAATCCTCGCGCTGTTCGATATAGGCGGGCTTTACTGTACTCCCTTGCATGGGCTTGCAAAACACAGCCGAGGACGGTATGACACTGACCCCGCCGCCAGCTTCGACTAGAAAATGCATTCCGGTGGTTTTTCCGTCACAAAAAAAGCGGCTGATTTCGCAACCGATACCACTCACCGCTTCTAGTGGGGCCCCAGTGCCTTTCCTTGAAGAGTGCAAAATGCCGTGAGCTTGCGTGCTGCTTTTCCTAATGTAGCACCAGCATATACAATATACTCCTTGCCAGGCGTAACCTGGTTCCAGCATACGCCTCGTACCAACATACGTCTTGCTTTGATCATGAAGGTGATCGGCGGTGCCAGAAGGAGCGACCGCGTAAGGGAGAGGGCTTGAGTCCGAATGACAGGGCGGCGATCTGGCCTGATAGCGTGCGGTTCCTACCGTGGATATATTTTCCCAGGCCGTCCAGCGCAGGTGGAGACAGCCTTGTGGATGCTGCTTAGGTAGTCACGAATGTTCGTTGGGTGATACGTTGAACAGGTAACATTCTACGGGAGTCGATACGTTCATGACCGACTCGTCAATTTGGGCCAGCTGGAAAACGGCTTAACTCCTAGCGGTCGCTAACACCATGCAGGCGGAGGTGCAATGGAAACTTTGGAATGGAAACAACAAGCCACAGAGCACATATATTCAAGGCAGAAGGTAGCAGGTACCACGACCAGGTTTATATATAGCGACCTGCCATGCGCGCTGATTCAACACGCCGAATTTGTTATTGCTTAATTTTTAGTTCTTTCCTGCGCTACTGTACCGACTGGCGGTGCATTTAAGCCCTTTTATACACTGTATAGGCGTTTCCAAGGGCTACCATAGTTGTTATTTACCTTTTTTTCCTTCCTTTGTGCTCAGTCATTGCTGATTCACACCGAAAAAGTGCACACGTTCTGCGGGCGGTACGGTGTGCACAAGTAACCATTTCCAACGCCAAATTGATACCTGACTAGGCTGCCGAAAGAACGCACCCTGCCGGAGTCAATCGAACGCGCACCTACCAGGTATCATCAGCAGAAGTCTGTCCACAGCTGCTAAACGTTTACTGACGCTTCCAATGAAGTTTCAGGCGTTTGATATCACTCGTACATCCGAAAGAATAAAACCACCAAAACATTTACTGCGTTTTGTTCTACAAGGCGAAACAGAAAAAAATTGCAGTGGCTTAGCTCGGCTACGCCAGAATATACGTAGCGTGAGTTAAGATTCAGAATCTTATTCTTAGCTTTCCTGGTTGTTTAGGATTAGTTTTATCATCATTCTTACTGCTGCTTCAATCACACACACACGGTACATGCATTATGTGACACATGTATATTTATTAAGCGGCTCCGGCGCAGCGTCACCAATCGCCCCAACGCTAAGTTGGTTCCACAGGCGCAAGCTGGTGTTGCTGTGACGCACGAGCCATTGGTGCCACACCCAGCCATCCCTCGGACGACCATCAAGTGGACCGGGCCGCCACGTGTGGAACGGAGGTAGGTGAAGACGCTTGACGCATGGGGTGGGGTTCCACAGGCGCATGCCGGTGTTGCTGCGACACACGAGCTATGGCTTCCACACCCGGACACGGTCACCCCTCGCATGATCATCAAGTGGACCGGGCCGCGACAAGCCGCGCTTGCGCAGCGCGGTGTTGTTGCGATGCCGGAGCCATCGGTTCCACACCCGGTCACCCATCGCATGATCATCCAGTGACCGGGCCCCCATGTGCCGCGCTTGCGCAGCACGGCTCTCTAGGAGCCACGCGAAACTACTCAACCTAGGCCAGTGTACCTAACGCTAGAAAAATTAACAAAAAGAACTTAGCCGCTCTGTTTTATATGTCCGTCGTCAAAAGAAAAGGGGGAAACAGTAAACGTGCTGCGCGCGGTCAATTACCCTTAGCTTCGGACGCATAGCACGAGTATAACACAAAAAAACGAGCGTGCGCCAGCAATTTGCGCGTAGGCGTCGTGGCCCTTCAGCATATGTGGAAGAACTGTAGCAACAGCACGAATAGTGATTCTTTACAAATAGGTTGGCAATGAGCCATGATGCCCGAGGGTATATGCTTTATTGGACTTAAGGCTGGAGTCTTGGCGAAAAACATAGCCAAAAGGAAGGATTTCAATAAAGAATATGCTGGAAGACGCTGCAATATTTTTCATTGTATTTCAGTCAACATACCGTACGCGATCGTTTTTGTAGCGTATAGCTGACCAAGCGCCGGTAGGCGCCCGGTAAATTTAGGCAATTTGGTTCCAGCAGGTTGCGATCGCTTATAAAAGGGGCGCAGGCTCAAAACAATATCTTGGAGATACTTTCGTTCGCACCGCAAGCACTGACCAGGGATACCTGCCATATCGAACTTTGCGATTTTCGGGCTTGTAGGCCCCCGACGTACTCCTACAAATGTGGCGCATCATGCATGGTGAAAACGCAGTAGCAGCTAAAAAGATGGCCGCCAATTAGTGCTCCATTCGCTGGAAAAGCATTATGTTATCCCGCAAGAATTACGGCGCATCCACGCACAAAATTTCCCTGTTGGGACTAGTTTCGCACGTTTATTAGATCGAATATGGTCACAACTAAATAACACTCGTCAAACAGGCAGATATCGTAGCAGCGTGGCTTACATGTATGCCTGGCGGTTGGATAGGTATGAAAAAGGTTCTTGACTAGACCATGAATGTAGTTGCTTGCCGGTATTTTGGTGGTGGATTAATAAAAGAAGCATCGATTTGTACGGCAGCTACTTTTTATGCCAGCAGACGCAGGCACCACTGCACGCAAAGCCAAGCTGGCGAGTATGGGGAATAAATTTAGTTCCACCTGACGGAGCGCTCGGTTCCTACATGACAATTTTTCGGCAAGCTGGCTCCCATTGTCGCCAACTGTATCGGGAGGTTTCTGTCGATTAGGCCGGTCTCGCAGCTGACAGGCCCGGGGCGGCAATGCATGGCCCAACGCAAGGAGTCCCTAAGGGTACTGACCGGTTTTGTCACGAGGCTCACGCCGTGAGTTTTAGTGCGCTGCTTCGTCGTGTTCTGTGATGCTTCAACGAATTCAATTGATATGCCAAAGCTTCCTCATTATCGTCGGGAGACCGCAAAGGGAGCGCAGTTGATGACAAGCATTTATGTTGCACTGCTGGCAGAGGACTCTCGTTTTCGATGGCATTTCTACCAAATTGAGGAGATACTCGGCCAATTTATCCTGTGGCCGAATGTTGATTTAAATGCCAACGCTGCAAAGAAATACATGCTGAGCAAACAGCTAAGTACTCTATTTACCGACGCTATAATATGAACGTCAGTTTGTTAAGCTTCTTTGACTGTTTCCTTTCCTCAGAGAGCAACCCAATGCAAAAGTTTACTGTAGTAAACTTGTACTTCGTGTGTGCTTCATGTGTGCTTGGGTGAGTAAAACAGAAATATTTTTCATCAACTAAAGGGATTGTCATGAATGGCCACCTGAGCTGATGGCCGCGAAAGTGAGCCAGCAGGACGACAGCAACGATGAGGAGGAAGAGGGCCGCGGGTGAGTGATCGCGGAAGCTGGTACGGAAACGGCTGGAAGCCAAGCGACGAAACAGGGCGCGGTTACGTGGAAACTACCCGTGAGACGCCTGGTCCACGGGCCACCTTGAGCAGGACCGCCGCTACCCTCCGCCAAGGCTTCAGAGCTCGTCTGGGCGCAGTCGTTGAGCTGCTGTGCGCCGAATGCTGACGTTCCGGTCTGCTTTTTGGGCGCTGCCGTTCCTGCTGTTGGAGCGGCTAGAAACGCGTAGTGATCGACTGAACGTGAGCTGACTTGCCTACTGGGAATTGCTCTCGGACCTTACGGAACTGCCAGACTATTTTTAGTACCGTCTAGCTGTTGGTTCTGCTGTGCGTGTGGATCCCAGCCCCGTGATTTCCATAACGTACCGTATCATCTACTGTCCTGTGCTTGTCCTCCATCCTGTTGAATATAGTCTTCGGTGTGTTAACCAATGTTCATCTCTCTGCCTGCGTGGTCCTTGGTTCATCCTTAACAGTGGTAGTACTCCCTAATCTCCAAACAAAATGCACCCGCAGAAAATAAACCACTGCTTGGAGATGAATGAGGTGTTTTTATTCCCTATTGGTTTTGCACACTTCCTAACAGGTGTGCATAGTGTATGTGCTAGAATCATTTGTTTAGGGAAGTCAAAGGCAAACTCCAATAACAACGCGCAAATAAAATGTCAACGAGAGGTCTTAACATTAAAAATACCGCCAATTCACCTTATTTTCTCACATATACTGGGCTCCTTATATCAAGCAAAATACGTCGAAAGCTGTAAAAAACTTGGTTCGCTCAAGCATCGCCTACATCTTGCTAAGTCTGAAACGGAGCTTCACGAGCTCTTATTCGGCCTTTTCGGTGATATGTGCAAATGAAATAGCATTATAATCAATCTGGTCTTAATAATGCAATTGTGTCAGTACATAACAGCGACGCCTAATTTATTCTGTCGTCCTTTTCCCGAAAGAAAGGGGTATTTGCCCTAAAAAATCAATGAAATCTTCATTCTTCCTCTTTCGCAGGCAAATTTCAATGCTATATTTTTTGTATGCGCGGTACCATAATTGATGCGCCTACGCTCTAAAATTCATTTTTCCGGCCCCATAATCGTAGGGTTGTTCGTTTTTGGGTGAACCCGATCTTAACCTAGTTTCACACCCCGGCCATTCAAGAGAATGGGTTTGACCCGATTTCTCCCGGAATGAAGCTTTTCAATGTAGCAATGTGCGCAATCGTGGGCCAGCGGTCAGCCGTGCTCAACTAGTACTTGCTGAAAGCAATCCCCACAAACACAGTTTTCGAATTCATAGAGTGTTGGAATGAATCTACCGCTCGCTACTCCGACCTTGCAAATGCTACACTAACATTGTTGTGTCTAGATGAAGCAAGCTGTGGTGTCGGAAAAACTTTCTCCCTGCTGAGATACGTTCGACAATCACAAAGTGCTTGTATTGAGAGCGACATGTTCCGAATTTAGGCAAACAAGGACGTATAAAAATCGGTGACCAACCTTCTGTGAATAAAACTTTTATTTCTTAGAAGTTCTTAATTTTCTTTACTGCCATCATTACTAATCCATTTACAAACAACGTCGAATTTCCGAAAGTATTTGCTAGAACACCCTCATTTCGCCCAATAAATAGTTTGAAACGAGCAACAATTTTAACGCGTAGGAGTTAGGAAGCTTTTAATACCTACTGATAGAATGAACTGAAACTACATATGAACTCAGTACATTCTGTCACGGTACAACAACTGATAAGGCGATCATGGCCAGTGCAACAACGGAAAAGAGGATGTATTTGTATGTGCTTGTGCCAGCTGGTCGGTAGCAGTCGCACACAGAGCGCGCACTCACGAGGGGGCGCGTCCTCGTCTTCTTCACGGATAAGGCGGTGTTTATTTTGTTGTCATCTATATTACGATTATAAGGTTAATGTAGAGCCACACCAGAACTGCGGACACCGGCTCCCGACGATTGACGTGGCCAACAGAAAATGATGCGTCGGCGTCGTCTGCGCTCTGTCCCTTATTACACACGTAACAATATGTAGATTTAATCCGAAAAAACACGAATCTCCAAATGGTTTCATAAAAAAGCCCGGTTTCCGCCTAATTATCAGTTTAAAAATAGGACGCGATTGTTACCCCTCTCTCTTTTTCAAAAACAAAACCCGAAAACGAACACCTCCCTTATAGGTCTGAAGGCGTCGACAATACGCACGAAATAATTCAATTTTCGCGCAAACAGTTACAAACTACCACGCTTCTTCTCTTCTACGAGAATTAAATGAATCGAATCATTTACCTTCAAACTGTGCGACGTTAGCAGATGCTTCGGCCTTTCAAACACCGCTTCTTTTCTTTCTAATGGCGCAAAATAATTTTTAACTTTATGACAGATTTCACTCTCCGCAATACCTCTTCGGTTCCGTCCTCGCAACAAGCGATGAAAGTGTGAACTTCGTTCATGTGCAGTAAAACAATTTTTTTTCGAAACCATCGCACCTTTTTCTGTTTCCTGTAAGACACAGACGTCTTCGATCGCTTCGGGACGGTGATTGTGTTCGCGTCTTCTTGGCTGTGTCGCTAGCTGCTCTCATCGTTGGATCTAGCACAAACTTCGCAGCAAGACCACTCACAACAAAAAAGTACCTGCCCGAACAGGAAAACAGCGGGAAAAACAATCGCCCTACCAACGGGCCACCGACTGTTACCCAAAGCAACGAGGGAGTAAAGGGTTAAAGGCGGCTAGGCTGGCTAGGCTATGGCACGTTAAACTACGGCTTTGTGGTGGCGCTAGCCATTGGCGCCCAATATGGTGATGATGATAGCTACTCCACTTGGGGAAACACGCACAGAAACAGGGGTTTTCGTTTCACGCAAGAGTTGCAGCGCTGTTATCTTACTCGAATTCGTAATAGGGATGTTCCTCGACTGTAAAGGGGAAGATAAACTATGTGTAGTTTTCTGAAGTATGTGCTATACTAAATTCGTAATTCTGAAATATTTTTACAGGGATAATATGGGCAGTCTGCGAGTATTTTGGAAATGTTCGTAAATGTGAGAAATTCGGTAATATGGGGGTTCGTAGTAACGATATTTGACTTGTAAAGGGGAATAGCAGTCACGACCGTAGTTGATCGTGGGGGTTTATTTAAGGCGTCGCGTAAGGCAACGGGCCGAGCGCAGGTCCAGCCGGTACGAGCTCGTGAGCATGCACGTCCGAGTCAAGCCTTCGTCGTCTTCACGATAATCCTGGGGGCATACCCGATTAGGCAAATGGCTCTTCGGTATCTAATATTGTTGTGCAGCGTTCACTCTTCTTGTTACAATTGCCCCCAGTGCAAAAGGAGCCATCCTGGCTGTTCAAGGGCACGACGAAACTAGAGGGTCGTAGTAGGGCTTTAACCGATCCACGTGAACAATTTCACGCCCTCGGCGGCGATGATCTGTAATTCGTACAACTGGTTCCACAAGGTAATTGACGAGCGAAGTCCGCTCAATGACTCTGTACGGGCCGTGGTACTTGGTGGTCAGTTTTGGGGAGAGACCGGGTGTTGAGCAGGGCACCCAAAGCCACACAAGGGGGCCGGGATCAAAACTGCGATCTTTGACGCATTCGTCGTCACGATGCTTTGGCGCTGCTGATTGGTCGATGTAAACGAACGGGCCAGTCGACGTCATTCCTCGGCGCGACGATCAAGGTCTGAAATCGGCGTAAATTCGCTTGCGTCGGGCTTGTAGGGGAGTATCGTGTCGATTGTGCAGCACGGCTTTCGCCCATACAACAAGAAAAACGGCGAGAATCCCGTGGTCGTCTGCGTTGCCGTATTGTAAGCAAATGTTACAAACGGGAGTGCGAGGTCCCACTTCGACTGGTTGGCAGACACGTACATGGAGAGCATGTCACCAAGGGTGCGATTGAAGCGTTCCGTGATCCCGTTCGTTTGTGGATGGTATGATGTGGTAGTCCGATGAACGACGTGGCACTCAGAGAGCAGTGCTTCAATAACCTCAGACAAGAAAACCCGCCCTCGGTCGCTGAGTAGCTCCTGATGTGCCCCGTGTCGAAGAACAAAGCGGCGAAGCAGGAAGGAGGCTACGTCGCGAGCCGTGGCGGCCGGAAGAGCATCGGTTTCGGCGTACCGAGTAAGGTGATCCACGGCGACAATGATCCATTGTTTCTGGCTGCAGTAGACGGAAGTGGGCCATACAGGTCAATGCCCACACGTTCAAATGGCTTTGCTGGCCATGGTAGTGGCTGCAAAGGACCGGAAAGGTGGGGCGGCGGCTATTTTCGGCTTTGACATTCAGGGCAAGGGCGCACGTACTTGCGCACGAAGGTATACATACCACGCCAGTAGTATCGCAGGCGAAGGCGCTCATAGGTCTTTAGTACGCCAGCATGACGGCAACTTGGATCAGCGTGAAAGGAGGTCGCTGCGCAAATGACGGGGTATGACCAGCAGCCACTTTCGGCCGTCGGAGCAGTAGTTGCGGTGGTAGAATAGCTCGTCACGGAGCGCAAAGTGAGAAACCTGCCGGCGTAGGACCCGAGATCCCCTGGCAGGGGATGTACCGGAGAGCATCCCAATAACAGAAGCAATCCACGGGTCCTTGCTTTGCTCGGTTGACGTGTTGCTGACTGCAAGAGGTGACAGACGTAAGTCACTATCACTTGAGGCAAGGCAGGAAACTTCAGCAGGCACGGGTGAGCGTGAAAGAGCATCAGCGTCGGAGTGCTTGCGACCTGAACGGTAAATGACCCAAATGTCGTATTCTTGCAGTCGGAGAGCCTACCGACCAAGGCGACCTGATGGATCCTTAAGGGAGGAGAGCCAACAGAGTGCATGATGATCGGTGATGACATCGAATGGGCGACCATACAAGTACGGGCGGAACTTGCGAAGTGCCCAAATTATCGCCAAGCACTCCTTCTCTGTTACAGGGCAGTTCGACTCGGCTTTCGTCAGTACACGGCTCGCGTTTGCTATGACGTACTCGTCAAAACCGGGCTTTCGTTGGGCAAGCACAGCACCGAGGCCAATCCCAGATCCCACTTGCATTAGTGTGGACCTCGGTTGGGGCGGACGGGTCGAAGTGCCGCAGTATCGGCGGGGATGTGAGTAGACGCCGTAGCGTAACAAAGGCTCCGTCGCAGGAGGGTGAACACGCAGATATGTCACTGGCACCAACGGGGAGCTGAGTTAAAGGCGAAATTATGCTGGCAAAGTTGCGTACGAAGCGACTAAAATACGAGCAAAGACCGATCAAGCTCCGAAGCGCCCTTATAGTGGTCGGCTTCGGAAATTCGGCTACGGCTCTCAGCTTTGTATCACCTGGGAGGATCCCGTCCTTCGAAACGACATGGCCCAGAATCGTCAGTTTGCGCGCCGGAAAACGACACTTTTTGAGATTCAGCTGCAGCCCAGCTCTTGCAAGGCACGTAAAAACTTGCTGCAGGCGGGCGAGGTGCGTTTTGAAATCCGAAGAGAAAACAACGACGTCGTCCAGATAGCAAAGACACGTCTTCCAGTTTAGTCCGCTCAAAATACTGTCCATCATTCGCTCGAAGGTGGCAGGAGCGTTGCAAAGCCCGAACGGCAATACATTAAATTCATAAAGACCGTCAGGGGTAACAAAAGCAGTTTTCTCTCGATCTGCTTCCGCCATCGAGACCTGCCAGTACCTGGATCGAAGGTCTAGCGACGAGAAGTATTCTGCTCCCGGCAAACAGTTGAGAACGTCGTTGATGTGGGGGAGGGGATACACGTCCTTGCGGGTTATGGTGTTCAAACGGTGGTAGTCGACGCAAAACCGAATGGACCCATCCTTCTTTTTCACAAGAACCACGGGTGACGCCCAGGGACTCTTGGAGGGACGAATAATGTCACGCTGAAGCATGTCATTCACGTGGTCTTCAATGGTGCGTCGCTCTGCCGGTGACACACGATACGGTTGTTGTCGAAGCGGGGAATGCGAGCCAGTATCGATGGCATGGCTCACAACGGACGTGCGACCAAGAGAACTTTGCCCGCTATCGAAAGACAAAGAAATTGGCTCAGAAGTGCAGTAAGCTTGGCTCGTTGGGTGGCGTCCAAACTTTCGTCGATTGAGCCGGAGAAAATCTCGGGACATGTTTCGTGCCGTTTGCATGGCGTAGTAGTGCTCAGCTCGCCGACTTGGAGATGGGGCGCATCATCAAGAAGCTCCGTAACAAGACGGGGATCGACCGGCTCTACAAAGCCGAGTGTTTCGCCGTGTAAAAGGGCGCACGAAGTCGTCGACTGGTTCATAATCATCATTGCACACGCGCCATTGCGAATTGTCAAAAGCGCGAGGGGTAGCGGAAGACATCTGTGGTGGAAGAAAATGTCGGATGGCGTAAAAAGCACCGTAGCCTCAGGAATAGATGTGCAGGAAAGAGGAACAAGAACGGAAGAACGGGGTTGGACGATAGTGTCTTCGGCGATGGCCACCTTGGCGTTGGGAGCACAGAAAGAACCTTCCAAGAGAGGCGAAAACTCGACTTCGGCAGGTGCACACCGTATGACGGCATAATGGTGCGAGAGAAAGTGCCAACCCAGAATTACATCATGAGAGCAAGACGGCAATACGACAAATTCAACGGTGTAGAGAATATGCTGAATAACGACACGGACCGTGCAGGCTGCTAAGGGCTTCATCTGTTGTACAAAGGCGGTGCGCAAGGATAGTCCGGAAAGTGGCGTCAGAACCTTTCGAATTGAGCGGCATAGGTCGGCGTGAAGGACAGAAACAGCAGCTCCAGCGTCGATTAGGGCAGTAGTGGGGATACCTTCAACAAACACATGAATAACATTTTCGGGTGGGACATGAGGACTTTTAGCTTTCGAAGGTGAAGCGGGAACTGCGGCTGTTAGTTTTCCTCCCCAGTGCTGGCAGAGCGGCGTCGCATAGGCGGCAGCGAGCGACGACGCGAAGAAGAAGATCGGCGGTTGGTGGACGTAGTAGAGCGGTCAGGCGGAACCGAAGTCATCGGCGGATCAGAGGCGACTGGGTACATTGGCTGCGGAACAATATACGGCTGGGCGTAAGTGGGGTCGTAGTACGGAGCCTGTTGGAAGGTGTTCGGAGGCGGCGTACGGCGGCGGCAGTAGCGAGCTACATGTCCAGCAATTCCGCATACAAAGCATATAGGGCGATTGTCCTGCGTACGACACGTGCGCGTAAAAGGACTACCCACAGCCGTTGAAAGACGGCTCGCCGGCACGACATTCGGAATCGGATTGGTCTGCAACGGACGCAGTGGCACGCCAGGCTGGGCTGGTGAAGCAGGCGGATGCACCACTTGAGGGTTGACCAAAGGAGCAGGCCGCAGAGGTGACCTCCCTGAAGCTTTGACGTACGTTAAGGGGCCAGCGACCGGTGCCTGGTAGTGGGCAGTTGTTAGTGCCTCAGCGACCTCTTCTTGTATCACGTGCCTCAGTGCAGGAGCTAGATGGGACGACTGTTCCGCGGTGTACGGCAGGAGGGACACCTGATGAGCCACCTCTTTCCGAATAAAATCTTTTATCCGGGTGAACAGCGTCGGGTCGTTTGTGTAGGTCGCAGCCAAGCTCGACAGGGGCTCGGCCTGAGCGCAAGCTTGCCGAGTTAGGGTCCGTTGCTTTCGAAGCTCGTCGAAGCTCTGACACAAACGTACGACGTCGGCTCTCGTTTGGGATCCTTGGACAGCAGCATCTGGAACGCGTCATCGTCCACTCCCTTGAAAACGTGCCTGACATTGTCCGTTTCCGTCATCGACGGGTCGACCCGCTTGTACAAGTCAACCACGTCCTCGATGTAACTGGTGGATGTTTCCCCGGCTTGTTGGCCGCGTACACGCAACTGCTGCTCGGCATGGAGCTTGCGTACAGCTGGGCGGCCGAATGCTGCCACAAAGCGGGTGCGGAAGGCAGACCAGGTAGCAATGTCTGACTCATTATTCGCGTACCACCGCCGGGCGAGCTTATCAAGGGCGTAAAACACGTTATGCAGCTTAGTCGGATCCTTACATTTGTTGTAGGCACTCACACGCTCATAGGACGACAGCCAGTCTTCGATATCAGTGTCATCCTCGCCAGTGAATATGGTTAGGTCCCGCTGGCGCATCGCGCAAGAGCAGATCATGGGTGCGCCCGATGGCGCAGGGTGCTGGCTGGTCTCTCGGTGGTTCATCTCGGGCAGTGTCCGGTTGCGAAGCTCCAGCGTGGAACCCAGACCCTTGACCTCCACCACTTGTAAAGGGGAATAGCAGTCACGACGGTAGTTGATCGTGGGGGTTTATTCAAGGCGTCGCGTAAGGCAACGGCCAGAACGCAGGTCTAGCCGGTACGAGCTCGTGAGCATGAACGTCCGAGTCGGGCCTTCGTCGTCTTCACGATAATCCTCGGGGCATACCTGATTGGGTAAATGGCGCTTCGGTATCTAATATTGTTGTGCAGCGTTAACTCGTCTTGTTACAGACTGTACAATATTTATGGCCGTAATTTGCAGTTGTCGGTCCAATATATGTTTTGTATTTTCATTGTATTCTGTTTTTACATCACTTTGTGAAATTGTATTTTTGGTCTGTTTACCCTGCATCCCCCGTCCGCCACCTTACTCTATATTATGCCCGCTCGGCGCTTTAGGGTCGTAAATAAATAAGTACGTAAACAAACAATTACAAAATATATAAAAATACCATTTTAGGAATACAATTCAATATACCTCAATTGAAAATTCCGCAAAAATGTCCTTGGCGGACGGTTTACCACACTGCAACGTGCGACGTCATAGAGGCCGTTTATAGTTCGTTATCACATATCTTAGTATAGATTCCGCCCTTTTAATGAGAGTCTTCCAGCTTTATTACACTAAACACAAGGGAGAGAGAGAGTACTCTGCATGCACGGTGCTCCCGCACCGTACATGCCGTCAGTAGTTAGGGCATGAGGCGCCCAGGCTTCGAGCTGCTTAGGACACCATAGTGCTTTGGAGAACTAGCGCCATGCCTCGGTCTCGACAGCTCGGGTCTTCTTAGGAAATGGGTCTCAACTTAGGACGCCATCGTCACACAAGGTTCGCTTTTATTCTGAAATCCATCGTTGGGTGACAGGGGAAGCGTTAATTGATAACTCAATTATCGTGACGTTTTCGCAAAATTGACGGAAAGCGCTGAGGCGAACTTCACGAGCCGTGCCAGTGAGATTCAGAAGATACATCAGTAATTGCATAACTCGCATGACAATTGCACCGCGGTCGAAACGATCTATTGGCCTGTAAGCTCCCGTCCACTGTGAAGGCAATGCCCTCGAGGTGTGGGTTGCAATTGGCGGCACTGCGAAACGATACGCCTACCTGTCGCATGGAGGCAATGCAAGTATTTAACCAGCGGCATCAAATGCTCCTACAGCTCCAAGCGGGCGTGCCAGACAAGCCTGACGGCTACTGTAGGCAGAGTACACTGGGGCAGGGGTGACGAAACGGCGTCGTCTTAGGGAAAGCAAAGCCGCGTGGCTCGAACCTGTTGTTAAGAATATCAGCCACTCAGAAGCAAACGGTCTGGCGGGCACTTTAATTCGACTGCGTAACGTATCTCCTGCGGTAGGGGAAAGCTGTGGAATTTTACGAAACAACGTTGAGGCGACACAGCCTGATGGCAGATTAGTACTCAGAATTGCAAATGCCAGCAAGACCAGTGGAGAAACGGAAGTTAGTCCTTGCCTCGTGTGCAGCATGCTTATGTAGTGTATAACCTGCGACGGTTGCTGTCATGGGTTATTGCTTGTCCTAAAACTTGCTGATCAGCGACGAAGCATAGTGCAGGAGTAACTGGCAGTTACGACTGAATACGGCGGTGACGGCGAAAGACACAAGTGCCTACCTTGAATAAATCTTTCACTCCACCGGTGGGACAACGCGTGCGTTTACCACAAATTACTGACGGTGAAGTGGTTTTACGCAGTTGCCAGTTGGGATTGGCTTTGAACTCACAATGCTCTGCAAGACGTAGACGTTATCTGCTTGTCGTTAGACACGCATTGACTTTGCTTGTATCCTTGAAGCGTGCTTCTGATTATTGCCTTTCGCACGACAGAAATCTGCCCGTCTCAAGCATACGCACGTAGGGGCGAAAACTGGTCATTTTCCACTGCTACGTTGGTGCGTACCCAATGCTGCCCCTAGCTTCGAAAATCTATTGCTCCTCCTGCCACAAGCGTGGTCGGAAAGATCGGTGTGAGGGTTTCCATGGTTGCCGTTTGCGTTTGGACTTTGACTCACAGACTGTTGGACTTTGACTAGTCTAGCTTTGAATTAGACCCGCACGCACTTTGACTTTTTGATTTAAGCGGCTTTGATTTTGACCTTTCGCACGCAGAAATCTTCCCGTCCAAGCATTATCGCCGTAGCACGAAGGACTGGATCATTTTTCTGTCTACGTTTGTGCGTCCATGCACCCCTCTCAAAATCTGAATTGCTTCCGGCGTGTCGGAAATGCATCGGTGCTGGAGTACGCAGGCTCACGCAGCTCTATCTGTGGCAAATGGTCATGCGTTTTTGCATCCTTTTCAAGGAATTAGGCGGTTTCTATTGAGGTATTCCGCAAGAATGCTTGTGCAATAAAAAAATACAATGCGACGTTAATCCTATGTAGGATTCTTTAAAATCTTCGCCTTCAATCAGTGTCAGCCCTATTTTAAGTGGTAAAATGGGGAGGAGAAAGGGGAGGGTTTGTAGCTTCGGCTGTTGGGTGGATGAATTACGTGGTTCTGATTACAATAACTACTACAAACGCGCGCGTTTTGCGTCAGCTCACAGGCGCTCATATTTTCACTCATGGAAACAGACGGCACAAAGTTCACATTTACAAAACAAACTGTTTACAGCCGTGAGGCTTCCAAACCCACACGGTAATCGAATTTGTGCGCACGTGCCTTTTTTTTCAAAGCACACATATCGAGGGATCCGACGGAAAGCGAAAACGCCCATGATTTTGATATTACATGCACGTTAAAGATCCTCAGGTGGTCAAAAAATATTAAGCCCTCCCATACGGCCCGCCTCATCGCCTGCGCTGCGTCGGCGCATTAAACCTCAAAATCGCTTAATCATTGAACACGTATCGAGAAATCTCACAGTTAGGACTTCTGTGGAAACAGTAGACATTCAAACTAGAGAACGTTTTTTTGAAGTTTGGGAGAAATGAATACTGATGCTAATAGTTTTATTCGTAATCAAATCAGGTTAAACCAGGTTTGCAGCCCTGCAAAAAGCGCTGTTGTCAATGAGGCTCATACTCAACCTTAGGAGCGTCCGACGGGTTTACGTAGCCGTTAGGGCATCTAAGAACTCAACACGTCTGCCTAGACTCCGTTTCACCGCACATATTCTTTCAGAACACCACCTAAACATTAAAATCACCGAAGCAAACACGACAACATTTCAGAAGGCTGGGTAGTAAAGTGCGCCGGCTGACTCCAGTAACGAAGGGAGCGCCGACTGTTGTCGCCACCGTTCCAATTGCCTAGTCCCTATGGTGAGAGGCTTGCGCACTTTCACAGCTGGCACGTTTTGCGGACGCACTTTCTCAGGCATTTGTTCGTGGGATTGCTTGCGGCCGTGTTTAGATATCGGTATCGGTAAATAAGCCGCACAAGGATAAAGCTTCTTGCACGTGACTCTACTGCAATCATTTCCAGATATTGTGATGTAACTATACTGCAGCAGATCAACCGCTATTAGGGAGTGGGTTCACCAAACGTGCGAAATGTCACAGTGCACCATACCGTCGCTACACCAGTCTGCGTTTACTGAGTGCCAGGCACTCCTGCGTTTAGTGATAAAGCTTTTACTGCGGAAACACTTTGGCGGTCACTACTGGGGTTGGCGGCGTCGGTGGCGACGGCGACGGTTATGGCGCCGTAACCACCAAGCGAGCGAAAACAGGAAGGAAACAGTGGAGAAAAATTTGGCGAAAATGTGCGGGGGAGGACAGTATGCTGAGTAAGTGTAAGACGCCCGTCGGAGCTCCTGGCGAAATTGTCAGGGAGAGGGTGGCATGCCCTGCTGTGGCGCCATCTTTCTGACTGCCTCTCCCTCAAACTCTCGGCAGATGCTTCTACTCTGTGCGTCGCCCATGCTAACCACGTGAGATTTGCAGATGAGGTTCAAAAGCGATTAGCAACAACATGGCAAGCGGACGCGCGGTGAGATAACAGCACAGTAGCGCGCGCCGCCTTGCGTTCGCTGATCACGCGATCACTTGCTGAAACGCATCAGATATGTGCCATGACCGGGAACACTGCAGTTCGCCTTCGCATAAAATTCGCATTAGGGAGTATAGAAATCGTCAGCGCACGTTTTTACCGTACTTTTTTTATTTGTGTGTTCTTGTTCCGTTTCTTGTGTTCGCTTTCATTAGTCCATGACTCTACATGGAAAAATGAAAAGCGAACACAAGAAACGGAACAAGAACACACAAATAACGCAATTTCTTTGCGTGCAAGTGGAATTGTCGCGTAGCTTTATTACTGCAACAGAGTTGGAAAATGCGTTTATTATAATATATGACCAGCCGGCTGGTATTTTATCTACAATATGCATAACCTTTTATATTGCGTGTTTTAGTTGATACTTTAAGCTTCTGCTTTCATTTGTTTATGAATATACATTCGGCATTGGTTTATGCACCACACATTTTTAGGAGTTCTCTACTTGATAATGGTGACAGTATTTATAGAGTTACTTAAACAGCATAATTTTGGTTCGCCTCCATAACGATATGTTCATATATTCAGCCAACCGACCCAGGGTACAATTGTTAAACAAACATTTTTTTTGCAAGCAATACTTTTATAAATTACTAAATCCGGCAGAAATATTTATGCTTGTCAAGATTCTTAAGCGACAAGAAAACAATACACATATTTGAGGCAGATTGTCAGTACATAAGTAATACTTGCCGTATTCTTTTCAATAGAAGTACTTCGCTGCAAGCTTTCTCGGATTCCAAAAAAAAAATACGCTCTAAAAATTTTTAGAATAAACAATGTAAAATGCACCAGGGGCGAATATTAAGGTGGCTTCCAAATAGACCAACAGTGACAAAATGTTCAATGAGATAGCTCGCGAGCAGTTGAACACGCAAAATTCAATTTAGGTGAGCAGACGTATACGGGGTTTTCTCCTGGAAGGTGCTAAAAGGGAGGGGAACAGCGTAAAATGTCGGAGTGTCAGAGAAGTGAATCATTTACGCGGCAGGGGCGGCAGAACAACACCGTATTTCAATGACATTTGCGGCAAAGTCAGCAGATATGCGGCCATATTTTTAATGCAGCAGAAAAATGCAATTTAAAACACTGCCCAGCTATAAGTGTATAGGAAAACACGGCTGCTTTAAGGGGTGGCACGGAAAATTATTCCGCCCAAAAACTGCTTTTGAGGCTGCTCTGCTGTTCAGATTGCGAACATTATTGAACAGTCACTGAAGCGATTGTAGTTGAGTGAACAGTAGAAATATATTGATGTTGGTATGCCTCTTTATGATCAGATAAACAAAACGGTGACCCTGCTTCATAAAAGCTGGCAAACAGAGATGCTGTGGGCTCGAATAACATTTTATATTTTATATATGCAACCACATTGGCTAAAAGTTCTTAAATGCCCGACACCCAAATGGCTGAAAACAAGATTTCACAAACAATGTTTTCTTATATGTATAGCAACAGCGCTAATGGTTGCCTTGCTTCTACTCACTTTTGCATTACATTTGACAGCGCCTTCGTCCGGTGTTCCTATAATGGAGAGGCTTAGCACGTTCCAGCTGAAATCAGAGATAGTGGAGTATATTGGACTGTACCAAAATAGCATGGCTAAAATGTATTTGCATCGTACATTCTATTGAAGGCTCTGTAGTGACTGCAACATAATAAATTACCAGATGATCAATGTGAGGGTGCTCTTGCAGTTTCACGGTGAAGAGGTAAGAACCGAGCAGTATTATACACTAAGCGCTTAACACCCTTCTTGACCGAAAACGGTGTAAACATCTTCTCCCATGCCGCACACCTTTAAAAGTCGTTTTGGCTAAAAACGCGTTTAACGCAAAAAACAAGGCTGGGCATCCTTACGCTGGGCATGCGTAAGTGCAAAATGTGATGAGTAAGCTTTAGGG
Organism: Haemaphysalis longicornis; assembly: GCA_013339765.2. Classification (NCBI taxonomy): domain Eukaryota; kingdom Metazoa; phylum Arthropoda; class Arachnida; order Ixodida; family Ixodidae; genus Haemaphysalis; species Haemaphysalis longicornis. Next base: position 158,040,164 of record CM023453.1, on the reverse strand, counting down.
ACGATTTTTTTCTATGTTTAAACCTCATACCTCTAGATTACGCACAAGTGGAAAGATGGAATTACTGCAAGATTGTATTCACAGGAATTAGTTCAACACGTGCATTATGCACAATCAAGACCACCAAATATACCTTTACCGAGGGCTTGAAGAAGCACTGAGCCTGTCAAAACATTTGCCTTGTCAGCTTCCTGCGTGGGAAGAAGTCTAAAGTGGGAACAAATTTGAGACTAAATGGAAACTAACTATTGTGGCTGCCTATTTTATTTTTCCTTTTGCTAGCGTGTATTTTACGGCTAACGGTGCTCATCGCAGTATTGAGTAAATGTATCAGGTTAAGCGATAGTGCAAAACTTTTGGACAGATAATCGCAGATTGGTGGTGTACACCATCATGCATTTTTAGGCTAAAGGGAGCCTTCGAATGTATATCTTATGGCTTTGATACGTTTTGTTTAAACATCGTTTTAAAATTTGTTCTCATACGAACCCTCTCTTTTAAGACGAATAAAAAAAAGTGGTTGGCAGTGAAATAGGGCAGGCCTTAACACGTGGAATGAACCAAAACCTATTGAGACACATTACTGAGATACCACGAGTTCACTTTGGTGGGAAAGGGGGCCATATGAAAACTTCTGCCGCGATTTTACTTGTTGAGTTTTATTGCACACCCCATAACATGAGAAAAAAATTCTACCAAGTTCTACTAGAAATAAGTATCACGCACAAGTTATGAAAGTTTGCGTTTGAACCAATCGCCTAAAATATTATTTCTGAGAAAGTCAACATGACAGAAATAAAAAAAGCGCAGCGCTTGCACCAGCTAACCCTAAATAGCAGCTATCTCTGTCTTCGGTCTTGCCCTTGTCTGATTTACATCATGCTTCATTGGAATCGCTGAGCAATGACGCCTCTAGGTCTGTCTTGCAGTTTGACTTCCTTGTATTGATTTTTGGCTAGCTTTCATTTGTTTGCTATTGTTATATCCTTACACATTGTGGCTGCCAACAAAAAAAGCTAGTAGACAGAATAAGGCATCCAGAAAGAGTGAACTAGTTTTCTGAGGCAATCTCAAAGCCTCCAAAACTATAACAACACATGCAAAATATTGCGCGTCCGCATGTCCAGAAGTTTAGGATTCCAGTTGATTAATTCTCAGGTGAAAAGATTTTTAGGGCATTATTAAATTTTTGTACGCGCCAATCTTTTTATATTAACAATAAAAGAAGAACTAGTTACTGCTATTTGTGTTATGCGCAAAACTGGAGTACTGACACGAAATTTCAAAGCTGAGATATTTATGTAAAACGCTTGCTTTTTACCTGGAGATATGTCCCACCAAGTTTCAGCAGTAACCGTTCAATATAACATATTTCCACTACGCAACTGCTGTTCACCAGAAGTGAAAGAAGCTTTTAATGAGGAGAACTTTTTCCGTGCTCTTTTCACTAGAGAACCACGGATGACCAGCTTGCAATGAATTTGCCACGTGGTGCACAGTACTGCACGGCGTACACTTGAATACACATTTTCTACTGAGAATTCCGTCGCGGCGTGGTAACGTAGTCTGCTACTTGGCTACTGTTGCTGGAGTGGAAGTTCCTATCCCAGCTGGTGCTAGGTTCATTTGTTTTTTGCGACTTCCTTTCACCAATTCGTCCTTTGGGAAGTATCGGAACTGACTAACCGGGTGGCGGACTAACCGTTCGTCCAATACCATTTAGTCCCTAAAGGGTGCAATGATTAGGGCAAAGTCAAGCAGTCCCCTAGAAGGCGAACTTTTATTCCTTTTTGGCTTTGCATGCCTGCTGTTTTTTTTTCAGGCCGACTATGCGGAAATAACGTTTTCAGGGGGTTCGAAATTTGAGCACAGTTGGCGTTTGAGCCTATTCGGACTCACCACGCCACAGGAGGGATCAGGCTCCCATGCAGTACTACAACTTCAATGCACCATGACTCAGCTAAGCAAGTCATTCACCGCGTCAAGCACAAACGGGCCGGAGTGAAGGAACCAGATGCTATGCGAATTAAGCTTTTTTTATAAGGCAAGTTATGTACGGCACACCTTATCTGTCTCTCAAGCAAGCAGAACGGTGAAAAAATCTGTGCTTGTAACATGACGCCATGATATCATTCACTGCAGGTGAACAGGATATGTCTTTTCGTATGCTGTGAATGATCTCATGAATCCTTGACACAACCATAGACACAGCACGCACCGAATAATATTAGAAGTACAAAGCAACAAACGTGAAAAAGAATTGTAAGACGTATTTCGGAAATCGGGGTAACCTGGCACAGCAGACGGCAGCTGACTTGAAACCATATGACTGGTATCGACAACAATAGATCGCAGGAATACAGTACTATGATTTGTACTAGCTGCTATGTAATTATTTGTGGCCATCCTAAGCTATCGACAAAAAAGGTTTTCTGTTCATCGGCTACCTCATTCGACTCCTTTCTACCGTGAATGATGATGATGATGATTGTGGGGTTTAACGCGCCGACGCAACGCAGACGATGAGGCGCGCCGTAGTGGAGGGCTACGGATTAATTTTGACCACCTGGGGATCTTTAACGTGCGCCGAAATCTCGTACACACGGGCGTTTTTTCTTTTCGCCTTCATCAGAAAAGCGGCCGCCGCGGCCGGGAATCGAACCCGCGACTTCGTGCTCAGTTCTACCGTGAATCGTCATCGCTCGTTTCGTTTTGCCTACCCCAGGTGGCACCGCCGATTCAAGATCAGCTTGCCCGTTCATAATGGCCGCCATAGTAGAAAATTGCCATAGTAGAAAACTGATATTATTTATTTCCAGAATAAACACGTCACTACTGTCTTGAACGGAACCAGCGTAGAAGGCACGAGACACAGAAAACAAACACACAGGACAGCCGCTAGTCTAACAGCTCAGTTTTATTAGGTAGAAAGAAAATATATGCGTAAGGAACCAGTACACAAACATCTAAAAAGCAAAAAGCAAGAAAAACAAAATCACTGCGTATAGATGTGCTACCGAAGGAAAATGTACCTAAAGCGAACTGATATGCGCGAGAAAAGATCAATCACGACCCCCGCAGATAAGAAAACTCTTTTGAATGAAGCAACACACTCGCTTGGCTAACGCACGTGTCCTCCCTTTCCGCAATCTGGAAAGCTTCTACAACTTCACGTGTATTCAGCCTTCCATGTGTAAACAAAATCTCAGTTCCTTGTAAATTCGGTGAGTAGCCACATTTGGTACAGTTTGATAACAAATGAGAGGTGGCGGAACCTTCTACAATAAGTGATGCTCGCGTAAGCCTACATTTATGCATCTGTCCGTATCACCCCACATACGTCGCCGACATGACCAGGGAATCGCTATAAAAACTCCCGTTGCGAAAGAAACATAACGGTTCGCATGCTTAACGACACAGCCTACGACTTCTTCATCACACCTGTGCTTCGCCCTATTATCTACTCTGGCGCAAATAGAACGAAGCTTATAGCGGGCTGTTATAGCGACCTGCACACCATACCACAACCCTACTTTCTTCAGCCTATGCGTAATTGCTATGAAGGTAGGGAATGACAGCTACATTTCTTTGTCTATTGGCGCCAACTTCTAGATCGACATTCTTATTTGGAGACCTAAACAATTTCACGAGTTTTTCACATGTCCTTGTATACAGGGCTTCCGAGAATCCGGCCAGCCTTAACTTGACTACTTGGACTTCGAAGCTATTTCCCATTTTATGCACACATGACTTTTTGAGAGCAGAATGCAAACATGATAAAGCGATGGTATTCTTCAGTAGCTTTGAACCACCAGACGAAAATGCAGCAGTGGCTTAGTACACCGGGGAGCATACATCCAACAAGTGTGGCCTCTCTTAAACTGAAAAGACAAGTCTAAATACTGAATGAAACCTTCTTTCAATGTTTCGACCGTAAAGGGAAGTCCAAGACCAGTTTTTTAAAAGCTTTTAAAAAGTCTATGGTATACCTGAAGCTATTTCCGTTAAGCCGTAAACTTTTGCAAGAAAGATCTCATTTAGAATTGGGGCCACTCGCGAACCAATACACACTCCGGACGTGTCCGCAAGCACCTCACCGTCATGATATATTACCAAATAATTTAAATAAAAACACAATAGCTTTATGAAGGCCGGGACAGTAACGCCGCTCGAATTCTTGAAAGCCATTTCATCATTCTCTAAAGTAATACACTCTTTAACAGCTGGCACAAGTGGAACATGAGGAAGCGAGTAAAACAAATCTTCTACATCAATGCTAATGGCAGTGTTATCCGAAAGGGCTACAGCGATTGAATTGGGGACAAGAAAGGAACCTCCCACGTGCAAAGCCGATAAACACTTCTTAAGAAAACCAGAAACACAATATTGCCACGTGTCTCGCTCCGTAATAATGACGCGAAAAGGAACGCGAGGCTTGTGCGTTTTAGCGGTGAAAAAACATCCAGGTGGTGGTTGTTGGCCCTTTGGACTGCCTGAGCCAATTTGTTCAAATTCATGTAACTCAACAGAGAGCGGCTTTCTTTTTCCTTGCAAGCAAGTCAACATAGTTTCCGTAAAGTTTTTTTGTCCGCGGCTAAGGCCTTCTCACTAAAAGGAACTTCCGGCATAACTACGAAGGAGCCCTCTCTCGCAAAAATGGATTACGAATTTCTGAAGAGTTTTCATGGAGATCTTATGGAGTCAAAAGAAATACGACAGAAACTCATCAGGAACTCTGAGCTTATGGAGTTGCCCCCATACAAAATCTACAAAATTTTTATAGCTACTTCTAAATTCATTAAGAGCTAACTCTTTAACACCTCTATAAATATTCTGTAGCATTTCTACCGTCACTTCTCCATAGAAACTCTGTGAACTTAAACAACTCAAGGCCTCTATGAAGACTCTGTAGAATTTTTGTTGTGACTTCCCCATAAAAGTTCATTAAGAGCGGACTCTTCAACATCCCTATGAATTATCTGTAGAATTTCTACCGTCACTTCTCCATAGAAACTCTGTGAACTTAAGCAACTCAAGGCTTCTATGAAGACTCTGTAGAATTTTTGTTGTGACTTCACCATAAAAGTTCATTAGGCTTCCACTCATAAAAGCCTCCAAAAAGACTATAGAATTTCTACAGTTAGTCTCCATGGAACTCTTTGAACTTTAACTCAATTATAAGCCAGCTCCCCAGCACTTCTATTGTTTGCCATCATAACTCGTGTGTACCAGCGGCCCGTCCTTCCATCCATGCAATACGATACACGTCGCGCACACACACGTACACGCGATTCACGCGTCGCGCGAGCGTCGGCGTTGATCGGCGTCGCCGCACCATCACGCAGGAGAGCTGCGAGAAGCCGCAACCACATGCAAACGCATGGAACAGGCGAAGTCATGCGTCAACCGCTGCGTCGACGAACGTTGCTGGGCAAGTTTCAATGAACTCGATCTGCACAATTTTTGAATTATTTTTGATCGTTTACGAGCCGGTTATTTCAATTTTTAAATGCAGTAATTGGCATTCTAGATTTGGCCATACAAATGCACTTTCTTTGCTCTAGCTCATTCTAAGAATGCTTGCGCTGGGCCATGTTTGAAATGTTGCAAACTGTATTTCAAGTATCACAGTCAAATCTGAACAAACAACACAGCCCTCATGAACAAAGACGCACTTCGAAAAAATTCCTTACAACTTGATGTCCTACCTATTAATGTACAGACTGCCTCATAAATTTAAAGCGTGAGCAAAACAAATTTTGAGCGCCGCCTTGCTACTGAGGTTAGTCAGACTTCACTTGCAGATTAAAAGTTAAGGTGTCCTGGTACCCTTTGTTTACGCCGGTAAAAAAAGATTATCTAACTATCAACAAAAAATAACTCGGAGTTTGGGTGAAGATTCGAACCTTTGACCTGCAAAACAGTAGCCCAATACCGAACCTCACGGAAGGAGGCAGGGACTTAGTGCAGAACTTCGTATACAAGCGACTTTGCCAACGAGCCCTGTAAGGTTTTTTTTCTTTTTTTTTATGCGGGGGGGGGGGGGGTCAATTGTCGTCAAATCTGAACAAAATAAGATAGGATGATGAACGAAGACGCAATTAGCACAACTTTACTTGCTACTTGATTTAATGTGAGTGTTATGTACCGACTGCAGCTTCATGAATTCAAAGTGTGAGCAAAGCAAATTTCGGGGCTGCCTTGAAGCTGAGGTTACCGTCGAACGTCACTTGTAGCTCAAACTGCAAGGTACTCTGCCTTTTTATTTTTTGCCCTGGAAAAAAAAAGCCGATGACACCCTCATTGCAAAAAAAAAACAGTGAGGTTTTGCCACGATTCCAACCACGGACTTTCAAAATATAACGCAATTGGCCAAGCTCCTAACCACTCGACCATGCCGGGAAGGTACGCGTTGACGCAAGGATTTGGTACCCTAACAAATGCTGCCAACGAATATTGCCGGGTGATACGTTTTGGTCGTATTTTGACAAATTTCAGCAGTGTTAACGCTTTTTCTTCTGCACCGATCTGGAGGCGAGGCCAATTATGCTAATACTGCTGAGTGATTGTAACCAAACCTCCCTTATTTGAGCCAAGAAAAGCTATCGCGCTTCATCGGTCCCCTTATGCAAGCTACGGTAGACGCGAATGAAATTGAATGCCCGCTAGATTTCTGGCGTTGATAAAACTTTGTTCGTTACGCACCGATCTTGCAGACATGCCCATCATGCAACACTACAAGCGATGTAGCCAGAGCTCCCGTATTTAACTCACAAAAAGCTATCCCGAACCCCCGATCGCCCCGTTGAAAGCCAAGCTAGGCAAGCCACAAAGGAATGCGCACTTTCGACAGAAATAGCTTTGTAATTTGCCTCAAGGCAACCGATTACCGCAGGTTAAAAAGAAATTGATTGTTTTCTGCGAAAGTAATGACCCCCAAACCAGGAGATGGACATGAAATCCGGACGATGACGCCTGCTTTCGTATGCATTCTGCCGCTGCGTTGACGCTGATATTTGGCGAGCATAGACGTCGGCGTAACTTCGCGTAAGCTCGCGTCGCCGTGAATTTCGCCGACGCCGTCACCGCGGGGCGATGTCAACGCCGAAAGAGCGGAAAATACGCTGCAAGCGGTTGCGGTCTCAGAAGAAACCGTAAAATTACGGCGCCGCAACCCCACGCCAGCTGTATTTCCACCGCAGACCCTGAAATTGCTGTAACTATCGGTACAATTACTCTTTTCTTTAAAAAAAACACGCTCAAGCTTTTCTTTTATATAATTGGCAACTAATATCTGTATTTACCAATAACTTGGGCATCCATTTCGCAACGCGTGTTTATCAAGGTGGGTGTCACTTCAGGAACTAGTTTTTTCCCTCGGACGAACATGAGACAGGAAAGTGCTGCGCGGCGAGCCCGACCGTCCTATCTGCACTCCGTATCTTTGCCCCTGATACTGGCCGGTGACGGGACGGGCGTGCACGTGCGTGCACGACCTTCAACTTTCGTTGTTTCGGTGATTTGACTACCGTGAATTTATCTACCGGACGAAGAAATACTGCGAAGCAGTGAAGGTGAGTACTAGTGAACTTTGTTTTCTTGTCATATGTATTTATCGTAGCAGAGTTGCTCTCGAACTGCGGTCCGCGCATAGAGTTTTCATACTAATATATACTAGAGGGAAATCTGGCGCCACTGTCTAGGGGAGCCGCGCTTCAGCGAGCGTGCTCGTCATGTACCGAGCAGGCACGTTCCACTTGTCCTTGGCATGGCTCACGAACACGCTGAAAGTTGGCATTGGCTGCAAAAACGCAACAATGATAACTGTAGAAGATTAATTGAATTTGTTCTTTTATTATAAAATAAGCTCCAGAAAGATTTATTTGTCAGGGATTATTTAGAAGCTCATAGAAAATGAACAAAAAACATATGTTCACCCGCTTTGGCTTTTAAGACGAAAAAGAAGCCATGTGGCTAACCAAGCTAAGGAGGCGAGGAACGTCGCTAGCTGCAATGGCGCCGCCCACGGCGGCCGCAGCAATGCAGCGCCAGATTTCCCTCTAGCATATATGAGTATGAAACTCTATGTGGTCTCGTAAGCGGTTAGCCCTAACGATTTTTCAGTGACGCTTTGTGCGTTCCGCAGATTGTCGGTAGCTTTGTACCAGGCTGCTGCGTGTGTAAACGGAGTCAGAACTCGCGCAATTTCTTGCCCTGGTCGGTGAAGTGTCGTGTGTCCTGTTCTGTTTAGCCCATAAGCGTTTAACTATAGGAAGTGAAATAAGGGAAGCGGAGAGTGCGAAAATATGTCGCGAGTGCGAATTTACGCGCTTTCGATAGTGGAGGCGTGTATGTTACACGCACTCGTGTATCTTTAGCGTGAACTATTAGCGCTGTGTTCATTCGTTTCAGAGATGCCGTTGTTTCGTATTAATAGTTTCAGAAAACGTGCAAGACGGTGAAGGTATTGGCCGTGCGTGCAGCCCAATATTTGAATAAAATATAAACCGGGGGTGATTTTTTGAGCGTACAGCATTAGATTAAAATGCCATCTGGATGTTTTTTCTCGCGTTTCGATTGAATGATTAATCTTTTTGAACGGTCAGTTTGGTTCGTGAAATGTTGGAATGCACAAAATGTATGGAACCCGGAATTTATTTGTAACGTCAGAAGTACACGCATGTCGTAACTGGTACAGTTAGTATGAGTAGCGCTGGTTGCGCTTCGTACTCTACTGTAGCATCCGCAAACGTAAATTAACCATTCAGAACCAAGTAAAAATATTCCAGAATGGCTGTTAAATTTCTGTCACTTACGGAATTTCAAGCTAATGAATTTTAGTGTGCAACACACCTTGGTGATCAGAGTAACGCAGGCATTTGGGATTTCGCAGGTTTAAGGCAGAGATGATTCTGGTGTCTGGCCTGTCGTTTGCTAATAACTTACATGTTGCAGGCTGCTGACTGGTGCAGCTTGCATTCAAAAGGACTTCTTGGTGCGGGCCTACTTCAAGGACCGAGGGCTGTTTCCTCATCGGACATCGCGCGACGGTTTTGGCCAGTCTATGCAAAAGTGGGTAAACACGTTTGTTTTATGGTTTTTACGGACTTCGTCTTGCTGTTACATGCACAACGAAATTTTAGTAATCTCAAGTCACTCATTTTTCGCTAGGGACTCTTTAGAAGGTTGTTTAAGCAGTCTTACACGAGTGCCGTTTTTGGTGACTATTTGTGCACATTAAAATTTTGCCGACACAACGTAGCACTGCGAATGCTTGATGCAGATTTACTTTCTAAAGCAACAACAAGGTACCAGCTGAACTCTCATTTGTTTATTGCACAATAATGTATGTATATACTGAACTTTTGTGGAGACGCAGATGGTGCTGCTGAACTCGAATGATGCCAACCAATTGGAGAGGTTCTTTTGGCCACAGCAGCCAATTTTGGAATGAAAGAAAAAAAACAAAGTGGCGCTAATTACTACTGCACCCCTCAAGACCCAGCTATAGACTTCAGCGCGTAGAACCCCCAAGTTGAATTTATAAAGGCAGATCAATCCTCTCGTCAACCGAAGCAGGTGCGCGTACTGATAATAAAAAAGCCTAAATAGCACAAAAAAACTTCAGACCGATTCAACTTAACAGTAGTGCCCTGCTTGAGCATCCCTTCATGAAAGCTTTAATGACCTTGTGGGCTGGTTGGTATCTGCTTTGCCATAAAATCCTAGCAACTGAATTGCTGGTCACGATTCCACGCCCCCGCAACGGGGAGGAAATGGGGGCAAGGGGGGCCAAATCGCAATTTTACCTGTTCGCACGTGGTCAGTGCCCATTTCGTTGGCTATAGATTTGTCACGTCACAAAGGCCGAAGGTCCAGGTGGAAGGGGGGTTTTAATGATGGAAGAGCGGCGATCAGAACAGCCAGCAGCCGGCAGGCAAGACGAGAGAGAAGAAGAAGAAGATTACAACAGAGCAACCAGGCCGATCCCCTCGCTCCATAAGCCGTTTGCAGCCGCTTGGCGGCGGCCGCAGCTTGCTTAAAAATGTGAGCCCCCGTATACCATCTCATCGTGGCAATACCCCCCCCGCTTTTTCAAAGCATCGTCTCGATGCTTGCCTGATGTAAATAGAATGAAAAAAAAACACACACGCAAAACAGCACGACGCAACACGCAAACATTTCGCGGCACTGTCAACGTGAGTGATACGGCTTCATCCGGGCAACATGAACAACTTCAGGGAGTGTCCTACTACGCGTTGACCGTAGTGTTCCTTCGGGAAGAACTTCATAGTTCACTGCGCTTACTTGGCGTATCACTTTGTAGGGCCCAAAGTAGCGGCGTAAAAGTTTTTCCGAACGTCCTCGGAGTCGCACAGGGCTCCACACCCAGACTTGGTCACCGGGTCGGAAAGTTACTTGTCGGTGCCGTAAGTTGTAGCGGCGGGCATCAATCGTTTGTTGGTGACGGATGCGTTGTTGCGCAAGTTGTCGGGCAGCTTCGGCGCGGCTAGCGTATTCCGTGGCGTCTGGAGTAACCACATGGATTTCATCCGAAGCAGCATCGCATCCAACATAGTTTGTCACTTCGCGGCCGTGGACCAATCGGAAAGGAGTGAAGTTTGTCGTTTCTTGAACTGCCGTATTATATGCAAAAGTCACGTACGGCAGTATGTCATCCCAGTTTTGTGGTCAACATCAACGTACATCGAAATCATGTCGGCGATGGTCTTGTTCAGCCTTTCGGTCAGCCCGTTTGTCTGGGGGTGATATGCAGTGGTTTGCGATGGTCGGTATGACACTAGTTTCATGACGTCTTGAGTAAGTGCTGCGGTGAACGCTGTGCCTCTATCGGTTATGATGACTGATGGGGCGCCGTGACGGAGCACAATATTATGGATGAAAAATCGGGCAACTTCAGCCGACGTTCCCTTTGGGCAATGGCCTTGGTTTCGCAATAACGGGTAAGATAATCAGTAGCGACTACAATCCACCGATTCCCAGCTGATGACGTAGGGAATGGCCCCAGTAAATCATGCGACCTGCCTAAATGGCCTGCTCGGTGGATCAACAGGCTGAAGGAAACCAGCTGGTTTAGTGGGCGGTGTCTTTCGTCGCTGACAGTCACGGCATGTTTTGACGTAGCGCTTGACTGTCGGAGCCAACTTTGGCCAGTATACTTCTGACGAAGCCTTGCGAGTGTGCGGGTGAAACCCAGATGCCCCGACGAAGGGTCGTCGTGGGAGGCGTGAAGGATGTCGTCACGTAGCGCTGCTGGTACAACAAGAAGGTGGGTGGCTCCTGTAGGGTCAAATCCTTTTTTGAAAAGGACTCCGTTGTGCAGCAAAAATGATGACAGCGAGCGCTGGAAGAGCCGTGGAGGACGCGAGCTGTGACCTTCGAGGTACTCAATGAGCGGCAGAAGTTCTGGGTCCTTCTTCTGTTCTTCCGCGAGGGCTGATGGTCCCAATGCTCCGAGAAAGGGTGTATCATCTTCCTGGTCAGCAGTAACTCGCTCCAGGGGGGCTCGTGATAGGCAATCAGCGTCGGTGTGGCGTCTTCCGGACTTATATACGACCGTCACGTCATACTCTTGGAGTCGCAGGCTCCACCTCGCGAGACGTCCTGACGGATCTTTTAGGTTGGCAAGCCAACACAGACAGTGGTGGTCCGCTGACCACTCGAAACGCCCTGCCGTATAAGTACGGGCGGAATTTTGGTGACTGCCCATATCACGGCCAAGCACTCCTTTTGGGTCGTGGAGTTAGTTTGCCTCAGCGCGTGATAACGTGCGACTTGCGTAAGCAATGACGCGTTCAGCACCATCCTGCCCTGGACTAGGACTGCACCGGTACCCACGTTACTCGCGTCGGTGTGAAGTTCGGTGTCGGCGTCTTCGTCAAAATGTCCTAAAATAGGGGTATTTGCAGGCGCGCCTTCAACTCATCGAAAGCATTGGTCTGCTCAGGGCCCCAAACAAATGGCACGTCGTCCTTTGTCAGACGAGTGAGTGGCTCAGCTATCTTGGAGAATTGGCCACGAAGCGCTCAGGTAGTAAGCGCAGAGACCCAGAAATCGGCGCACGACACGCTTGTCAGCGGGCGTCGGGAATGCGCTCACCGCCGCGTCTTGTCAGGGTCGGGGCTGACACCCTCAGGACTAACCACGTGGCCAAGGAACTTGAGCTGTTGAAATGCGAAGTGACATTTTTCCGGTTTGAGCGAGAGTCCCGCTGAACGGATCGCGTTCAACACGGCATGCAGGCGATCGAGATGTTCGTCGAAGGTCCGGGAAAAAATGACAACATCATCCAGGTAAACTAGGCAGGACTGCCATTTCAGGTCCCGACAGCACACTGTCCATCATTCTTTTGGAAAGTCGCAGGGGCAGAGCAGAGACCCTACCGGAGCACCCTGATCTCGTATAACCCATCTGGGGTGATAAATGCAGTCTTTTCGCGGTCGCGCTCATCCACTTCGATCTGCCAATACCCGCTGCGTAAGTCGATGGAGGAGAAGTACCTGGCATGGCGTAGTCGGTCTAAGGAGTCGTCAATCCGAGGGAGAGGGTAAACGTCTTTCTTCGTAATTTGTTCAACCTCCTATAGTCCACGCAAAATCGAAGAGTGCCGTCTTTTTTTTGCCACCAGAACCACGGGTGACACCCATGGACTCGTCGACGGTTGTATAACGTCGTCTTGCAACATTTCTTTGACTTGGTGACGTATTGCATCTCGCTCTTTTGGGGAGACCCTGTACGGATGTTGACGAACAGGTCTTTCCCCTTCCTCTGTCACTATGCGGTGCTTAGTGACCGCTGTCTGTCGTACCTTCGACGAAGGAGCAAAACAGTCAGCAAAAGAAGAGATGACGCTGTGGAGTCGGCGCTTTTGGTCTGGCGATAGGTCCGGGTTAACCTCAACATTAATGCCTAAGTTGGAAGCGGCCTGAGGGGCTGCCGTTGTCGACGTGTGCTGCTGATCGTTTTCCTCCATCGCAAAGAACGAAGGTTGTCCGGTACAGTCATACTCTTCGTCCAGATGGGCCACGGCAGTCTTCTTCACTAGACGTTGGTGTGCGTTACCGAAGTTGGTTATCAGAACTTCGGTCCGGTGGTCTCGGAGCTGCACAACTCCTCGAACTACGCAAACTTGCCGGTCTAGTAAGAGGGACACGTTGCCTTCAGCGATCCGCAGGTGGCGTCGCTTTCACATTCTACCGTGACGAACAAGGCTAGCTCGGGGCGGTACTGTTACGTACTCGTCGCAAATGCGTAACGCCGCCTTGGGTAGTTCCCCTTCGTTTCGGACAGCTCCCTGTGTCGAGAACGTTACGAGTAGCTCTCGAAGGTCAACAATCGCACCGTACTCATGGAGGAAGTCTAATCCCAATATTAGCTGCTTGAACATTCCCGCAGCACTAGGAAGCAGCCAGGGAAATGTACGCCACGTATCTGGATCCTGGCGGTACATACACCGATCGGCGTTACCCAGATGACCACCAGCCGTACGGATCTGTGGACCGTCCCATGGTGTTGTTACCTTCTTCAGTTTGGTGGCTAGCTCGCTACTCATCACGGAAAAATCGGCGCCGGTATCCACCAAAGCCGTCACGTGATGACTATCGACCATAACTGCAATATCGGCTCGAAACTCTTTTACTGTCGTGATGGCACGCCGACGGAGCTGGTGCGGTCAAGTCGTCAGTGGGGACCGCTGAGGTCGAGTCGGGTTCTGAACAGGCTCCGGTGAAGTCGTCGGTATGGATTGTTGGCTGTCAAGTCGGGTGAGCGGGTTCGTGGGATACGTGGAGGATGTTGACCTTTCTGAGCGGCGGCGGTCCCACCTCCGGAGGACGCCGTCTTTAGTTTCCCCGGTTAGGACTGGGGGGCCGCCGCTGGTCGTCCCCGAAGAGAATGGACGTCTAGGTGACGTGAAGCGTCGGGGGCGAGGGCGACCGAGACTCACGGCGTTGTGCGGGCGGAGAAGAGCGCAGGTGGGCGGCCAGGTACTCTTGGATGTCGTGGGGACGTTCACCGTAGCGCGGTCGTGGAGCATCTGGCGAGAACCCCGTAGGCCCATCTTGCGATATGGGCAATGGCCAAGACAATGTCCGGCTTCTCCGCAGTGATAACATAGAGGCCTGTTGTCCGCCGTGCGCCAAATGGTAGCCTTCCTTGCGTAATGGCCTGGTCAGTTCGCGGAGCACCCGTCGGAATACCGCTGAAATAGCGGCCTAGGCTGGGAGTTGTATGGGCCGGACCGTGGGGGCGGTTGGTCGTGGCATGTCCGTGTACGCTATGACGGGAGGGGCTGCTTCATAATACGGAGCAGGAGTGCTCTGCGATGAAGTAGAGGTTTGCATCGCCTGGCGAATTTCGTCGCGGACAAACGTCAGGAAATGGCGTCGACGTTTGGCTGGTGACCGGCGACGTGGAGCTTCTGCAGCTCCTCCCGCACGATGCTTCTGATAATCTCTCGGAGATCTGCTGTGCCGCAATTACTCGTGGACAGCGAATGGCAGTTCGAAGTTGCCGGGTCAGTCTGCCGAACGTATTGGCGAAAGCGCTGCTCCAGTGCGTGCTCCATCGTGGTCGCTTCCCTGGTGAAGTCAGCTACGGTGGCCGGGGGATCACGCACAAGCCCCGCAAACAGCTGTTCCTTTACGCCGCGCATTAAATGGCGGCACCTTCCTTTCTTCGGGCATGTTAGGATCGGCTCGCTTAAATAGCCAACACATGTCCTCAACGAACATGACAACCGACTCATTCGGCTTCTGCACTCTCACCTGGAGAGCGAGCTCAGCCTTCTCCTTCCGCTCGCTGTCACCGTAGGTGGCGAGCAGCTTCCGCCGAAATTCTGGCCACGTTTTCATAGAAGCTTCATTCTTTTCGAACCACGTCCTGGCGTTCTCTTCGAGAGCGTATACACATGCTTGAGCTTCCGCACCTCGTCCCACTCGTTGAACGCCGCCACACGTTCGAAGCTGTCCAACCAATCTTCGGCGTCCTCAAACCTCTCACCGTAGAATGGCTCGGAGTGCGCGGGGTATGGAGCACCACTGGCGGGGCTTGCATACTTGTCTGGCTCGCCGTTGAAACCATCGCGACCCTGCTCGGCGTGGCCCTGGGTTTGGCGTAGCAAGGCGGCCGAACTCAGGCTGAAGGCCACGCAGGCGCCGGCTGTTCTTGTGGACGGGTGTTGTGTCCACCGAGGCCGAACCAGTAGCGAAGCAAATCGTCCGGTCAAAGTGCATGGACAGCTACCCCAGCAGCTCCACCAAAATGTCACGTCACAAAGCCGAGTCCAGGTGGAAGGGGGTTTTAAATGATGGAAGAGCGGCGATCAGAACAGCCAGCAGCCGCAGGCCAAAGAGAGAAGAGAAGAAGAAGAACACAGAGCAACCAGGCCGATCCCTCGCTCATAAAGCCGTGCAGCCGCTTGGCGGCGGCAGCAGCTTGCTAAAAATGTGAGCCCCGTATACCATGTCGTGGCAATATCATTAATGAATTGTGTGACGCAAAGAGAGAAAAATAAACCTTGGTTCATACACCTTACACAAAATATTTTCTTTTGGATGCACATAGGAATGTCGGGAAGAGGCGTTGCCTGTTCGAAGGAATGGCATTATTAAAGCATTTGGGCACCAGTGCGATATTTCGGTTCATATATACATTCTTTGTGTTTATGAAAAACTGAGAATTAGCACTTGTTGCTGTCCTGTGTTTTTTGCAATTTTAAGCTTAGGTCTAATTTCATGCTGTTTTTTTTCATGTTTTACAAACGGCAATTTGCCTGGTAAAATATTCTTTTGCTAGAAAACTTTTTCAAGCAAGTTATAGCTTTTTGCAAAATTTACTTAAAGGATTTTTTGCTCTGTTTATTAGGGTTGCCGGGATTTGACTACTGTATTTAATGTAAATTGTGAACACTTTCTACTCAATATTTAGTGCCAGTGTACATTTGGCTGCTCCAATAAGAGCATGAACAGTAAAGAAAAGGAAATAATTCACACACATATTTGTGCCTCATGACTCTTCTGTGGGCGTCCGAAGTTTGGTTGGTTGTAATTGTCAGGTGACGACTTATCCGTAGCTGTGCACGTTGATAGGGACATTTAAAACTTGAAAAATTACTCAAAAAATTTTTGTTGTCTTTTTTGGTGCTAATATGACAACATACATCCGTACCTGTTGCTGTTCAAACTTCCTTGACAGATCTCTTCATACACATTAAGCTGTTAGTATAGCTTCAGCTTTGAAATATTTGGTTCAATGCTTATTTAAAAATTTCTGGACAGAACCCCTTGTTAGGGACTTTCACGTAGTGTGTAACAATTGTATTTATATTCGTCCTCATTGCGTTTCTTGCAATTGTACATGTCTATATCCTCAGCACAAAACCGACAGGACAGGGGGAAAAGAAAACATGGGACAAGCTCTGATGTCAACTAAAATAAACTTATGGAGATTGCACAAAAATGTATATCCAGCATGCATACAAAAAATGAGAGAAACTTCACCCAATAATGCCCGAGGCTTTCAGCGGGTTAAATTTTGTTTTTTGTGCATCTATTGGCAGCATATTTTTGGTGTAACTCAGAGCCCTGTCCTGTGTTTTCTGTCCCTTTGTGCTGTATGTTTGCACTGTGGAGCTGATTATTTACCAAACATTACTACAGTTGTACATTTTGGTTTGTTGGCGCTGCTACATGACAAATAGTTCACCACCCGTTGCTTATTTTGGCTCTGCTTGGCTCACGTCTCCCCACAGGACAGGCATCCTTTGTTTCCATTTTTGTTGTATTTTGGCACTCTTTACGGCAGCACAAGCACGTCGTTTTCATGTGCCGCTTAGTCTCTCCTCCTTTCAACAGTTTTTTAAACCTGCAATTAATTTTTTCGTTTTGAACCGACGCGAACATATTTAAGGAAGCTCTGTAACTTTTCTTTGTGCATTTTGTGTTTTTCTTATGTCTGCCCAAGGCAGCCTTGCCAGCATACTAAGCAGTGTTGACATGAACCACGCAACCAATGGTAGTAGGTTGGGAAGAGTTTTTGCTTAAATTGAATTTCGTCTTCAGGCTAACTATTATGGAATGTCCATCATGGTATTAGTGGTTCTTTTCAGTGGAAAAGCTGCTGTGGTAAAAAACCATGAATGATAATTTGCTCGAAGCCGTACAACACTACGTGTTGCTAGCCATAGAATACTATGCATTAAAATAGCTGACATCTGAGCATAAATTGTCCATCAATTACGGCAACTTGTTTCCTGCACATCGTTCAGAACAGTGGTTTTAATGTAGATAGTATTTTGGATTTTTCTCGTCTATCAAAGAAATAAGCGGGGGATCCACATGTTTCACCGCTTAAGCGGGGGATCAAACTTTCCTTCGCACCGTCTCAGCAATGAATGAATTTGAAAGCTAAAAAACTTCGAGGCATTGAAAAGGCATTGCAAAATAGCTGATGGTAATTGATAGAGAGCAGACATCGAAGCTGCATAATAGCTGCTTACAAGAAAATAATAATGCAGTACTTTTTACAGTTTGTGAGCCTCCCATGTAGCAGTGGTCCTGTGGACATCTATATTGCCTAAAACATATTTATGGGCTTCTCATGTGTGCCAGCTACTTACAACTGCACAAGACATGACAAGGACATAGCAAAGAATGAGAATGACAACCGCATAGGTGTCCTGTGTATACAGGCACACAAGCTATTTAGGTGTCCAAACATTATTCATAAGTGAACTCGCCATTGGTGCTTTAGTGCATAGCTTTTTTGGCTGGTAACCTGTCATTCTGGGGATTCAGATAAAACATTTATAGCCTTCAGTCACTTTTTGCTGGTGGCCGAAACGTCTAGTGACATGAGGTGGCTTTTTTATACTGAGATCATGTATATGTGAGCAAAATCTTTTGAATTACTACCACTGCTGGTACGCTTCATGTAAAAATATTTAGCACACATGCAACCCTAAAAAATTCAAGCAATGACACAAGTATTCAAATGAGAATTAGTGTATTCTTTCCAAGAATTTATCATCAAATTAGCATTTAAGAATTAAAAATGGGCTAAATCTCAGCATCGAAGAGAGTCAAACGAAAAATATAACTTCAGCAAAAAAAGGATATTTAAAAAAAATGTTACTTTTGATATGTTGTATTCTCATATCAGCTTGCTTTTTCTTTCTTTCCAGCCTCCACATGTGGCCAAGTTTGCTGTGCCACAGCAGCTAATCAAGTGCGACCCTCTTGTTCGTAGTGTCACGGGAAATCAGGCTGTCAGTCAGTCAGCTGCATAGTGCGTCTCAAATTAAATCGATCGTGAGTCGCTGAGTTTTGTCTCTGCTTATATATTTCAGCAGCTTTGACTGGCTGGCCTTTCAGCTAGCTGTCGCTGTCTGACTCAAATTTATGTGTGACTATCAATGCTGCCGATTACATCTTGTGACTGCCAAAAATGCCCCTATTTTTCCCAATAACACTTTACTTTGCAGCAAATCGTAAAATGTGTAATTATGTATCAATTTGCTGACCTAAAATATTCACATAGTTCAAGAAACGCATTACAAAAATGGCAAGAACACGTCAGGAAGTACGCAGAAATAATGAAAGAAGCTCCGTAAGAATACGTCATGAAGTACATAAGATGTCATGCATAAAAGCCATAGAAGTGCATCAAGAAGTACACATAAATTACTTAAAAAGGCTGCAAAATACATCAGAAATTCTACAGAAAATCACTCGTCAAACTCTCTACAGAAACTCTCATGAGAAGTGCATCAAGAAAGTACGCATAAATCTACAGTAAAAAGGCTGCAAAAATACATCATAAGTTCTACAGAAAAATCACTCGTCAAACTCTCTACAGAAACTCCGTGGCCAAAATACTTGTTGAAACACGTCAAGAGCTCGTCAAAAAATCTTCACAAACTCTACAAAATCTCTATAGCAAGAGGAAGACAAAACTCTACAGAAATACATCAAAAACACAACAGGATTTTTATGAGGGCTCTGTAGCAGACTCCAGCACACGTAGCTCATTGATACAAGGTGATACAAAAGTCGTTGTTCCCAGTGCTAAAAACAAAATAACCACAAAATGCGACCTTCGTGCGACGTGTGAGCGTGAACGGAGCCGCGACATGCTGAGGAATTTTTTTAATGTGTTCCATTTATCGATGTAACACCTGCATGTCCTTGTGCTGTGTCAATGCTGCTGAAGGCTTCGGACAAAAGACTAGCCTAATTTCTAGTGTTGCGGATGGATGAGGCAAGGAAATCGATGAAAAGAAGACAGTTTTTGAAAAGTTTTTATCTGACAAGTGAATAATATGATTATTCTAAGGCTTGAAGTTGGTATTTGGGCTTGCTCTTGTGACAGCGTCAATCACATTAACATCGTTTGTATAAGTGGACGCGATATATAAATGAAATTCCTGAAGGGAAGATATTCAAGTTGGATGTTTTCTCTCAATGAATGTATAATATGTGGAATCGCGGATGACAAATTACAGATCAAACTGACGCCTTGATGAGACCAAACTGAGAATATACAATTCTCATCCGCATCGACCACTTCTTCCGGGCTTCGAGCAGTTGACGGACACTCGCGTGCGTACGCGGTGAGTGTCAGCCCTCATTCACACAGCCGTTTTTCACCCCGTCACGTCACCGTCGCGTCACCGTCTTCCGTCATGAGCGGGAGTTTCTCGGGAGATTTCTCGCCAAAAACGGTGCGACGGTGACGGGAAGACGAGCTCTACGTTTCCGTTCCGTCAACGCGACGATACCACGGCCTTGGTAAACCTGCCAATTAGGAAGCAAATTTTTACGCTAAAATTACGCCAGAAGGGAGCAGACGTAAAAATCTAAGCCATTTTCTTTACTTTTCAGATTCAGCACGCAAAATTCAAGGCTTAAGTTATCACTAGGCAGAGGACCCTGTACTCTGACCGAGAGCTCCAGTACAAATGCTACTCCGTTTGCGTCTCTGTCGCGGTTTCTTGACCCGACGGTGCCGTGACGGTGAAAGTGACTGCTGTGCAAGTGAGCGTTCAGGCGACTGCCGTACCACGCTCCTTTTTTGGATGGAATAGAACGCGACTGTTTGTTTGTTTGCTAAGCGCTCACGTGCCTGCCACGCTCAGAAGCTCGGGGAGATTATTTTGTCGCTGATATTATCCCACAACCAAAAAATAAAAACGAAAAAAAACCCTTGCAGTTTCGGAGAGTATTGGTTTGGGCGAGTTGGCACATTGCGACGTATCGAAGCGCAGCAAAGACGAGGACAAAAACACAAAAAACGACACACAGAGCGCTAGCGCTCTGTGTGTCGTCTTTTTTGTTTTTGTCCTCACCTTGCTGCGCTTCAATACGTCGCCTTCCAGTTTGCACGAAGGATAAAGCAGGTCCGAATGAAAAAACTGAAGTCCTATTTAGGCACTCTCTGCAACGTACTCGTGACAAAGCTTGCTTTCGTCAATAGCGTTGCAAGCAGACTCAAATTTCACTACGGAAATCAGAGGTGGCAAGCGTATATTTCTCTTCAAAATATTGTGTAAAAGTTATTGCATGTGAAAAGGCAGAGGGTCCCAAAACCATATCGCGCTAGACGGAATTTAAGGTAACTTTATTGTGCTCCGGACATTCATTTAAAGTGAGAGCCTGAATTTCCAAGGAGGCGAAAAGATCCAGCGAGGTGAAAGGTTCATTCGAAACTGATTGTCCAACGAGACCAAAGATCCACCGAGTGTGAAGGTCAAATCAAGCCTGAATGTCCAACGAGAAGAAAGATCCAATGAGACGGAATATCCACTGTTGGACATTTCGTTTCGTTGGATGTTTTGTCTCGTTGGACTTTAGAAGCTGAATCTCACAAGAGCAGTGGGGGGAATCGGACGACGAAGCCCGGCCGCGGCGGATCGCCGGGATGGGAGGGGAACGAGGCCTGAAATGCAACCACGACAGTTGGCCATTCGGGACAAAGCAGCGCATCTTTTCAGCTTGAACGGTGCCGCTTAGAACAAAGGACTCGGAAACATTTGTGAGTGTTCGGGGAGCGCCGTCCTATTTTTTTTCACAGTAGAGAGAGCTGGCTTTCTTATGTCGTGATCCTCCCATGATGATTCTATTCTATGCGGATGTAGTTCCCACGCGTATTTCTGTTGCCCAAAATAAACTGGAGATTTCTGTTCCTTGTGTGACGCCGTCGTTTCGTAGGGCTGGTTCAAGCTCGCGAACCCTACACACTGGAAGGAGGGTCCCTCAAGCGTTAGCAGCAGCGTTGAACAATAACACGTGAAGCCAACTGGAAAGAAGAAAAATGCTCAAGGTCATGATCGAACTGGATCCCTTGCGTTTTTAAACCGGCGTATATCCGAATGAGCTACCATTGTATTCCTGGCACCGAGCATTCCCTTTGTGTTCGTAGCGTGGGCGTTGACTTTGTATTTCGTTGCGGGTTCCAACGAGTGCTAACGCGCTCCACTTTTGAAGAGATGTGACAGCGTGTGGACGAAACGATCGGGGCCTGCCAGTCATGGAGAATATTCAGCGGGAAGGTAGCAAACAAGTTTGAGCTACAACAGCGTAGTCTCCAACGAAAGCAGAGGGGCCGCCAGCTCTGCTGTTTCTCCAGCCTTCCAATGTGGTACCCACTATTTCTATAGAACATTTAGCTGTTTGTAAGCAAACATGAATGCCCCGAACGGTTTTCCCAAGAAGACTTGAGGAGCAGCACTTCCAGTAACACTTTTTCAATGGTTCTCGGCCATCGCGGCGGGGTTTCTCTGCTGTGTTTGAGTTTTTTGCTGTATTAGTTTTAGAGCATTCATTCAGATGTGTTTAGAGCGATATCTAGCAACTACATCAAGGTGCTCGACTCATAAGTTGGGCACACAACATCTCGATGAAACGCTTTTCACTCCGCCTGTGTGAAAACAGGTAGTTTTGATAGAGATCGGCGCCGATCGTTATCGATAACGATCCAAAGTGTTCTGTGTGAGTAAGATAAAATAAAATGTACTGAATATGTGATCACGTGAGGTGTGGCTGAGTCATGTGAACTATTGTGGTTTACTCAGGGGTACATTATTTTTTAATCAAACTTTCAAGTTATCCCGCCTACATTTACAGTCCGCACTCACACCGAAAGATACATTAGCTGGAGTGCAGCAATGTTTATTGGCGGCAAAACGCGAGGCGATGAATCAGTTGCTCACACCGATGCGAACCCACTTGCAAGCATCACTCCCATAAAAAGCAAATGTAACGGCGTCACTCAAATTAACAACAAAGCGTTCGGTGGCGTGCGCAACGCGACGTACGCAGAGGGGCGATTCATGCTGCCCGCAGGCTACTATGGTCTCCGGAGTGTTACTTCGAACAGGACACTTAACTGATAATTAAAGCTCCAACTACAAGAAACATCTTTACAATTAATTTTCAGTGTAAGCCGGTTTTTCTATACACTTCAGGCGTAAACGTGGGTATTTTTCATGGGTGGAAGACGACGGCGTTCGACGTGTTCGTTGTAATTGCGGACCTTCGACTTTCGTCTCAGCATCGCCTCTTTTCCATTGGAGAATGCGTTGGTCTTTACTTGCCTAATGGATCTGAGCGCCTAATGGATCTGAGAACAAATCTGAGCGCCTTTTGTGGGAGCTGAATTTTCTCTCGTGATCGCTGCTATCTAGGCGTCTTTCTGCCTTTATCTATCGGGATACAGAACGTTCTGACCAGCGATAGCAAAATAGTACCGAAACGCCGACTGCATACTGGCACAACACAGCTGTTCCCAAGTCGCGAGCGCTTCAACCGAGCGGAAGTGCAGAGCAGTGATTCGCCATAATGGGCTGAAGCGACATTATCCGCTCACTGCTACCACCCAATGGAATTCAAATTTCCCGCTTCGCAGTGCTCGCGCGCTCCCTGCTTGAAACTGCACAAGCGGGAGTTCTGTTATTTTTGTTCTTGCTTTTATTCCCGCACGTGCGAAGTTGCCCGGCCATTTTTTTGGCTTACTTTCGTAAAACCCAAACCAACAAGCGTTACTAACTTAACTAATGTGGCTGCTTTGGCTTAATAAGTATATTTTGCCTCAAAAGTGCCTACAGCTTACTTTCCGCTAGACGATGGGTATATTATGACAACCACCACCAGTTGACGAGTTTCGAACGATTGTGATTGTATAAGCTGCTTGTATTTCGAACCCTCCGTGTTACGCCGCGACGACAGCCACTACGAAGGAATGATGTATGGTTCTAAGTGGGTCCAGAGAGCGAGCTTCGATGACAAGCAGAGGTCCTTAATGGCTTTGCACTTATAAAACGCTCCACGTGCTTGGAATCGAACCAGGAACCTTCGCATTATGAAACCTCTACCTATCCAATTGTGCTAGAATTTCTGTCTTTCTTGAATAGCGCTACAATCACATTTGGGACGCTCAGCATTTTTTGGGGGTTTTTTAACTCAGGAATCGCCATTTAACTTCAGCTGAATGGACGTGGACTATGGCTTCGTACTTGTGCAGTGTGTATTGTTGACTTTGGGAGTGTCTATAAGATAGACAGACCTAAGAAAAGATATTTTAAAACTACTGAAGACCACAAGCTGTGCTGTTTCCTAGTCTTCGAAAAATATTTGGTAACCTGGCCGAATATTTTTTGTTTAGTCTTCGGTAATAGAAGGAGGTTTATAAAATTGATAGTAATTTTTTCTCAGTATTTTTGAAAGTTTTACTGTTTTACTGCTTTTATTCTTCCAAGTTTTTTATTTTTTCAAAATTTGGGCAGTCCAATAATCCTCATTTACTCTTTTGTAACAAATAAAGGCCAGATGTACGTTTTTTTTGGAAATACAGTTTGCTACCCGGTTCCCTTATTCTCGAGATTTTGTACTCGTATTTTGAACGTTCTTTTTTAGGCGTATTTATTTATTCTTCCGTTTTTGCCAAAGCTGTGTAAAAGAACAGTTCCGATTTTATAGGATCCGTTTTGCAAAAATGTTTCTTTTTTCGATTTCTTTTATTTTTGTTTTTCAAACTTTTTTCCGACCCACTATCGCCATCTAGGGTGTTTTAGTAACTAAACGGTTGACCCGCCGCGGTGGCTCAGTGAGCTAAGCGTTGCGCTGCTGAGCACGAGGTCACGGGTTCGATTCCCGGCCGCGGCGGCCGCTTTTCTGATGGAGGCGAAAAGCAAAAACGCCCGTGTGTGCAAGATTTCGGCGCACGATAAAGATCCCCAGGTGGTCAAAATTAATCCGGAGCCCTCCACTACGGCGCGCCTCATCGCCTGCGTTGCGTCGGCGCGTTAAACCCCACAATCAAATCAACTATACGGTTGACTTGGGCCAAATCTGCACTTTTCGGGAAATTCAGGGCGTTACACGGTCCCAGGCTGTGGGGGTACTCAGCAAAGCAGGCTGCCTCATAAAAAATGAATTTTGTTCTACTACTCGGGAGAAACAGTAACGGTGTTTGAATCATTATAGTAAAAAGTGAGGTCCAAGCAAATCAAAGAGAAAAAGGAGAACAAAGGAAGAAACTATCACACCCGCGATCATTTTCCTTCGTTACATTGTCCTCCTTACCTGTCGCAAAGCATTTACTTATTTATTTATACATACTGCAGCCCCCAATTTGGGGCTATGGCAGGAGTGAGCATTCACGGAACAAAAAATAGCAAATAAACAGATGAACAGAGCAATAACACAAAAGAACAGTTAACGCAAATCAGCAAGGTCCAGTAAAAAAATTTCCCCGCAGAGGAGAAGTGAAAGCAATGAGTAATCGCGGTTCGGAATCGCGAATCACACACACACACACAACTAGAAAGAAAGAAAGATTTAACAGACACCTATTATGTTGTCAATGCAGAGCGGATCTCAGTTTGAAACGTGTCAACAAGCGGGTGCAAGGCCTTCTCACGGATTACTGGTGCAGCTTGCATTCAAAAGGACTTCTTGGTGCGGCCTACTTCAAGGACCGAGGCTGTTTCCTCATCGGACATCGCCGACGGTTTGGCAGTCTATGCAAAGTGGGTAACACGTTTGTTTTATGGTTTTTACGGACTTCGTCTTGCTGTTACATGCACAACGAAATTTTAGTAATCTTAAGTCATCATTTTTTCGCTAGGGACTCTTTAGAAGGTGTTTAAGCAGTCTTACACGAGTGCCGTTTTTGGTGACTATTTGTGCACATTAAAATTTTGCCGACACAACGTAGCACTGCGAATGCTTGATGCAGATTTACAATCTAAACAACACAAGGTACCAGCTGACTCTCATTTGTTTATTGCACAATAAATGTATGTATATACTGAACTTTTGTGGAGACGCAGATGTGCTGCTGAACCTCGAATGATGCCAACCATTTGAGAGGTTCTTTTGGCCACAGCAGCCAATTTGGAAGGATGAAAGAAAAAAAACAAAGTGGCGCTAATTTACTACTGCACCCCTCAAGACCAGCTATAGCTTCAGCGCGTAGAACCCCAAGTTGAATTTATAAAGGCAGATCATCTCTCGTCAACCGAAGCAGTGCGCGTAATGATAAAAAACTTAAATATGCATGAAAAAACTTCAGACCGATTCAACTAAACAGTAGTGCCTGCTGAGCATCCCTTCATGAAAGCTTTAATGACCTTGTGGGCTGGTTGGTATCTGCTTTGCCATAAATCCTAGCCCCACTGAATTGCTGGTCACGATTCCACGCCCCGCAACGGGGAGGAAATGGGGGCAAGTGGGCCAAATCGCAATTTTACCTGTCGCAAGTGGTCAGTGCCATTTCGTTGTTTGCTATATTGTCACGTCACAAAGCCGAGTCCAGGTGGAAGGGGGGTTTTAATGATGGAAGAGCGGCGATCAGAACAGCCAGCAGCCGCAGGCCAGAAGAGAGAAGAAGAAGAACACAGAGCAACCAGGCCGATCCCCTCGCTCATAAAGCCGTGCAGCCGCTTGGCGGCGGCAGCAGCTTGCTAAAAATGTGAGCCCCCGTATACCATCTCATCGTGGCAATACCCCCCCGCTTTTTCAAAGCATCGTCTCGATGCTTGCCTGATGTAAATAGAATGAAAAAAAAAAAACACCAGCAAAACAGCACGACGCAAGACGCAAAAATTTCGCGGCCACTGTCAACGTGAGTGATACGGCTTCATCCGGGCAACATGAACCACTTCAGGGAGTGTCCTACTACGCGTTGACCGTAGTGTTCCTTCGGGAAGAACTTCATAGTTCACTGCGCTTACTTGGCGTATCACTTTGTAGGGCCCAAAGTAGCGGCGTAAAAGTTTTTCCGAACGTCCTCGGAGTCGCACAGGGCTCCACACCCAGACTTGGTCACCGGGTTGGAAAGTTACTTGTCGGTGCCGTAAGTTGTAGCGGCGGGCATCAATCGTTTGTTGGTGACGGATGCGTTGTTGCGCAAGTTGTCGGGCAGCTTCGGCGCGGCTAGCGTATTCCGTGGCGTCTGGAGTAACCACATGGATTTCATCCGGAAGCAGCATCGCGCATCCAACATAGTTGTCACTTCGCGGCCGTGGACCAATCGGAAAGGAGTGAAGTTTGTCGTTTCTTGAACTGCCGTATATATGCAAAGGTCACGTACGGCAGTATGTCATCCCAGTTTTTGTGGTCAACATCAACGTACATCGAAATCATGTCGGCGATGGTCTTGTTCAGCCTTTCGGTCAGCCCGTTTGTCTGGGGGTGATATGCAGTGGTTTTGCGATGGTCGGTATGACACTGTTTCATGACGTCTTGAGTAAGTGCTGCGGTGAACGCTGTGCCTCTATCGGTTATGATGACTGATGGGGCGCCGTGACGGAGCACAATGTTATGGACGAAAAATCGGGCAATTTCAGCCGACGTTCCTTTGGGCAATGGCTTGGTTTCGCAATAACGGGTAAGATAATCAGTAGCGACTACAATCCACCGATTCCCAGCTGATGACGTAGGGAATGGCCCAGTAAATCCATGCCGACCTGCCTAAATGGCCTGCTCGTGGATCAACAGGCTGAAGGAAACCAGCTGGTTTAGTGGGCGGTGTCTTTCGCGCGCTGACAGTCACGGCATGTTTTGACGTAGCGCTTGACTGTCGGAGCCAACTTTGGCCAGTAGTACTTCTGACGAAGCCTTGCGAGTGTGCGGGTGAAACCCAGATGCCCCGACGAAGGGTCGTCGTGGGAGGCGTGAAGGATGTCGTCACGTAGCGCTGCTGGCACAACAAGAAGGTGGGTGGCTCCTGTAGGGTCAAATCCTTTTTTGAAAAGGACTCCGTTGTGCAGCAAAAATGATGACAGCGAGCGCTGGAAGAGCCGTGGAGGACGCGAGCTGTGACCTTCGAGGTACTCAATGAGCGGCAGAAGTTCTGGGTCCTTCTTCTGTTCTTCCGCGAGGGCTGATGGTCCCAATGCTCCGAGAAAGGGTGTATCATCTTCCTGGTCAGCAGTAACTCGCTCCAGGGGGGCTCGTGATAGGCAATCAGCGTCGGTGTGGCGTCTTCCGGACTTATATACGACCGTCACGTCAAACTCTTGGAGTCGCAGGCTCCACCTCGCGAGACGTCCTGACGGATCTTTTAGGTTGGCAAGCCAACACAGACAGTGGTGGTCGCTGACCACTCGAAACGCCCTGCCGTATAAGTACGGGCGGAATTTGTGACTGCCCATATCACGGCCAAGCACTCCTTTTGGGTCGTGGAGTAGTTTGCCTCAGCGCGTGATAACGTGCGACTTGCGTAAGCAATGACGCGTTCAGCACCATCCTGCCACTGGACTAGGACTGCACCGAGACCCACGTTACTCGCGTCGGTGTGAAGTTCGGTGTCGGCGTCTTCGTCAAAATGTCCTAAAATAGGGGTACTTTGCAGGCGCGCCTTCAACTCATCGAAAGCATTGGTCTGCTCAGGGCCCCAAACAAATGGCACGTCGTCCTTTGTCAGACGAGTGAGTGGCTCGGCTATCTTGGAGAAATTGGCCACGAAGCGCCGGTAGTAAGCGCAGAGACCCAGAAATCGGCGCACGACACGCTTGTCAGCGGGCGTCGGGAATGCGCTCACCGCCGCCGTCTTGTCAGGGTCGGGGCTGACACCCTCAGGACTAACCACGTGGCCAAGGAACTTGAGCTGTTGAAATGCGAAGTGACATTTTTCCGGTTTGAGCGACAGTCCCGCTGAACGGATCGCGTTCAACACGGCATGCAGGCGATCGAGATGTTCGTCGAAGGTCCGGGAAAAAATGACAACATCATCCAGGTAAACTAGGCAGGACTGCCATTTCAGGTCCGACAGCACACTGTCCATCATTCTTTGGAAAGTCGCAGGGGCAGAGCAGAGACCGAATGGGAGCACCTTGAATTCGTATAACCCATCTGGGGTGATAAATGCAGTCTTTTCGCGGTCGCGCTCATCCACTTCGATCTGCCAATACCCGCTGCGTAAGTCGATGGAGGAGAAGTACCTGGCATGGCGTAGTCGGTCTAAGGAGTCGTCAATCCGAGGGAGAGGGTAAACGTCTTTCTTCGTAATTTTGTTCAACCTCCTATAGTCCACGCAAAATCGAAGAGTGCCGTCTTTTTTTGCCACCAGAACCACGGGTGACGCCCATGGACTCGTCGACGGTTGTATAACGTCGTCTTGCAACATTTCTTTGACTTGGTGACGTATTGCATCTCGCTCTTTTGGGGAGACCCTGTACGGATGTTGACGAACAGGTCTTTCCCCTTCCTCTGTCACAATGCGGTGCTTAGTGACCGCTGTCTGTCGGACCTTCGACGAAGGAGCAAAACAGTCAGCAAAAGAAGAGATGACGCTGTGGAGTCGGCGCTTTTGGTCTGCCGATAGGTCCGGGTTAACCTCAACATTAATGCCTAAGTTGGAAGCGGCCTGAGGGGCTGCCGTTGTCGACGTGTGCTGCTGATCGTTTTCCTCCATCGCAAAGAACGAAGGTTGTCCGGTACAGTCATACTCTTCGTCCAGGTGGGCTACGGCAGTCTTCTTCACTAGGCGTTGGTGTGCGTTACCGAAGTTGGTTATCAGAACTTCGGTCCGGTGGTCGCGGAGCTGCACAAGTCCTCGAACTACGCAAACTTGCCGGTCTAGTAAGAGGGACACGTTGCCTTCAGCGATCCCGCAGGTGGCGTCGCTTTCACATTCTACCGTGACGAACAGGCTAGCTCGGGGCGGTACTGTTACGTACTCGTCGCAAATGCGTAACGCCGCCTTGGGTAGTTCCCCTTCGTTTCGGACAGCTCCCTGTGTCGAGAACGTCACGAGTAGCTCTCGAAGGTCAACAATCGCACCGTACTCATGGAGGAAGTCTAATCCCAATATTAGCTGCTTGGAACATTCCCGCAGCACTAGGAAGCAGCCAGGGAAATGTACGCCACGTATCTGGATCCTGGCGGTACATACACCGATCGGCGTTACCAGATGACCACCAGCCGTACGGATCTGTGGACCGTCCCATGGTGTTGTTACTTTCTTCAGTTTGGTGGCTAGCTCGCTACTCATCACGGAAAAATCGGCGCCGGTATCCACCAAAGCCGTCACGTGATGACTATCGACCATAACTGCAATATCGGCCGAAACTCTTTTACTGTCGTGATGGCGCGCCGACGGAGCTGGTGCGGTCAAGTCGTCAGTGGGGACCGCTGAGGTCGAGTCGGGTTCTGAACAGGCTCCGGTGAAGTCGTCGGTATGGATTGTTGGTGTCAAGTCGGGTGAGCGGGTTCGTGGGATACGTGGAGGATGTTGACCTTTCTGAGCGGCGGCGGTCCCACCTCCGGAGGACGCCGTCTTTAGTTTCCCCGGTTAGGACTGGGGGTCCGGCCGCTGGTCGTCCCCGAAGAGAATGGACGTCTAGGTGACGTGAAGCGTCGGGGCGAGGGCGACCGAGACTCACGGCGTTGTTTGCGGCGGAGAAGAGCGCAGGTGGGCGGCCAGGTACTCTTGGATGTCGTAGGGACGTTCACCGTAGGGCGGTCGTGGAGCGTCTGGCGAGAACCCCCGTAGGCCCATCTTGCGATATGGGCAATGGCGAAGAACATGTCCGGCTTCTCCGCAGTGATAACATAGAGGCCTGTTGTCCGCCGTGCGCCAAATGGTAGCCTTCCTTCCTTGCGTAATGGCCTGGTTCAGTTCGCGGAGCACCGTCGGAATACCGCTGAAATAGCGGCCTAGGCTGGGGTTGTATGGGCCGGACCGTGGGGGCGGTTGGTCGTGGCATGTCCGTGTACGCTATGACGGGAGGGCTGCTTCATAATACGGAGCAGGAGTGCTCTGAGATGAAGTAGAGGTTTGCATCGCCTGGCGAATTTCGTCGCGGACAACGTCGGAAA
Organism: Haemaphysalis longicornis; assembly: GCA_013339765.2. Classification (NCBI taxonomy): domain Eukaryota; kingdom Metazoa; phylum Arthropoda; class Arachnida; order Ixodida; family Ixodidae; genus Haemaphysalis; species Haemaphysalis longicornis. The sequence goes on along the minus strand of CM023453.1, from coordinate 158,009,823 downwards.
TGGCGTCGACGTTTGGCTGGTGACCGGCGACGTGGAGCTTCTGCAGCTCCTCCCGCACGATGCTTCTGATAATCTCTCGGAGATCTGCTGTGCCGCAATTACCCGTGGACAGCGAATGGCAGTTCGAAGTTGCCGGGTCAGTCTGCCGAACGTATTGGCGAAAGCGCTGCTCCAGTGCGTGCTCCATCGTGGTCGCTTCCCTGGTGAAGTCAGCTACGGTGGCCGGGGGATCACGCACAAGCCCCGCAAACAGCTGTTCCTTTACGCCGCGCATTAAATGGCGCACCTTCCTTTCTTCGGGCATGTTAGGATCGGCTCGCCTAAATAGCCAACACATGTCCTCAACGAACATGGCAACCGACTCATTCGGCTTCTGCACTCTCACCTGGAGAGCGAGCTCAGCCTTCTCCTTCCGCTCGCTGTCACCGTAGGTGGCGAGCAGCTTCCGCCGAAATTCTGGCCACGTTTCATAGAAGCTTCATTGTTTTCGAACCACGTCCTGGCGTTCTCTTCGAGAGCGTAATACACATGCTTGAGCTTCCGCACCTCGTCCCACTCGTTGAACGCCGCCACACGTTCGAAGCTGTCCAGCCAATCTTCGGCGTCCTCAAACCTCTCACCGTAGAATGGTCTCGGAGTGCGCGGGGTATGGAGCACCACTGGCGGGGCTTGCATACTTGTCTGGCTCGCCGTTGAAACCATCGCGACCCTGCTCGGCGCGGCCCTGGTTGGCGTAGCAAGGCGGCCGAACTCAGGCTGAAGGCCACGCAGGCGCCGGCTGTTCTTGTGGACGGGTGTTGCGTCCACCGAGGCCGAACCAGTAGCGAAGCAATCGTCCGGATCAAAGTGCATGGACAGCTACCCAGCAGCTCCACCAAAATGTCACGTCACAAAGCCGAGTCCAGGTGGAAGGGGGGTTTAAATGATGGAAGAGCGGCGATCAGAACAGCCAGCAGCCGCAGGCCAAAAGAGAGAAGAAGAAGAAGAACACAGAGCAACCAGGCCGATCCCCTCGCTCATAAAGCCGTGCAGCCGCTTGGCGGCGGCAGCAGCTTGCTAAAAATGTGAGCCCCCGTATACCATGTCATCGTGGCAATATCATTACTGAATTGTGTGACGCAAAGAGAGAAAAATAAACCTGGGTTCAACACCTTACACAAAATATTTTCTTTTGAATGCACATAGGGATGTCGGGAAGAGGCGTTGCCTGTTCGAATGAATGGCATTATTTAAGCATTTGGGCACCAGTGCGATATTTCGGTTCATATATACATTCTTTGTGTTTATGAAAAACTGAGAATTAGCACTTGTTGCTGTCCTGTGTTTTTTGCAATTTTAAGCTTAGGTCTAATTTCATGCTGTTTTTTTTCATGTTTTACAAACGGCAATTTGCCTGGTAAAATATTCTTTTGCTAGAAAACTTTTTCAAGCAAGTTATAGCTTTTTGCAAAATTTACTTTAAGGATTTTTTGCTCTGTTTATTAGGGTTGCCGGGATTTGACTACTGTATTTAATGTAAATTGTGAACACTTTCTACTCAATATTTAGTGCCAGTGTACATTTGGCTGCTCCAATAAGAGCATGAACAGTAAAGAAAAGGAAATAATTCACACACATATTTGTGCCTCATGACTCTTCTGTGGGCGTCCGAAGTTTGGTTGGTTGTAATTGTCAGGTGACGACTTATCCGTAGCTGTGCACGTTGATAGGGACATTTAAAACTTGAAAAATTACTCAAAAAATTTTTGTTGTCTTTTTTGGTGCTAATATGACAACATACATTATCCGTACCTGTTGCTGTTCAAACTTCCTTGACAGATCTCTTCATACACATTAAGCTGTTAGTATAGCTTCAGCTTTGAAATATTTGGTTCAATGCTTATTTAAAAATTTCTGGACAGAACCCCTTGTTAGGGACTTTCACGTAGTGTGTAACAATTGTATTTATATTCGTCCTCATTGCGTTTCTTGCAATTGTACATGTCTATATCCTCAGCACAAAACCGACAGGACAGGGGGAAAAGAAAACATGGGACAAGCTCTGAATGTCAACTAAAATAAACTTATTGGAGTTGCACAAAAATGTATATCCAGCATGCATACAAAAAATGAGAGAAACTTCACCCAATAATGCCCGAGGCTTTCATCGGGTTAAATTTTGTTTTTTGTGCATCTATTGACAGCATATTTTTGTGTAACCTCAGAGCCTGTCCTGTGTTTTCTTGTCCCTTTGTGCTGTATGTTTTGCACTGTGGAGCTGATTATTTACCAAACATTACTACAGTTGTACATTTTGGTTTGTTGGCGCTGCTCATGACAAAATAGTTCACCCCGTTGCTTATTTTTGCTCTGCTTTGGCTCACGTCTCCCCACATGGACAGCATCCTTTGTTTCATTTTTGTTGTATTTGGCACTCTTTACGGCAGCACAAGGCAAGTCGTTTTCTGTGCCGCTTAGTCTCTCCTCCTTTCAACAGTTTTTAAACCTGCATTATTTTTTCGTTGAAACGAACCGAACATATTTAAGGAAGCTCTGTAACTTTTCTTTGTGCATTTGTGTTTTTCCTTATGTCTGCCCAAGGCCGCCTTGCCAGCATACTAAGCAGTGTTGACATGAACCACGCAACCAATGGTAGTAGGTTGGAAGAGTTTTGCTTAAATGAATTTCGTCTTCAGGCTAACTATTATGGAATGTCCATCATGGTATTAGTGGTTCTTTTCAGTGGAAAAAGCTGCTGTGGTAAAAAACCATGAATGAAAATTTGCTCGAAGCCGTACAACACTACGTGTTGCTAGCCATAGAATACTATGCATTTAAAATAGCTGACATCTGAGCATAAATTGTCCATCAATTACGGCAACTTGTTTCCTGCACATCGTTCAGAACAGTGGTTTTTAATGTGGATAGTATTTTGGATTTTTCTCGTCTATCAAAGAAATAAGCGGAGGATCCACATGTTCACCCGCTTAAGCGGGGGATCAAACTTTCCTTCGCACGTCTCAGCAATGAATGAATTTGAAAGCTAAAAAACTTCGAGGCATTGAAAAGGCATTGCAAAATAGCTGATGGTAATTGATAGAGAGCAGACATCGAAGCTGCATAATAGCTGCTTACAAGAAAATAATAATCAGTACTTTTTACAGTTTGTGAGCCTCCCATGTAGCAGTGGTCCTGTGGACATCTACATTGCCTAAAACATATTATTGGGCTTCTCATGTGTGCCAGCTACTTACAACTGCACAAGACATGACAACGGACATAGGCAAAGAATGAGAATGACAACCGCATAGGTGTCCTGTGTATACAGGCACACAAGCTATTTAGGTGTCCAAACATTATTCATAAGTGAATTCGCCATTGGTGCTTTTATTGCATAGCTTTTTTTGGCTGGTAACCTGTCATTCTGGGGATTCAGATAAAACATTATTAGCCTTCAGTCACTTTTGCTGGTGCCGAACGTCTAGTGACATGAGGTGGCTTTTTTTACTGAGATCATGTATATGTGAGCAAAATCTTTTGAATTACTACCACTGCTGGTACGCTTCATGAAAAAATATTTTCGCACACATGCAACCTTAAAAATCAAGCAATGACACAAGTATTCAAATGAGAATTAGTGTATTCTTTCCAAGAATTTATCATCAAATTAGCATTTAAGGAAATTAAAAATGGGCTAAATATCAGCATCGAAGAGAGCCAAACGAAAAATATAACTTCAGCAAAAAAAGGATATTTAAAAAAAAATGTTACTTTTGATATGTTGTATTCTCATATCAGCTTGCTTTTTCTTTCTTTCCAGCCTCCACATGTGCCAAGTTTGCCGTGCCACAGCAGCTAATCAAGGCGACCCTCTTGTTCGTAGTGTCACGGGAAATCAAGGCTGTCAGTCAGTCAGCTGCACAGTGCGCTCTCAAAATTAAATCGATCGTGAGTCGCTGAGTTTTGTCTCTGCTTATATATTTCAGCAGCTTTGACTGGCTGGCCTTTCAGCTAGCTGTCGCTGTCTGACCAAATTTATGTGTGACTATCAATGCTGCCGATTTACATCTTGTGACTGCCAAAAATGCCCCTATTTTTCCCAATAACATTTACTTGCAGCAAATCGTAAAATGTGTAATTATGTATCAATTTGCTGACCTAAAATATTCACATAGTTCAAGAAACGCATTACAAAAATGGCAAGAACACGTCAGGAAGTACGCAGAAATAAATGAAGAAGCTCCGTAAGAATACGTCATGAAGTACATAAGATGTCATGATAAAAGCCATAGAAGTGCATCAAGAAGTAACCATAAATCTACTTAAAAAGGCTGCAAAAATACATCAGAAATTCTACAGAAAATCACTCGTCAAACTCTCTACAGAAACTCTATGAGAAGTGCATCAAGAAGTACGCATAAATCTACGTAAAAAGGCTGCAAAAATACATCATAAGTTCTACAGAAAATCACTCGTCAAACTCTCTACAGAAACTCCGTGGCCAAATACTTGTTGAAACACGTCAAGAGCTCGTCAAAAAAATTCTTCACAAACTCTACAAAATCTCTATGCAAGAGGAAGACAAAACTCTACAGAAATACATCAAAAACACAACAGGATTTTTTATGAGGGCTCTGTAGCAGACTCCAGCACACATAGCTCATTGATACAAGGTGATACAAAAAGTCGTTGTTCCCAGTGCTAAAAACAAAATAGACCACACAATGCGACCTTCGTGCGAAGTTTGAGCGAGAACGGAGCAGTCATACGCTCAGGAATTTTTTTAAGTGTTCCATTTATCGATGTAACACCCTGTATATCCTGGTACTGTGTCACTGCTGCTGAAGGCTTCGGACAAAAGACTAGCCAAATTTCTAGTGTTGCGGACGGATGAGGAAAGGAAATCGATGAAAAGAAGGCAGTTTTTGAAGTTTTCATCTGACAAGGGAATAATATGATCATTCCAAGGCTTCAAGTTGGTATTTGGGCTTGCTCTTGGGACAGTGCAAGCACATTAACATCATTGTATAAGTGGATGTGATTCGACCATCTCAAGTTTATGTTTTTCTCAAGATTATATGATCAGTCCTTTACATAACTGTGCATTGATGCCGAGTCTTCCTCATTGTTCCTTGCTCGTGGTGTTGACTGCTTCCGTTCGATATTCAGCTGGATGTTTTATCTCAATAAATGATTAATATGTGAAATCCTGAATGACAAATTACATATCAAACTAACGCCTTGATGAGACCCAACAGAGAATATAAAATCCTCATCTCCATCGACCGCCTCTTCCGGGCTGCGCGCAGTTGACGGACACTCTTGCGCGTACGCGGTGAGTGTCAGCCCTCATTCACACAGCCGTTTTTCACCCCGTCACGTCACCGTCGCGTCACCGTCTTCCGTCATGAGCGGGAGGTTCTCGGGAGATTTCTCGCCAAAAACGGTGCGACGGTGACGGGAAGCCGAGCTCTACGTTTCCGTTCCGTCAACGCGACGATACCACGGCCGTGGTAAACCAGCCAATTAGGAAACAAATTTTTACGCTAAAATTTCACCAGAAGGGAGCACACGTAAAAATCTAAGCCATTTTCTTTACTTTTCAGATTAAGCACGCGAAATTCAAGGCTTGAGTGATCACTAGGCAGAGGACTCTGTACTCTGACCGATAGCTCCAGTACAAATGCTACTCCGTTTGCGTCTCTGTCGCGGTTCCTTGACCTGACGGTGCCGTGACGGTGAAGGTGACGGCTGTGCAAATGGGCGTTCAGGCGAATGCCGTAGCTTGCTCCTTTTTTGGATGGAACAGAACGCGACTGTTTGCTTGTTTACTGAGCGCTCAAGTGCCTGCCACGCTCAGAAGCTCGGGGAGTATATTTTTTCGCCCATATTATCGCACAACAAAAAATTAAAAACGAAAAAACCCTTGCAGTTTCGGAGAGTATTGGTTTGGGCGAGTTGGTACATTGCGACGTATCGAAGCGCAGCAAAGACGAGGACAAAAACACAAAAAACGACACACAGAGCGCTAGCGCTCTTTGTGTCGTCTTTTTTGTTTTTGTCCTCACCTTGCTGCGCCTCAATACGTCGCCTTTCAGTTTGCGCGAAGAATAAAACAGGTCCGAATGAAAAAACTGAAGTCCTATTTAGGCACTCTCTGCAACGTACTCGTGACAAAGCTTGCTTTCGTCAATAGCGTTGCAAGCAGACTCAAATTTCACTACGGAAATCAGCGGTGGCAAGCGTATATTTCTCTTCAAAATATTGTGTAAAAGTTATTGCATGTGAAAATGCAGCTCCCACAACCATATCGCGCTAGAGGGAATTTAAGGTAACTTTATTGTGCTCCGGACATTCATTTAAAGTGAGAGCCTGAATTTCCAAGGAGGCGAACCAGCGTCCAGTGATCGAGATCGAAACGGTTCATCGATGATTGTCCAAGAGACGAGACCAAAGATCCACCAGTCTGAAGGTCAAATCAATCAATGTCCAGCGAATCCAAAGACGCTGAATTCCAACGAAAAGGATCCATGAGACGGAATCCACTGTGGACTTTCGTCTCGTTGGACCTTTAGAAGCTGAATCTCACAAGAGCAGTGGGGGGAATCGGACGACGAAGCCCGGCCGCGGCGGATCGCCGGGATGGGAGCGGAACGAGGCCTGAAATGCAACCACGACACTTGGCCATCCGGGACAAAGCAGCGCACCTTTTCAGCGTGAACGGTGCCGCTTAGAACAGAGGACTCGGAAACATTTGTGAGTGTTCGGGGAGCGCCGTCCTATTTTTTTCACAGTAGAGACAGCTGGCTTTCTTATGTCGTGATCCTCCCATGATGATTTTATGCTATGCGGATGTAGTTCCCACGCGTATTTCTGTTGCCCAAAATAAATTGGAAATTTCTGTTCCTTGTGTGACGCCGTCGTTTCGTAGGGCTGGTTCAAGCTCGCGAACCCTTCACACTGGAAGGAGGGTCCCTCACGCGTTAGCACCAGCGTTGAACAATTACACGTGAAGCCAACCGGAAAGAAGAAAAATGCTCAAGGTCATGATCGAACTGGATCCCTTGCGTTTTTAACCCGGCGTATATCTGAATGAGCTACCATTGTATTCCTGGCACCGAGCATTGCCTTTGTGTTCGTAGCGTGGGCGTTGACTTTGTATTTCGTTGCGGGTTCCAACGCGTGCTAACGCGCTCCACTTTTGAAGAGATGTGACAGCGTATGGACGAAACGATCGGGGCCTGCAAGTCATGGAGAATATTCAGCGGCAAGGCAGCAAACAAGTTTGAGCTACAACAGCGTAGTCTCTAACGAAAGCAGAGGGGCCACCAGCTCTGCTGTTTGTCCAGCCTTCCAATGTGGTACCCACTTTTTCTATAGAACATTTCGCTGTTTGTAAGCAAACATGAATGCCCCGAACGGTTTTCCCAAGAAGACTTGAGGAGCAGCACTTCCAGCAACACTTTTTCAACGGTTCTCGGCCATCGCGGCGGGGTTTCTCTGCTGTGTTTGAGTTTTTTGCTGTATTAGTTTTAGAGGATTCATTCAGATGTGTTTAGAGCGATGTCTAGCAACTACATCAAGGTGCTCGACTCATAAGTTGGGCACACAACATCTCGATGAAACGCTTTTTACTCCGCCTGTGTGAAAACAGGTAGTTTTAAGTGCGAATGCCTTCTTAAGCGACCCTGAACCTGCGTCCACCGGCGAGTCCGCATAGCATCACGTGGGGGATTGGCCAGGAATCTCCTCGTCTTCCTTGGCACAGGGGGAGATGGGCGCGCGCTGCCTGGCCGCTGATGGCACATACCCACGTGGGGGATTGCCAGGAATCGGGCGTGAAGGGCTAATGCACCGCTTAAAGGAGTACTGACACGAAATTTCAAAGCTGAGATCCGCTCTAGCAATCAGTACAACGACAACACAAATAGTGTCGTGAATAAATGCATCTTTATTTCTTTGTATTGTGTGTGTGTTGTGTATGATCTCTTTCGCGAACATCCGAACCGCGCAAATTCAACTCGTGCATTCGCACTTTCACATTCTTCCCCTCGGGAAGCGGGGAATTTTTTGATAGAGATCGGCGCTGATCGTTATCGATCGCGATCCAAAGTGTTCCTTGTGAGTAAGATAAAATAAAATGTACTGAATATGTGATCATGTCAGGTGCGGCTGAGCCTTGTGAACTATTGTGGTTTACTCAGGAGTACATTATTTTTTAATCAAACTTTCAAGTTATCCTGCCTATATTTACAGTCCGCACTCACACCGAAAGATACATAAGCTGGAGTGCAGCAATGTGTATTGGCGGCAACAAGCGAGGCGATGAATCAGTTGCTCACACCGATGCGAACTCACTTGCAAGCGTCACTCCCATAAAAATCAAATGTAACGGCGTCACTCAAATTAACAACAAAGCGTTGGTGGCGTGCGCAACGCGACGTACGCTGTGGGGCGATTCATGCTGCCCGCGGCTACTTTGGTCTCCGTAGTGTTAGTTCGAACAGCACAATTAACTGATAATTAAAGCTCTAACTACAAGGAATATCTTTACAATTAATTTTCAGTGTAAGCCGGTTTTTCTATGCACTTCAGGCGTAAACGTGGGTATTTTTCATGGGTGGAAGACGACGGCGTTCGACGTGTTCGTTGTAATTGCGGACCTTCGACTTTCGTCTCAGCATCGCCTCTTTTCCATTGGAGAATGCGTTGGTGTTTACTTGCCTAATGGATGAAGTCGGCAGAACAAATCTGAGCGCCTTTTGTGGGAGCTGAATTTTCTCTCGTGATCGCTGCTATCTAGGCGCTCTTTCTGCTTTTATCTATCGGGATACAGAACGTTCTGACCTGCGACAGCAAAACAGTTCCGAAACGCCGACTGCATACTGGCACAACACAGCTGTGCCCAAGTCGCAAGCGCTTCAACCGAGCGGAAGTGCAGAGCAGTGATTCGCCATAATGGGCTGAAGCGACATTATCCCCTCACTGCTACCACCCAATGAAATTCAAATTTCCCGCTTCGCAGTGCTCGCGCGCCCCCTGCTTGAAACTGCGCAAGCGGGAGTTCTGTTATTTTTTGCTTTATTTTCCTCTCGCACGTGCGGGCGTTGCCCTGCCATTTTTTTGGCTTACTTTGTAAAACCCAAACCAACGAGCGTTACTAACATAACTAACGTGGCTGCTTTGGATTAATAAGTATATTTTGCCTCAAAAGTACCTACAGCTTACTTTCCGCTAGACGATGGGTATATTATGACAACCACCAGCAGTTGACGAGTTTCGAACGATTGTGACTGTATAAGCGGCTTGGATTTCGAACCCTCCGTGTTACGCCGCGACGACAGGCACTACGAAGGAATGCTGTATGGTTCTAAGTGGGTCCAGAGAGCGAGCTTCGATGACAAGCAGAGGTCCTTAATGGCTCTGCACTTATAAAACGCTCCACGAGCTTGGAATCGAACCAGGGACCTTCGCATTATGAAACCTCTACCTGTCCAATTGCGCTAGAATTTCTGTCTTTCTTGAATAGCGCTACAATCACATTTGGGACGCTATGCATTTTTGGGGGGGTTTTTAACTCAGGAATCGCCATTTAACTTCAGCTGAATGGACGTGGACTATGGCTTCGTACTTGTGCAGTGTGTATTGTTGACTTTGGGAGTGTCTATAAGATAGACACAGCTAAGAAAAGCTATTTTAAAACTACTGAAGACCACAAGCTGTGCTGTTTCCTAGTCTTCGAAAAATATTTGGTAACCTGGCCGAATATTTTTTGTTTAGTCTCCGGTATTAGGAGGAGGTTTATAAAATTGATAGTAATTTTTTCTCAGTATTTTTGAAAGTTTTACTGTTTTAGTGCTTCTATTCTTCCAAGTTTTTTTGTTTTTTCAAAATTTGGGCAGTCCAATAATCCTCATTTACTCTTTTGTAACAAATAAAGGCCAGATGTACGTTTTTTTGGAAATACAGTTTGCTACCCGGTTCCCTTATTCTCCCGATTTTGTACTCGTATTTTGAACGTTCTTTTTAAGGCGTTTTTATTTATTCTTCCGTTTTTGCCAAAGCTGTGTAAAAGAACAGTTCCGATTTTATAAGATCCGTTTTGCAAAAATATTTTTTTTTTTATTTCTTTTATTTTTTGGTTTTTCAAAATTTTTTCCCACCCACTATCGCCATCTAGGGTGTTTTAGTAACTAAACGGTTGACCCGCCGCGGTGGCTCAGTGGCTAAGCGTTGCGCTGCTGGCCACGAGGTCGCGGGTTCGATTCACCGGGAAAAGGGCCCCTTTTACCCTTGCAAAGGGCCCCTGACCCTTGTCTATCTCGGGGCCCCCGGCCATCATCCCGCGTTCCCGCTTTGGGCCGGGGAGAAGGAGTCTGACGGCATGTTCTGCCCCAGGCGGTGGCGAGCTGAGTGTCCACCGGTGCTGTCTAAGGCACCATGTGCATTCGTGTGCCTTGGCGGCGCCGGGAACCTGCCGGTACGATAGGTACAAGCGACTCCTCGGCCTGGCGCTCGGCCCTTCTGTGGATCGACCCCGCCATTAATGACGCTCACAAGGTCCGGCACATCATTAAAGGGATCAACGACGGGGCTTTTCAGATGCTTATTGCGAAAGATCCGGCTACGGGGAGTCGAGTTGTAAGTCTGTGCCTCAGTTACGACGAAGTGCGCAGGCACCGGGTCGTGGCCCGTCAATTTTGGGACCAGTGAATACCGTGTCGGGCATTGCTCTTGGGGCAAAAATACAAGATTTTGTCCGCGAGAAGGTGGCGCGCCATGTTCCTTGCGTGCACAACGTTCAGGAGATGCGCTAATCTCTAGCTCCTGCTCTTCGAACTGCCTTTAAATAGCAAATCGCCGAAATGCTTCCGCACCCTGAATTTTCTGCTCACGTCGCCGCACCGCTTACGTACGCACAATCCACAGCCCGTGCTCCAGGCCAGTTCTCAACCTATCGTCGTGCCGGCCGAACGTTATTGCCACCCGCTGCTCAAATGATTCCGCCAATCACCACTCCTGCCAACCGGGCTATCTGCTTCGCCTGCCGCATACCGCGCCAAGTCGCACGTTATTGCCGCCGTATGCCGCCACTTCGTCGTGACGCACTTCGTGCCTCTGCGTACCCACCCCATCCCATGTCGATCTATGAACCACCGCCGCTTTGTCGTGACGCACATCCTGGTCCGACTCCTCAACGATTTTTTTCACCCGTGCCGTTGACGCCAGCAGCCGTTCACAGTCACCGCGACGCCGCTAGAGCTGTCGCACATGCGTCGCCGCCCCGAAAGCGTCTTAGAGGTAAACTAATGTGCGCAGTTTACGAGGCATGGACTCCGAACCCGTCGAAATGCACAATACCTCGACCACCCCCAAGAAATTTCATCGACATATCAGTTGACGGTATACGAACAGTTGCAGTAGATACAGGAGTCGCTATTTCTGTGATTAGTGAAAATCGCTGTCACTCATAGAAAAGTTACCACCCTCCTCACAGGCCTTTCGCTTCGTACCGGAAGTGCTGTACAAGTTCAACATTGTGCGAGGTGTACAGCGCGCGTAGTTATTCAAGTTGTCATTTACCCCATCGAAATCGTCATCCTGGCCTCGTGTTCCGATGACATTATCGTGTGCTGGGATTTCCTGTCTCGCGATCACGCGGTCATCGATTGTGCCCGTGCCAAGGCCGAGTTATCTCTAATAATGATGAGACTTCGTGCAATGTTTCCGGTTCGTCCTCTTCCCTCGACAAAATCATCGTCTCCGAAGATGCTCATATCCCGCGGTACAGCTCTGTTCGTGCACCTCAGTCTTGCTACTCTATTTCTGATGACACGGTTCTGTTTACTCGTTCCGACGTATTCCACCGCCTGAAAAACCTACCCCTTCCCTTTGGTGTTTAGGAGCTCCAGTCTGGCTGCACGTGAATGTGGATTACAAATTCGACCCCCTGCCCTTTCAGTTTGCTGCGCGGCGAATCCTTCGGCAATATTGAACCCATAGCCTCCATTCTCTACTTCGACGATGATGACAGTACATCTGTCCTGGACATTCATGCCCTCGCCACTCCGTCCTCCCATGTCCATCCGCTACCGACCGACGCTTTCGCTTCTGCATTGCACAACAGCTTGATTTACGCAGAACACTCAATTGTTTGAACTGCTAAGCGCCTTCCATTCTTCCTTTGACTCGAACGAAACTGCCTTGGGCAGTACGTCAACTGTTCCTCATCATATCGACACTGGCGTACAGCCACCTTTGCACCGGCGTCATATCGGGTATCACCATCTGAACGCCGCTTCATTAGTGAGCAAGTGGAAGATATGCTTCGGCGAGGTGTCATCCGCCCGTCCCAAAGCCCGTGGTCATCACCGGAAGTGCTCGTGACTGGAAAAGACGGCTACATGCGTATTTTCGTTGACTATTGAAGGCTTAACAAGGGGACCAGCAAAAACGTCTACCCATTGCACCGCATTGACAATGCTCTTCACTGTGTGCATGGTGCGGAGTTTTTGTCGTTATGAGATTCGCGATCCGGCTATTGGCAGGTGCCGATGGCCGAATCTGACCGACCGAAAACATCATTCGTTACGCCCGGATTTTATGAGCTTAATGTTCATCCGTTTGGCCTTTGCTACGCGCCCGCAAAAATTGAACAGATCAAGGACAATATTTTAAGGGGTCTGAAGGGGAACACGTGTATCTCTTATTTATACGATGTTGTAGTGTTTCCTTCGATTTGGAGACACACCTCATCCGGCTCAAACAAATTTTTACCTGCCTCATGGCCACAAGACTACAGCTAAACCTGAAAAGTGTCGCTTCGGAGCCCACAAATTGACCATCTTAGGCCATGTGGTGTCAAAAGAGGGCATTCTACTGAACCCGAAAGGCTGCAGGCAGTCGCAGGGTTTCTTAAGCCGACGTCAATCAAGGCCCTCCACAGCTTCATTGGCCTGTGCTCTTATTTCCGCTAGTTTGTCCGAAATGTCGCTTCCATTATAGCACCCCTAACAAGACTACTGGGGAGCGACAATGGAATATCTTCGTGGTCGCCAGACTGTGACGAGGCGTTTTCTACTTTAAGGCACTTGTTGACATCACCACGTATTTTGCGCCAATACGACCCCAGCGCCAGTACCGAAAGGCACACGGACGCCACTGGTGTCGGCCGCGGTAGTGTTCTCGCACACCGAAATTACTGTTATCCGGAATACATCGTTCGGTATGCTCCCTGGACCTTCACCAAAGCCGAGTCCAATTATTCCGTAACAGAAAAAGAGTGCTCGGCCATTGTTTGGGCCTTAGGCAAAGTCCGCCCTTATTTATACCGCCGCACATTTGACGTTGTTGCCGACCACCACCCTCTATGTTGGTTGTCGTCTCTCAAAGATCCCACGGGACGGCTCTCCCATTGGGCGCTCCGGATTCAAGAGTACGACATTCGCGTCGTGTACACATCAGGGATCAAACTCTCGGATGCCGATGCCCTCTCTCTCGCGCATTTGCCGCCTTCGAAGGTGTGCCTCGATTCACCTGAGTCCATCGTCTCTGCGCATATATATATATATATATATATTATATATATATATATATAATATATATATATATATTATATATTTATATATATATAGCAGTTTATATAATTATATTAGATATATTATATATAATTATATATATATATTGTAAGCGCTGGTTAGTGCCCCGACACCAGAGGAATGTGCGTCCGGACAATCCCCCGGTAGTTGTACACAAACGGTATGTGCGAAGTACTAGCAGAAGGGTATGCGCCAGTGGACTCGTACTCCGGAGGCCTGTCTTCCACATGCAATCATGCTTCATCATCGTCATCAGTTGTCTATCATCATCAACGCCCGTCTTGGTTGTTCTCTGGGGCTCGCTCCCTGTCACGTAGGACAAGGCTCACCTAATAAAGACGTTCCCCAAGACTACTGGTGCGCGCCTTACAAGTGGTAGAGGTAAGCTCCTTCGATCCTGTGTACCTCGACCCCAGGACTACCCCTGGAGCTCCGCTCAGGTCGGCGCAAGGCGCAAGAAATCACTATGACGCAAGGTGGCCCCACCGATGTGAACGCCGCCATGGGTGCTCCCCGGCGAGTTCATCGGCGCCAGCCTGGACAATTACCTGCCGGCAGCGCGAACCCCGGTCTTTTACTGGGCTTCCCCATGAGGACGTGGAGGACTGGCTGGGTAATTACGAGCGAGTCAGCTCCTTCAATCGATGGGACGATTCCCTCAAGCGGAGGCACGTCGGCTTTTACCTTGACCTAATAGCAGAGACATGGTACCACAACAATGAGCGCGACTTGCCTGACTGGCAGCGCTTCACATCGGAGCTGCGCCGAGTCTTCGGCGCGTCATCTATGCGTACCGAAGCCGCCAAGAAGAAATTGGACGAGCGCGTGCAACGACCTGGTGAGTCCTACACGTCGTACATTGAGGACGTCATCGCCTTATGCCGCCGTGCGGATACAGACATGACGGAGGAAAGCCGAGTGCGACACGTCCTCAAAGGAATTTCCCCCTTGGCATTTAACGCGCTGGCCGCACAAAATCCAACCACCATTAACCAGATTGTCACGACGTGCCAGCGCCTCGACGACCTTCAGTCACTACGTCGGCAGCCAATCCAGTGGGATAGCCGCGCCTCGACGGACGAAGCCGATTTGCGCTATTTGATACGTTCGATCATCCGCGAGGAACTGGCAGTGCAGACATCGCACGGTTTGTCCGAACCGCGCCGCGAGGCATCCATACCGGGTGTGCGTAAGCTAATCAAGCAGGAACTGGCTTCCCTTGTGCCTCCCTCAGAACCTAGAACGGACGTTCACCCAGTCTCTGACCCCGCCGTGGTGGCTCCACTGCCTTTTGCTCCCAGTGCTCCAGTTGTGACGGCACCTCTCCCTGAACCTGCATGTTCCCCTCTGGCAACTGTCTCTGCTCCTGTCAGTCGACCGCCTGTCCCTTCGCATCCAGGCCATGTCAATCCTTACCCAGTGCCACCTGCTGTTCCTCCGCAGTTTGCGTACGGCTACCCGGCTTGGCATCTTCCGCGACCCATCTGCTTCTATTGCGGCATCCGGGGGCATGTCTCCCGCTTCTGTAGACGGCGCCAACAAGACGAAAGACTCGCCTACTCCACCATCCCACAAGGCAGCCGTCAGCCATCCTACCAATATTACTCCCAACGGTTCCACGACGCCAGACGTTTTCCCTCGCCTAACGACCCCCCGGATCAGCAACGCAGCCCCCGGCTCCCGAGAAGAAGTTCGCCGTCCGCCTCCCGCCGCCGCTCTGTCTCGCCGCTTCGTCCGGCCTCCCAGGGCGCCAACTACCACACGGAAAACTAGAAACTGCAGTTTCTGGGGGCGAAACTGCGTTGCGATGGATTTCTAGAAGTCCCCCTGATCGGTCATCAAACACATTATCTGTTGTCGTTGAAGGAATTGATGTGGAAGCTCTTGTCGACACTGGTGCTAGTATTTCTATAATTCGTGAAGACGTGTGTTCCAAATTGCGTAAAGTACGAACCCCCTACCCTGGTCCCTCTCTACGTGGTGCTAACAACGCCATGATCCAACCTTCCGGACTCTGTACAGCCCGTGTTACCATTGCCGGCATTCGACATCACATTCAGCTCGCAGTACTACCTTCATGTGTTCATCAGATGATATTGGGTTGGGACTTTCTCAAATCGGCGTCTGCTGTGATCTTGGGCAAAGAACCTTTGCTTCGTATGATTAACATAGACCTGGCCAGTGTTTCTGATTCCCCAAAACTACGATTGGTGGCCGCCTCCTGCGATTTTTCTCTGCCTCCTGGACAAGAAGCCATGCTCTCCGTTCACTGTGCCGAAATTCTCGATGGCGATGTGTTTATTACTCCTACCGGAAAGTTCTCTCTTCGAGGTCTTCTTGTACCCCCCTGCCTAATACGGTTTTCTCGTGGAACTGCTCTTCTGGTCGCACAGAATACTTCGACCGAGACTATTTTATTACCTCAAGGCGCGACCATTGCTTCTGTTCTGCGCGCGACGAAGCAATGAGCGTCATTTCCTTTGAGTCTATTTCATCTGCAGAATGCTCGGCCGGTCATAAATCACCATCGCTCGCCATTGATGATACTATCAGTCCTGATCTCACACCGGAGCAAAAGAAAACACTATTGGATCTTCTGGCCAAGCACGAAACCCTATTTGACTCCGCCTCCTCCTCCGTTTTGCGGCAAACATCCGCAGCCACCCACCGAATAGAAACAGATGGTTCTTGCATCATTCGCCGCCGCCCATATCGCGTCTCACCAAAGGAGCGAAAAATCATTCAGGAACAAGTCGACGATATGCTCAAAAACAAGATAGTCCGTCCTTCAACGAGTTCATGGTCGTCACCTGTTGTTTTAGTCCAGAAGAAGGATGGTTCCGTGCGGTTTTGTGTCGATTACCGGGCGCTAAATAACATCACCCGCAAGGATGTATACCCGATGCCTCGCATCGATGATGCTCTAGACACTTTGCAAGGTGCAGAATACTTTTCAAGTCTAGACCTGAGATCGGGGTATTGGCAAATACCTATGCACGAACAAGACAAAAAAACAGCATTTGCCACGCCTGACGGTCTTTACGAGTTTAACGTAATGCCGTTCGGGTTGTGCAATGCCCCGCGACATTCGAAAGAATGATCGACACGGTTCTGCGTGGTTTGAAATGGAAGACGTGCTTATGTTATCTTGATGACATTATATTATCTACCACTTTCGAAGACCTTCAGCGCCTCAACAAGTTTTAACTTGCCTTGCCAATGCCGGACTGACCCTCAATACGAGAAATGCCGCTTCGCAAGTACATCTATTAAAGTATTGGGCCATCTGGTTAGCAAGAAAGGAATCCGGCCCGACCCCGATAAAGTGAATGCTGTGCTGAATTTCTCGCGCCCAGACCGCCAAAAAGAACTCCGCAGCTTCTTAGGATTGGCATCCTACTTTCGTCGTTTCATCCGCAACTTCGCTTCAATTGCTACGCCCCTACACAAACTCCTGGCATCTGGTACCCCATTTTGTGGTCCGAGGACTGTGAAACAGCCTTTCAAAATTGAAGCACGCACTTACTTCCGACCCTGTTCTCGGACACTTCGACGAGGAAGCACCGACCATCCTTCACACCGACGCCAGCGGACACGGAATTGGGGCTGTGTTATTACAGCGAAGACCTTCCAACGTAGAGCAAGTAATTGCATACGCAAGTCGCACTTTGACACCTGCGGAAAGGAACTACACGATAACAGAACAGGAGTGTCTTGCAGTAGTTTGGGCCGTCCAGAAATTCCGGCCATACTTGTACGGGCGGGATTTCACTGTGGTCACTGACCATCACGCTCTTTGTTGGTTGGCTTCCCTCAAGAACTTAACTGGGAGGCTTGGACGCTGGGTGCTTCGTTTGCAAGAATACAACTACCACGTTGTGTACAAGTCCGGCAAGAAGCACACAGATGCAGACGCCCTCTCACGTTGCCCGTTATCCTCGACCCAAGATGGTATTCAGGCGTCTTCTGAAACAACGCAATCCTTAAATATTGCGCCAGTGGACTCTCGCGTGGAACCACCCAGTGATTTCAGTGCTTTCCAAAAAAACGACAGCTACTGCCGGAAGCTCATTGACCAATTGAGCGGTGCGAGTCGACCCAGCAACAGCCGCTCACGACGACAGCTCAACAAATTTCGAATTATTAACGGCACTCTTCACCGCTACAACTACCATCCAACAGGCGACAGATGGGTGCCCGTCATTCCCCGTCTTCTTCAACCCAAAATTTTGGAGGCATTTCACGACGATGCTGTCGCAGGTCATCTAGCCTTCCACAAGACATTCGACCGCATAAGAAGCCGATACTTCTGGCCCGGCCTATCCGCTAGCGTGGCGAAATATGTTGCGTCGTGTGCCGCGTGTCAGTATCGCAAGCGACCCACTTCCGGCCCCGCAGGGACACTCCAACCCCTGCCTTGTCCCTCATCTCCATTTGAAGTTGTAGGGATTGATCTCTATGGCCCTCTCCCCGTTACCTCGGCAGGACATCGGTGGATTGTTACCGCCGTAGACCACCTTACTCGCTACGCGGAAACGGCTTCTGTTCCCACAGGCTGCGCTACCGAGGTGGCTGAATTCTTTTTGAAGAATATTTTCTTACGCCATGGACCTCCCCGAGTTCTTCTTAGCGACCGAGGTCGTGTATTTCTTTCTGCCGTGCTTGGAGAGGTTCTCCGCGCAGCCGAGACTGTTCACCGCACTACGTCCAGCTACCATCCTCAAACGAACGGCCTGACCGAACGGTTCCACCGCACCCTTTCCGACATGATTTCTTCTTACATTCAACCGGACCACAAAAACTGGGACATTATTCTTCCGTTCGTCACGTACGCATATAATACCGCCGTTCAAAGTACTACAGGATTTTCGCCATTTTTCCTTGTTTATGGCCGCCAACCAGCTTCTGTTCTTGATACGTCTTTCTTGTCCGCACCAGTACTTCCCAGAACCAACATTCCCGATGAGTTCATTTCTCGACTGGATCATACCCGTCATCTAGCTCGTCTGAGGACAACAGCTACACAAGAAGAGCGCAAGGCCAATTATGACGCCACGCATCGCGTTGTCTCCCTCAAAGCTGGTGATCAAGTTCTGCTTTCTACTCCCCTTCGTGCCCCAGGACTTTGTGAGAAGTTCTTGCCCCGCTACATCGGACCTTACACCATTGTAGAGCAGACTTCCCCTGTGAATTACCGAGTGACCCCCAACGCTAGTGTCACCGACCGTCGTTGTCGTGGACCCGAGATCGTGCACGTTTCCCGGCTCAAGCCATTTCTCTCGGTCTACACACTCTTAGCGCCCGAGTCGGCCGCTCCACAAAGGGGGGGATATTGTAAGCGCTGGTTAGTGCCCCGACACCAGAGGAATGTGCGTCCGGACAATCCCCCGGTAGTTGTACACAAACAGTATGTGCGAAGTACTAGCAGAAGGGTATGCGCCAGTGGACTCGTACTCCGGAGGCCTGTCTTCCACATGCAATCATGCTTCATCATCGTCATCAGTTGTCTATCATCATCAACGCCCGTCTTGGTTGTTCTCTGGGGCTCGCTCCCTGTCACGTAGGACAAGGCTCGCCTAAGAAAGACGTTCCCCAAGACTACTGGTGCGCGCCTTAACAATATATATATATTATATTATTATATATATATATATATATACAGGATATATAATATATATATAGATATCATAGGCAGTGGGAGAAATTTCTCGAGGAGGCAGAAGAAATACTTGAGAAATTGGTGTGTGACTCCGATAAAAAAACAAACACAGTGGTTTACTGATGTTCCGACTAGAGGGCCAGTCTTCCTCTCAGTCCTCCAGGCGAAGCTTCTGTAAATCACTGTTTTTGTTTTTAATCATAAGTTCACATTTTTTTCTAAAATTTGTCTGTATATATATATATATATATATTTATATATATATATTTTATTTATATATATATCTATATTATACTTTATATATATATATATAGATTTATATATATATATATATAAATATATATAAATACATACAATATATCCTTTGTTACAACAAAGGCAGTGGGACGGGGAGAAATCTCGTTATAGGCGGTATTTTATGATAAGAGAATCCTCGAAAATAGCTTAAGTAGTGGAGCTGTAATTGCCGCATAACCGCAAGGAATCAATACTAAATGTATTTAGTGAAGCAAAGCTTTATTCAGGTGCAAGAAAGGCAGCTAGCTTTGGCTTGTTTATATTCTTGCCGGGCGCGAGCATCCCCTGCTTCAATTTGACCAAAGATATGAGGCTGTGGTCGCGGTCATAAAAGTGACAGTGGATATGGCCAATGTACAGGGGGGCGTGCGGACATGACGGAACGCTACGCGAGTTTTGCGTTTGAAAGCGCCGCAAATGCCGTCGCTCGAGCCTGAGGTTGCGCTTGTTGCGCTCAAAAAACGATTAACTGCTCATTTTGGGGGAACAGCGCAATCATGAAGACTGACCGGTTTTGCACTACGGGCTTTGCATGATCTCTGGGTAATTTTTTCGAAGGTGTGGAGCAGTGCACTTTGCAAAAGAAGAGTTCTTCGGCGCTCCGTTGTCACCGACACTGCTAATTATACAGTTCGAGTGTGGGTGTTGACGCAGCGTCGCGTCCACGTCATTGACCAATGTCTAGGAACAAAATTCAATGACCCTACGACGCATTCGGGCCGTTTGTGCAAAGTCGGATGGCGCGAATCGAGTATGACCGGCTCGAGAATATCGCCGGGTAAGACCAGCTTGCGTCGACCCGACATGTTGGAAGCATGACTCGCCGCTGGGTCGCCGCCGCTCGGCGATGCCTCCGCTCGTCACTTCGCTCTAAGCGGGTCAAGCTGTTCGTGTACTTCGAGTAATGCGGCCTAAAACGCATGTGTTTGGATCGGGACCAGAATAAATTTCGAATAAAGCAATATTTCGAGTAAAGTGATTTCGTTACAACGAGGGAT
This sequence comes from Haemaphysalis longicornis, assembly GCA_013339765.2. NCBI lineage: Eukaryota > Metazoa > Arthropoda > Arachnida > Ixodida > Ixodidae > Haemaphysalis > Haemaphysalis longicornis. Next base: position 157,989,292 of record CM023453.1, on the reverse strand, counting down.
TACTGTATATATACCAAAATGCATACATCGTATTTTGCACTCAGAGGCACTGCAATACACATTCGCCTACATATCTACCTTTTCTGGTATTTTTCTGCAGCGCCATGACCTGATTTTTGGCGTTTCCTTTTGTTCGCCGTTTAGAAGATTTTTCCACCCGCTTGAATGCCTGCTCACCCAGATCGGTTTAATTAAAAGTCCACTATGACAGGGAAAATAGAAAAACGAATGGTGGAGCGCAATTACTCAGGCCAGCTACAGACAAAACCTACCTGCCACGGGATTTTATCTGCCACGCGTGTACAGGACACCTGCCCCGATCTAGGAAAAAAATGAACGAGAGAGAGATGACGAATATATGTTTTGTGGCCAAATAGGGTATTGTTTCATCCTCTTCTGACAGCGTTTGCAGTGCAACTGAGAAGTTCTTCATTAAGCTGCTCCAGAGTGCCTGCGTAGCATTACACCAGCGTTAAAGTGAGTAAAGTAGGTATTTTTTGAAAAAGACAGTTGGTTAGAGCAGAAAATGCCAGTATAAATAAATAACATCATCATAAGCAAGGTAAAAACTATGTTAAATTTACATCAAGCACGAGGAAACGAATTTGACCACTTTTACGGGCCAAGCGGAAAAATATAGGTTCCCTTCGAACAAAGGCCATCTTATGCACTATCTTTGCCCCAGTAAGAGGAGTTGCTAAAGATTTCGCCAACCCTTGTGCACAGGAAAAAATATCAAGTGTTGAATAATAACTTAAATTTTTAGCATGAACTTTCGGGAGTGCTTTCCTTTAAAGAACCAGGATGCAGGTTGCCGGGCTACCTTTCGTTTTCTCTTGATAAAAGTAAATGAAGAGGATGGATATGTACATTCTAAAGAGCAGGATCTGGGTTTTGTATTCTCTCCTTGTTTGTTCAATCTCTCGCTTGTAGTTTCCGGGGTACGTGCAAGTAATGTAACTGTAAAACATATGTAATCGCATTGTGGCGCGCAAATCCCTACGTACTCTCAGGCAGGCATTTGCGTACTCGTTATAAATTTTACTTCCACGCAAATCGCCATCACCGTTTTAAAAACCGGTTGTATTTCAATATTGGGCAGTGTGAAAAAAGTCAGTGAATAGGAAGGCAAACTTCACGTGTTTAGGGTAAATTTAACTACTCTACGTGCCTGAAGGGTATTTAACAAAGACAACTCCTGCTAGGCCCGCCCAAGGTAAGCATATTGCGCAAATATAAGAAAAATATAGAGATGCAACAGTTCAAATATTGTTAAGACTCAGCAGCCGTCTTCGGGGGAGTGTACAATTTTTTTGATGTGGTCAGATGGACAAGCACGGATTTCCCAGTTATGGTCTTTGAGCTCCCACTTTGGAAGTGCATGGCGATAAGCGATCAAAAATCACTCTTGGAGAGTAAACTGCGATAATAAAGAGCATGAATCCGTGAAAGTGTGCCCATTAAAAAGCGCAACGGCATCAAAAAAAGAGGAGATAAATATCTAGTTACCCTTGTTGTTATGCCGTATGTTACTTCATCACAGGTCCGGTTGACGAATTCTTGTAATATGTGTGTACAGGAGAGCACGCAGTTTATTGCCTAAGGCTTACACGCAACCCAAGTATACCCCATTACACCAGTAAAACTATCCTTTTGTGATGTTAGATATAGATCAGGACGGCTTTTCGTTCATGCGAAACGGCATCTCTCAAGAGTGTTGAAAAGGACGCAATGAGCTGTATATTGAATACCCGTCCCGAAATCAGCTTGTAAAATTTGAGAATATTAATGGGGGAAACCTCCTTTTGTGGCTCGTATTTTCGAGGGTTGTGCTGAGAGTTTATATGGAGCCTCGTTTTGGAGGAACCCCAGATTTTTCTTAAGACCAGTTCTTGTTACTTTTTAAACCGTTTTCACCACCATATGACCAGGCACCACTGAAGTCCTAAAAAAGGCCTGGCGCACATTTCAAGTTTAATGACAATACACAGCCCAGCGGTGCTCGTCCTCTTCTAGTCGACTGTTTTGTGCCTCGCTTTCTTCCAATATGACCCAATAGCAACTAGCCCAACTGACCATTTTTACACACAGCCAGAGGTTAAGGACCTATTTGATTTTAAAGGGCATGCTGAATAGGGCTTTTCTAAAAACAAAGAAACGCGTGTAAGCAGTTGTGAGGCAGACGTTGTGTTAAAAGCAGAAGAGAAAATAAAACGCTTCTAGTGCTGCCGCATGGAGTAATGCAAATAACTGCGGCGGGGTGTAAATCACCTTGATCATGCCGTATACCAAAGATCGGCGTATATTTAGGTTGGAATGCCATGGACACGAAAGCACTTCTTAAAGTTTGGGAAAGCGAAAGTCTAACCAGAAATGGAAGGCTTAAGACGTTGTTAGCGCTTCGCGGTGCCAGTGGTCTCCATAATCTTTCTGCTTAAGACTGTTTCCTTTATGATGACCTAACGCTTTTAAATTTCTTTGATCGTCCTTGGAGCTGTTGCGCCTATATTTATGCCTGGAGCCGTTTAATTAAAGAATTGGAGACGGCAGGGAATTTTTTGCTATCCCTTCAGTATTTCGGCGTCCTGTCGTCTCCTGTGTTTATCTGCGGTGTAGTGGCGTTGGCTGCAACATCTCGCTAATTCCAGGTTTAGGCCTCTGCCGTAGAGCTCTTCGTAGTAAGGAACGCTCGCCAAGAAGCCGTTTTGCGGTTTGTATCTATGACGAAGGCTTTTTTGGTCAATGAACGAATATTTGCTTTCGCTATGAAAACGAAATGTTCTAAACGAGCAATAGAGTAGACTGTCGTTGAACATCTGTTGCCGAAGGGCACCACGTTTTGGACGATCGGGCCTCTGACTGAATTTTTTTGGACGGTTGGTCCCCCTACGGCTACATACACGAGCCGAACCTAACCAGAACATCGGTGCACCACGAAGCCGTGGTGATGGCTGTTTCCTCACGTCAGCTCACGGTGACCTTCCGCCAATGACCGTAATCGTAAAATGAGGAGGAGCGTCGAACTATAAGGTTCCCACCCAGTTTAAAGGAATTGCGGAGTAGGCCTGGTCGTTCACAAGCATTTGTCAACAGAGTTCCCGAGCTCTTGCAGACGGAGGAATGACCCCGCTGCTCTCCACTGTAAGACAGGAAACTGAAACTGGAGATCACGTGCCCAACTGTAGCTGCTCAGGCAATCGCTGATTCCACCGTCGGCAACCGCCGGCAACTGCGCCGCCATAACAAAGGCATATAGAACGTGCTTCAAGTACGAGAGGGCCTGGACCTAAATGACAGCGGTATAGATGGGTTCTACGGCGGTATGCTGAATGCTTCTGGCATCCCATGTCACAAAGTGAAAAAGGGCATACTCGGGATCCACACAACCGAGAATGTCTGTTTCGCATGTTTTCTAAGCATGCAGCGGGACAAAAAGTAGAATGCGAGCACAGAATTCTATACCAGGCCATTGCGAACGTTGCGCCACCGAATGCCCCCAAGAGAATGGCGATACATAATAACCACGAGTCTCCTCTACCCAAACTAAACCAAGATAATTAAAGTGAGAAGGCTGCGCGGGACCAACTGAGTCACTATCGTTCTGGAAGACTAAGGAGTAGGCACTGCATCCACTACCGCGGAGCAAAGTATATGATATGCGGAGCGGGCGGCAGGGTGGGACATTGGTCCAGCGTGTGCCCCCTCCAGCCAAGATAGAGAGAAACTTTATTCGTCCAACCCGTTTTGATTATGGTCACTCCGAGCAAGTGAGTGGTTTCCCGAGTCCTGGACTCCCTGGCCATAGCCGGCCGGCCGTGCCCTATCTACCAGATAACGTACAAAAAAACTCTTGAGGCAAGAGCACATAAGAAAATAATAAATCCGTTTCAAAACGCGCTTTATGTAGACGGGGTATCCCCATAGGTGACAAAATGAGCCCGAAATGATTCGTGACCTTGTATCCTAATAAAAACGATACTCGGAGAGGCACCAAGGACAACAGGACAACAGCGAACGACATTAGAACGCCCCGTCGTGCGTAGTGAAAAAACATACACGTCGACAGCCAGTCACGAAGCGTGAGGAGCCTGGTAAGTAAGACAATCGGGTTTATCGCTTTACCTACTCCGGTCTCCCTGCTTACGCTTAATAGAGGAGGAGGAATGGCAGTCAAGTAGACGCTCTCGGAGACGGCTCCGCCAGGCGACAACACCGGTAGAAATCAAATTATCAGCACCAAAGTTCTAGCTGAAAGGGCTATCAGGACTGGAAACCAGTCCAGGCAAACGTTTTTAAGCAGAAACATCTCCCAGGAGAAAACAAACACACCAAAGTGAGCTGGGCTTGCGAGGTCTCGAACAAAACGGCTTCGCGCAAAAACGTGGAAAAGAGTTGCATACGCAGCTCATTCCGGTAGAGGAACGGTCAGAAATTATTTAAAGTGGCGGAGATAGTCTTTACTCAATAAAAGGCCCTCACGCTAGAAATTGGAAATGCAAGGAATCAAATGGTTACTAAACTGCAGCACCGTAAAATTCAGAAGAACCCGTTCGTATAATTGAGGCAGAAGCAGAAAAGCAATAAAAGTCTCAGGAGCCGGTTTTTGGAAAAGATTGATTGATAATAATGTTTAACGCGCCGACGCTGCGCAGGCGATGAGGTACGCCGTAGCGGAAAGCTCAGCATTAATTTGACCACCTGGGGATCTTTAACGTGCGCCTAAATGTCGAACACACGGGCGTTTTCGCTTTTCCCTCAATCATAAAAACGGCCTCCGCCCAGGGAATCGAACCGGCGCCTTTGGACTCAGCATTTGGGTAAAATACCGGCCCCTTATCCGCAAATAAGAGACGGAGGTGTCGAAGCCGGAAGCGGCCAAGCGGAGGCAGGGTGTTAAAAAATGCAGCACGAGAAAGCCTGAAAAATGAGGGAATAAGCATACATGCAGATGGATGAATGATATATCAATTCGGAAGAGATAAAGCGCGAAATCAAGGAGACCAATTGTAAGCAATGCTACCAAACTTTGCCGCAAACATTGGCACCAAACCTTGCCGCGACCATTGGTACCAGAGCATTGCCGGATTGTTTAAAGCAGATTAACCGAGAATTTGTAGATGCCGTTGATATACCCAACATGGAAGCAGAAGTGACTGACGCATTTGGCATTCATGTATGGTGACAGCGACAGTGAAAATAGAAATGAAGGTTTCAGGCGCCACAAAAAATCGACATGATCTTCTGACGTCGATCAAAGCTCGGATAGATGAGGGCGTAGAGAGGGCAGATTGAATAACTTGTCCAATTCGAGTAACATGGAAACAACACATGCAAACAATAGCATGGTAGCCCACAAAAATGAATACCAGTACGGACGGGAATGACATTAACAAGACAAAGTGCCAAGGGAGAAGGGCTATCTGGGTATCTGCTTCGCCCGTACCCCGTGCTTTCGAAGCCCAAAAAATGTTCATAATAAACAGCAATGATCCTGAGTTTACGGGCGCACGCACGGCCGTGGAACAACATTGATGGCTGTACCCTTTGTGAATCGACATCAACCAGAACAAAGACTGCATTTACGTGTCGTGTTAAATCGACCCCAAAAAAATCCGGCCAGGAGATCTGGCATCGAAAGAAAGCGGTCAAATAAAAAGCAAGAGGTTAAGCCTACTACGTTTATGGATAGTTTGTAGCTGTTTATTATCCGTGAAGCTCTATATGGCGTCAATTCTCTGGAATGCTGCGAGAAACTTAGATATACGCAATCACGCAAAAGGCGAATAAATAAGACTGGTTTCTCATAGAATGTCACACATTTAGGACGCAACCTGCGCCAGAAGAGAGTGGGGATAAATCGAAAATAATAAAAGAATTACCGAGCAGCTCAAGGGCGAGAGAGGTTAAAGGGCACAAAACAGTGAAATAGTTCCTTTGATTCCTCGAACGTCTATTATGCAGAAAGGCAATATAACAAAGGAGGGTGCTGATTTAAGCGTTCTAGACCCAGAAGCATTTACTTAAGAATAGATTTTGGGATCATTTTTACAGAAACAGTTTCACGGCAATATACTATATAACTATGTCTACGCTGCGGCACGATAAAAGCGACGTTACCATCAGTGGAAGCAGACGAATGTTAGATTTTTGACCGACCCTGCTTCCACGTACAGGAAAGCTACTGTATGTCAAAAGAACCATCTCGTGAACATACAAATTTCAGTCAGTAAAAGTAACTTGTGAATTTCAGTCATCTGTTTACAAGAGAGGATACTGAAAAAGAAGATGCTTTCTCCTTATGTGTTGTTCCCACAAGTAATAAAATTAAAGCTGTTATCGAAGTAGGCCTCGCCGGCTTATCCCTTTCTCAAGAGTCCTTTCACAGCGACAAACGTTACTCTATGGTAGCAAATGCATTACGGCTGCCATGGCAGTACAGTTTCACTGCCTAAGCGTTTATTGTTTGTTTTACAAAGCTGCCTTATTCGATTCGTGGATACTTCGTTAGGAGCTTCGAATGATATTAGGGGTGGAATTTCATCAATCAAAAAATTACGGACATGCGCACTCCAATTAGCACTGAGTTCACGGCGCCTTCAGCCAGCATTGCGCATGCGACGGCTCAACGATAAGCGTAATGGTATTATTTAAAGAACTCGCTTTATAACTGGTACCTGCAATGCGCTTTTCCTGGCTGGGGACATAGCGTGGCTCAGTGTTATCGTTAGCTGAAAAGCATTCGCACATACCCTATAAAAGCAATTGGGCAATTGTGATTTCGCAGCGATGTTGCACACTCACCAACAATTTCCACAACTCATTTAACGGATATTGACCTCTAACAACGACCGCGACCATTACAGCCTCCATCCTGATTCTCCAGGCAGTAAATACTTCCCACTTTAAAAAAGTAGGCCGTGCTAGGTTCCCTCGTAATCGTTATCAAATAGTTTTACGTCACGTACCATTCTAAATTCCATGTCGATCTATGAACCACCGCCGCTTTGTCGTGACGCACATCCTGGTCCGACTCCTCAACGATTTTTTTCACCCGTGCCGTTGACGCCAGCAGCCGTTCACAGTCACCGCGACGCCGCTAGAGCTGTCGCACATGCGTCGCCGCCCCGAAAGCGTCTTAGAGGTAAACTAATGTGCGCAGTTTACGAGGCATGGACTCCGAACCCGTCGAAATGCACAATACCTCGACCACCCCCAAGAAATTTCATCGACATATCAGTTGACGGTATACGAACAGTTGCAGTAGATACAGGAGTCGCTATTTCTGTGATTAGTGAAAATCGCTGTCACTCATAGAAAAGTTACCACCCTCCTCACAGGCCTTTCGCTTCGTACCGGAAGTGCTGTACAAGTTCAACATTGTGCGAGGTGTACAGCGCGCGTAGTTATTCAAGTTGTCATTTACCCCATCGAAATCGTCATCCTGGCCTCGTGTTCCGATGACATTATCGTGTGCTGGGATTTCCTGTCTCGCGATCACGCGGTCATCGATTGTGCCCGTGCCAAGGCCGAGTTATCTCTAATAATGATGAGACTTCGTGCAATGTTTCCGGTTCGTCCTCTTCCCTCGACAAAATCATCGTCTCCGAAGATGCTCATATCCCGCGGTACAGCTCTGTTCGTGCACCTCAGTCTTGCTACTCTATTTCTGATGACACGGTTCTGTTTACTCGTTCCGACGTATTCCACCGCCTGAAAAACCTACCCCTTCCCTTTGGTGTTTAGGAGCTCCAGTCTGGCTGCACGTGAATGTGGATTACAAATCCGACCCCCTGCCCTTTCAGTTTGCTGCGCGGCGAATCCTTCGGCAATATTGAACCCATAGCCTCCATTCTCTACTTCGACGATGATGACAGTACATCTGTCCTGGACATTCATGCCCTCGCCACTCCGTCCTCCCATGTCCATCCGCTACCGACCGACGCTTTCGCTTCTGCATTGCACAACAGCTTGATTTACGCAGAACACTCAATTGTTTGAACTGCTAAGCGCCTTCCATTCTTCCTTTGACTCGAACGAAACTGCCTTGGGCAGTACGTCAACTGTTCCTCATCATATCGACACTGGCGTACAGCCACCTTTGCACCGGCGTCATATCGGGTATCACCATCTGAACGCCGTGTAATTGGTGAGCAAGTGGAAGATATGCTTCGGCGAGGTGTCATCCGCCCGTCCCAAAGCCCGTGGTCATCACCGGAAGTGCTCGTGACTGGAAAAGACGGCTACATGCGTATTTTCGTTGACTATTGAAGGCTTAACAAGGGGACCAGCAAAAACGTCTACCCATTGCACCGCATTGACAATGCTCTTCACTGTGTGCATGGTGCGGAGTTTTTGTCGTTATGAGATTCGCGATCCGGCTATTGGCAGGTGCCGATGGCCGAATCTGACCGACCGAAAACATCATTCGTTACGCCCGGATTTTATGAGCTTAATGTTCATCCGTTTGGCCTTTGCTACGCGCCCGCAAAAATTGAACAGATCAAGGACAATATTTTAAGGGGTCTGAAGGGGAACACGTGTATCTCTTATTTATACGATGTTGTAGTGTTTCCTTCGATTTGGAGACACACCTCATCCGGCTCAAACAAATTTTTACCTGCCTCATGGCCACAAGACTACAGCTAAACCTGAAAAGTGTCGCTTCGGAGCCCGCAAATCGACCATCTTAGGCCATGTGGTGTCAAAAGAGGGCATTCTACTGAACCCGAAAGGCTGCAGGCAGTCGCAGGGTTTCTTAAGCCGACGTCAATCAAGGCCCTCCACAGCTTCATTGGCCTGTGCTCTTATTTCCGCTAGTTTGTCCGAAATGTCGCTTCCATTATAGCACCCCTAACAAGACTACTGGGGAGCGACAATGGAATATCTTCGTGGTCGCCAGACTGTGACAAGGCGTTTTCTACTTTAAGGCACTTGTTGACATCACCACGTATTTTGCGCCAATACGACCCCAGCGCCAGTACCGAAAGGCACACGGACGCCACTGGTGTCGGCCGCGGTAGTGTTCTCGCACACCGAAATTACTGTTATCCGGAATACATCGTTCGGTATGCTCCCTGGACCTTCACCAAAGCCGAGTCCAATTATTCTGTAACAGAAAAAGAGGCTCGGCCATTGTTTGGGCCTTAGGCAAATTCCGCCCTTATTTATACCGCCGCACATTTGACGTTGTTACCGACCACCACCCTCTATGTTGGTTGTCGTCTCTCAAAGATCCCACGGGACGGCTCTCCCATTGGGCGCTCCGGATTCAAGAGTACGACATTCGCGTCGTGTACACATCAGGGATCAAACTCTCGGATGCCGATGCCCTCTCTCTCGCGCATTTGCCGCCTTCGAAGGTGTGCCTCGATTCACCTGAGTCCATCGTCTCTGCGCATATATATATATATATATATATTATATATATATATATATAATATATATATATATATTATATATTTATATATATATAGCAGTTTATATAATTATATTAGATATATTATATATAATTATATATATATATTGTAAGCGCTGGTTAGTGCCCCGACACCAGAGGAATGTGCGTCCGGACAATCCCCCGGTAGTTGTACACAAACGGTATGTGCGAAGTACTAGCAGAAGGGTATGCGCCAGTGGACTCGTACTCCGGAGGCCTGTCTTCCACATGCAATCATGCTTCATCATCGTCATCAGTTGTCTATCATCATCAACGCCCGTCTTGGTTGTTCTCTGGGGCTCGCTCCCTGTCACGTAGGACAAGGCTCCCTAATAAAGACGTTCCCCAAGACTACTGGTGCGCGCCTTACAAGTGGTAGAGGTAAGCTCCTTCGATCCTGTGTACCTCGACCCCCGGCCTACCCCTGGAGCTCCGCTCAGGTCGGCGCAAGGCGCAAGAAATCACTATGACGCAAGGTGGCCCCACCGATGTGAACGCCGCCATGGGTGCTCCCCGGCGAGTTCATCGGCGCCAGCCTGGACAATAACCTGCCGGCAGCGCGAACCCCGGTCTTTTACTGGGCTTCCCCATGAGGACGTGGAGGACTGGCTGGGTCCAATTTTTAAAAAGCAGGGGGTTCTCCTAGCAACGCGGAGGGAGTGACGTCGGGAGCAGATGACAGTAGTTTTGTGAGCGACGCTGTTTGTCCAATCGCTGGGTTATATGCCTTTTTTCTTTCAAATGCAAATGTCTAATTTAGATGTTTGTGAAGCGGGCGCTTTAGCCTCACACGTCGATTTCCCCCCAAATCCCCCACGTGGGTACTGCCCGGGCGCTCTCACGAGACGCACGCTCACTGGCGCTCGGCATTTTATTGATACTTTTTTTCTGTTCATTGACGGCGCAACCAAGAGCTTAAACAGCCTTGCTGTGTATTTGTCCGCCATTCCCATCATAGGGCAGGACAATACTCCGAATAAGGGGTGGCCTAGTACCACGTCACCTTGCCTTGCCTGACGATCGCTTTCCCATGTCCATATGCTGTTTCGAACACCGGTGCAGTATTGAGACAGGAAAGAGCCTGATTCCTTTTCCCGGTGTATGCTTTCCCGGAATCATTGTTCTGTTGAAGAGAAAAACTATACGTTTTTCTCAAAAACTGTTCGTAGATCCCCAATATTTATGCGAAAGTGTGTGCCTAGCGTTTATCGAAAAATTTCAGAAAGCCAGTGACTAATCGTTATTCATGACTTTTAGGCCAAATGTGGATGCTTGCAAGCTGCGCCTTTTCGAAGGGGAACTGGAGCCACTGCAAAAGACACGAAAAATAACTAGCAGGGCTTTCGACCCTGCAACCTGTTTCTGTTGGCTTCCAAAACTCCAAATGACCCTTAAAACCCCAAAACTACTATTATTACCGGATATTGCACCCGATACCATGGCTGGATATTGAACCAGTTAGCCGTCTCAGTGCATTTTTACGCAAGAAAGTTTTTAAAAAGTTATGTTGATGGGGTTTTGGCGATACAATAAAAAATTTACTGCGGCTGCCTTGGGCTTATTTTATTAAAACGTATTCGATCTTCTATTTGAGTATAAATGTCGAATGAGGCTGTGCACAAGACACATTACGCACAATGTAGAAGAATGTATTTATTTTAGCGAAAGCCCTGAATCGTCTTTGAGCGGATTTGAGCACCCCTAACAAAAAAAACTGCCACTTCGGAGGCATTCCATTGAATGAGGCGTTCTCTATCACCAGGTGTGTCATGTTGGAAGCTAGAAAAAAAATGTGCAGCCGCCATCAGCGTGGGGGTTTCCCAACAGGCCGGCGATAGTCGGCAGTACAGAGAGGACGCCGTAAAGGCCCGTAAATGCAGATGAAGAAAAGGCAGGAACAAGAAGCACAATTCAACTTCGTCTTCAACTGTCCCAATATACGGTGCATGCATTAGCAGCAGGGAAAAGCGTAGGATAGAGGTCGAAGCCTTTTAAAGGGTTGACGTCTTGCAAAGGAAGACGTGGCCGGTGATAAACTAAAAAAACCCGCATCGATGCTTCCGCGTTGAATAATGTGCGCCAGGCATTGACCCGGAAATTCCTAGCATTTGCAGTTAATTAGATGTGCTTAATATCATCGAATTTCAGCAACGAAGTACCTTAAGTGCCCGGGCTGTCGGGTCCCCTGTCTTGTCGTCTTATGCCATCAAATAAATAACGTTGTAAAACGACGGTCAAAAAGCAAGTGTATAATGAACAAAATCTGGTCAGAATAAAGTAACATGTTTTAACCTAATTTAAAATAAGAGTAATTGGGATTTATTTGCATTATAAAAGAAGTTTGTTAAATTCTATGTCGAAATTGGTTTCAAACGACAATTTCTCCTTTAAAGCATATTTATTAGCATGCAGTGGCGTGTGACAGAAACAACTTACGGCCAATCAGTGTGTCATTGAATGGCTTAAATTAGCGAAAAGAAAGAAGGGCTCCACCACCTCACAAGATCGCGATTGCTAACTTTTAACTTGGGAGTCCTGCTCTGGTACCCCTGTACACCGGTCCACAATGATGCTTGCCACTCCTCAGGTTCAGGTTAGTGGAGACGGCCCGATACCTTCCTCATATATTATAATGGTAGTCACATGGCTTGCAATTCCCTATTAAAACTAAAAATGCTTGTTTTATCAGTGCGCAAATATAGGGCTAATTGCGGCTGTTCAGAAGAATCCCATGCATTCATACAGAAAGAATTCCACAACTTTGCTGCTTTACTCTGTACTACCGATTTCTCTGTTGTATGTAAAACTTTATCACAACAATAGCCATGTTTTTGACCATTTGTGATATACTTTGTTATAAAACACTTTGTAGGAAAACATGAGCTCCTTGCGTAACCGTTTAACGTCTGTAGGTAGGAACGGTTAGAGAAAACAGCGAAAATTTTCTACAAATTCCATGCAACAATGTTTATGACCAATATTTGATAAGACAACTCTATCTTGGGGCGTGTTTCATATACGTCTCAGAAATTGCTAATTCACACGGATGAACAATAGAGCGAAAAACCACGGCGCCCATGACACCAAGTTTTCATAGAAAATTTCGCACGGATTGCTGCACCTCCAGTGCAATTGGCAAATAACAGAATTTTTTTCGGCTGTGAGGTAACGTAGCAGAGTTGTGTGCCTAAAGTGGCCGTTCTCACTTCCACATTTCTACTAATATGTCAGAACAAGCAGGGACTCGCACGAAAGTGGTATAAGCTGGGGTGTTGTAATCTTCCAGGATTGAAATTTAAAGGGGAAAGAAATGAATGTAATGCCACCCCGCGTTTGCTTTCTTGATCGGCAATATTATCAGCTTGTTCGAACTTTCTGAAATGAAGAGCCCTTTAAAAAACGAATATCAATTTTCTCCGTTTTTAGTTAACCGAAGTTTGATTGTGCGCGCCCTTTGATCACATTCGTCTGCGTTTGCTGGTCTGTTATTTGTCCGAAAACAAATTTGCGCTACAAAAAACCCTTATTACTACAAACGCGTAGCGCCTTTTTCGATACCGTAAAATAAATACAAATGTTTCAACGATATTACAAAACGCTGCTTCATTGTTCTGAATAAAGTTCAAATGTCCGAGAAGTAATAAATATTTTACTCCTGATCAGAAATGTTTGTGCCAGAAATTTCTAACGCCTCCTGTGGTCACCCGACATGCTCGTGCAGATATTTAGTAATTCTTGTCTTTTGGGTCTGTGGGGAATTTATTTGCTGCCAAAGTCGTTCCTTTGGGTAAGTTAAACTTCGTAATACTTTTAAGGTAATTGCATCGCAATCAGGTATTTCGCACCTAAAATGTTTACTCTAAAGCCGCTTTCAAGGTGCAGCCGCGCTGAGCTCCCTATAACCAACGTATAGTGCCCACAGCGGAAACAACCTCATGTAGGTTGACTGGAAAGAGCTGCTCAGGAATTCTGTGCGTGAAAAATGAGACATCGGGAGCCACTAATGGTAAGCCGACTTCACCTCTTACAATTTTGGTGTACTTTCTGTTTTCAGATTTATTGCAGACATCGTTCAAGTCCACCGAGGGAAAAGCAGAAGCGAAGAAACGGCAATCATGGGCCTTACAGGGGCCGTCATTTTCAGCGTGGTATTTGCACCTCTTCTCTGGTTCGCTCTTCAATATGTCTTAGGCCTCCTATTAAGGCGTCAAGTGCCGCCTGGAGCGCGACTCCCGCCAATTCCACCTGCCAGCAGTTTGTGGGGACACGTCGAGGTCCAGACCTTCAACTTCTTTAAGACGAAAGCACTTGAGTGGGCCCGAATGTGTGGGCCTGTGTATCGGTACGTCACAAGCTTTGTCTTTTGACTCGGAAGGCAGCTTAAGAATCGGTGTAGTTCTAATAGCTGTTATTTAGGTAGTTCCGAACAGTTTGCCTTGTAAAGAACCATTTTGGAAGAAACATGCGCCGGACTTATATGGTTGTGAATGTGGTCCTTGTGAGAAAAACTTATTCCGGCTGAGTTTAGTGGATTTGAGTTGAAAAAAGGGTTGTAGTTGGTAGTAAGTGAATATAAAACTTTAAGAGTGAGTGACAAAGTGGCTAGAGTTTGCCCAAGCTTTTCTGCCTATTGTATGTCAGCAGCTATGATGCGCCAGGTTATATGAGTTTAAATAGTCGTAGGAAGTATATCGGCGTTATGAATTTAGAAAGGGAAGAAAGAGGGTGATGTTATCTGCTTTCACCAATGTGCTAAAAATAAGCACCTATGGCAGTTTGTCTTGCTGAAAAAGTATAGTACAGCAAGTTCACTTGTTCGTGATAAAAACTGTGTCATGAACACTGCAATGTTTTTGTATGTGATGGAATGTAGTATGACAGGGGGCGAAAAAGTGCGGTTTTGTTGACGGAATTTCACATATTTGTGTGCTTGCCTTGAAATAACTAAGCATTCACAACGCCAACCTAACTAATGCCATAAGACAGCCTTTGCTAATAGTTGAAGCACGACACAATGCAGGTAAAGACACACTGCTTTTCGGCAATAGTTCTTATGGCGGACTTATGAAACGCAACTTTTTGTGACACAATAGGCACCTGCCAGCGGGTTTAGCATGCGACGCGGCAACGGAGTGTACACGGTAAATAAAGCGTTCTCGCACTCCTTATTATCGGTGTTATACATGCGCACAGTGTCGACCGGAACCCGTCTGGCGAATTGTGCATTCGCCGCGGTAGGGTGGACTAGTCACGGGGTCCGGCCCTCGCCATGCTCAGGTATTCCTCACGGGGGGGGTTTTTTCCTCGCCGTGCCTGCGCGCGCAGGCGCAGTCGGGTGCCGGCCAACACGGTAACCACGCAACAGACGGAGCTTAAGGCGGGCTAAAACTTTCCATTGTCTCGCAACAATTCGGTACAGTTTCCCGGTGGCGGCAGTGTCGAAGCCCACAGAGCAGCCAGCTGCGCCTGTCACGGTTCCCTATGGAAACGTTTGTACTCCCGTCATGACAGGTGTTCGAACTCTGTATTCACTAATAGCGTGGAGGATGAAACCTACCTTCCCCGCAACCTCCTGCCCCCCCCCCCCCCTTACAGACAACATTTTTTCTCGGCGAGTTGAATTCGCAAAAGCGGCCCCAAGCTGTAGGTACATCTGTGTGCATCAATCGCTGTGCACTCATGCGGCGCCAGGGCACGGCCGCTTGATGGAAACTTTTTTCCATCGAGCGGCCGTAGGGTGCGTTGCGGGCTATTCGGGCAGGTGTGAGGGTCGGTCGGCACACGGGCGCGTTCGGATGGTCGGCGTTTGCAGGGATGCTTTTATAGCATTATATTTTTCCTTTTCTTGCGTACAAACTAGCGGGGCTTGAAGTAAAATGCGGTTAGTATGCCAAGAGCCACATTAAATCGAAGTTACTCTAACGCCGATAGGGTTGGCCTTGAAACACGTTAGGCCGGGTTGAGGCTGTTGCCGCAACTGCAGTAAACGCGTTAAAAAATGACGTCATTTCACGTCTCAAGCAACTGAAGTGGCAATCGGCCATTTTTTACATACAAAGATTGCGATATGGCGTTTGCGTCAGTAGTCTGAACATAGCCTTAGTGCCTACAAAAGCGTCAGACGGCTTAAGTGCTAGCGTTCAGCCTTTTTGTTAGTGTGATTATCATTTTTGTCAAAGATAATAACAGCCCCGATTAAAAAAAAAAAAGATGTAACATTTTTCAAGAGCAGTCCTCTTTATTTTCAATAAAAACTGCTGCTTGCTTTTTGCCTACAGAGTGCTGAGAGGCAAACGGTATGCTTCCTGGCATTTTTAGATGTGGAAAACGTTTTTAGGGCGGTAATAGGGCATTCACTGTTTTTGTTCAGACGGCAGCAAAAAACACTGAATAATAATTCAACACTTCTTACGAAGCCCTACTGTTTAATGTGAACATAGATTACTGCTTATATTACTACGTGTTTTTGCAGAGCTGTGCGCATATAGAGGGCGTTTCCTGCCTTATTCGCTGTCCTTGTTTGAAAATAAATGGCAAAGTATTCGTTAGGACAATATTGAGGAAAACATATTATTACGCAGTTACGATGTACCACGAAGCCATGTTTACTGGAGTGCCGATTTATAAATTTCGCATCGCAAAAAAGTCAGGTAAAATCCACAGCTTAAGTTGTTGAATGAGTCAAGACAGAATGACGCTATATGAGGCAAAGCAGAAAATTTGACTTGCAGATCAATATTGAGCAGTAGAAAGCCGCTGCAAAAAATTGCAAACCTCTTAGCGCAGTCGTGTGCTTCCTTTTAATACCTCTACAGACTGAAGTTGAACGGCTCGTCTATGGTTGTTCTGAACGACTTTAACAGCGTCAAAAAGTTTCTGAACACCAAGGAAATTCTTAATCGCGCCCGAAGCTTCGAGGTTCGGCCGGAATATTTTCAGGGTAAGTACAACGTTTACTGGCATCTGGCATTTTCCATGAAGGATACCTAAACTCTCGGCGTTAGCATAGCAGCTACAGATTTAGAAAGTTATACAAAATTCGCAGCGCAATTTTTGAAATAATCTAACAAGAGAAGGCTCGAATAGCTTTCAGTTTCAGTTTACTCTACGCGTGTTAGGGGTATTGAAATACATTACCCGCCGCAGAAAGATCGAGCAAATTTTTGTTCAATTTGGTAACAAACGAAAGTTCATTTACACATAGTCAACAAAATATTGTGTGTATTCATTTGAACAAGGGTATGATGCGCATATTTTACTACTGACTCTTGTTATCTCCAACGCAGTACTATGTTTGCGGTTACGCGGAACATCAACTTTCGAAATCCGGCCGTAAAATTTTTATATTGTAATTTAAAACAGTTTTTTATGCATTGGCAAAAAAGAAAAACGGTCACAATTTGCTGTTAATACTGTAAATGGGTGGAAGTGATTGATTGTGTGATTTAACGCTCCCAATTTACACCTGGGCGATGAGCCACCCACTATTGGAGTTCTGCGGAATTATTTCGGCCTCCTGGATATTTCTAACCTACGCCTATTTCTAAACACCCGTGAATTTTCATTTTCCGCCACCACCTGAAAATGAGCCTCCGCGGCAGGGATCAAACCCGCATCTTTGAGCGCTCGGGCTCCACGCCTTAGCCACTGACACACCACGGCAGTTAATGGCTCAAAGTAGCAACGAAAGCGCACGTAGTACGATAATGACAATCATTGGAATAGCCAGAATTGATCAGCCATCTAGTTCAACTAAATACCTTATTGTGTAGATTTAAAGGCAAACGGGCGAAATTATTGCCCGAGCTTGCTAAAAAATATAATTGGTCACTTGCTAAAGCTTGCTTGAACAACGTGGGTACTCCTTCTGGACAACAGCGCGATAAAAGACGTGGACGAAGGGAGCGGAGCGGACGAGCGCTTTCAGCTTTGTAATATAGCGATTCCGTTTATTTCCTATGAATGTAAACGAAACACTTTATCAGTGTTCTCTGTGTACTTTACTCGCCTTGTGCTCAAATGTACCCAATTACTCAAAAGAATCTGTTATGGTGGTACTTCAATTCAATATTCACGCTTTATAAATTTCTCATGTTGGTAGCGACTGCCTTCAAGGGACTCACGCAGAAACCCTTTATTGACTCCCATATAGAACATGGCGTGGAAGTTGTACGGACTCAAATCGGTTGTTTGCACAATTTTTGGGTAAATTAAAGCGAAGCTTGAGTGTTCTCACTCATGACGCCTGTAATGCGAAAACGCATTAAAGAAAGAAAAAAACGCTTCCCGTGGGCGCATACCAACTGTGTCCCTCGCGCCATGAAGCCGTCGTCTACCCGTTTGCTCTATTTCGATGTGGTCGAAGTGGTTTGGAAAACTCAGACGACAACCAAAGCATCCCTCACGAGACAGCTTCGCGTTCAACCATCGTCGTGGTTTGAAGGATGGGTGCATGATTTTCTTATTTAGGGTGGCTAATCATTCACCAAAAAAAATATTAGCACCCAGAGAAAGCAAAAAATGGCGTGAAGTACCACTGCGAGCAAAACTTGAAATATATGCTATGGGCGCACACATTGCGTCGTCAGTAACGCAACAATTTTTTTTTCTACACTATTGCTATTTTTATAACGAATTTTTTTTCTACATTTTTATAACGAATTTTTTTTCTACACTATTGCTAATTTTTATAACGACTTTTTTCTACACTATTGCTAATTTTTATAACGAATTTTTTTCTACACGATTGCTACTTTTTATAACGAATTTGTTTTCTACACTATTGCTCTGGAAACCCTTACTTACCATGTTGAGGCAACCCTACCTCACCAATAACAGCTTCTTCTTGAGTTAGACCTTAGACATACACCTCATTCTACTTTTTCTCGAGTGTTCTATCATTCGACAAGGAAATCGCTCTTCCCTCCACATTGTAGAAACAGCAACTATATCACTATAAATTTAATAATACGAGAAAATCTCAAGCCTCTTTTTATGTGCAACTATAATTAGTTCCTTGCATTTCAAGCGGAATCGGCATGCCGGCGATAGTTTTTCTCGAAGAAATGACGGAGACATCTCGGTCTCGGCAGTTTCAACCTCCCGAATGGGTTTTTTTTTTTTTTTGTGCAGGTTCCGCACTGCTGTATTTTTTTACTGGGTGCCGGTCGCTACAGGGGGGGGGGGGGCTCAATTTGTATGTGTTGTTTTTGGCCGGCTTTAGTGTCGCGGCCTTTCAGACTCGTTTTTAACGCAGCATTGTTTTTCGTATTTTTTTACGTTAAACACACAGGGGCCCCCCAACTTACGTGGGTTGTCAGGTCGCGAAGTTAGTATACGCAAATTGACTCAAACAAAATATTTCATAACAGGGTAAAAAAAAGAGGCCCGTGTGCTTGTTGGCAGGTAGGCCCCTTTAGCATTATACATGCCGAGGGCGCGAGCGTAATATTTCCGGCGTAGCACCGCACTAGCCTTTATACTGGCGCCAAAAAAGTTTGTACTTGGCATGAGTTCTATTGAGGGCGTGGCCATATGAGGCGATTGCCTCAGGTAAGCGATAAAAATGTATCGCTTGCAATTTGCAGCACTAAAACATTTTTTGGACAACTCTTTCGTTTCGGAGCATTGAAAACTTAGGTTCGTATCTGGTGCAGGCCCGTGCATTTTTACGGGTTTGTTGAGAACATTTCTTGTTTTTCTAACAAAACGACTGCTTTAAAAACTGTATGCTGATATCTAATGCGTGATACGCACGTGGAAGCTTCTGGTACATTTTTATTTGCGGATAATATTCGCCACAAGCCAACTTTCATCATATTTTCGCATGTGTGATTTTGTTTGCTCTACCAAGAGAGCAACATGCAGACTAAGCAAAATGGTTACAGCTGTAGAGGTAAAATATCATTCCATATGACTGTGTCCCTGTCCTCCACTGGTGCCTTTCTGTCGTGAAAGAGAGAGGACCCACTTTTTGAAAGGACTTAAACAGTGCAACTGATTCGGCGCAGCATACACCACCTGAAATTTTAGAGTTTATGTTTGCACCCTCCATTGTCAAAATGTTCGCTTTGTAAGATTGGGCTGGTGCTTGGAACGTTAATGCCTTGTCCCAGAAACTACCACAGTAATTTGAACTATCTCCGGCTTGCGATAAACGTATACAAATCAAAGTCGTTGACTAATATTGCCATTGAACGCACGTGATTGTTGCAACATGGTAAGTTACGCAGTACTTCAGATAAGGCTCATGTTTCAATAAAAAAACTTCTCTGGCAAGATTTCTAGCGCAACGAGCATATTTTTCTCTTTTTCTCTGTGTTGCTTTGCTGTTCCGTCATTTTCAATGCAAAGCTTTCTACCTCGACGAGCCAACAGTTTTTTCGTGGCGTGCGGGACAAGAGACTCCCAACGCGGCAGGAAAGGCGGAGGAAGCTTTTTACTCACGGATCACAGCGTAGATGGCACGGCGATAGGGCGCTATTACCCAGCGTTCCGCGTGTTCTCTCAAGTGGGCGCATCGGCGGGACCCTTCCGTCGGCTTTGCCGTCTGCTTTAGCGACGGTGTTGGGCCATTTTTTGGCGAAGCTTTGCGTCCATTGCGTGCTTACTTCGCACGCCTTGATTAACCTGTTCGACAGCACCTGCACGGTAACCCATATCCGACGAAATAACTGGTTTTATGGCAAAGATACGTTACGGATTGTTTTACAGTCGGGAAAACAAAATGTAGGGGCAACTTGCAGACATCTGGCTGCTAGAGAAATGCCACCTTTTACGCTGGGCTGGTCACGAACGGCACTGCATTTTCTAGATTGCTGAATATCAATTCGGTTGTGTGTTAACAGGTCGGATGGAACAACTGGTTCTTATAAATAGCGATTATAAAGGTTCCGTCAGCTTCATCGCAATTCTCAAACTTACGAAACTATTTAGTTTAAATCTGTATAAAGTCGAATCACTACGCTCACGTCGCGTTCGATTCCCGGCCGCGGCGGCCGCTTTTCTGATGGAGGCGAAGAGCGAAACCACCCGTGTGTTCGAGATTTCGGCGCACGTTAAAGATCCGTAGGTGGTCAAAAATACTCCGGAGCCCTCCACTACGGCGCGCCTCATCGCCGCAGTAACGTCGGAGCGTTAAACCTCACAATCAATCAATCTAAGCTCACGTGGCGGATTTTTTCGGTGTCTGCGCTTGGTTCGCGCGGTGGTATAGCCGCAAACTAGTACATCAGGATGGCAAGGTTCCACTGTTTCACCCTTCAAAACACGCTCCTCTCCATTTTCTTTCTTCCGACGCACGGCAGGGCAACAGCGGCAGCGTCCGCCGATGGAGCCCGGCAGTGGCCGACGCTTCTGCGTTCGGGACGGCACCGCCGCGAATCCCTCGTAACGGCTGGCAGAATCTCTCGTTTCACTCTTTCTAGAGCCACGTGTGTGATTTCGAGTGACATCGAATGTGGAATTGCTGTGGGGGTCTTTCACACCTGTGCTTTCCAACCACCTGAACAGCGCAGATTGGAGCCAATTTTTTAGTTATACCGTAAACGATTGTTACTTGGAACTGGAAGGAAGCCACACATCATTTCGAATTATTGAAAGTTCGAACTAAGGAAAGTGAAGTACAAAAGCCGTACAATGTGATTGTGGAGCTGCAGAGCATGTCAGCAGCTGAATGCTTGAGAATAGATCCGTTTGAGCATGCTTTTTATCCTTCAAGGCGAAAGCCAGCCCTTTTTGCTTTAACGAGCGCAAGACCTCCTTTTCGCGAACTCCGAAACTGAAGACGAGACGGGCGGCATTCCATCCGGTCAATTCTTCCTACAAATGGCCGCACTGGCGCTTCCTCCACCCCCTCATCGTGGTGACTGGCAGCGACCGCAGAGGTCTACGCTTCTGACATCAGAAATGATGCCAACTTTCAGAACTTGTGTTCCTCATCCGCGTAGTCAACAAAGAAGTTCCTGCCTCAATTGTTCTCAAAGGGGGTTAGATTACTTTCACCCGATTTAATTTCTCTCTTCGGTTTTCTCCCCATTTCTGAAGGCGCCACAAAGTCTCGTATGTAGGCTGCGGGCTGTTTCTCTGGCCGTGCACCGTGCCCGAAGCTGCGGGGCGGTGGCGCGTAGTTCGAATTATGCGTGGCTGAGGCCCTCGCGTTAGAATTCAGCGGTTTTTCAATCTATAGGCTGCTATGAATATTTGGCCGTGGAAATCATGCCGTTTCAATTATCCATAAATTTCCCAAATGTTCAAGGTATGAAGTAACGAGCTTTCACGATATCATTTTAAAATATACGCACGCTGAAGTGTTCTGACGAGTAGAATATAAGCATGATGTTTACTGTGATCATAAGTCGCACAAAAAGTTCATTTTGAGGTTTTTAGATCTGCTTGGACAACACCATTTTCACGGATTTCCTGTAAACAAAAAAAGATAATGCACCCCAAAGAAAACACCCCGTTCCTGTGACCCAGAAAAAAAACACAGCCCACGTGTGGCATTTCTTCCTGTGTCCAAACACTGTTACTTCATCCCACAACATATCTTTTCTGCAACCTTATACCCAGTTCTCATGGGGCTGCCTAACTGAAATGAAATTAAGTCGCCGGCCAACGCACTGTCATGCGGGATAAAAACATGTAAGTAAAACACTAGTTCGTGTGCAAGTCCGCTGAAATATTCAAGCTCTGCACCTCGTTTATACACAATTATGTATTTTCATACTAATTATGCACAAGTATGTAATTCCTAACACGTATGTAAACACGTATGAAATGAAATACTAACCTGTGAACTGTATTTTTAAGGAGTGGGCGACCTTAACGGAGAACCCTGGAACGCAAACAAAAGGTTTTGCATGACCATGTTGCGGGACTTGGGATTTGCCAAAACGACCATGGAAGACAAGATGATGGTGAATATACCCCGCTTGGGTGACACTTTGCAAAAAAAGATGTTTATATGATACCTGAACTGCAGACGACGTACAAACATAGGGCTGCTTGCTGTGAATAAACGATCAATTCAGTCAGATTGCCTTTTAGTGCAGCCATTCCAAAATGCCAATGTAACTTATATCTGGCTTTGCTTGGTTGTATTAGTACCACCTTCAAATGGCGGCTTTTTTTCTGACACGATAACTTCTGGTATGTGACTGCGTCAACATTACGAACTGGTGAGCGCCACCAAGAATGAAAGCACAAAGTCCCAAGCAAATCGACGGGGCAGCGCGTGTCACTTTGCGCCCTCCCGCTGATGCACCGGAGTGCCATTTCGGCCGCTTTCTCGTCCCTCGAAGCGACGACCCCGACTCCAGAACAGACGCATTTGCATGGCGCTACCCCGTCGTTTTAAAACGGCGGCCCGTCGGTTTAGAGAATGGGGCCCCATGTCTCAACTAGGTGCCTCCAAAACAGGGCGCACTCGCCGCTGCTTTTGGCTGGTTTTATACCCCCGGAGGTCCGTTGCACCCGCACTCACTTCGAATCCTCCCATCAGGGCTCTCCCCAACCGCAATTTGAATCCGACGAATGGAGGAGAAGCGATTGCATCAGCCGAAACCGCTGCGACGGGAAAAAAAGGCGACGCAGCGGCGCCGCTTCAGGGCGTGTCGCTGCATGTCAGGCGCGGCCGATTGTCCGAGGCCTGATTCGGCCTAGCCATGCCGAAGGGTAAATGACAGGCGACTCTCCTGCGCCGTATGTCATGAAGTTGGGGCACGTCTGCCGCGGGCGGTTTGACCCAGGCGCGAATCGGCCCCGGTGTCGGCGCGTCGCCAAGTGGAGCGAATTTGTGCCGGGCCCTCAGGAGCAACAGCCATCGACTTCTTCAATTTTTTATATTTTTGTATCGTTTTCTAAAGATGGGAACGTTCAGATTCCCCAATATTTTACTTTAAAGTGTTTGCATAAAAAAAGTCTTTAACACGACCAAGCAAACCCATTCGCTAACTGAATCAGCGCTTAAGCCCTATTTAGCGACGTCTATCAACGAAAATTTTCAAGTAAAAAAATTTACACAATCTTGTGGTGAATGCACGAATGTTGTACATTTCTACAAAAAATTTTGTTTCTTACAAGAATGTAAATATTTTATTAATACGCGAAAAATTTGGCTATGAGGAAATGTTTTGGAAAGGCAGCCGAAATCTTACACAAAGTGCTCCAGTTACAACTTTCCAATTTTAGTCGAGTCTGCTCATTACATTTCTATACAAATACATATATTAATATATTTTGATTACCTACGGATAGGCTGCGACGGGCACCCGAGATTTAGGAAAAAACATAAACACTCAAGTTCCGGCACTGATAAAAATAAAAACCAATCTTGGAACTTCCTGAACTTTTTGTCCAGGTGTTTGCATTGACGTGTACTTCTATTATCGTTAAAGCATGTTGAATTATCTCATTCCTAGAGTGCGTACAGCAGGAGAGAGGAGCCCTACCCGCCACTCCACTCACGGCTCACTGTGGTGATAGAGACTTCACCCAAATTTGTATAAATTCTATATATTGTTAAAAAATGCAACTTACCCTTTACAGGAAAAATAACTGAGAATGAACAGTAAAAATGTATTTTAGCGCCCACGCTAACGCCATTAGAAACAATCTGCGCCCAAGTTAAAGTGTGTAGTTTGGGTTTGTACGCTGTACCCTCCACGTGATTTAGAAACAACATGATTGAACATGTTTTTGATGGTAATGTAAGCACATAAAAAACAAGTACTCACTTTTTTTTCTCCAGCTTTCGTGCCCGCTGCTGCCTAGCTCTGTTTGATAGAATTATAATAGTCTGCGTGTTTCTTCAAAAATGTAAGGAGCACTCCCGTGTAAATTTTGAAGGATTTAGCTTCACCTGTTTTTGTAATATTTGCGTTCAAATTAAAAAAAATAATTCTGTGTACGGAATCGGACACTTAGTACAAAGTATTTAAATTGTTGTCCCCAATAAATTTCTTTAGAAAAATATACATCAGGAGTAAATTGAGCATAGAGTTTACGAATTGCTCATCACAAATATTTTCTACAAATGCGTCGCTAAGGTAAGCCGAGGCGCAGAAGCGGGTAGCGGCTGGGGTCTTCATTGTCCCGTTCCAAATGTTTCTTCACTTATTCAAAATGTTTTACAGGTATGATATTCCTGAATCTGAACATCTATTTATGGAATCAAGCCCAGCTTTCTTCGATCTTACCTAAAATCACCTTATTGCTGTAGAAAACAGGTTAACCTATTTGCGAGTAAATACAGCATCAGAGATAAAGGCAGGCAGAAGGTTGGCAGAACTTCTCAAAATACATCCGCGAATTGGAAAACACTAACCTGACTCTTTGAACATACCTTGAAAAGAGCAACGTATACTGCCCCCGATTATGCTTGCAGTGGCATATTTCTACCCTACTTTAACCTTATTACCCTTTCTACCCGTAATAGATCTGCATGTCATATCAACGGACACACCTGTTAGGCTTCACGTGCTGCACTGAAAGCATTCTGATCACTCAAAACAACACTATTACTCCGTCTACTAGCACTTATGAAGAGAAACCGAATGGTGATAGGATTGACATATCATCACGTGTTTTTTAGTAAAGGTGAACTGGCTACGTTAGTCACATTGACAAAATAAGATAAACGAAGGAGTAGTGTCATAAA
This sequence comes from Haemaphysalis longicornis, assembly GCA_013339765.2. Classification (NCBI taxonomy): domain Eukaryota; kingdom Metazoa; phylum Arthropoda; class Arachnida; order Ixodida; family Ixodidae; genus Haemaphysalis; species Haemaphysalis longicornis. The sequence continues at coordinate 157,964,198 of CM023453.1, read as the reverse complement.
CGTGCGTAAATGATAGCAAGAACTAAGGAAGGCGGTTACAGAATCGGGTGCTTTGTGAGCAATATTTGGTTTACTTAAATTTTAAGTCAACAGGTTTTATGTGAACCGGTGTCTCTAAATGCCCTTACCACTCAGGGTGTTTTTTGTGGTTTCTAGGTATTGCGGGTGCATACCATAGGAAGCCATTTACCACACGTGCTAGAGAATTACGATGATCGGACATTATGTGATTGAGAAGTTTAAAAGACAGCTCTTGTGTCCCTGTCGATTCGCGCTAGAATGCGGCCCTTGTTGCAGTGCTTCAGGAACGTAACTGAATCAATAACGTGTGTATGGAGCGAATTTCATAAGCTGCAAGCCTTATAAATTTTGAGAAATAGCTGCAAAAGCAACACGGACAATAAATGTGCTTCAATGTGTGGCCAAAAGATCAAACAATGCCCTAATATGTTAACGGCTACTACAAATTTTTCTGGGTTTTCTGCACTGAAGAAGTTCTGAAATGAATTATCGCTGGCATCCGGTATCTCTTGTAGTGTTAATTGTTTATCGTTGTGTCAAAACAATACGGGCTACCATATTTTTTCAGAATATTTGTCATTCGGTACTCCTAGAGCGCATACAACTATTTCGCCCCTTTTTCCCTGTGATTTTTTAAAATTTAAAAAAAGCTTCGCAAAAAATTTGGGGCTTACCCTGTGGCCCCAAATTTTTTTTGGAAACGAAAAGGTTTAACAAGGTTTTTGGAATTTTGATACGTAACCCCCTTTAAAAGTCTAGGGAAAAGCACTTCAAGGGTATTTTTTTTCCCCTTTTAACCTCACAAAAGGGTTCACCCCTTGAGAAAAAAAGAAAGAATGGGCGCCGTTCCCCATCAAAGATTCAAGTATGCTCCGAAATTTGGTTCTTTTTTACCCCCTTTAAAACTTCAACCCCTTGCCAGGAATAAAAACCCTTTCCTTTGGGCTAAGATTCAACCCTACCATCTGCTTTTCCGCCCCAGGTTTGTTTATTTTGAGGCCCGCCCTTCACGGTTGGCCCAAAAGGGGTTTACCCAAAATTCACAAAAGACCCTTTTTTTTGGGGAGGGGGAATATTAACAATTGGGGAAAATATTGCCCCCTATTGGCTCAACCCCTTTTTTCCCTAATTTTAAACTTCATTAAAAGATAACAAAGAAGGGGTTTTAAATTAGGACCAAAATCAGAAGGAAGGTTTTTAAAAAGGCTTTTTTTCTCTTTTAAAAAAAGAAATTCGGCCTTTTTGTTTTTTTCCCCGTGACGGGTAAAAGAAATTTCATCCAGGTCCGGGCTTTTTGTGCGGGAAATTCTCGATGAACGCAAACCCCTTTTGGGAAATCGGGTTTTTTTGGGGGGACCGTGAAAATACCAAGGAAAAAACCGAGGTTTTTTTCGTGGTGCGGAAAATTTTAATACCCCCGGGTTTTGCAACCCCCCGGGGGTTCCCACAAGAAGCGGGCCCCAAAAATTTGGGCCCCTTCCCATCAAACCCCCAACCGGGTCCCAACCCCCTTTGCCCAACCCCCCTGGAAACATTTGCCGCCCCAACCAAAAAACAGTCCACGTACCCCCCTTTGAGGTGACCTAAAAATGATTATAATTTAAAAAATAAAGCAAGCTTCAACCTATGCAACAATATTTTCTGGGAAGCAATAAAAAAAAAATTCAAATGCAGTTGGGGACTTAAAAAGGTTGCCAGGGTTCCCCTTTTTTTTTCTTTAAAAATTTTCTCTTCTCGTTAGGCCAAAACTGCGTACGTTCGTTTTCCGTCTTACCGCGAAGTTTACTTCCCCAAAATTTTTTTAAAAAAAGAATTCAGGCTGAAGAATACCCCCAAAAGGGCAAAAAATTTTGTTTACGGATAACGCCCAAAGCTCTAGCAAACTTTCCACTCATAGGCTATTGTGTGTTTTCCCTGGTCAACTTAAGGAGGGAAAATTCAGGGGTTACCTTTTTTGGAAAAAAAAAAAAACAAGGGGCCCAAAAAAAAGGGGATTACATTCAGGTACTGCACCTCCGGGGAACATCGCCTCCTTCTCTAGGCCCGCGGTTTGAGAAAGGAGGAATAAAAATATTCGAGTGGCTAAGTTTAGGAACCCAAGATGGTTTTGCCCCCCCGGTGGGAAAAATGGGGGCCGCCCTTCACGAAAGTTGGTTAACAAAGGGGCTCACCGGTTAAACAAAAAATTTACAAAAAGTTTAAACATTTTTTTTAAAAGGCTCCCCCCCTTTGGGGTTCATTA